>OW388082.2:59578607-60191427 GCA_936449025.2 Sarcophaga subvicina | reverse complement strand
ATTCGATTCTATTCGATTCTATTCGATTCTATTCGATTCTATTCGATTCTATTCGATTCTATTCGATTCTATTCGATTCTATTCGATTCTATTCGATTCTATTCGATTCTATTCGATTCTATTCGATTCTATTCGATTCTATTCGATTCTATTCGATTCTATTCGATTCTATTCGATTCTATTCGATTCTATTCGATTCTATTCGATTCTTTTCGATTCTATTCGATTCTATTCGATTCTATTCGATTCTATTCGATTCTATTCGATTCTATTCGATTCTATTCGATTCTATTCGATTCTATTCGATTCTATTCGATTCTATTTGATTCTATTCGATTCTATTCGATTCTATTCGATTCTATTCGATTCTATTCGATTCTATTCGATTCTCTATTCGATTCTATTCGATTCTATTCGATTCTATTCGATTCTATTCGATTCTATTCGATTCTATTCGATTCTATTCGATTCTATTCGATTCTTATTCGATTCTATTCGATTCTATTCGATTCTATTCGATTCTATTCTATTCGATTCTATTCGATTCTATTCGATTCTATTCGATTCTATTCGATTCTATTCGATTCTATTCGATTCTATTCGATTCTATTCGATTCTATTCGATTCTATTCGATTCTATTCGATTCTATTCGATTCTATTCGATTATATTCGATTATATTCGATTATATTCGATTCTATTCGATTATATTCGATTCTATTCGATTCTATTCGATTCTATTCGATTCTATTCGATCTATTCGATTCTATTCGATTCTATTCGATTCTATTCGATTCTATTCGATTCTATTCGATTCTATTCGATTCTATTCGATTCTATTCGATTCTATTCGATTCTATTCGATTCTATTCGATTCTATTCGATTCTATTCTATTCGATTCTATTCTATTCGATTCTATTCTATTCTATTCTATTCTATTCTATTCTATTCTATTCTATTCTATTCTATTCTATTCTATTCTATTCTATTCTATTCTATTCTATTCTATTCTATTCTATTCTATTCTATTCTATTCTATTCTATTCTATTCTATTCTATTCTATTCTATTCTATTCTATTCTATTCTATTCTATTCTATTCTATTCTATTCTATTCTATTCTATTCTATTCTATTCTATTCTATTCTATTCTATTCTATTCTATTCTATTCTATTCTATTCTATTCTATTCTATTCTATTCTATTCTATTCTATTCTATTCTATTCTATTCTATTCTATTCTATTCTATTCTATTCTATTCTATTCTATTCTATTCTATTCTATTCTATTCTATTCTATTCTATTCTATTCTATTCTATTCTATTCTATTCTATTCTATTCTATTCTATTCTATTCTATTCTATTCTATTCTATTCTATTCTATTCTATTCTATTCTATTCTATTCTATTCTATTCTATTCTATTCTATTCTATTCTATTCTATTCTATTCTATTCTATTCTATTCTATTCTATTCTATTCTATTCTATTCTATTCTATTCTATTCTATTCTATTCTATTCTATTCTATTCTATTCTATTCTATTCTATTCTATTCTATTCTATTCTATTCTATTCTATTCTATTCTATTCTATTCTATTCTATTCTATTCTATTCTATTCTATTCTATTCTATTCTATTCTATTCTATTCTATTCTATTCTATTCTATTCTATTCTATTCTATTCTATTCTATTCTATTCTATTCTATTCTATTCTATTCTATTCTATTCTATTCTATTCTATTCTATTCTATTCTATTCTATTCTATTCTATTCTATTCTATTCTATTCTATTCTATTCTATTCTATTCTATTCTATTCTATTCTATTCTATTCTATTCTATTCTATTCTATTCTATTCTATTCTATTCTATTCTATTCTATTCTATTCTATTCTATTCTATTCTATTCTATTCTATTCTATTCTATTCTATTCTATTCTATTCTATTCTATTCTATTCTATTCTATTCTATTCTATTCTATTCTATTCTATTCTATTCTATTCTATTCTATTCTATTCTATTCTATTCTATTCTATTCTATTCTATTCTATTCTATTCTATTCTATTCTATTCTATTCTATTCTATTCTATTCTATTCTATTCTATTCTATTCTATTCTATTCTATTCTATTCTATTCTATTCTATTCTATTCTATTCTATTCTATTCTATTCTATTCTATTCTATTCTATTCTATTCTATTCTATTCTATTCTATTCTATTCTATTCTATTCTATTCTATTCTATTCTATTCTATTCTATTCTATTCTATTCTATTCTATTCTATTCTATTCTATTCTATTCTATTCTATTCTATTCTATTCTATTCTATTCTATTCTATTCTATTCTATTCTATTCTATTCTATTCTATTCTATTCTATTCTATTCTATTCTATTCTATTCTATTCTATTCTATTCTATTCTATTCTATTCTATTCTATTCTATTCTATTCTATTCTATTCTATTCTATTCTATTCTATTCTATTCTATTCTATTCTATTCTATTCTATTCTATTCTATTCTATTCTATTCTATTCTATTCTATTCTATTCTATTCTATTCTATTCTATTCTATTCTATTCTATTCTATTCTATTCTATTCTATTCTATTCTATTCTATTCTATTCTATTCTATTCTATTCTATTCTATTCTATTCTATTCTATTCTATTCTATTCTATTCTATTCTATTCTATTCTATTCTATTCTATTCTATTCTATTCTATTCTATTCTATTCTATTCTATTCTATTCTATTCTATTCTATTCTATTCTATTCTATTCTATTCTATTCTATTCTATTCTATTCTATTCTATTCTATTCTATTCTATTCTATTCTATTCTATTCTATTCTATTCTATTCTATTCTATTCTATTCTATTCTATTCTATTCTATTCTATTCTATTCTATTCTATTCTATTCTATTCTATTCTATTCTATTCTATTCTATTCTATTCTATTCTATTCTATTCTATTCTATTCTATTCTATTCTATTCTATTCTATTCTATTCTATTCTATTCTATTCTATTCTATTCTATTCTATTCTATTCTATTCTATTCTATTCTATTCTATTCTATTCTATTCTATTCTATTCTATTCTATTCTATTCTATTCTATTCTATTCTATTCTATTCTATTCTATTCTATTCTATTCTATTCTATTCTATTCTATTCTATTCTATTCTATTCTATTCTATTCTATTCTATTCTATTCTATTCTATTCTATTCTATTCTATTCTATTCTATTCTATTCTATTCTATTCTATTCTATTCTATTCTATTCTATTCTATTCTATTCTATTCTATTCTATTCTATTCTATTCTATTCTATTCTATTCTATTCTATTCTATTCTATTCTATTCTATTCTATTCTATTCTATTCTATTCTATTCTATTCTATTCTATTCTATTCTATTCTATTCTATTCTATTCTATTCTATTCTATTCTATTCTATTCTATTCTATTCTATTCTATTCTATTCTATTCTATTCTATTCTATTCTATTCTATTCTATTCTATTCTATTCTATTCTATTCTATTCTATTCTATTCTATTCTATTCTATTCTATTCTATTCTATTCTATTCTATTCTATTCTATTCTATTCTATTCTATTCTATTCTATTCTATTCTATTCTATTCTATTCTATTCTATTCTATTCTATTCTATTCTATTCTATTCTATTCTATTCTATTCTATTCTATTCTATTCTATTCTATTCTATTCTATTCTATTCTATTCTATTCTATTCTATTCTATTCTATTCTATTCTATTCTATTCTATTCTATTCTATTCTATTCTATTCTATTCTATTCTATTCTATTCTATTCTATTCTATTCTATTCTATTCTATTCTATTCTATTCTATTCTATTCTATTCTATTCTATTCTATTCTATTCTATTCTATTCTATTCTATTCTATTCTATTCTATTCTATTCTATTCTATTCTATTCTATTCTATTCTATTCTATTCTATTCTATTCTATTCTATTCTATTCTATTCTATTCTATTCTATTCTATTCTATTCTATTCTATTCTATTCTATTCTATTCTATTCTATTCTATTCTATTCTATTCTATTCTATTCTATTCTATTCTATTCTATTCTATTCTATTCTATTCTATTCTATTCTATTCTATTCTATTCTATTCTATTCTATTCTATTCTATTCTATTCTATTCTATTCTATTCTATTCTATTCTATTCTATTCTATTCTATTCTATTCTATTCTATTCTATTCTATTCTATTCTATTCTATTCTATTCTATTCTATTCTATTCTATTCTATTCTATTCTATTCTATTCTATTCTATTCTATTCTATTCTATTCTATTCTATTCTATTCTATTCTATTCTATTCTATTCTATTCTATTCTATTCTATTCTATTCTATTCTATTCTATTCTATTCTATTCTATTCTATTCTATTCTATTCTATTCTATTCTATTCTATTCTATTCTATTCTATTCTATTCTATTCTATTCTATTCTATTCTATTCTATTCTATTCTATTCTATTCTATTCTATTCTATTCTATTCTATTCTATTCTATTCTATTCTATTCTATTCTATTCTATTCTATTCTATTCTATTCTATTCTATTCTATTCTATTCTATTCTATTCTATTCTATTCTATTCTATTCTATTCTATTCTATTCTATTCTATTCTATTCTATTCTATTCTATTCTATTCTATTCTATTCTATTCTATTCTATTCTATTCTATTCTATTCTATTCTATTCTATTCTATTCTATTCTATTCTATTCTATTCTATTCTATTCTATTCTATTCTATTCTATTCTATTCTATTCTATTCTATTCTATTCTATTCTATTCTATTCTATTCTATTCTATTCTATTCTATTCTATTCTATTCTATTCTATTCTATTCTATTCTATTCTATTCTATTCTATTCTATTCTATTCTATTCTATTCTATTCTATTCTATTCTATTCTATTCTATTCTATTCTATTCTATTCTATTCTATTCTATTCTATTCTATTCTATTCTATTCTATTCTATTCTATTCTATTCTATTCTATTCTATTCTATTCTATTCTATTCTATTCTATTCTATTCTATTCTATTCTATTCTATTCTATTCTATTCTATTCTATTCTATTCTATTCTATTCTATTCTATTCTATTCTATTCTATTCTATTCTATTCTATTCTATTCTATTCTATTCTATTCTATTCTATTCTATTCTATTCTATTCTATTCTATTCTATTCTATTCTATTCTATTCTATTCTATTCTATTCTATTCTATTCTATTCTATTCTATTCTATTCTATTCTATTCTATTCTATTCTATTCTATTCTATTCTATTCTATTCTATTCTATTCTATTCTATTCTATTCTATTCTATTCTATTCTATTCTATTCTATTCTATTCTATTCTATTCTATTCTATTCTATTCTATTCTATTCTATTCTATTCTATTCTATTCTATTCTATTCTATTCTATTCTATTCTATTCTATTCTATTCTATTCTATTCTATTCTATTCTATTCTATTCTATTCTATTCTATTCTATTCTATTCTATTCTATTCTATTCTATTCTATTCTATTCTATTCTATTCTATTCTATTCTATTCTATTCTATTCTATTCTATTCTATTCTATTCTATTCTATTCTATTCTATTCTATTCTATTCTATTCTATTCTATTCTATTCTATTCTATTCTATTCTATTCTATTCTATTCTATTCTATTCTATTCTATTCTATTCTATTCTATTCTATTCTATTCTATTCTATTCTATTCTATTCTATTCTATTCTATTCTATTCTATTCTATTCTATTCTATTCTATTCTATTCTATTCTATTCTATTCTATTCTATTCTATTCTATTCTATTCTATTCTATTCTATTCTATTCTATTCTATTCTATTCTATTCTATTCTATTCTATTCTATTCTATTCTATTCTATTCTATTCTATTCTATTCTATTCTATTCTATTCTATTCTATTCTATTCTATTCTATTCTATTCTATTCTATTCTATTCTATTCTATTCTATTCTATTCTATTCTATTCTATTCTATTCTATTCTATTCTATTCTATTCTATTCTATTCTATTCTATTCTATTCTATTCTATTCTATTCTATTCTATTCTATTCTATTCTATTCTATTCTATTCTATTCTATTCTATTCTATTCTATTCTATTCTATTCTATTCTATTCTATTCTATTCTATTCTATTCTATTCTATTCTATTCTATTCTATTCTATTCTATTCTATTCTATTCTATTCTATTCTATTCTATTCTATTCTATTCTATTCTATTCTATTCTATTCTATTCTATTCTATTCTATTCTATTCTATTCTATTCTATTCTATTCTATTCTATTCTATTCTATTCTATTCTATTCTATTCTATTCTATTCTATTCTATTCTATTCTATTCTATTCTATTCTATTCTATTCTATTCTATTCTATTCTATTCTATTCTATTCTATTCTATTCTATTCTATTCTATTCTATTCTATTCTATTCTATTCTATTCTATTCTATTCTATTCTATTCTATTCTATTCTATTCTATTCTATTCTATTCTATTCTATTCTATTCTATTCTATTCTATTCTATTCTATTCTATTCTATTCTATTCTATTCTATTCTATTCTATTCTATTCTATTCTATTCTATTCTATTCTATTCTATTCTATTCTATTCTATTCTATTCTATTCTATTCTATTCTATTCTATTCTATTCTATTCTATTCTATTCTATTCTATTCTATTCTATTCTATTCTATTCTATTCTATTCTATTCTATTCTATTCTATTCTATTCTATTCTATTCTATTCTATTCTATTCTATTCTATTCTATTCTATTCTATTCTATTCTATTCTATTCTATTCTATTCTATTCTATTCTATTCTATTCTATTCTATTCTATTCTATTCTATTCTATTCTATTCTATTCTATTCTATTCTATTCTATTCTATTCTATTCTATTCTATTCTATTCTATTCTATTCTATTCTATTCTATTCTATTCTATTCTATTCTATTCTATTCTATTCTATTCTATTCTATTCTATTCTATTCTATTCTATTCTATTCTATTCTATTCTATTCTATTCTATTCTATTCTATTCTATTCTATTCTATTCTATTCTATTCTATTCTATTCTATTCTATTCTATTCTATTCTATTCTATTCTATTCTATTCTATTCTATTCTATTCTATTCTATTCTATTCTATTCTATTCTATTCTATTCTATTCTATTCTATTCTATTCTATTCTATTCTATTCTATTCTATTCTATTCTATTCTATTCTATTCTATTCTATTCTATTCTATTCTATTCTATTCTATTCTATTCTATTCTATTCTATTCTATTCTATTCTATTCTATTCTATTCTATTCTATTCTATTCTATTCTATTCTATTCTATTCTATTCTATTCTATTCTATTCTATTCTATTCTATTCTATTCTATTCTATTCTATTCTATTCTATTCTATTCTATTCTATTCTATTCTATTCTATTCTATTCTATTCTATTCTATTCTATTCTATTCTATTCTATTCTATTCTATTCTATTCTATTCTATTCTATTCTATTCTATTCTATTCTATTCTATTCTATTCTATTCTATTCTATTCTATTCTATTCTATTCTATTCTATTCTATTCTATTCTATTCTATTCTATTCTATTCTATTCTATTCTATTCTATTCTATTCTATTCTATTCTATTCTATTCTATTCTATTCTATTCTATTCTATTCTATTCTATTCTATTCTATTCTATTCTATTCTATTCTATTCTATTCTATTCTATTCTATTCTATTCTATTCTATTCTATTCTATTCTATTCTATTCTATTCTATTCTATTCTATTCTATTCTATTCTATTCTATTCTATTTCTATTCTATTCTATTCTATTCTATTCTATTCTATTCTATTCTATTCTATTCTATTCTATTCTATTCTATTCTATTCTATTCTATTCTATTCTATTCTATTCTATTCTATTCTATTCTATTCTATTCTATTCTATTCTATTCTATTCTATTCTATTCTATTCTATTCTATTCTATTCTATTCTATTCTATTCTATTCTATTCTATTCTATTCTATTCTATTCTATTCTATTCTATTCTATTCTATTCTATTCTATTCTATTCTATTCTATTCTATTCTATTCTATTCTATTCTATTCTATTCTATTCTATTCTATTCTATTCTATTCTATTCTATTCTATTCTATTCTATTCTATTCTATTCTATTCTATTCTATTCTATTCTATTCTATTCTATTCTATTCTATTCTTATTCTATCTATTCTATTCTATTCTATTTCTATTCTATTCTATTCTATTCTATTCTATTCTATTCTATTCTATTCTATTCTATTCTATTCTATTCTATTCTATTCTATTCTATTCTATTCTATTCTATTCTATTCTATTCTATTCTATTCTATTCTATTCTATTCTATTCTATTCTATTCTATTCTATTCTATTCTATTCTATTCTATTCTATTCTATTCTATTCTATTCTATTCTATTCTATTCTATTCTATTCTATTCTATTCTATTCTATTCTATTCTATTCTATTCTATTCTATTCTATTCTATTCTATTCTATTCTATTCTATTCTATTCTATTCTATTCTATTCTATTCTATTCTATTCTATTCTATTCTATTCTATTCTATTCTATTCTATTCTATTCTATTCTATTCTATTCTATTCTATTCTATTCTATTCTATTCTATTCTATTCTATTCTATTCTATTCTATTCTATTCTATTCTATTCTATTCTATTCTATTCTATTCTATTCTATTCTATTCTATTCTATTCTATTCCATTCTATTCTATTCTATTCTATTCTATTCCATTCTATTCCATTCTATTCCATTCTATTCCATTATATTCCATTCTATTCCATTCTATTCCATTCTATTCCATTCTATTCCATTCTATTCCATTCTATTCCATTCTATTCCATTCTATTCCATTCTATTCTATTCTATTCTATTCTATTCTATTCTATTCTATTCTATTCTATTCTATTCTATTCTATTCTATTCTATTCTATTCTATTCTATTTCTCTATTCTATTCTATTCTATTCTATTCTATTCTATTCTATTCTATTCTATTCTATTCTATTCTATTCTATTCTATTCTATTCTATTCTATTCTATTCTATTCTATTCTATTCTATTCTATTCTATTCTATTCTATTCTATTCTATTCTATTCTATTCTATTCTATTCTATTCTATTCTATTCTATTCTATTCTATTCTATTCTATTCTATTCTATTCTATTCTATTCTATTCTATTCTATTCTATTCTATTCTATTCTATTCTATTCTATTCTATTCTATTCTATTCTATTCTATTCTATTCTATTCTATTCTATTCTATTCTATTCTATTCTATTCTATTCTATTCTATTCTATTC
This sequence comes from Sarcophaga subvicina, assembly GCA_936449025.2. Taxonomy (NCBI): domain Eukaryota; kingdom Metazoa; phylum Arthropoda; class Insecta; order Diptera; family Sarcophagidae; genus Sarcophaga; species Sarcophaga subvicina. Next base: position 60,181,951 of record OW388082.2, on the reverse strand, counting down.
TATTCTATTCTATTCTATTCTATTCTATTCTATTCTATTCTATTCTATTCTATTCTATTCTATTCTATTCTATTCTATTCTATTCTATTCTATTCTATTCTATTCTATTCTATTCTATTCTATTCTATTCTATTCTATTCTATTCTATTCTATTCTATTCTATTCTATTCTATTCTATTCTATTCTATTCTATTCTATTCTATTCTATTCTATTCTATTCTATTCTATTCTATTCTATTCTATTCTATTCTATTCTATTCTATTCTATTCTATTCTATTCTATGCTATTCTATTCTATTCTATTCTATTCTATTCTATTCTATTCTATTCTATTCTATTCTATTCTATTCTATTCTATTCTATTATATTCTATTCTATTCTATTCTATTCTATTCTATTCCATTCTATTCCATTCTATTCCATTATATTCCATTCTATTCCATTCTATTCCATTCTATTCCATTCTATTCCATTCTATTCTATTCTATTCTATTCTATTCTATTCTATTCTATTCTATTCTATTCTATTCTATTCTATTCTATTCTATTCTATTCTATTCTATTCTATTCTATTCTATTATATTATATTCTATTTTATATGCTTATGTTTAGTTATTATTATTAGTATTAAAATAAGAATTACAATTGTTATTATGATATTGAAGACGCCGTAGTCTAGTAGGTAGTGTGTTGGCTTATTAGACGTAAGGCCACGGTTCAAATCCCATGTCATTCAAAACGAAATATCGAAAAATATTTCTTCGGCAACTTCCTCTCAGCAGACTCCTGGCAAAAATCTGTCGTTCGGAGTCGACTTTAAACTGTAGGTCCCGCCACTCATACATATATAAAATTAAAACACCTAACATGAGCCTAGCTTCTCACAAGGCCGTAATCCTGACTGAAGGATTGTAGTGGCCAATTATGTATATGTATGATATTACATTCATATGTTAACTTAGTATAGTATTTCAATGCTTTAATATTTTTTAAATTGTTTTTATGTTCTGCTTCAATTTCTTGGAACGTTATTTTATATGAAAATTTTTTACTGTATTTATTTTTTCAATAACTTGTTTTTCTTCCATTTTTTCAACCATGTTTGAAAAATAGTAATTCTTAATTCTTGAATTGAAATTGAACAATTATTAAAATTTATTATATAATTTCCATTTAAAATAATTGTCTTTGTATTGCAAGTTTTTTAATAGTAATATTTAATACATTCTTAATTAAGACAGAGTTTATATCTAATTGAATTATTTCTAAATCCTTGTTTTCTATTAATTGACAATTGTTTTTTTATTAAACAGTGTTTGGTAAATTTTAAATTTTTAAGATCTTTGTTCTCTTCAAATTTATATGTTCTATTTCCGAACTCAACTGTTTGTTCTATTACAGAATCTATTTACTCATTGTGATCATTTGGCTATGAAACAATATGCGTTAACTTAACTGTTATAAATATTTTAGGTATTCTTATTCCAAATAATAGACATGAATTATTGAAATATGTTGTTCCAATTTAAATATATTTCACTTTATTATAGTAATTTATATTAATATTATATTATATATTAATTAATTTATATTATATTTATTTATAGTAATTTTAGGATACTTGGATGTACCATCCCATATTTTGCAGAGATGATATTGTCTTGTAAATGTTCTATTTTACTTTTAATAAGTTGTATATTAGATAATTGTTCTAAGTATACGTCTCTATCATTTCTATTTCTAAAAACTTATTTATAGGATTTAGTTACTTTTCTATTATATTTATATCATTTTTACAACCATTTTTAAATGGTTTATAGTTTCATTAAAATAATTATTAATTAAAATTTGTTGGTTATTATTAGTTTTTATTTCGACATTATTAAAAAGATACTTATTAGTATTTTGTCTGCCCTCATCGTCCATAGCCCCAAATAACCATTTCGATGCAATGCCTACACCGTTGATTAGTCCTCGTCGTTGTCAATTTTGTTTTGGTATTAAAGTAATTAATTTATTTCTAGCGTCTGGTAATTCCATTGGTAGTAGATTTTTATTTGTTGTTTTCATCAACTGTCATCCGGCCCAAAATGTTTTCAATTTCATTTAAGTTTACTATGTGAAATATTATGTCCGATATCCTAACTATCTCCTGATTTCTTATGTATATCCATATCCATTTATTTCTGTGAGTCGTTTCACTGTTATTATTTCTTTAGTCGGTGGTGTCCATAGGAGTGTCACCAGAATTATCAACATCTGAAAATTTTAGTGGTCTTTTAATAATTGAAATGTGTATTCCATCTAATTTTGATATTTTATATTTCGGTTGTTCCTTATGTCTGACGGCTTTATAATTTTTAATGAATCCTTCTTCTCTACTTTCTACGTAATCCTCTCTAGATTTGCTTGGTATTTCTATTCTTTTTCTTTTATTGCCTTTTAGATTTTTTTAACCATACCTAGGTGTACATTTAATGTTTGAATGGTAACGATAATTCTAATTCCTAATTGTTCTTTGAATTAATTGCGGTATAGATAAATGTTTGTTAGTTTGATATAAAATCCGAAATTTTTCTGCGACTGTGTTATGGAATCTTTCTGTATGGCTGTTTGGTTTTGTTAAATGAAGTTCAATTCCATGCTCTATTAAAAATTATTTTATCCTTAATGTTTTAACCTTTATGTCAACAGATAAAAAATTATACTTACGTCAACAGAAGCATACCCGTGTATGTCCATACATTTTATATGGAATTTCTTTTGTTGATAAGCTTATTTTTATGTTGATTTGGTTTTACTTACTTGTTGGATGGTGTTACGCACTCTGGTTACGTACATACTAAAGACTTATGGAAAACGACCTCACATCCCTTATATCGAGCTCCCATGAGCGTTCGGCGTTTTTGGGATATAAGCCACTTTATACTTTTCGACAACGGAAACACACGTCAACGACGTAAAAAACCGATAAACGGACTTATTTTTAATACTGAATGATAATCTAAGCAGCAATTACGTAGCAGGTCCAAACGTGGTACCGCGTTTACCCAATACATACCATCGGAACCCGCCAATTACGGGATTAAAGTATGGTGGGTATGTGACTCCGTCTCATCGTATCTAATGAAGGGACAATTTTATACTGGATTGCTGGCATCCGGGAAAAAACATAGGCAAGAGGGTTTAAGTTTAAGGTTTAAGGTTAAGTTTAATGATGGACAGCAGTTTATCAATGTTAGGTACAGTGAACAGAAGACGATGTTTGTACCACTATATTTCACTTTATCTAAAGGACGGAAGGTAGAGTTGACTACATTTTCAGTAACAATATTACCTTGTGCTCTCACATCCAAAAAAAAAAGTAAGTCGGTTATACTTCTTGCATTATTCATACGAAGTGCAAGGTCCAAAGAAAAAGCCACTCTAGATTTTAGATTGCAACAAATATAAAGGTGGCGTCGATACTATGGATAGAATATTGAACAAGGCGACGAACAAATAGATGGCCCTTGGTTTTATTCTACAATATACTAGACCTCGTTGCCCATAATTTACGTTGCGAGTAAGCCAATGAAGTCGCTGTGGTGTAGTAGGTAGTGTGTTGACTTACTATTCGTAAAGCCCGGGTTCGTATCCCAGGTCAGACATCAAAAAATGAAATATGAAAAAGAAAAAAAAAAAAAAATTATTTCTTCGGCGACTTCCTCTCAGCAGATTTCTGGCAAAAACTCTGAGAGTAAATAAAATTGCCATGAAAAGTTTCTCAAAAATTTGTCGTTCGGAGTCGACGTTAAACTGTAGGTCCCGCCACTCACGTATAAAATTAACGCACACAACATGAGTGGTGTGAGAAGCTAGGTCGTAATCCTGACTGAAGGGTTGAAATGGCCAATTATGTATGTATGTGTAACCCAATGTTGAAAGCTTCCACAAGCCCGTGTGTGCCGCTCATTCAAGTTATATGCCGCAATGTAATATGTAAATGCATTTAAGAAAAATTAGCATTTAATATTTATTTATGTCTTTCTATATTTGATTGAATTTTAATCTTATTATTAAGAATTTGTATATTAAATTCAATAAACATCACATATCAAAATATTTTCATATATTTCATTATACATACCCAGGTATGCAACTGTTGACGTAAGGGATAGGAATTAAAAAATGGCCACATCTTTGACCCCCATCCGCCACTTTTACTCAAGTCTAGAAATAAGGTAGAAAACACTTCTAGTGAGGATATCAGGAAATTTCAGGTTAATACAGGTATTACTTCCTGAGATACGGCGATTTAAAAACACAAAACATACCCGGGTATGTATCTGTTGACATAAGGGTTAAATTCATTATCCGCTATTATTTCATTTGGCTTTCCAATTCTAGTAATATGTTCTACTAATTTTTCTATTATAGTTATATGATTTCTATCAGCAGCGGATATGCAGCACCAAATTTTGAAAATTTATCAGTTATTGTTAGGAAATGAAGTCCTTTGATAACGTATGTATCAGTGTGTATAATTTGGTTTTTATCTGAAGGCGTCTCTGTGTAACAAAATTTATTCTTAATCGGATGTCTTTCATACTTTACTTGTTGGCAAAACTCGCATTGGTTAATTACTATTTGGATAAGTTCCATGAGTTTTGGATAATATATTTAAATTTTAATTTTATTATAAGTTTCAATAATTCCTGAATGTATGTATACTTTCTCTAACATGATAAAATGATATTTGCTTTACTGCTTCTACTTCGGTTTCAATATCCTGTGCCCTGTTAGTACATTTTATAAATTTTTTATTTTTGTCATTTGAAAACATTTGAATCAGTTTTTGTTGTACTTGCATTGATAATTCCGAATATATTCCCACCAATCCTATCGTCAAATATCTTCTAAATATCTCCCCCATACCATCAAAATAACTTTCCACTATGAATATTATTCTTCTATGGTGTAACATTTTCATTTCTACCACTTTATTATTTGTTAATATTATTTGTGTCTTGTACTTATTTACTATCTCATCCTTAATGTAAAAATGGTCATTTAGATTCTCTTCTGCAGAATGTATTGTACCCATGCACACACTTTCTTCTTAACTATTACCTATTATATTTAGATCAGAGGTATTGTTTTCCATAACTTTCGTAAAGGTACGAATTTAACAGCATTTGTACTCTTGAAGTTAGCGAACCGAATTTAGACAGGCTTAAATTGAATCATTTGAATGAAGAAGAGCATAGGGAAATTATGAAACTATTGAGACAATATAACGAATTACTATTTAAAGATGGTGATATATTAACTAATAAGACTGAAGTTCAGTATGAGATAAAAACTACGACACAGCAGCAAATTTATTCAAAATTATATAGCCATCCACCACAGCATGAAGAAGAGGTTAGAAAACAAATCAAAGAAATGGAAGGACAAGATATTATTCAGAAAGGTTTTTCAAGATATTCAAGTCCATTAATTGTTGTACCGAAGAACTCAGGTGAGAAAAAGTATCGCATAGTCATAGATTATAGAAAACTGAATGAATTTATATTAGATGATAAATATACATACATAATTGGCCATTACAACCCTTCAGTCAGGATTACGACCTAGTTTCTCACACCACTTACGTTGTGTGTGTTAATTTTATACATGAGTGGTGGGACCTACAGTTTAAAATCGACTCCGAACGACAGATATTTGAGAAACTTTTCATGGCAATTTTATTTACTCTCAGAGTTTTTGCCAGAAATCTGCTGACAGAAAGTTGCCGAAGAAATACTTTTTGTATTTTGTTTTGATGTCTGGTCTGGGGCTCGAACCCTGGCTTTACGTCTAATAAGCCAACACACTACCTACTAGGCTACGGCGACTTCAATGATAAATATCCGATACCAAATATTAAGTCAATATTTGATAAACCAGGAAGGGCGCAATATTTTACTACGCTAGATTTAGCAAAAGGGTACCATCAGGTCTTGGTAAAAAAGAGAAAACAGAGAAAAGACGGTATTTGTAACGCCTCATGGCCTATATGAATTTATTAGAATGTGAATTTATAAAGGTTTTAAAAACGCGCCAGCCACCTTCGAACGGCTAATGAATGAAATATTGAGGGATTATATTAACAAAATTTGCATAGTATAGCACATCGCTCACCGAATATATAAGAGCAATAAGAGATATTTTTGAGGTAATTGAAAGAAAAGATATAAAAATAAAGATAGACAATTGTAACTTTTTAAATAAGGAAACAGAATTTCTAGGTCATGTTTTGACAAGGGACAACATGAAGCCGAATCCAAATAGAATTAAAATTATACAAGATTTAGAGTTGCCAAAAACTGAGAAACAGATTAAAAGTTTCTTGGGAATGACAGGCTACTATCGCAAATTCGTCAAGGATTATGCATAGGTAGCACAGTCGATTACAAAATATTTGAAAAGAGGTGCAAAAATTAATGTAAAAGATTCAACTTATATGAAGCTTTTGAAAAACAGTTTTCATTAACAACAGACGCATCAAATATAGCGATTGGTGTGGTATTGTCACAAGAGGGACATTCGGTGTGCTACGCCTCAAGAACATTGAACAATCATGAAAAGAATTTCTCTGATTTCCTGGCAATAATGAGGAGTATTAATTATTTTAGGCCTTATGGCAGAAAATTTAAAATTTTTTCAGATCACCATCAATTTTTGTTTTTATGATAATATTTATTAAAACTTTTTCTTTCTTTCACTCTTCTAATAAATTATGTTAGATTATTTAAGATCTTCGATAATAGAGATTATTTCGTTTTGATGATTGTTGTGACCAGCACCCTCCGATGAAAGAAGTAAACGTAGTCTGTCAACTAGTTCATTAGGATCATCCCAATGTATGTAATTTGATTTCAGATTAGTTAGTGATTTTAGCATTAAACCACTGCCTTTTGTTAAAATGTTTGTTGTTGTTTCGAATAAATGTTTAATTATTCGTATATATTTGAAGGCTCGAGTTCCTCTCACTTCCCTGCCAGCAATTTTGTAGTCGACTACGAAAGTAGTCCACTTTAAGTCAACTTTTGTAGATTGACTATAGTCTAACTACAATTTAATGCAGCACAAAATAACACACTTTTAGATCACTCTTTTAGACTAACTATAAGCTAACTGCAATGTTATGTAGAACTCACCCAAATACGTTTATTTATTGTTGAGAGCTTCTTGTTTGTGAGATTTGTTTTCTCTCTGTTCTCTCTTTTACCAGATCAGACTTTTGATGATTTTATTTTTAGACTAATTATAAACTAACTACAATGTTATGCAGAATTTCCCCATAATTTAAAACGTTTATGCTATTTCTGATAATATTGTTTTTTCAATTGCACCTTTTTCTGAACTATTTTTAGATTAACTAATAGCTAATTGAAATGTTACGCAGAATTTATTCAAAATGAAACCGTTATTTTTTTATCCTCTATTTTTTACTATTTGAATTCTTTTACATTGTGAAATTAAAATCAGTCCAGTGCGTGCTTTTAAGTGCTATTGTAGCTTAAAAAATTATATAATTTTTTTGTTTAAAATGAGTGGTACAAGTAAAATTAAAAGACATTTTAAAAAAGAAAAAAATAAATTTTTAAACAAATTAAAAACTAATAATTCAGATAATTTAAATAAATTAAAAAATAATAGTTCAAATCCTTTGAAACACCCATTCTTATCCAAACATACTTTTCTAGATGGAGAAAGTGTTGAAAGCAGATATAAAACAGATCGTGACCAGATATAAAGCATATCGTGATCAGATGTAAAGTAGATCGTGACCAGATACAAAGCAGATCGTATAAATTGGTGTATATATAGGAGGTCGTCTTGATTTCAGTTATTTTTGCGAAGTGGTATAAAGTAACGAAAAAAATTGTTATAATCTACAGTCAAACAAAAACCCAGTCAGTGTAAGATGGGACGAAGATTTGTAAACAACTTTATAAATAAATTACCTGTTGAATTACATCTACCTGGTTATCAGTTTTGTGGACCTGGACAAAACTTAAAATACGCTTAGCAAGAGGAGATAAGGGTATAAATTTATTATACGCAGCTTGTAAAGAACACGATATTGCATATTCACAATTAAAGATACAGACACAAGACATCAAGCAGATCAAATATTAGCTGAAAAAGCCTGAGTTAAATGTAATGATAGTGATATTAAAGAACGTGCTAGCGCGTGGTTAATCTAAAGTGAAATTTGGATTTGATTTGAAGGAGCAGAGACATAAGAAAAGAAAGAATTCAAAAATAATGAGAAAAGGAAGAATGAATAAATGTAATAAGAAATTATTCACAGCTAATGTGAGAAAAACTTTAAAACAATTGAAAGAACAGAAACCCCTTGATATAAATGATGCTGTTAAAATAGCTTAAAAGGCTATTAATTTAAATTTTAAAAGGAAAAAGCGAGCAAACATTATAATACCGAGAGTTATACCTGTACCGTATGTTGGAGGATTTCTTCCACTTGTTCCCGTACTAACAGCATTGTCAGCGCTTGGTTTTTAACAAGTGGAGGATCCGCTATTGTCAAAGCAGTAAATGCTTTCAAAGATGGAAAAGAACAATTGGCGGAAGCTAACCTTCATAATAGATATATGGAATCAATTGCAATGTGTAAAGGGTTATATCTCAAACCATATAAAACTGCATATGGTCTCTACTATAGTCCAGCTCCAAAAAACTACTAGATAACCTACCTGAGCGCCCATTTGCAGATATAGGTATAAGAAAATGTGGTAAACATCTCAAACACTTTAGGGGTGTTTTCATGCGTGATTCTTTACCTAAAAAACCAATCAAACAAGAATGCGGTATTGTTAATTTAGATGATTCAAATGGTAAGGGAACACATTGGGTAGCATATTATAAAAACCATAACTGTGAAGAGTACTTTGATAGCTTTGGAGACTTACAACCACCAGTTGAAATTTTCAACTACTTAAAATTTCCCATTGAATATAATTAGGAACGAAAACAAAGATTTAATACATTTAATTGTGGGCACTTGTGTTTAAAAATTGTATTCAATAAATATGAATTGAAATGAAATAATTCAGAGTACATCCGTCCCGCACTAACACAACCTACTATTGACTTTTTAAAGAAGGGGAAAAAATAGTGACATCAGCTGAGTTAGAGGATATATTATATAGACATAGTAATCAAATTGATAAACAACATGTTGATTTATTTTTAAGTATTATCAATGAACTATGAATATGCAACATTAGTAAAATTAGTAAACTCTGAAATAAAATATACATACCTAAGAAAAAAAATCTATTAAAATAAAAAACTAATTTGTTTTAATTAATCTCTTTATTGTATAATTTTATTTAAAACAGTAAAACTAAAAAATCTAAATCCTTTAAACAAGTCTATTTATACTCTGGGATGTTGTAAATCAATCAGTAAATCCAATTATATAAAAACAGATATTTTACTTATGCTCGAAAAAAAAACCGCAGGCACAACTATACATCCCTTTTTTATCAGTTTAAAATTAAAGATCCTTATAACATAAAAAAAAATTAAAAAAACAACCAGACAGGTGTACATCCGTTTTCTATTTCTTCAACAATTGACTATGATAAAAGACTTTATTATCCCAAGAAAACGATCACACACTCATTCTGTCCGTCCAATCATTCGTTTGAAAAGCAATACAAATAAAAGGAACAAGAAGAAGCAGACATGCACAAATTTTGTATGAAAAATTTGGTCCAGACCACACATACATTTTCACATTACATGTTACAAATCTATCGACTAACCGACCATTGCCGACTGTAGCGTACGCACCAAATTTTATATGGAAAAATTGGTCTAGAACATACATACACATACTACTTTCATGATGTATTATTTGTTCTGGGAGTATTAGTTTCAATATCGCAACAAACATATAAATTAAAATTATTAAAAAAAATTATTAAAATTATAAAATATAAATTAAATATAATATAAATATAAATATTTAAATAAAATAAATTAAATATTGCATTTTGGCAATAAATTAGTATTTAAGACTAGGATTGATAAAAATAAATAGAGAGAAGCAATTGGTTAACAAAAGACAACGGTTGTTTTATTATCCAATCCTCCACAATAACCAAGTTGAAGTGCTTGTGTTATTTCACCACTGTAACCAAGTTTAAGTGCTTGCGTTATATGGATAATTGTCCGGGTGGAATTACCGGCAACATACATTCTGATTGTGCCAGTGATTCCGCCCGGACAAATCAAAAACGAGCAGCAAATCAGCTGAGTCAATACATTTTGGTGACCCCGACGTGATTGACGTCAAAAACATCATTTTGTGGAAAAGGAATTTTATACGTAGTTAATTGCAACTACTACTAAATTGAAACTACTACTAAATTGGACATTGGTTTAAATTGATCAACTTCAAGAAATCGTCAGCTCCCCTTCCCAAGAACAAATTTCTCGAACAGGCCACAACATGTCTACTGGTGAAACAACCTTCCCAATGGAACAGCTTACAACTGCTCAGCGAGCAACAGGAGAACTGATTGAGTCCATCATTCGGAATTTTAAAAAGGATCCGTCATCCAGAAAGACTGTCCATTACTACGAAGAAAGGATCAAAAGATTAGACTCCGCTTGGACAAAATTCGAACACACTGATAATGAAATACGATGTCTTGAGAAGCTCCACTTAGATTGAGGAACTCGCCACAAAATACAGGGGAATATTTGAATCAGACATAGATGAGACATCGAAAACGCCAACGCTGGACACCTATCAACAAAATAACAGAACATCTCTGACATGTACTTCAACAAGTGCTACTATAAGAAGGCACAATGTCATGATGTCATCATTACAGCGGATACTCGACACTGTCCATACGGCAACCAATATGCAGCTGAAAGAAAAACTGTGGGGAGAAATCCAAGCGTTACATTTTGAAATATGGGAATCAAGCGGTGATCCACTGAAGGAAGGATACGATATGAAGTCCTACGAAAACCTGGAGAAGCGAGTCATTGAAAATTTCAAGCTAGGCTCCCGCACACCAGACCAAGGTTTCAAACCAATGCAAAATAACGTGCTACTACTGCCACAGATCACAATCCAAAAATTTAATGGAGATTATTTGAAATGGTGACCCTTTCACGACTTTTTTACACAACTAGTAGACAACCAGTATATTTTTGCGGTACAAAAGATGTGGTACCTGAAATCAAACTTGGGGGCGAAGCTGAAAAACTAATAATTCATCTTTCAGCCACAGCTGAAAACTACGCAACTGCATGGAGTTTATTGCAAGAACGCTACAATAATCAACGCGTTATTGTCACAGCACTAATGCAACAACTTTTGAATCAACCAAGCGCTGGACCATCAGCTGCTGCTATCAAACAATTACATGTGTCACATCATCCCCCGAATACAACTCTGTATGATTCATAAGGAATGTCAAAGGAAAGAAGAGGAGAAAGATTTTTTTTTGGGTGTGGCATCAGACAAGTGCAGACGTATTTCTTGAAATCGTTTTTATTTTTGTTTAAATTAAATTGTTCTGCTGAATAAATATTTTGTATTTTTGTTTATAAATAATATAACGTAATTGTTTTAATGTTTTTTTGTTTCTAATGTTCGAAATAGAATTGGTGTGTGTCAACTTCAGAAGTGAGATTACCCCGTCTTCGTGTGTACATACACATGTAAATTTATTTGCAATAAGATGCCAAGTTTCAGTAACATGAAAATTAATAGGCTACGTAAAGAGTGTAAAGCTGCTGGCTTGCCGACGAACGGCAGCCGCAACGATTTAATTGAACGTTTGGAAGAAAACATGGAACGCACATCATACGTTAGTTGCAGCTTTGTGCCATCATCTATTTCATCGCCTACGTCTCAAACACAAGCCAATTCTAGAGTAGAATCAAATACGTCTCAATTACTGCACACAATGTCTCTGCCAACGTCTACATCAACACGTCCAATTTGTACAACGTTCGTACAATCGTCAAATTTTCAACAAACAAGAGAGGACAACTACACCATGATCAACAAGACTCAACAAGCATCGAAACAACGACAAACGTAAACAACAACAAACGTACAATACCACAACATATCGTAATGACAACAGGTCAGCAAAATGTGACGTCATCAGTAGCAGATACGTATTCACCACACACACAAACTGCGACGTTCAGCCGTTATTTTGAATATTCACCATATAATGTTGCAACAACATGTATGAACAGAATGCCTATACAAAATGCATCGACACAAAATGTTTATCAACCATATATTGCTACGTTGAATGACGGTTATAATTATTCTCAACAAGATGCTAATGTGGCAAACGTTAAAATGTTGCCTATTACGAATGTGTCTGGCAGTATTGATCGACAATACGTTGCAGGGGCAATTAACAGAAATGTTTGTATGAATTCTGTGGAAAACGAAAAACGACAAAATTTTCTAACGAATACTGGCATGCACGGGCAGGACAATTGTCAGAATTTTGTATCTGGTGGAAATAATATAAATAACGGGTATGGACATAATTATAGAGAAGAAAATTTGCCAGTTTTTATGAGTGAGGCTTGTACTATGCCTAACAACGTAGAACGTTATCATTATACACCTGTTTTTACGCCGCGAAAACAGGTAACGTTTTCTAGTCCATCGATTCCAGTCCATAATTTTAATAGAAACGAGATGGGCCAACAGCGGAACGTGGGCCCGAATTTTAATTTTGATAACAGCTATAGTAATGCACGCGAAGTGATGGCATTGTTGCCGGAATTCAACCCTACGTCATCATCGTCGTTGAATGCAAGACAATTTATTAATCGTGTAGACATTTTAAGGAATGCTTATCGGTGGAATGATGAAATTTTGATTTTTGCAATTCAGCAGAAAATGCAAGGTGCCGCTAAATATTGGATCGATTCTTTGGAAATGGTATTTAGGTCGTGGTCGGAGTTTGAAAATTTTTTAAATGATTTTGCGTGTGTGGAAAACGAAGCGGATATCCACGTTAAGATGTCACGTACGAAACGAAACGGAGACGAAGCTCCACAAGATTATTATTATCGAATGCTGGCAATGGGTAAACGAGGTGGACTGTCGGATTCTGTCATATCCCGCCACATTATTAATGGTATGAACGAACCAGATTTGAAAATGAAAATTTCGAACAGTTATAACGAGTGTAGCGAACTACTACGTGATATTGTGACATTTTGTATGTACAATGAGATAAGACACTCAACGAAGGATACGAAGGTGAAAAGTTTCACCCCAACGTCAGGGAATTATCGAATTAATTCTAACGAGAAACGTGGCGACAACACCGTTAAATGTTTTAATTGCCACGAAATGGGACATTATTCTAAGAAATGTCCTGAACCCCAACGCAAACCGAGATGTACGAATTGCCATAAGACGAATCATCAAAACGAGAACTGTCCGAGCAAAAGACAGGAGTGTCGTCAACCAACCGTCAACCAAATTGATGAATCGAAAGCGGAATTGAAAGTGAAAGTAAAAGAGATTAACGTGAATGGTATAACGACGAATGCTTTTATCGATCTTGGAAGTAAATGTACACTTATGCGAGAGAGTTTTGCTACAAATTTTGAATCAGTAAACCCATGTTCTATCACGCTGGAGGGTTTTGCTCATGGTAAATATAGGAGTACCGGCCAAGTTCGACTTAAGATTCTGATGGACGATATATCGCATAATGTCAACGTGTTGATTGTAGCAGACGATCTCATATGTGAAAACTTGTTACTCGGTAGGGATGTTCTATGTCAACAAGGTAGCCGTTTGGTTATAGAAGATGATGAATGCCACTTGGAGAGGGTAATGATCATATCGAGTAATGAGGAAATGAGTCCTGATGAACAGACTAAACTCTGGGACGTGTTAGACGGACATCCAACTGTTTTTGCGGACAACAACATGGATATTAAACTAACCTCAGATGTACCAGTGAACGTTAAACCATATCGCATACCGTTTTCTAAACGACCAATAGTAGATGGTCTGGTGAAAGGGTTGCTAAATGCCGACATAATACGGCCGTCAAATTCACCCTACGCTTCAGGTATAGTTTTGGTCGAAAAGAAAAATATAAACATCGCTTATGCGTCGCTTATCGTGCACTGAACCGTATCACTGCTAAAACGCCTTTTCCTATGCCCAACCTAGAAGAACAATTTGCGCAACTAGCTGGAAATAGATACTTCACGTCATTAGATTTGCGAATGGGTTACCATCAGATAAAAATGGAAGAATCTTCTAAACAATATACGGCATTTGTCACAATGCAGGGTCACTACAAGTACAACAGAATGCCCTTTGGTTTAGTCAACGCTCCAGCCGTATTTCAACGCGTGATGAATTTCTTAATAGCTGAAATGAATCCAGGTGAGGTGCTAGCCTACTTGGATGATGATATCATCCGCAGCAAAACTATTGAGGAAGGTTTCCAACGTTTGGAAAAGTTTTTAAGTATACTACAAGATGCTGGCTTAACTCTACGCCTTGACAAATGCAAATTTATGGAACGGGAAATATCGTATCTCGGACATAAGGTTAGTGAGAATAGTATTACTCCTGAAGATGGTAAGATTAGTGCCATACGTAATCGAAGTCCGACGATTCTTGGGACTTACTGGCTTTTTCCGAAAATTCGTAGAGGACTATTCCAAGCCACTGACTAATTTACTACGCAAGGATGTCAAATTTGTTTGGGGTGACGAACAGCGAAATGCTTTCCGAAAGATGATCGAAATATTATGCAGCGTGCCAAACACGAAGTACACACCGATGCCAGTGCAGTTGGAATAGCTGGCGTACTACTCCAGTCTGCAGATGGTAAATCATGGGGGCCCGTTTTCTATTTCAGTCGCCATTGTACCCCAATAGAATCATCATATCATAGCTATGAACTCGAGATGTTAGCTGTCGTCGAATCCCTCGAAAGATTTCGTGTATATGTTTTATGTGTCATTCCGACTGGTCACCGATTGTTCGGCAATTGCGAGGGCGAAACAAAATAAAGAGATGATACCTAAAGTAGCCCGATGGTGGATGAGGATTCACGATTATGACTGCGAAATAATACATCGTCAAGGTTCCCGTATGTGTCACGTTTACGCACTAAGCCGTGCACCCGACCCAACCCCTCCTGAAATGGACGAGGTCGATCGTATAATGAGTCTGAATATAGCAGTTGAAGATTGGCTGTTAACGATGCAAATACAAGATCCAGATTTGCTGAATATTGTTGCCGTTTTAAAGGACCAAACATATTCGTCACAGAAAACGCAGCTGAAGCAGGACTACTGTCTGGTGAACGAACGCCTATATCGTAAGCAAGAAGGTAAGAAGAAATTTGTTGTTCCTAGGTCAGTTCGTTGGCGAGTGGTTAGGTCTTGTCATGATGATGTTGGTTATTTTGGGAACGAAAAGACTATCCAACGCATACAACAACATTTTTGGTTCCCGAAAATGCGAAAATATGTACAGAACTACATTACATCGAGCATCGAGTGCTGTTACAATCGGGCAAAATCTGACGGTCAGATGTATATCAGCGAACCCGAACCCATACCCTTCCGCCAGATCCTTTTAGACCATTTGGGTCCATTTGTCCGTAGCAGAAGAGGAATAACATACGTGCTGGCGATTTCTGATGCTTTTAGTAAGTTTTTAATAGTTAAACCAGTAAAGTCTACAAAAACGCAACCAGATATAATGGCGCTGAACGAGATGACAAGTTATTTTGGTTTGCCAAAAGTTATTGTGTCCGACAGGGGCACCGCGTTCACGTCAAAATCATTCGAAATGTATTGTGAGCAGAATAAAATCAAGCACGTGAAGACAGCCGTACGTACCCCCAGGGCCAAGTAGAAAGGGCTAATGGTATAATCCTATCATTTTTGCGTACTGCAGTCGGAACAAAGGGTGATTGGGATCTTGCGTTGCGAAATCTTCAATGGAGTGTTAACTCGCAGCGGAACGCCACCACAGGGTTTAGCCCCAACGAATTAGTTTTTGATTTTAAGTTAATAGATGTCGTTCAGAATCATATTATAGCTGCCATTCATGATGACGTCATTGATACTGAATCTGATATTCCTATTGCGGAAAAGCGTGAGCTGGCAAACATCAACGTCACCAACGAGAAAAATAAATGGAAGGCACGTTTTGATCGAAAACACTCCAAACCTACTTTATATGAAATAAACGACCTAGTGGTGATTGAAAATGAACCTGCAGCAACGGGCGAGTCCAGGAAGCTAGAACCCAAATATAGGGGACCGTACATCATTTCTCGAATACTTGATAAAGATCGATATCTGATTGAAGATGTACCTAGAAAGACAGTATCTTCAAGAAAATTCTGTTCCGTATTCTCTTCAGACAAGATTAAACCATGGTGCCGAAACTTGCCTAAATTGGACTTTGATGACACCGACGACTATGGAATCGAGGACGATCCCAGGTCAGGATTGGCCGAACTGTCACATCATCCCCCGAATACAACTCTGTATGATTCAAAGGAAAGAAGAGGACAAAGATATTCTTTTTGGGTGTGGCATCAGACAAGTGCAGACGTGTTTCTTGAAATCGTTTTTCTTTTTGCTTAAATTAAATTGTTTTGTTGAATAAATATTTTGTATTTTTGTTTATAAATAATATAACGTAATTGTTTTAATGTTTTTTGCTCCTAATGTTCTAAATAGAATTGGTGTGTGTCACTTGATGCAACACAAGAATGCCTACATGCGCTGAACAATATCGGGATCGATACCGCCCCATGGGATCGCATGCTGTTTTACATACTTAAAAAATGCAAAACTGGATCGAGGCACTCTTATTTTATTTGAGAGGACCATTAGGAATCCAAAAGAGCTACAAAAAATCAAAGACCTATTAACTTTTCTTGAAAATCGTTTTCAATCCCTAGAAGCCATAAACCAGAATCAAAAATCATCAAGGGTCTATGTTTCCACTACTTCAGCTAAACAAACAGAAGCCACTTGCTCACTCTGCAAAAATAACTTTCACCAACTGTATCGGTGTCAGAAATATCAAAAACTGTCGCCAGCAGACCGTCTCATTTTCATTCGGAAGCAAAACCTGTGTGTGAACTGTCAAAAATCAGGACACACGGCCAAACCTTGCAAATCAGGATCATGCATGACATGCACGAAAAAACACAACTCGCTACTTCATCTGGAGAGCAATACTCAGTCATCAAACCAAAGGTCAACAAGTGAAAGGGTATCCAAGAAGACATCATCATGCACTACCTATCAACCTAAAATAATTGAACCCAATTTCAATGAAGCGACACCTTGCCCTCCAGAATCATCCTCATTAGCGCCAGTAAATGGTCAGGTGTCTAAATCATACGTTCTTCTCAGCACAGCTCTAATTAAAATCAAAACTGATACAATGAAGATTGAATGTCGCGTTTTACTTGACTCTGGCTCACAAGTCAATTTGATTACGAATCGTTTGGTAAGACGACTTAATATTGCAAAACAGACGTCATTAGTAACCATCAACAGAATCGGGGACTCTAATGCCCTGGTTACCCAAGCGTAAGAAACGTAAAATCGTAACGTACGTAGCCTTAAAAACGTTTGTGTAGTTATAGAAACGTTAAAAACGGGACATATGTCAACGAAGAATGTAAATAAAAACGAAACAAAACACAAAGCAACACACAAACGAACACAACAGAATGCAAAAAAATTGTTATACAGACATTTGCACCATCATCATCAGTCTTGCCGTTTTTGGTTATTTTTTTGTTCAATGTGTAGATTTGGTTACTATTTTTCTTATAAAAATAGCTTTTGTTTTGTTTGTTAAAATTAATTAATTAGTAAGATTATAATTTATTTTGTTATATTTTGTTTCTTTTTTTCTCAATTATAATTTAAATTTGAAAAAAATAAAATAAAAAAATTCGTATCTAATTTTGATTATATTTTTCCTTATTTGGTAATTTTTTCACAATGTTGGTTACAAAATTTTTTTTTTTCGTGGCAACACTGCTCATCATCTCTCAGGTTCAAATGTCACGTAGAAACGTGGGAGAATTCTGTTTTATGCTAAAAAGAGAACGTTCGCTATGGTACGTTACGTTACGTGTGGGTACAGCATAACACAAAACCACAACACCGAGTCAATGTAGCTTTGCATTCTCGAATTAATGGATTCTCAACACGCCTGGAGGCACTTGTCCTGCCTCGAATTATTGCGCATCAACCATCACAATTTATAAACATTGATGAGTGGCCACTACCGTAAAATATCATGTTAGCTGGCCCAGCATTCAATCGATCTAATAAAATGGATATATTGCTGGGTGCCAAACATTATCCACAGACCCATCCTGTGGAATATGTACTGAAGATGAGGGGCTGGAAGCTTCCATCGCTCGACTTTGGGAACTGGATGAAGTTCTAAAAAACCACTATCAACAGCCGACAGACAATGGGAAGTGCACTTTGTACAAAATACAACTAAAACCATGAAGACCGCTTCATTGTCAGAATATCATTCCACCAAGCCCCTAATACCCTAGGCTACTCACACGCAATGGCTCTCAACCGATTTCTTGCTCTCGAACGGCGTTTGCAAAAGAACCCGGAATTGAAAGCTGAATACACTGAATTTATAGATGCGTATGAATGAGTGGCACACATGACAAAATTGGAAACAGACTCCATCATGTCTCCAAATTACCATATCCCACATCATTGCGTACTAAGGCCAGAAAGTTCAACCACTAAGCTCAGGGTGGTATTCGATGCCTCAGCCAAAACCTCCTCAGGATACTCTTTAAACGACCTAATGTTCACGGGACCAACACTACAAAGCGAACTATTCTCCATATTGTTAACGTTTCGAATGCCAATGTTCGTTTTCATCACTGACGTTGAAAAAATGTATTGGCAGATATTGGTTGCTCCTGAAGAACGTCAATTTCAGCTCATAAAGTGGAGAAAGTATTTGACAATGCCCATTTCATACTATCAACTCAACACGGTCACATATGGCAGAAGAGCTGCTCCATATTTAGCAACAAAATGTCTTAATCAACTGGCTGAAGAAAATAATATACACTATCCAATTGCTTCACAATTTATTAAAGAAAATTTCTGTGACGATGGCTTGGGCGGGTCAAATAGCTTACCAACAGCGATGCAATTGCAAGAGCAATTTGTGCAGATTATGAAAAAGAGCGGCTTCGTGTTACACAAATGGTGTGCGCACTATCCACAATTACTCTACAATATTTCACAAGACAACTTGGAGGTAAACTTAGATTTTGAGAGCACAGAAGTCGAAACCATGAAACCATTAAGACTTGTTTGTCTGCCGAAAACTGATAAACTAGGTATTAAGGTCAACACTGGAAATATTAAGAGAGCAACCAAGCGAACATACTCATCGGACCTTGCAAGATTATTCGACCCATTGTGGATTCTATCTCCCATTATTGTAATGGCAAAAATGTTTATTCAAGAATTGTGGGAGTTAAAACTGGATTGGGCTACTTCTTTGCCTGAATATATTGAAAAATCTTCAAATATCAAGACATATTTTTTAAGGAAGAATTCCAGAATCCCAACAACTCCATTTTTTTACAGACGCATCCGAAAAGGCTTATGGAGCTGCAGCTTACATGCGATCAGTTTTCAAAGAGGGCACCATCATTGTACACTTACTCTGTGCTAAATCCCACATAGCTCAGCTCAAACGGCAAACAATACCACGATTGGAACTATGTGTACCACGCCTAGAGCCCAACTAGCCACAAGAGTCAGGTCTGACCTTCGTCCGGTGTGGTTATGGACTGATTCAGAAATTGTGCTCTCGTGGATAAATTCATCATCAGCTTCATTCAACACGTTTGTAGCAAATCGAAACTCAGCAATTCAAGAAAAAACCCTATCAGAACAATGACGTCACATAAGCTCAAAGTGAAACCCCGCAGATATATTATCTCGTGGGACGTCTCCAACGGCTCTTAAAGAATGTACTCTCTGGTTTTATGGGCCAATGTTTCTCCATGGGGAAGAGAAGGTGTGGTCGGCTAAGTTCAATTCAAGTTCCAACATACCAACAAATATTGAACGAAAGGCAAAGCTGCTTGAATCACGAGCAATGACAACAACGGAATCCACTTTTGTTTACCAAATCAACCATAAAAACTTATTCCATCGTCTGCAGGGAATTGTTGGATATGTTCTACGCTTCATTGCCCACACTAGATGACAAAATCAAATGCTAAAACCATCAAAATTATTAACAACAACGGAACTCAGCCAAGCACTGATTCCTATTATTTCACAAATGCAACTTTTAGAATTTAAGGAAGAAATAACACAACTGAGAAAAAATTGTTCGACAACGTTTCTGGCCAATAAAGGGAAAAATTATGGCAAGAGCCACCGTTCATCGATGCACGACATGCAGCAAAAACCAAACCAGAATTATTTCACCAAATAATGGGAAACCTATCCTCGACACGCGTCACACCAGCCCGTGCATTCATCAATACCGCAGTCGATTACTGTGGCCTAATTACCGTACATTATAAACTAAGGGGAAAACAACCAAACAAGGCCTACATTGCATATTTTGTTGCTTTGCCACAAAGGCAGTACACTTGGAACTCGTGAGCGATCTTACAACTGAAGCATTTATAGGTGCTCTTAAACGTTTCATATCCCGGCGTATACATTGCCAAAATTTGTACTGCGACAATGCGACAAACTTCGTAGGAGCTAAGTCTAAATTACCTGAACTTTCCACAATCATATATGCATCAGATGCAAAGGAAGCTATTTCGAATGCTTACAGCAAAAAAGGGATACAATTTGATGTCATTCCCGTTAAATCAGAAAAATAACTTTTGATAAGGACATTGGGGAATGCATCCCTAACTTACGAAGAACTTGAAACCATAGGTGTCGAAATTGAAGCAATATTGAATTCCAGAATCATTTCACCCATGTAAAATGAGGCAAACGACATAAGCGCATTTACTCCGGGACATTTTCTAATAGGTGAACCACTAACAGACCAAAGAAAGATGTTAGAAGAAAACCAATCACGAAACCAGTCATTGGATGGAAGGTTACTTGCTAAACAACAGCGAACCTTGACAAGCTCAATTGCGACCATCCTACTCACAATATTGCTATTGCTCCCACTCGTGTCCACAGATAAAATTGAAGTAACACAGTTTGAACCCAACCTTCTAATTGAAAGGACGACTTGTTCGAGCATTCTCCAGGCAGTCGACTTCAGTCTAGCAGGCCTTAATGATAAAAACCTCTTACTAAAGAGCAGAGCTAAGCGTGGTGCTATTAACATTGTTGCCAACGTCGCTAATTCACTGTTTGGTATTCTGGATTCGGATTATGCTGAACAAATGTCAATCACCATCAACGCACTAAACGGTAATGAAAACCATCTCAAACAACTCCTCATGAATCAAACATCAATTGTTGATGCAACTCTAAACGTCCTTAAACAATATCAAGAAAAGGTGAAACTAAAGTTCAACAAGAAAATGAAACAGAACAAAATCAAGCAAGGCTGTTTCTAATATTCATGTTACAATCAGTTCAACTTTCTTTAACGTCAGCAAGGTTACACCGAATTCAAGGAGAAATCATAGCAGCATTAACGGATTCACACCATGGAAAAATCAGCCCAATGCTTTTGTCACCGTCTCAACTTCAAGCCGAGCTAATACAAGTAAGAAATCATCTTCCAAGATCTCTAGAACTATCAGTAAGCAAAGATAACATACTACAACTGTACAGAATTATGAATGTAAAGGGAGGTGTCACAAAAGACCACGTCATCATTGACATATCTAATCCGTTATCTGATCCTGAGACATTCGAACTTCTGAAGCCACACCCAATTCCTGTTCAAATATATGGCACAATGCTCGCTATAAGACCATGCAGCGACTTCCTGGCCATAAATGCTCATAAAGATCAGTATTTCGTGTTGATAGAAATACAGTGGACCACATGTGCGCCAATAACAGTGAATGAATTTCTATGCCCACAAATGCAATCAAAATTCACTGCAAATGCTGACAAATGCTTATGCGAGCTGTCACTTCTTAATTTTAACAATCAAATGAGTTGTAACATTATTCCTATTGCTGATAGAACGTCGCTTACAGAGTTAGAATACAGCAATCAATGGCTTCACACTATGCAGCAGCCGTCCCGAATAAACGCTGTATGTGTGCAAGAAAAATCACAGCTAATCCTGAAAGGATTAGCCAGAATTTGAAGTATCAGTAGTTTAAGCCTTTAATTCTAAGATATGTGAAGGGCAATATAAGGTTGTCACATTTTAATTTTGTTGAGCATTACTCAACGGCAGAGTACATGTTCAGACCTTCACAATGAATTTCTTTCATATATACGCATGTACGTTTGTATAAATGGACAAACATACTTGCGTACATATGCTTTAACGAAATTAGGTGAACAACCTTATTTCCTTATTTTGCTGACTTCTCGTAATTTTTTATTTGTTTTTATTTTGCTGAATTTATGAATTTTCCCTTATTTTTGATTTTAACAGCTAATTCAAATTATGATAAAAGAAAAACCTTGAACTTCTGATTAAGTTTTAAGTTTTGCATTTTTGTATTGCATTTGTCGGGGGTTTCATGTTTCCTGGAATGTTTTGCACGTGTGGGAAAACGCATAAGTCCAAAGCACTTTTATATTATTAATAAATACTTTAAAAAATAATTTGTTGCAATTCAGCAATAAAATATAAATTAAGTATAATATAAATATTTAAATAAAATAAATTAAATATTGCAATTTGGTAATAAATTGCAAATCAGCTGAGTCAATACAGTTTGTATTGATTTGTTTTCTATTCCTGTAATTTGCAATCATCGTATTCTTTTATTTCTTTATTTCTTACAAAGTTTTCATTACATATAGAGATGTCTGCACCTGTATCTATTAAAAATCTTATGTAAAATCCTTCATCAGTTTCGAATGTAACAAAATGTGGTGCGTCCGTATGTGAACTATAAGTTTTTAAGGTATATTCTTTAAATAAATTTAAATCCCCTACATCTTCGTTGAAATTTACTCTTGAGGATCGCAGGGTTTTTCTTCGTTTCCCTGTTTCAGAGTAACATATACAGTGAGCGCCATAAGTGAGTCAACACCCACTATAATTTTAAATTTTGTATTACGTTCTTAAGTATAAAAAAAAAGTTCCTTTATCATGAATTGTTGTTTTTGTTTTAACATTTTATAAGTAATAGATAACGTTTTTATTATTGGAAATTTATTCGACTATTCTCATTTACTTTCCTCGCTATCCTAAGAAAATGAATTATTTCAGTGGTGTTTACTGTATACTTTTTTGATTTCTATTTCGATTACTGTTATTTCTATAGTCGGCATTTCTATGATTATAATTGTTATGTTCATTGCTATTGAAGTTATTACTTCTTGGGTGATTAATGTTGTTCTTCTTTTGAAAATAGTTAGTACTTCTATAATTATTAAAATAACCCTGATTCTTGTTACTGCTTCTGTTGTTATTGTACGTATTGGCATAGTTACGTTGTCCTCTATTATTAAAAGGTCTTTTATTCTTATTGAAATGCATTATTGAATTTTGTTGTGATATAACCTCCGAGGCTATTTGAATTGCTTCATTTAAACTTTTGGCTCGAGCAGCTAATACCGTGGCTCTGTGTGGTTCGCTTAAACCATTTTAAAAGTACTAAGCGCCACTTGGACATTCATTTTAATTGCTGTTGCCTTATTTTGGGAACCCAATTCAACGTTTCAGTGATTCAATTTTGTTAGCCAATTGTGTTACTGAGCTATTGCCTTGAGTTTGCTTTGCTAAATCAGTATGTACGGAAGAGAGTAATTTCCCGGGCGAGAATACTTTCTTAAAGGTATTTTTGAATGTTTCTAGAGAATCTGGTATCTTTTCTGAAATTAACTTGTTCCTTAATTTGTCTGTTAATTTCGTAGCTAGAACAAACTTGATCAACTTACTAATTTCTGTATCATCTTTAAGTGTTTCAGCATATTCATTTGCCCGAGGTCACCATTGAACTCTGGTATTATTTTGGACGCGTCAAGAATGCCAAACGATACCATGTCTTTGATTTCTTTTATTTTCAAATAATTTAAAATTTTTCTCTCAATATCATTAATAATTTCTAGGGGATAGCCCTCATTCTTTAGTGCAATAAATTTTAACTCTTCAACTATTTTTAAAGTATTTACTATATACTTTTTCGTATAATTTCTATTAGGATTCTTCTTTAAATTCTTATAAATACCTATCAATATATCCATTTATTAAACATTATTTATTTTATTAGTTAATTTGATTTCCTTTCTTCCCACGTAATCTTTATAATAATCATTTAATTTTAGTAATACTAATACAACTAAAAGGATCAGATTTATCTGCTGCATATGAACCTGATTTACGGTCAGTTTTTGTTTGTTGTTTGTATGCAAAACTGACCCAAATGAAACTGAAAGCAGTCCAAATAAATTGGCTTATCGGTAGAAATTCCGTTCTTAGCCTCGATTGTAAACTCTTGCTCTACAATTCTATATTCAAGACAATATGGAGTTATGGTATCCAGTTATGGGGCACGGCTTCTGCTTCTAATATTGAAGAAATACAACACCGTCAAAATAAAATCCTACGAATGATAACTGCCGCTCCTTGGTATATTAAAAACAGCAATATTCATAAAGACCTTGACGTCCCACTGGTCAAAAGCGAAATCTCAAAATATGTGACTAAATATTTAAAAAAGCTGGAAATACTTCCAAATCCTCTCGCTCGAAACATCCTACAACATCGTGGCCATACCCGCTTGAGAAGGAGGGACACCATCGAACTCAGATGATTCCTTCACAAATTATGCATTATATTATTTTTTTATTAACATTTGAAAATTAGAATTTTTGTCTGGCACTGGCTGGACATCAATATTTATTAACTTTAAACTTAAGATTTGAACACTTATTGTTAGTTCATAAAAATGAAGATACAATAAAAACTATCACAAGAAAAAAAGTTATTGTTTTCATTTACAATGACGGCTTCTTTTGAAAACCATCCACCCTTTTTGAAATATAGTTATTATTTTTAAATTTTTTTTATTTAATTGTTATTCTTATAGTCCGTTATTGTTTATTTAATTGTTTTTCTTATAGTCCGGATTTCATTTAATCGGCTTTGTTGCCGGTAAGATGAAACTTTCGGTGAGCCTCTACTCTTGAATGGGTATCTTCTTTTTCTGGCACTATACGTGGGGGCTTCTGGAATAGGAACTACAGGTTGAGGTACATATTCATTCTAGTAACTCTAGCAACTGTTCCTATATCTTAAAAAGCTGGTCGATATCCAGTCTGATTGCCTCTAACTCTTCTATATTCATCAGGATTGGCAGGATAAATATTCAAGAAAATCTATGAAGTCTGCTTAGCACGATAGGATAAAACGTAAGAACGTTAATCTGCCTGGCTAATTTGGCAGGATCACCATGTAATAAGTTTGTTCTGTGATATGTTATTTTTCCTATAGTACTCTTAATTTATTTAAGAGTCTTATAGTAGCAGTTGGCTCTATCTGATGGCAATGTCAGTTTTCAAATATCTGCGGCTTATATACTATTCTTATTCTATGTTTTCTGATTTTCTTTCCCCTAATCCATTATTTGTTAATAGTTTAGTGACTCACAATTATATCAATAGTAATATCAAATTCATTTGTAATGCATTTCTAGTGACCCATATTAATCAACACAAGCCACTTGAAATTGCATACTCTGCATATTACGGTTTCATTTTTGGGTGCGTTCGTAAATTCAGCAAATTTTTGCAGCACTGCGGCAGTAATGCCAAGTTTTGTTGCTAATGCGTGATCAGCTGTTGCAGATGCTTGCTACTGCACAATATCTAAACAGAATTTGCATTTTAGAACGTTCTGCAAAAATTAAAAAAAATTTTCTCAAAATTAACAATAGCAAATATTATTGAAAATTTAGACTGTGGACCTGAGAGCTTTCTATTCAATTATAATAAAAAAAGAATAAAGAAAAAAATAAAAGACTTCTGGCTATTAAAAATCAATTAAAACTAAAAAGAAGGCATATTCCTAAAATAAAAAATTACTTTGAATTAATAAACCAGTATCAAGATGATGTATTCTACAGCCATTTTCTTATTTGTTCTTTTGTCATTTCAAAGTCCGGTTTGATTTCTTAAATTTTTAATAAGATTTTTCCCCACAATACTGACTTCTTCTTTCTCCCTTCTTGGAAGACCGACTCCATATCCAGTTTAGTTCGTATTATTAATTTTTGTATGTTGAATGTGAAATCTTCCTCGTAACTAAAAATATAAATAATTAAAATTTTCTATAACAATATCGGTTAAATTTTATTATTTTTCCATTTTTCTGCAAATAAAGCAATATTTTCTTTTGTTTAATAACTTCTATTTCACGAAACTTCAATGTTGTCGATCAAATGGTTTACCGCGAACTATTGCAACTGAAATCAAACTGTTGCTAAATTTGCAAAAATTTTCGACAGCATTGTCATTTGTCTGCAAGTTCGACGCAAGTCACTCCTGCCAAGTATTGCATTTTTGAACATTTGATTATTATTATGCTGCAATGTTGCACAACTACTGCATTTACGAACGAAATGAAGTCACTTTGTAATGCTACCCTAAATTATGTTTCTATTTATTTTGTTTATTTTAATTCTGTATATGGGTGAATACATGCATGAATACATTACACCCCTACCGTTCAAAAGAAAAAATGTAATATATTTATATATATATATATATTTTTATTTTTTTTTTTTTTTGTATAAAAGTATGAAATTAAAAATATTTAAATTTTAAACAGTCTTATGCAAAAAAACTTTCAACATACTAACCGTTGTTAAGCTGAATTCGATAAAAGTATGTCCAAAAACGATAACTAGCTTAAAACACCTGTAGTAAACCATTGTTAAATCTAAGAAATTTAAGAAATTTAACAATCGTTCAACCCTACTTTAAACCTACATTTTTGGCTCAATGGATACGTAAATAAGCAGAAATGTCGATTTTGGAGTGAAGATCAGCCAGAAGCATTGCAAAAGCTACCAATGCATCCAGAAAAGGTCACAGTTTGGTGCGGTTTATGGGCTGGTGGCATCATTGGACCGTACTTCTTCAAAGATGCTGCGAATCGTAACGTAACTGTGAATGGTGAGCGCTACCGTGAGATGATATCCAACTTTTGTTTACCCAAAATGCAAGAGCTTGACTTGCATGACATGTGGTTTCAACAAGACGGTGCCACATGCCACACAGCACGCAGAACAATGGACTTATTGAGAGGCGAGTTCGGTGAACATTTTATTTCACGTTCGTGACCGGATCGTGCGTTTTAATGCCTTTAGACTATTTTTTGTGGGGATATGTTAAAGCTCGTGTCTATACAGACAAGCCCGCTTCAATTGGCGCATTGGAAGACAACATTGAAGCATTTATTCGTGAGATACCGGCCGAAATGTTGAAAAGAGTATGCCAAAATTGGACTAAGCGGATGGACCATTTGAGGCCCAGTTGCGATCAACATTTTCATGAAATAATCTTCAAACATTAAATTATATGGAACGTACTATCGATTCAAATAAAGATTTCATGCATTTTTCTGAATTTTATGTTTTTTTTTTTGAAAAATTTTCCTATAGCTCTTAAAAAATCACCCATTAGTAAATAATTTCACAATTAATTTTTTGAATTTTATTTAATTTGCATCTGTAAAAACATTTATTATTAATAATATTAAATTAAATTTTGCCAAAAATATAAATTTTGTTTACAAAATAGTTTAGTGATGTCTAAATTGTCAAAACAAATTTAAAGAAACCGGTACTCGAATACTTTCTTTAATCAAAATACAATAGTTTAATTACATTGGTTGTTTTATTTTATTTGTACATTGTTTTTATTAAATAAATAAATACAAACCCATTTTTATGTTAATAAAAACAATTATTTTGTATAAAAACATAAAAAAATAATATTAGACACGAATACCAAATGAACTAATAATCGTTCATACACAACACTAAGGAAAAATTGATAGAATAAAATAATGGTATTGCCAGCATCAAATAAAAAAGCATTTAAATGGATATTAGTTAAAATACTGTTTTTGCATATACTTTTTTAATAATGGATTATTAAGCTAAAAGTCGTTGTTAACTAATGTTCATTTTAAGGTCATAATAAGGTTTTTTTTTGCATAAGACTAAAAGTGTTCTACTTTAACAGATACGTAACAGCTTAAACTAATTTCAATCTATTTTTATGTGTAGTCATTGGTTTGTTATCTTAAAATATTGTGATATTTAAATCTTGTGTGTTTACAATGTATTGGAAAATAATCATAGTTAAACACTAAAGTCGGTTCTTTTTAAAAACAACTTTAATATTTAAACCTTTTACTAACTGCTTAACTATAGTGAAAGTTAATAATAGTTTTAAGTTGAATCAGCTTTAAGCGGATGATTATATAATGTTTGAAAATACAAACTGGTATAAATTCTGCATAAGTGGCATCTCTGCACAGCTGATGCAATAAAAGCGCCAAAAAAAAATAAACAAAATATAAATAGTTATTTTGAAAAAAAGCAATTGCATAAAATTAATCCGGGGAAAATAAACTATTATCTCAATGGAAAATTTAGAAAAGGTATGTACATAGATCTAATGTTCTTACATTTATAGAGTTTTTTACATACTTATGTATCATTGATTTATAAATCAAAAGAATCAAAATCAAAAGAAAAGGGAGCGAGAGGCAAGCTGGAGCACCAGCGAAAAGGAGTTTTTGTGCGAATGCATCAATAACCACCTGTCCATTGTAGAGAACAAGGGCAATGACACCTCTATGATTAATAACAAAAAAATGCTTGGAAGGCTATTAAAGAGTCAATGGCATCTGCAATTCATACAACTTTTGTTTTTGGTTTGTTTTGATTTTGTAACTTTTGATAAATGACAAACAGCTGATAGAGTTAAAGTGATGTTAACTTTGTTAAAAACAACTTCAGCTTGTTTTAAGTATAAAACTGACTTTAGCGGACTGAAAAAGCTGAAAAGTAGACATTTTAATATATGATACTTAAAGTATACGTTTTTGATGTCTATGATTATGGCCCATTGACTTTAGCTTTTCTTTGCGTTTTCTTTTCTTAAAAGTACTTGATCTCCTAACTTTAACTGAATATCCTTAGTATTCTTATATTTAAAATGTCTTTGTTTTATTTTGTTTTCCAATAATTTTTTGTTTGACATCTCATGGGAATTTTTTTATTTTATTTTTAATTCTGTAGGGCCCATTCTGAAAAAAGTTAAAACAAAATTAATTTAAAAAAAATAAAAAAATTTTTGCTAGGACCAAAAGGTGAAAAGTTACACACATTTTAAAAAAAACCTGTATGACCAACTTTGCCCCCTCTAGCTGAAAATTTGTGTCTGGCCTACTATCCCATAGTACTAACCTTGGTGCAAATTTCATCCAAATCGGAAGACATCGATTTTAAAAATTGGGTCACTTGACACGAAATTGCCCATATATATATACCTGTTTGATACTCTTGAAGGACCTACAGTGTCTAATTGTATAAATTGAAATGGTTTTGTAGTTGTGTGTAGTGTGTTAGTAATTTGCATTGGTGCCTTAGTGTGTCTAATAATTTTATTCTTCTTACAACTTTCACAATGACTGATAAAATAATTACTGTTCTACGTACTCCAGCGTGACCGCCATATGGAGTTTCGTGATATTCTTTTATAATTTCTTCCTGTCTACACTTTTCCAGTATCCTTTCTGGTTGTTTAAATAATAATTATAATTTTTATAGGTTTCTGCCTACATTTATCTCTATTTTGCATGCTATTATACATTTTAATTAATTTTTCTTCATGTACATATTTGAATATTATGTCATCCTTCGCTAGTGTTACTGTAAATATTTGGTTATCCCGTAGGACCTTAGTTAACTTCTGCAAGACTGAACCTAAATTCGAGTGTGCATTCCATTACCAAAAATTTCAATTTTAGGCATGCCTTTATTAACTTTATTTATAATAAAATTCAATCTTGGGTAGCCTTTAATTTGTGATAACGAAATGCTATTCCACATCTCCTTGTTATTTCCATCTTCGTTCGTTTCTTTATTGTCTTGATTAAGTATCTGGTCTACATTACTTTTCTTAAAATTTCCATTTAATTTTTCAATCATTTTTCTAGACATTATATTTATCGATTTTGATTCTTGCTAATGCATCGGCATTGGTATTTATTTTTCCTTGTTTGTATCTCGAACTCGTAATCCATGAGATCTAATCTAATTCTAGTTAGTCTTGATGAAGGGTTTTTGTGGGTGAATAACGATACTGTGATCAGTCACTATTTTGAACTTCCTACCGTATAAGTATGGTCTAAAATGGGTAATTCCCCAATGAATAGCTAAGAGTTCTTTTCTATTACGGGCTTGTTAAATTCATGTTTATTAAGAGAACGGCTTGCATATGAAATTGTAAATCACTATTTATTTTACCTTGTGAAAGTATTGCTTCCAAGGCGTAATCTGATGTATCAGTAGTAAGAATAAATTCTTTTTTAAAGTCTGGATATTGTAATATTGATGGATTTGAAACTATGGATTTTAACATTTCAAAGGATTTTTGGCACTTTTCTGACCAGATAAATTTTTGATTTTTCTTTAATAATTCTTTGAGAGGTTTAGCAATCTGATTACCTTTTCAGGCCAAAAAGTAATCTTTTAAATTGATAATGTCCATTATTTGTAGAAAATGCTGTAAGCGGTCTAGATGTCGGTTCTAATTTTATTTGGTGGAAAGGGCTCGTCATATCTAATGTTGAAAAATATTTTGCTCTTCCAATCCTGTCTAATACGTCGTCTAGTTGAGGTAATGGGAATTTTTCGTTGACTAATTTTTTATTTAATTGACGATAATCGACAACTAGTCTTAATTTCTTTTCGTCGTTGTTACTTTTCTTCGGAACCAAAAGTAAAGCAGAATTATAAGGACTAACAGTGGTAATCTATAATTTCGAGTGTAAACTGGGGTATTATTTGCAGTTTTTGTCGATAGAAATTATTTGCTGTTAAATGATCTCCTTCTAAATGTAAAATATCTTGGAATTGTCTGCATATTTTTCTGTGGTTTTTCTTGCTGTAATGTCGATAGTGTCTATATTTAGCAATTTTTTCCTTTCTTTCATATAGAAAGTGGTAATTAGATAAGGGTTTGTAAATATAATTCCGATATTGTGATCTGATCATTCGAAGCATTTAAAATTCTAATATGTTTTTCCATATTTTGGAATTATTGTATTACTAACGAAAACATTGTCACTGAATTGTTTTGCGCATCCAACACTGTCTGCTTCTATTTGTAAACTTATTGCTTGTATCATTTCTGTTCTAGGTGGTATTGTTAATGGTTTACTTAATGTTTTTAGTGGTAAGACATATTCAGTTTCATTTATTATTATTATTGCAAAACTATTGCAAAAGTGCAAGTTTCATAATCTATTTTTGCTAAGTAATCAGTAAAGAAATCCCTACCAAGAATACCATCTGTTGCTATTGGAAATTCTGTGTTCATTATTTGATATTCATGAGTGGTATGTTTATGTATTTTTCCGTAGAAAATTTGGTGCATACGTACGCTACAGTCGGCAGTGGTCGGTTAGTCGATAGGTTTGTAACATGTAATGTGAAAATGTATGTATGTTCTGGACCAAATTTTCAATACAAAATTTAGTGCATGCCTGCTACTTCTTGTTCCTTTTATTTGTATTGCTTTTGAAACAAATGATTGGACGGACAGAATGAGTGTGTGATCGTTTGATAATAAAGTCTTGTCACGTTTTATCATAGTCAATTGTTGAAGAAATAGTAAAGTGATCTACACCTGTATGGTTGTTTTTCTAATTTTTTTATGTTATAAGGATCTTTAATTTTAAACTGATAATAAAGTCTTGTCACGTTTTATCATAGTAAATTGTTGAAGAAATAGAAAAGGGTTGTTTGTATGGTTGTTTTTTATTTTTTTAATGCTATATGGATCTTTAATTTTAAACTGATAAAAAAGGGATGTATAGTTGTGCCTGCGGTGTTTTAACGCATAAGTAGAATATCTGTTTTTACATAATTGAATTTACTGATTGATTTACAACATCCCAGAGTATAAGTAGACTTGTTTTAAGGATTTAGATTTTTTTAGTTTTACTGTTTTAAATAAAATTATACAATAAGAGATTAATTAAAAGAAATTAGTTATTTTATTTTATATTCAGATTTTATTTCAGATTTTGTTATTTTGTACAATATAATACATATATCTGTTTAACATAATAATAGTTAAACATTCGTTTATACAGATTAAATAGCTTTTGAGTTATCATGTTTTTCATAAAATGTTTGACATCTGCAAATGTTAAAAGATTCTGAGTAAATTTTTTCACAATAATACAAATGTATGACAGTATTAATACATTATATGGATTTCACTAATGTTGCATATTCTTAGTTCATTGATACATACATACATAATTGGTCATTACAACCCTTCAGTCAGGATTACGACCTAGTTTCTCACACCACTTATGTTGTATGTGTTAATTTTATACATGAGTGGTGGGACCTATAGTTCAAAATCGACTCCGAACGACAGATATTTGAGAAACTTTTCATGGCAATTTTATTTACTCTCAGAATTTTTGCCAGAATTCTGCTGAGAGGAAGTCGCCGAAGAAATATTTCGATATTTCGTTTTGATGTCTGACCTGGGGTTTGAACCGTGGCCTTACGTCTAATAAGCCAACATACTACCTACTAGACTACGGCGACTTATAATACAATAATAATTAATACAATAATACTTAAAAATAAATCAACATGTTGTTTATCAATTTGATTACTATGTCTATATAATATATCCTTTAACTCAGCTGATGTCACCATTTTTTCCCTTCTTTAAAAAGTCAATAGTAGGTTGTGTTAGTGCGGGACGATGTACTCTGAATTATTTCATTTCAATTTATATTTATTGAATAAAATTTTTAAACACAAGTGCCCACAATTAAATGTAATAAATTTTTGTTTTCGTTCATTGAAATTAAATAAAATAATGTACAATGGGTCAATTCGACCTCCGGGTACTGTACTTGTCTTAATTGACAAGTACACGTCATCTAACCTAAGATTGGGAAATAGGGGTTGAAAGCAAGTGTACCAAACTTCCAAAGAGAGTTGCAATTATAATTAAGCGTTGTAATTATAATTAGGGTTAAATGGGAGGGATAAAACAAAAAGAATTAGTAATATCCTTTTTTGATATGTTGGTAAAATATTGAGAAATCTTACCTTGTGTATGTAGAGTAACCAAGTGTATTAAGATTGTAGGCGTGAGGTAAATGTTTTTAATTTCAATATATTTTATTGATGTATATTTAAAAATTATAATTTTAATTTCAGCAAAGTTAATTAATTTCAAATGCAAGGAAGTTAATGATATATGTATCGAATGCAAAAGAGAAGTTAATCTTAATGTTTCAAGTGCAAAAGGAAAAGTGATTTTACAAAATGATTTAACCTGTAAGGAAATTATAGATTTCATCTATACAGATAATAAAGATTCTTTTAGAACTTAAGAACTAGTGTTGGTAAACGCATATATATTAAATTCAGTTAGATAATTCAAAAGGTTTGAAATTCATTTATAACAATTTAAGGAACAGTTTAAAATTCAATATTAAAAAATAAGTATAGTAAAAAAAATTATTGTCCAATTTGTTATTTGGACATGGCGCCGGCCTTGACGTTAGTCAACAGAAACTTCAGTATTCGTACAAAGAACCTGCGCCAGAGAACGGATAGCTTCAACAAGGATTTTTGCATCAGGTGTTGTTGATAAGTTGGACGACTTAGATGATTTTTGTTGTTGCTTTGTTGTTGTTTTTCTACTTTTTAATTTCTTGTGTTGTGAAGATTTGTCTTTAGGCATCTTGGTTTCTTCCGCTGATGGGGCTTTTCATGCAGCAACGTATGATAAAATTTGTCACATTTTCTGCATGTATCCATGGACGTGCAACTTCTCAGATCGTGACTCTTGGCTAGACTGTTGACACAGTAACGGTGTTTGTCAACGATTTCTTCCCTCTTCGTGACTGTCATCCTCAGAAACTTCTTACAGAACCTCAAGGCATGGAACTGATGACAAAGGACGCACTTATACATTTGATCGTCCCTCCGGCATCTGCGTTGACTAGACCTTTGGCGGATACTTCTTTGGTTGTTCCTAATGTTGGGAAACATTATTATTAGAAATCTATATGGAATAAAATTCTACATTCTGAAGTAATTTTTTTTGCTGTCAGGTAAGATGAGATAAATGATTAGAGGAATAGAAATGAGAAATTTAGGAATGAATTTAAAAAGATTATATTATTGACTAGGTTCATCGTTCATAAATGGTAGGAGACATAATTTGGGCCTGGTGATTATTCCTGAGGCTGTACGGACGTCAGCAGTACGTGTATTTCCATCAGTACCGGGATATGTTTGCTGGATTCTTCCCAACCGACATTCACATGGTGGTTGTAAATCATCGATCACTGCTACGACATCTCTGACTTGTATGTTGGGGGCTGACCTCTTCCACTTGTACCGCTTGTGTAAGGATTTTAGATAATCCTCCTTCCACCGTATGGAGAATTGGTGGTGCAGTACTTTAAAATTTTCCCATCTATTAATGAGAGATATTATGATGGTTTTGTTCCGGAAAAGCCATTAAAGGAGCGCCTCTTAAAAAGTGTCCAGGAGTTAGAGCAGTTAAATCTCCAGGGTCCTCCGATAAGACAGATATTGGGCGAGAGTTAAGGGTGCCCTCAATTCGGACCAAGATTGTTGAGAACTCCTCAAAGTTTAACTTTTGGGCTCCAACAATGCGCTTCAAATGAAACTTGAAGCTTTTAACGGCAGCTTCCCATAAGCCGCCCATGTGGGGTGCGTGGGGTGGTATAAATTTCCACTCAAATCCATGTGTCATGTATTTGTGAGCTGTATCATTAGCAGGATTATTAACGAACTTAGTGAATTCCCGTTCGAGAGATCTGCTAGCGCCCAAGAAGTTTTCCCATTATCAGTAATACCCTTTGGAGGAGCCCCGCCTCCCAATGAAGCGGGAAAATGCAGCCTGAAACGCTGCCGAGGATCAATCTGAGCAGAGTTCTAGGCGTATAGCTTTCGTACTGAAACAAACGAAAACACTTACGTAGCCTTTGGTCATGGGAGACTTTCTCAGTGGGGATACCTTTATTTCGAATGGCCCGGCGAAATCAATACCTGTAATTTGGAAGGGAAGAGACAAATTACACCTATCCGGAGGTAAAGGACCCATAATTTGAGTACATGGCTGCTGTTTGTTGATGATGCGTGTTTTACAATTCCGCACTCTTTTTCACACGCGGTTTAAGTTTGAAAATGTAAAATTCTGTTTGTACCATACAGCACAAAGGAAAACAGGAAACAGCGTGACAAAGGAAATTTGTAAGTGAGTTAGATATAATTGGCGAAAACGAGAGTTGCCTGGTAGAATAATTGGATGACGCTCATTATACGCAAGAGACGATTGAGCGAGTCTACCATTTATTCTCATTGTTGAATTCGAGTCCAAAAAAGGATTCATAGTGTTCATCGAGCTTTTCTTTGAGATAGGTTGTGAGTTTAATAAGCATTTGTACTCCTAGGGATAAAATGCTCGTTGAGCTAAATTGAGACGTTTAATTTTCACAGTTCTGATTTCGGTGTGAGTTAAACCGATTTGCGAGTTTAGAGAACTGGTAAACATACACAAAACACGCAAAGTTCTGTCATAAGATGAGAATCGGTGAAAAATAACTTCCATTTCGACTTCAGCGTGCAATGTTTGAGTATCGTTGGGGGTTTCAACAATTTTGAGTGGGTTCCGCTTTGGCCATTCTGATTCGGAGTTGCGTAACAATGCTGGTCCAGACCACCACTGGGAATTGTTATCCAGTCCGTGAGATTTGCAACCACGAGTTCCAAGATCTTCCGGGTTAAAATGAGTGGGAACATGTCGCCATATTGCATTTGGAACAAGGTGATGAATTCGAGAAATTCTATTTGCGACGTATGTTTTCCAAGAAGAGGGTGGTTTAGACAGCCAACCACGGACTATGGAAGAGTCGGTCCATAGAAAAATATAAGTATCATTAAAAGAAAGCGATGTTTGCACGTATTTAACCAGCTTCGCCAGTAATACAGCTCCGTTTAGTTCCAAACGCGGGAGGCAGACTGTCTGAATAGGCGCAACTTTACTTTTTGCGATCAACAAGTTCGAAAAGACATTGTGAGTTTTCATCCGACATCGAATGTATATCGTTGCATAATATGCAGATTTGGATGCATCACAAAAACCATAAATTTGAACGGAATCCGTTGGAGTATATTGAAGCCATCTTGGAATTGTTATCGTTTCCGTTTCCGATAAGTCTGAAACAAAGTCGTTCCACATTCTGAATGATTCCTGTGAGATATCATCGTCCCATTCCAATCCCTCCAACCAAACCCGTTGCATGAGAATCTTAGCTCTTATGACAATGGGTGCTAGCCATCCAGCAGGATCAAAGAGCTTCGCAACTGATGATAGAACCTGGCGTTTCGTTATTCTTGGGGATTGATTTACGGGTGAGAATGTGTATGTGAATGCATCTGATAGGGCATTCCATTTAATTCCAAGTGTTTTTGTGGTGCTTGCTTCTTGGAACCGTAAAAATTCGGAGTTATATAAATCCTCCTTGGGTAAATGGGATAATAATTTTGAGTTTCTTTAGTGGAAGACCAACTGACTTCAAAACATTGATGTGTTGAGTCTGGGCAGACAATGTTTCCTCTAATGAATATCCTACAGATAGAATATCATCGACACATGTTTTTAAGCGGAGAATTGAAGATGCTTTAGGAAATTGGGATACAGAATCTGACGCCAGTTGTAGAAGGGTACGTATAGCGAGATAAAGCATCTATCTTCGGATGCAATAGGATCTGGCGATACATCTTTTGTATATCGTCACTGAAAACATACTGATATTTCCTCCAATACAGAATAATAGTAATAAAATCGTTTTAAAGAGTGGGACCAGTATAGAGAGTGTCATTTAGAGAAAACTGAGATTTCGATATCCTAGAGGCATTGAATACGATCCTAAGCTTGGTCGTCCTATGGTCAGGTCGAACTACAGCATGATGAGGAAGATACGAAGAATAGTATTTTTCTTGGGAAACAATTTCCTGAGATGAAGTTTCCTCCATGTGATCCAAGTCCAAGTATTCCTGAGGTACTGCACGATAGGCAGATTGTAGCTCAGGATCATTAGATAAAGTTTTCTCCATTCTAGAGTATTGGGCCAGGGCAATAAACCGCGACGAGCCTAAGAAAATCTTTTCCGGAAACTGAAGTTTAAATGGTAGTCTTACAATATATCTACCATTTTCGCTTCGTGTAGCTGTATTAGAGTAGAATTGCTCACAAAATTCATCTTCTTTAGATTTGGGTTGAGTTGTAGGTATTTCCTCATCTTCCCAAAACTTTTTCAAAAGATCGTTAAGGTCAGGGGTTTCAGAGGCTATGATTGATGCAACGGAATGTGTAGTGCGAGTTTCCATGGCGCCACTTAGTACCCAACCGAAAATACTATTATATGCAGATGTGTGACCGCATATATTCTTCCTTATGCCATCAATATTAATAGATTGCTCATAGTCATTTCCCAGTATGAGATCAATTTGAGACGCTTGGTCAAAGGTTGGATTAGCTAGATCCAATTCCATAAGTTCCTCCAAGTAAGGAGCATCAAAACTAAGAGCTGGGAGGCATTTAGTAACCTCTGGCTAAACTATTACCCTAAATGAAATTCTTGTATCTGTTCTTCGAGCATACAACACGAACTCACATTCCTTATTAGCCGATTGTTTTTGTCCTCCAATATCAAAATGAGAGTTGTGATATGGAAGCTGAAGGCGGTTCCTAATCTTTTCAGAGATTAATGTTCGTTGAGAACCAGGGACAATACAAGCCCTTACAGTGAAGCGTTCACCTCGAGATTCTATCTGCACTAGAGCAGTTCTCAATATAATATTCTCGCAGCTGAAGGAGTAATTGGCACGCACTTGACCCGATGTGGATGGCTGTTCAGCATGAGCATCCTCTGAGTTCGATTGAGAAACCATTGGGGAATTTTGGGAACTGAACTCCTTTTACCATGTGTAGTAGGGTATGGTGAGTTTTCTTGCAGTAGAGGCAAGTGTGCTTACTTTTGCAATTTGCTTTGATGTGGGATGATCCCAAGCAATTATTGCAAAATTTATTTTGCAATACATAATCAACTCTCTGTTGTATAAGTTGTTGGGATAAGATCTAAGAAAGTGATCTTCATTGCACAGTTTACACATGGGAGTTATATTTTCCTGAGACACATATGTCTGTATATTGGGCAACGCTGGTTTGGTGAGACTAAGTCCACCTTTTGAGCTTCTAATACTAGTCAAGCGTTCGACAGCCTCATATCTATCCACAAGAAATTGGGACATTTGAGACAATTTAGGGAGCTCACGAGGAGATGTGAGCGATTGCTCCCATAGGGCTAGAGTTAAATTGGGAAGTTTGGTAGAGATCAATCGTATGAGTATCGGATCCCAACTTTCTACTTTTACACCTAAAGTTCTAAGGGTCGCTAAGGAATCATCAACCACAGATTATATTCTTCTAATGGACTCGCTTTCCTCGGAGTCCATTGCGGGAATTTCAAATAAAATTTGTATCTGGTTATCCACGAGAACTCGTTTATTCTCGTATGGAGTTTGAAGCGCGTTCCATGCTATGTCGAAATTATCGTGGGAGAGAATATATCGCTTCACCTCTAGTTTTATTCCGGATATGATATAATTTAGTGACGGGAGAGAGCTTCGAGTAATTTATATAGACTGCCTTGAACATATCTCGGAATGAGGGCCACTGTTCGTAATTTCCTTCAAATATTTCCGTATCGCAGGGAGGTAGTTTTATGCAATTTCCAGAATTTGCTGGCATCACTGTTTGGGTTTGAGACTGAGGTGAGATAGAATAGCGAGATGTTGATTGAAATCCAGAGTTTTTTGTAGCGTCCATTCGAGTGACTCTCATCAAATCTAAGATTTGGGTATTGCACAGATAATAAGCGTTCATACATGCATCGAAATTTCCCTTGGCTTCCTGCCTAAAATCTGGAGCGACTAAGTCATCGTGGGACAACATGATTTTTTTGTAGCATGAGTCGAATTCGTTCCAACGAGCTTCTAAATCCTTTAATTTAACCTCAAGAATTGATTCCGTTTGGTTCTCAACTGGGCTTCCATGAAATTTACTACAAAACTTTAGCAAATGTTCGCTATGAAATAGGAAATGTTCCTTTAGGGACTCTTGTGAACTAGATGTAGAAATCATCTTAACGCGAATTACGAAAACGAGTGATAAAATTAAATAAAATAAAATAAGTGACTGTAACCGGGTTACAAATATTAACTATAAGCGATAGTAATTACTAAACGAACACGAGAGTAATAAAGTTAGTTCGTTTCGGGTTTTAGTAAGTTTAAGGGGTTATTAGGGGCTAACCGTGGCACTGTATATGGGATTCAGTTATCCTATCAACAATGTTTACTTCGAGAAATATTTCAAATAATTTTAAGTTTACAAAATAAACTAAAAATTAAATGAAAGTCACACTGATCCGCAATGGTAAATTTCAGTAAATTTAGGGGTTATTGAGGGCCAACCGTGGCACTGGATATGGGATCCAGTTAACTTCTCAGTAATGTTTATTCTGAGAAGTATTTCAAATAATTTTAAGTTTAGAAAATAAACTCAAACTTAAATGAAATTGTGTGTGACTATGAAAGTCACACTGATGCGCAATGGGTTAAACACAGTAAATAGGGGTATACTTATCAAATTGGAATTTTGAGTAACAAATTTTTATCTTTAAACAAATTGTGATTCGCAATGGGTTAAACATAGCTTGGGTAGAGTTACCAAATTGAAATTTTTAGTAACAAAAATTTATTTTTAAATAAATTGGGTTTAAAATTTTATATGTTATATATGGTTAGAGCTGAAATATTATATTAATATGAAGTGAGATAATAATATAAGAATATTTTATTTAATATATAATATTATTTAATATCTATTTAATATATAATATTTTTATTTAATTTATAATATTAGGAAATTTATTTCAATTTTCAAATTCCGAAATTTATTTTTTATTTCGATTTATTTACTTATTATGTGGCAACTCTACAGTACAAGTTTAAGGAATATACATACATACACCACACACTTATGTTGTGTGTGTTAATTTTATACATTAGTGGCGGGACCTACAGTTTAAAGTCGACTCCGAACGACAGATTTTGAGAAACTTTTCATGGCAATTTTATTTACTCTCAGAGTTTTTGCCAGAAATCTGCTGAGAGGAAGACGCCGAAAAAATACTTTTTGTATTTTATTTCGATGTCTGGCCTGGGGCTCGAACCCTGGCTTTTCGTCTAATAAGCCAACACACTACTTACTAGACCACGGCGACTTCATTAAGGAATATACCATATGTATATGTACAGTGGCTCCACCGCATAATCGGACAAGCATTAGTCTGATATGTATGTGCTTAAAATAGTATAGTATTTAAGCAAATATCTTTTGCACTGCTGTTTTTAAAGATATTTTTAGTTCTTAGACATTGCGAATGATTTTGCCTTTTACCAGGACAATGATCCCAAGCACACTTCGAGTGTGGAAAAGCTTT
The DNA here is from genome assembly GCA_936449025.2 of Sarcophaga subvicina. NCBI lineage: Eukaryota > Metazoa > Arthropoda > Insecta > Diptera > Sarcophagidae > Sarcophaga > Sarcophaga subvicina. Next base: position 60,140,859 of record OW388082.2, on the reverse strand, counting down.
GGTTGATCCATAATTGCCCCAAACTTATAGAACCCCCTGCACAGAGCCCATATCTCAACGTAACTGAACATCGTTGGGAAGAATTAGCTAGAAGAGTATACCAACAACAATTTAAAACTTTGAATCAGCTTAAGGCGGCTTTACTGGAAGCGTGGAACTCCGTAGAACCTGAGGTATGCTACATTTTGGTAAAATAAATTCCAAAACGTTTACAGACCGTTCTTGAGAACAAAGGATATGCCACAAAGTATTAATTGCTCTCTTTCGTCATTTTTAGCAATGGTGCTCTTCTTTGTCCGATTTTATCTTTATAAAATTACCGTTATCATGAAAAATGTTGTTATTTTTTTATTAATCTGAAAGTCTGTAATATAGAGTGTAAATAAAAGCAAAAAAACATATATTTAATATTTTCTTTTTAAGTTTTAAGCACATACATATCAGACTAGTGCTTGTCCGATTATGCGATGGAGCCACTGTATGTATGTGTATGTGCGTATGAATTTTATTTTTTGCAATTGCTCCTCCTTAACATTAAATGATATTTGAAGTTGTTGCCTTTTATACGATCTCTTTCTTTTTCTTTTACTATATATAATTGCGACAAATTGTTGTTTTTAATTAATTTTAATTTAATTGTATAAGAAGTTTTCACTGTTCGCTGTAAGAGAGCGCGAGAATCCATTTTTTGGCAAATTTTGGTGGTTGATTTTAAATTTTCAACTATATACGAGAGAGATTAAGAAATGATGGCAAAAGCAATTGGAAATAAAATTGGATCTTGAAATAATTTTTTTAGCGGTTAGGTATTATTTTAAATGTTTTAATAATCATAAATACCTTGTTATAAGGTGCGTGCGTAAATAGAGGGTTATGATGTACACATGTATGTAGGTTTATTTGCTTTTAAATTTTTTTTTGTGTTAGTTATATATAAATATATATTTTTTAATTTTTTATTCGTATATATATGTATTTTGCTCTTCCTTGTAAAGCACTAAGGTTACTTATTTCGGATTTATATACCATATTAACGGTTCTCTCTTATTACCGATATATGTAGGTATATATATAAATCTATCCCGAAATAACGTTTTCTTCTTTTTTTACCAATATATATTTTTTGTCGTAATAACGTTTTCTAGTTTATACCGATATATGTGTGTACCGGTGTAAGCGCACTTCTTTTATTTCTTTATTGTTATTTTTGCTGGATTTTATTTAAGATTTTTCTCTTTATTAATTTTTCACTTATTATTTTTTCCTTTGAATTTTATTATAATTACTTTTTCTTTTCTTTAAAAACAATTAATATAATATATTACATATATATATATGGGCAATTTCGTGTCAAGTGACCCAATTTTTAAAATCGACGTCTTCCGATATTGCCCTATTGGATAGTAGGCCAGACACAGCTTTATCAGTCAAAAACTGCCGGAGTTAGAGGTGGTCAAAGTTGGACATTTTGGTCATACAGGGTTTTTTTAAAATGTGTGTAACTTTTCACCTATTGGTCCTAGCCAAATCTTTTCAATATTTCCAAAAATAATTTTTTTAATTTTTAAAAAACAAATTTTATTTTTTTTATTAATTTTTTTTAAATGGGCCCTGTTTTTGCTCAAAAGAAAGCTTATAAAATTTCCTTTAAGGCCTTTATAATCGCTTAATGGGATGCGAGTGGAATATCTATCAAAAAAATTATTTTTTAACTCAAGAATAAGATTTTTCAATATTATTTCAATATTTTATTTATTACTTATAATACGAAATAACAATAATAATAAAAAATTTAATAAAATTAATATATAAATTTTGAAATTGCCAATTTTTCGTCCTTCTTATTTATTGCCTTTATTTTCTGCTTTTTTGCCAATCCTTTCTTGGACTTACTAGGTTCAGCTGCTGATTTCGCTGCTGCTTTCTTTTTTGGCTTTGGAAAGAAATCGCATTGAGTAGATGCAGAAAACTTTTTCAACTGAAGTCTTCCATCGATAAGTGGTATAAAAGCATGGTATTGAGCTGTACCATCAATTGTTACAGCAGCGTCGAATCTACTCTTCAATGCTTTTAATGTTTCCTCATGATCATCTTTGCTACTAAAAACTATTTCAGTTTCTTTACAATGGTTCTTTGCCCATCGGAATAAAGCGTTCGCATCTAAGACACGATCTTGATGAGAGCACTGCAGGCTATGCCTTGCTGCATTTCGTTTGAGATTTGCTCCTATGCCATCACATGCTCCTTTGCCATGTGCAGTTGGATGAAAATGCCATTCAGCTGAAATTCCAAAATCTTTTTCGTGAGCTATAAGATTTGCGAAGCTATTTTTGTTTTTAAAATGTTGACGAGCTCCATCCGAAACGTAGTAAATCTTCTCCACTATAAATTTAGATTTTAGATAGTTTAGAATTATCTTCTGGTATTCATAAACTGCAGCGGTATCATGTTTTAAATCATCGGATATGATTGCCATACTTTTGTGTTCCAGTTTTTCATCTTCTATGTAGTAAATAACAACTGTGAATATAGTTGCTTGGTCATTATTGAATTATTGAATTATTATGGCATCCTGAATAGCATATTTATAGTTCTCTGCGAAATCATATGAAATCACGAATTCATCAGACTTCAAATGTGTCTTCAAATCATTCAAAAATTACCATTGCTGTTTGACTAAAAAGTCATGGGTTCTCAAATTTATCAAACCTTTGCATATTTCTTCCACAAAATCATCCATATTTAAAATTACTGTTTTTAAGGTACATCTTTCAGTCTGAAGCCAAGATTCAAATTTTATCTCATCAATACATTCTCCATCAAAAGAGTTTATTAAATTCTCCTAAATGAATGTGGTCTCCGGGCAATTTGAACATTCGCCTAAGTGGCATGAAGTTGTTCCATAAGGACACATAGTCAATTTAAGGCAATCACGGTAATCGTGCAAATCTTCTGAGGAATCATCTGTCAAATACTTTAAGTTGATTTCCGTCAACATGAGTTTTTCCCTTCTTCTCGTTTGGAAGTGTGTGAATCCCATGCTCAGCAACCAAGTTTTTAGCAATCCTTGCTTTTTGTTGAGACGTTCCAAACTCGGTCATTATTTTTGAACAACTCCATGACGATGGGGCAAGAGTAAGAAGTTGAATTCTTTCAGATCTACTCTGTGACATTTTGTACTTCTTTTTTATTTGTTCAAAAACTTCTACTGCATCCATGTGATGTTGATTTTGGCACTCATTATTATGTCTTATAGGTTCTACTGAAAAGTTAGAAAAACCATCATCTCCTGCAGAACTGTCATCATTTTCAGAATTGATTTTGTTCTCATCTGGAATAACCGGTAATGTGTCCAACTTTCCCACCATTTTCCTGCACGATCCACAAATTAGCAAACGTTTTGAAAGCGTAGTGAATTTTTTCAATAAGTTGTCGGAATATTTCGCATATCAGATGATCTGTGCTTCTGCTTGTTTAAGGGATTACAACAAAAAGAAGTAAACATTTCCTTTTTGGAAGCGGAAGCTATTGTAAATAATGCACGTCCAAACTTTAACACTGTTTATAAAAAACTAATTTCCGAATGTCCTTAGAATGCAAATAAATAATTGTTTATGATCATTTAGGTAGCACGTTTTCATGCCTAATGAAGGCAATAAATAAGAAGGACGAAAGGACTAATTTCCGAATGTCCTTAGAATGCAAATATATAAGTTAGCAACAGGTGTGAATACCCTCATTAATTGTCAACACAATTAGCAGCAGGCTTGAATGTCCCTATTAATTACTTTTTGCTTAATAATTGTTTTTGTTATTAATTTAACGTATTATGCAATGTAATCATTTATTTAGTTAACCAAAATTTATTGTAATTTAACCGATCAGAATAAAACGTATGAGGTGATAATTGTTTTTAAATAAATTGAAATTAATACCTTTATTTTTTGCTTTAAAAAATGCATTGTTGTTAATTTTTATTAAATTGAAATTTATTGTATTTTGACCAATAGTAATTAAGCATAAATCACCTCATGAAATAAAAAACGTATGTTGCGAAATAATTGTTAGCAAAAAAACAGAACTGTAATCAAATTTGGAAAATAAATAAAGATTATTCTATGTCGAATCACTAAACCGAAAGGACTTTATAATTGGCGCCCAACTTTTAAAAGAATCCTAGTGAAAAAAGTCCTTATGTAAGGATATTAAAATTAAAATAACGGTTGAACAAAAAAAGTCCTTATGAAAGGATATTAAAATTAAAATAACGTGTAAAAAAGTCCTTATGTAAGGATATTAAAATTAAAATAACGTGTAAAAAAAGGTCCTTATAAAAAAGATATTAAACTTAAAACAACGTGTAAAAAAGTCCTTATGAAGGGATATTAAAATTAAAATAAAGTGTAAAAAAGGTCCTTATAAAAAAGATATTAACCTTAAAACAACGTGTAAAAAGTCCTTATGAAGGGATATTAAAATTAAAATAACGTGTAAAAAAAAGACTATAAAGGACGAAATTATTTAAATAATTCAAGTGACGAAACAAAAAACTTTATAAAAAAAAACAGAAGTGAAGTGAGCCACCAAGTAAAACAAAGTTAAACCAGGAGTGTTTTCCTAAGAACAAATTTAAATAATTTGGAACAAATCATCAGAGGTCCATAGAACAGTAACAACTAAAACAACAGAAAAACCACAGCAACAACAACAGAACAGTAACAACTAAAACAACAGAAGAGCAACAGCAACAACAGAATAGTAACAACTAAAACAACAATAGTCAGCACAAGAAAAGGATTATGAAAATTTTCAGATATTTGTAAGCAAAAAATTATTAAACTAAGTAAAATTAATTAATTTAGATAATTATTGATAATTAATGTACGTAGCAGTTTATCTAAGCAGGAACTAGTATAATATAAAAAGTAAGAATACAAGGCATTTACTACGTTCTTGATTCGAACAATTTGACTTTTTTCAATTGTTCTTATTACGTATTTCGTTAATATTGGTAGCGTTTTCTGTCTCTGGTCTATTTTTTCTTTTTGTTTTTGGAATTATTTTTGTCCGGTTTCTTTTAACAATTACACAGCCCTGCAAATTTGGACTTTTTTGTGCAAATAAGATGGCTCCAGGTGTTTTCGAACGCATTTTGTGCGCTGAACACGAATCTGGTTTCAAAAATTTTCCATCACGTCAGGTTTTCGAGAAAAAGGGGTTTGGAACCCCTAAAAATAGCGTTTTTGGCCATTTTTGAAACATTGTAGAGCTAAACACTGACGTGCTAGAACCATCCCTATTGTCAGAAATTGACAATTGATCTTTGCTCTTTAAAATGAGCCCAAAGCCATATTGTTTGCATGCACCCTTAAAGTAGGGGGTGGGTTTATAAATGAATTTTGGAGAAATTCCCTCTATGAATGCTCTCCATCTCTTCAATTTTGAATTTGGATTCTTGTCGGATATTGCGAATGTAAGTGGTTGGTGATCAGTGTATATGTGTATGCCGCTAATACCATATAGAAAATGTCTAAGATTTTTGAGTGCCCAAACAATAGCGAGCAGTTCCCTTTCGTTTGTAGCATAATTTGCTTCCGACGCTGACAGAGTTCTAGATGTTATTGTTACAGGTCTCCCATTCTGAGATAAAACGGCTCCTAAGGCGACAGAAGAAGCGTCTGTTGTAAGTTCAAAAACTTTATTGTAATCAGGATACGTCAGCAAAACATCGTCCGAGGCAAGTATTTGCTTTAGATTTTGGAAGGCCAATAAAGCATTTTCGTCTAGATTTATTTTCACATTTTTACAGTACTTAGCCGAGGTTTTTCCATTGTAGAGCTAAACACTGACGTGCTAGAACCATCCCTATTGTCAGAAATTGACAATTGATCTTTGCTCTTTAAAATGAGCCCAAAGCCATATTGTTTGCATGCACCCTTAAAGTAGGGGGTGGGTTTATGTGAAGGGGTGCAAGAGAAAAAGAAACACATTACGGAGGTCCTCAAAAATTAATCAGATTTACTTAAAAATTGTTACTCAGGGGTTTTTGGGGTCGCTGATTACAGATCTTCATTCAGATTTAAAAAATTCAAAATGGTGGATCCAATATGGCGGTCGAGGTTTATAAAAATTAATCAGATTTACTTGACCGCCATATTGGATCCGCCATTTTTTAAATCTGAATGAAGATATGTAATCAGCGACCCCAAAAACCCCTGAGGAACAATTTTTAAGTAAATCTGATTAATTTTTAAGGACCTCCAAGAAACACATTCTTTTTCCCTTGCAACTCTTGACATAAACCCACCCCCTACTTTAAGGGTGCATGCAAACAATTTGGCTTTGGGCTCATTTTGAAGAGCAAAGATCAATTGTCAATTTCTGACAATAGGGATGGTTCTAGCACGTCAGTGTTTAGCTCTACAATGTTTCAAAAATGGCCAAAAACGCTATTTTTAGGGGTTCCAAACCCCTTTTTCTCGAAAACCTGACGTGATGGAAAATTTTTGAAACCAGATTCGTGTTCAGCGCACAAAATGCCTTCGGAAACACCTGGAGCAATCTTATTTGCAAAACCCATGCAGGGCTGTGTTATTGATAAGGACAGGATGTCGACCTTTACTAAGGAGTAGATAGTAGATTTGTTTTCCGCTTCAGTGGAAGCTCTTAACAGGGATTTACAAGGGAAAATAAACGAACTGACTAAGCAGTTCGAGGGTCTGACCCCAAACGTAGTTCAGTATGACCCAGTGACGGTAGCACGTTTTTCTAAAGGGACTTCTCTTGACCTGGTGAAATCTTTACCAGAGTTTAAGGGCGAGGGTCAGGCATATCCTGCATGGCGAGAGGCTGCGCATTTTGCCATGAACTATTATACTGAGGGAACCGAGAATTATTACGTCGCCATGGGAATATTCCGTAATAAGATTACTGGGGCGGCTAATGCTAAATTAACTGCATTTAACACTATTTTGAATTTTAAGGCTATAATTGCCCGACTGGATCAGTGTTACGCCGATAAAAGATCTCTCCAGGCATTGGAGAATGAATTGAGTATTCTAAGGCAGGGAAATAAATCCACAGCGGATTTTTATGATACTGTTGACGAACATTTGACACTTATTGTGAATAAGAGGACATAGCTAACGCGCTGAACGATCGTGCTAGGGACAATGCGTTGCGGGTATTCATTTCGCTGCGTCGTCCGTTAAGCGACATACTTTTTTCAGCACGACCTGCTGATTTACCAACAGCCTTGGCAACTGCTCAGGAGTTGGAATCGGACCAAAAGCGCCAGGAATTTGCAAAAATTTTCGCGGCTGGTGACGTAGCGAAAACTAATTATACGCTGCAGAAAAAGATCACCAACTTTCGACCAACACACCCGTCGTATAAAGGTATACACCCGTCAGTCCCAAAAGATGCAGTTAGGCCAATGGACATCGATCCCGGTTCCTCGATGTTTAGGCGCCCTACGCTTTATCCTTCCCCTCAAAAAAATGTACAACTAGAAAATACAATTATGAACAAGCGCAAATATGAAGATTCGGGGAGAACTGCGCCAACTCCTAAAACTCAAAGGGTCAACTACATAGATTCGTAGGAAGTGGAAGATTATGAGTACGTTCGATCTTCGAAGGGGACCTGGATGAGGATGAGGGTGTGGAACAGTTAAATTTTTTAGAGTAAAACCACTGTTACCGTTCATAATCAAGACAATTAGCGGTAGTAGACTTAGATTACTTGTTGACACCGGTACTTCGAAAAACTTTATTCTAACTTGTTTGCGGGGGGTAACTTTCTTGAAACAACCATTTAAAGTAATTTCAATAAACGGGGTAACTGAAATAGAGAAAAAGTGTGAAATGGTATTATTGGGCTATAGAACTACATTTTATATTTTGCCATCATTGAAAAAATTTGACGGCATAATCGGTTGCGATTTTCTTAAAGAAATTCAGGTGATTGTTGACATAGGATCTAATATTTTAAAGTATAGGAAAGGGAATGTTCCTTTGGTGTATGAGAACAAATTGGATGTCAATCATATTAATGTGGATTCTGAAGGGATACCAGCGCATATCCGGAAGTATTTTGACGAAATTATGACATCAAATGAAAATGCGTTCGCAGATCCAAATAGATCATTACCTTATAATACCACTGTAGTAGCTACAATCCGAACTAGTACGGATGACCCAATTTATACGAGATCATACCCATACCGAGTTTCGATGTCAGAATTTATTAACAACGAAATAGAGTCACTATTACGGGATGGAATAATAAGGAAATCTACTTCACCATATAATTCCCCTGTTCATGTCGTGGGAAAGAAAGGCCTTGATGAAAATGGCAATCCAAACCATATAATGGTGATCGACTTCAGAAAATTAAATGAGAAAACCATTAGCGATAAATACCCAATGTCAGATATATCGGTGATATTGGCAAACTTGGGAAAATCCAAGTATTTCACCACCTTAGATCTAAAAGCTGGTTTTCATCAGATTATGATTACTGAAAAAGACAGAGAGAAGACTGCATTTGGTGTAAACAATGGCAAGTATGAGTTCTGTAGATTGCCATTCGGCCTGAAAAATGCACCAATCATTTTTCAAAGAGCCATCGACGACGTCTTGCGTTCGGAAGTAGGCAAAACGTGTCAGGTATATATGGACGATATTATTATCCATTCAACCGATGAATATAGTCATCTACAACATATAAATACTATAATGCAGAAGCTTGAGAAGGCGGGATGAAAATTTCACCAACGAAATCGAAGTTTTTTAAAACTGAGGTCGGTTTTTTGGGTTTTATGGTTACAACTTACGGCATTCGAACTTGTCCTGAAAAGGTGAGAGCTATTCTCGAATTTGGAACCCCAAAGAGCCTGAAGAGACTTAGATCTTTCCTAGGATTATCAGACTATTACAGAAGATTTATCAGAGATTACGAGAAAATAGCTAAGCCTTTGACGGATTATCTCAGGGGTGAAAATGGAAAAACCTCGGCTAAGTACTGTAAAAATGTGAAAATAAATCTAGACGAAAATGCTTTATTGGCCTTCCAAAATCTAAAGCAAATACTTGCCTCGGACGATGTTTTGCTGACGTATCCTGATTACAATAAAGTTTTTGAACTTACAACAGACGCTTCTTCTGTCGCCTTAGGAGCCGTTTTATCTCAGAATGGGAGACCTGTAACAATAACATCTAGAACTCTGTCAGCGTCGGAAGCAAATTATGCTACAAACGAAAGGGAACTGCTCGCTATTATTTGGGCACTCAAAAATCTTAGACATTTTCTATATGGTATTAGCGGCATACACATATACACTGATCACCAACCACTTACATTCGCAATATCCGACAAGAATCCAAATTCAAAATTGAAGAGATGGAGAGCATTCATAGAGGGAATTTCTCCAAAATTCTTTTATAAACCGGATAAAGAAAATATGGTCGCTGATGCGCTTTCACGGCAATATATTAATCAGTTGTCGCAAGACAGCGATGATGATCAGACAATGCACAGCGAAGTTTCAAGTACAAATGTCATAAAATCAATTAAGTTTCCGGTTAACCAATTTAAGAATCAGTTTTCTATATCAAAAGGCAACCACTATTCTATCGTGAGGAAAATTATATTTCAACGATTCATAAGGCATATAATTGTTTATGATACTGTAGACAATTTGCTTAAGGGTCTTGAAGATAATATTAATTCAGATGGTGTAAATGCGATCCAGTGCGATTTGGCTACATTGGCGGAGTTTCAGGATCGTCTTGTATCTCAATTTCCATCCACAAAATTTGTTCATACTGAGAAACAAGTAATAGATGTTATTCGAGAGGACGACCAATGGGAAATCACCACCACTGAACACAATAGGGCACATAGGGCACTGCAGGAAAATTTTTGGCAGATAATTAAAGAATATTATTTTCCAGGCATAAAGAAGAAATTAAAGTATGTAGTGGGTAACTGCAAAATATGTAAGGAAAATAAGTACCAGAGGAAACCATCAAAGGCCAATATTGCTGAAACACCGATACCAACCTACCCTGGTGAAATATTACACATAGACATAATTATAACGGACAAACAGCATTTTCTATCGTGCATTGACAAATTCTCAAAATTTGTAATGGTGATCCCAATTAATTCCAGATCAAGTGTGGATATTAAAGTGGCCTTATGCCAGATTATGAGCAGATTTAGGAGGGTAAAAGTAGTGGCTTCGGATAATGAGAAAGCGTTTCAGTCAAACTTAATCAGCACATTTCTTCGGGATCATTTTGGAGCAGAGCAATTCTTTATCCCTCCTATGCATAGTAAAAGTAACGGTCAAGTGGAACGATTTCATCCCACATTGCTGGAAATAGCACGGTGTGTGAAGGCTCAACAAAACATAACTGATAACATCGAGCTGATACTATTGTCTACTATTAAGTATAACAACACAGTGCATTCGGTGACGGAAAGAAAACCAATTGATGTCTTAAAAGAATTTAATGAGAGTGCCCTTGTGAAAGTGCAGAGTTGTTTAACGTCAGCACAACGAAGTATATAGACACATAATAAAGATATGGTTATAAAGAAGTATCAACCGGGTGAAATTGTTTTTGTTAAAAGAAACAGACGGTTAGGTAATAAGTTCGATAAATTCTTTGTGCAGGGTGTAATACAGGAGGACTTAGGGACTACTGTATTGATTAATGGAAGAAAAGTCCATAAAGATAATTTAAGAAAATTTTCGTGCTTATTGAACAAGTTTTTGGCTGTTTTAATCGGTGTTTTTTCCAACTTTCTTTCTTCTAGAATAATGATAATTCTGTTACCTTGGGTATCATCAAGAATTATCGATTATACGGACTCACACTTCATTGCAGCAACTGACGCCAAAGTGGCAACATATAGGAATTATGACTACGTTATACATCGGACGAATTTAACAGAATACGAGGATGTTATCATGGAAAATGAGAGTATTGTTAAGAACTTGTGGACCAAAGGGAAATTAGCATGATACAGGAGCAAACAAGGGAGATCAGAAGGGTGTTGGACACATTACATAGACACAGACTAGAAACTCGTATGGACTTACTTATTCAGAATAACGACAAGTAACTCAGGACAGGCAATTCAGGATAGGATAAATGAATTGTCTGAGAAAATCGGTGACATTCAAAATTACGGACAAACTAATATGATAGGACAAGGTAGTTTAATACTTTTTGAGACTACTGTGATGAGAAATGGCGAGATAATATCTTTTTTAAACAATCTTGCATTATCAATAGTATTGGCAAGGGAGAATATAGTTCATCCCGCCATTCTTGACAACATTAACTATCAAAATGTGTTCGAATCGGGAACGGTACCAGTTAGTGTTAATGATATATTTAGAGTTAGTAATGTAACAGTACTTCAAAATAATTCTGTAATTCTTTATATGATTAAGTTTCCTATTCTTGAGAATTTTTGTAAATTTGTTAAAGTATTCCCAGTAATTCATAATAAAACAATTATCAAGCTGGAGGTGGATCAAGCTGCAGAATGTCGTGAGTTCGTTTTACCAGTAATAGATTGTATTGATATGAGGACTTTCAAAATTTGCTGTGAAACTACAGACACATGTTTATCACAGGTTGTTGCGCCATAACAACTAATAAATATTAATCTAAATTAATTAACCTTAATCCTAATAGTATTATACTAATACTTAATAATAATAAATAATTGAATTAAATACATAATGAATTTAAAAATATAAATAAGTATCACCCTAATATAACGTAATGTTAAGGTTCATGACCATATGAATACAAGGTCGTTAAATTATAAGTAAAGTAAATAAGTAGGCAACGGAGTTGCTGAATAGAATAATACAGTTAGGATTAAGTAAATAGAATAAGTTAGAGTTAAGAAAAGATTGAAATAAATTAGTTGAATTATAACATCTAACTGACTCGGTTGATTTTTAAATCGAAAGGTTTGGTCTTAGTGTCTTTTATAGTGTCCCAATAAATTTAAAATTATAAATTATTTAATTTTTTATTAACATCCTTAAAAAACATTAAGGATTAACATTTTGGCGCCCGAGCAGGGACTTGTAAAATAAGTGAAAAATAGAATAAATTCGATAAATTATTTCAATTCATATTAAAAGTAAAAAATGACCAAATCCGCGCGAACATTTTATAAATTAAGTAAAAGTTACGCGAGTGTTATAAATTTCATACATTCTTTAAAATTAAAAAAGTTAAAACACAAACAGAAAATACAAAATAAAAAACCAAAATGAACGATACAGACAAATGCAACATAAAACATAAAAAATTGAACAAACATACAATATATTTCAGTGTTGAATAAAAATAATATAAAATCTTAAAAAAAAACCAATTGTGTGGTGAAAAGAAACAAAGCAGAAAAATATTAAAAACAGAAATAACAAGAATCAAAACAAATGATACGAAACATAAAAAGAAAAATATATATATTAAAAACAAACATAACAATATATACAGTGGTATATTAGTGCTGTGAGAACATATTAACATAAAAAAAGAGATAGAACAAGAAAAGCAAACTAAAATTGAAAAAATAAATAAATAAATAAATACAGTGTACAAAGAAATACAAACACAAAAGTGCCATAAATATCGCAACATTAAGAATACACCGAACAAATCATCATACTACACAAGCAAAACCATCACATCGTTGGACGACTCCAAATCCTACAACTCCAGGAAAGGAATCTTACACATATGCCTCGTTGTTACTGCATCTTGTGCCGGTCGGACAAAAATAAGGGGAGTACTTCAGACTCTCTCGAGGTAAAAGGTGTGAAATATATTTGTGTTTCTCTTTCCTTAAATTTGTAATTTGATCAAATTTAAGAGATTTTTGTAAATTGAAAAAAAATTTGCTAATCGCTTTAACAGCAGAACACAAGAATATATTCCACATTTTAAAAATTTGAACATTATATTTTCTTATTATTTTATATATTTATAATATACGAAAATATTTCCCTGAATATTATTATTTATAAATTGATAAACCCGCTCTTATTTAGTGAACTAAATTCGCGAGTGTTTGATTTGATTGGCAATTACACTAACAATTCGTTTGTATTATTTGTGAGAGAACATTCAGCGTACCATTCGTGTTACTTTTGTTCATTTTTCTTTCCTTTTATATTTCGTAATTTCGTTTCGATCAGTGTTCCGTTTCACGCGTTCCTATACTGCTTGTATATAAGTTACACATTACAGCTGTGTACATATTATTAATAACGCTGTGTGTTCATATTGAAATTTGATTTTTGTTTATTGTTTACAAATCGATTATTAAGCGATTTTACTCGGTAAATTAAAATAGAGTTTTTTTTTTACCGACGGCTGTGTGTAAAGATTTTTTATTTTTTACTTTCTGAGATCAAGTAAGATAATCTTGACTCAATTAAAGTCACTGAAATTTTGGAATCGGAACTTTCGGGTATTGCGTGTCCGAATAATATCGATAAAATTCTATTGTCCAAAACAAGTAAATACTATTAAATTCGAATATAGTCCGACCAATAATTTACTTTGGTCAATTTTTAATTCTTGTTTTGAGGAATTTTTTTTTTAGACAACAATCATAATGACTAGTAGGGGCTCTAAACGCCAAGATTCTCCCTCCAGAGCTGAAAGCTTGGAGAAATTACTCGCGAAAAAAGCGAAGGTCCTTAAGAATATCGACAGGATTCGACAGTCCATTGTGGATAAGACTATTTCTTTTAATCCGATGGAGCTCGAATGTCGATTGGATGTTTTGAAATCATATATTGACCAAGCGATGAAGGTTCAGTCGGAAGTGGATAATTTGTATCCCGATAATGACGACAGGGCCAAGCTTGAAGATCTTTGTGTGACCACGAAGAGTTTGTTCCTGAGTCTGTTGGCCAAGAATAGGCAATCGCGTGTGCCTGAAACTTCGTTTAGCGTACAGGCTCACCATTCAAGACTCCCAAATATGAAGCTCCCTACATTCAGTGGTAAATACGCTGATTATAAGAATTTTATGAGCCTATTTGAGAACCTGGTCCACAACGATCCGACTTTGACGGATATTGAGAAATTCAATCACTTGATCTCATGCTTATCCGAATCGGCCTTGGGTACAGTGAAGGCCTTTCAGAACTCCGAAGAGAATTATGCCAAAGCAATAGCAAGCTTGAAAAAGTGTACTATAACGAATGCTTGATATTTTGAAAATGGAAAAACCTCGGCTAAGTACTGTAAAAATGTGAAAATAAATCTAGACGAAAATGCTTTATTGGCCTTCCAAAATCTAAAGCAAATACTTGCCTCGGACGATGTTTTGCTGACGTATCCTGATTACAATAAAGTTTTTGAACTTACAACAGACGCTTCTTCTGTCGCCTTAGGAGCCATTTTATCTCAGAATGGGAGACCTGTAACAATAACATCTAGAACTCTGTCAGCGTCGGAAGCAAATTATGCTACAAACGAAAGGGAACTGCTCGTTATTGTTTGGGCACTCAAAAATCTTAGACATTTTCTATATGGTATTAGCGGCATACACATATACACTGATCACCAACCACTTACATTCGCAATATCCGACAAGAATCCAAATTCAAAATTGAAGAGATGGAGAGCATTCATAGAGGGAATTTCTCCAAAATTCTTTTATAAACCGGATAAAGAAAATATGGTCGCTGATGCGCTTTCACGGCAATATATTAATCAGTTGTCGCAAGACAGCGATGATGATCAGACAATGCACAGCGAAGTTTCAAGTACAAATGTCATAAAATCAATTAAGTTTCCGGTTAACCAATTTAAGAATCAGTTTTCTATATCAAAAGGCAACCACTATTCTATCGTGAGGAAAATTATATTTCAACGATTCATAAGGCATATAATTGTTTATGATACTGTAGACAATTTGCTTAAGGGTCTTGAAGATAATATTAATTCAGATGGTGTAAATGCGATCCAGTGCGATTTGGCTACATTGGCGGAGTTTCAGGATCGTCTTGTATCTCAATTTCCATCCACAAAATTTGTTCATACTGAGAAACAAGTAATAGATGTTATTCGAGAGGACGACCAATGGGAAATCACCACCACTGAACACAATAGGGCACATAGGGCACTGCAGGAAAATTTTTGGCAGATAATTAAAGAATATTATTTTCCAGGCATAAAGAAGAAATTAAAGTATGTAGTGGGTAACTGCAAAATATGTAAGGAAAATAAGTACCAGAGGAAACCATCAAAGGCCAATATTGCTGAAACACCGATACCAACCTACCCTGGTGAAATATTACACATAGACATAATTATAACGGACAAACAGCATTTTCTATCGTGCATTGACAAATTCTCAAAATTTGTAATGGTGATCCCAATTAATTCCAGATCAAGTGTGGATATTAAAGTGGCCTTATGCCAGATTATGAGCAGATTTAGGAGGGTAAAAGTAGTGGCTTCGGATAATGAGAAAGCGTTTCAGTCAAACTTAATCAGCACATTTCTTCGGGATCATTTTGGAGCAGAGCAATTCTTTATCCCTCCTATGCATAGTAAAAGTAACGGTCAAGTGGAACGATTTCATCCCACATTGCTGGAAATAGCACGGTGTGTGAAGGCTCAACAAAACATAACTGATAACATCGAGCTGATACTATTGTCTACTATTAAGTATAACAACACAGTGCATTCGGTGACGGAAAGAAAACCAATTGATGTCTTAAAAGAATTTAATGAGAGTGCCCTTGTGAAAGTGCAGAGTTGTTTAACGTCAGCACAACGAAGTATATAGACACATAATAAAGATATGGTTATAAAGAAGTATCAACCGGGTGAAATTGTTTTTGTTAAAAGAAACAGACGGTTAGGTAATAAGTTCGATAAATTCTTTGTGCAGGGTGTAATACAGGAGGACTTAGGGACTACTGTATTGATTAATGGAAGAAAAGTCCATAAAGATAATTTAAGAAAATTTTCGTGCTTATTGAACAAGTTTTTGGCTGTTTTAATCGGTGTTTTTTCCAACTTTCTTTCTTCTAGAATAATGATAATTCTGTTACCTTGGGTATCATCAAGAATTATCGATTATACGGACTCACACTTCATTGCAGCAACTGACGCCAAAGTGGCAACATATAGGAATTATGACTACGTTATACATCGGACGAATTTAACAGAATACGAGGATGTTATCATGGAAAATGAGAGTATTGTTAAGAACTTGTGGACCAAAGGGAAATTAGCATGATACAGGAGCAAACAAGGGAGATCAGAAGGGTGTTGGACACATTACATAGACACAGACTAGAAACTCGTATGGACTTACTTATTCAGAATAACGACAAGTAACTCAGGACAGGCAATTCAGGATAGGATAAATGAATTGTCTGAGAAAATCGGTGACATTCAAAATTACGGACAAACTAATATGATAGGACAAGGTAGTTTAATACTTTTTGAGACTACTGTGATGAGAAATGGCGAGATAATATCTTTTTTAAACAATCTTGCATTATCAATAGTATTGGCAAGGGAGAATATAGTTCATCCCGCCATTCTTGACAACATTAACTATCAAAATGTGTTCGAATCGGGAACGGTACCAGTTAGTGTTAATGATATATTTAGAGTTAGTAATGTAACAGTACTTCAAAATAATTCTGTAATTCTTTATATGATTAAGTTTCCTATTCTTGAGAATTTTTGTAAATTTGTTAAAGTATTCCCAGTAATTCATAATAAAACAATTATCAAGCTGGAGGTGGATCAAGCTGCAGAATGTCGTGAGTTCGTTTTACCAGTAATAGATTGTATTGATATGAGGACTTTCAAAATTTGCTGTGAAACTACAGACACATGTTTATCACAGGTTGTTGCGCCATAACAACTAATAAATATTAATCTAAATTAATTAACCTTAATCCTAATAGTATTATACTAATACTTAATAATAATAAATAATTGAATTAAATACATAATGAATTTAAAAATATAAATAAGTATCACCCTAATATAACGTAATGTTAAGGTTCATGACCATATGAATACAAGGTCGTTAAATTATAAGTAAAGTAAATAAGTAGGCAACGGAGTTGCTGAATAGAATAATACAGTTAGGATTAAGTAAATAGAGTAAGTTAGAGTTAAGAAAAGATTGAAATAAATTAGTTGAATTATAACATCTAACTGACTCGGTTGATTTTTAAATCGAAAGGTTTGGTCTTAGTGTCCTTTTATAGTGTCCCAATAAATTTAAAATTATAAATTATTTAATTTTTTACTAACATCCTTAAAAAACATTAAGGATTAACACAGGTCTTGAGTAATAATTCAACATCTTGCTCTACCTTGACGTGCAAGAAACCATCATATCCGAGAGAGAATCAATAAAGGCGCGGGAACATTGGTGGTCACTTTTACGAGCAACGTAACTATTAACGGTACAAATTGTAAAAAGTCTGCGGCACTTAAAAGGAATCCTATACCACATCCTCCGAAAACTCTAAATATAAACAAAGTTGGCCATGAACATGACCCTCCCATTCATCCACAAATTGAATCTAGAAAATATATATCACATTGAAAAGCTTAAAAAGGACACCTTTTTGCAAAAAATCGCTTTGGCATCACTGGCTGTCTTATTACCGCTGGTGGTTTGGCCGGGGTATAATTTGCAAAACAAATGTAGAAAAAACGCTATGATGGACATCGATAATATCATTAAAGAAATTGCGTTGAAACAGGGACGTTCCGACATTTAAGGGAGGGAGGAGTGCAACAGGCGTGAATACCCTTATTAATTGTCAACACAATTAGCAGCAGGCTTGAATGTCCCTATTAATTACTTTTTGCTTAATAATTGTTTTTGTTATTAATTTAACGTATTATGCAATGTAATCATTTATTTAGTTAACCAAAATTTATTGTAATTTAACCAATCAGAATAAAGCGTATGAGGTGATAATTGTTTTTAAATAAATTAAAAGTAATACCTTTATTTTTGCTTTAAAAAATGCATTTTTGTTAATTTTTATTAAATTGAAATTTATTGTATTTTGAACAATAGTAATTAAGCATAAATCACCTCATTTATGAAATAAAAAACTTATGTTGCGAAATAATTGTTAACAAAAAAAAACAGAACTGTAATCAAATTTGCATAATAAATAAAGATTATTCTATGTCGAATCACTAAACCGAAAGGTCTTTATAATTTATACTTTTTATGATCATTTAGGTAGTACGTTTTTATGCCAAATGAAGGTAATAAATAAGAAGGACGAAAGGACAAATAAATACTTTTTTATAATCATTTAGGTAGTACGTTTTTATGCCAAATGAAGGCAATAAATAAGAAGGACGAAAGGACTAATTTCCGAATGTCCTTAGAATGCAAATAAATACCTTTTTAAGATCATTTAGGTAGTACGTTTTTATGCCAAATATGGAAAAATCTTATATTTCATCCAAATCGGAAGACATCGGGTCACTTGACACGAAATTGCCCATATATATATTTTTTTGTAAATTTTATTTTTCATACTAACATTTTTTCACTGGTTTGTTAATTTACAAACCTTTTTTTTACCGGTGTAAGCACTTACTCTTTCTATTTTTTACCGTTTAATTTTCTACACTATTAGGTGTTAAATTTGATTTTGTGCTATTTTTATATTTTTCACTATTTAGCTCACATTTAATTAAATTTTCTGAGTATGATAATCTGTTTTTATGTTTTTAATTTTTAAATTTTTTTTGAAAATTTTCTTTTTTAAGCACATTTTGCCGTTTGATTTTATGTAGGTGATTTTTTATGTTTTAAGTTAAATTTTTTGTTTTTGTTATTTTTTTGGTCTTTTAATGAAATTTCGAAAAAATTACTTTTTTCTTTAATTTATCTATTTTTTTATTATTTTTGTATCACTTTTTTTTCATAAAATTTATTTTATTAATATTATTAATTTTTATATATGTATATATTTAATTTTTTCATTTCTCGATTTTACCAATTCTCTTTAATGTCTTGTTTTTTCATTTGCACTTTTTTTTGTTATTTTTATTTTTACTAAAAAATTTTTTGTCTTGTGTACATACTTCTTTTACGCTTGAGAATTGAATGATTATTTAATGATTATTGTTTAATTTACATACCTCATTCTCCTTGTTTTTTTCCTTTTTTTAAATTAGGATCCACAGAAAGAGAGTAATTAAGTTGTGTTGTTGTCGATCTTCGTTACGGGTATTGTGGAGAAACAGAGTTGTTTTTCTTGAGAGTGGTAATGAGAATCAAATTTTATTCTATTGGAGACATAGAAATTGGAGGAGAATGCAATTGTTCCATAGGTTGCAGAGAATTCGCGGGGAAAAGGACCATGAAATAACGAGTGTTATGCCTTGGTTACCCAAGCGTAAGAAACGTAAAATCGTAACGTACGTAGCCTTAAAAACGTTTGTGTAGTTATAGAAACGTTCAAAACGGGGCATATGTCAAAGAAGAATGTAAATAAAAACGAAACAGAACACAAAGCAACACACAAACGAACACAACACAATGCAAAGAAATTGTTATAGTTCAATGTGTAGATTTTTCCGGATTTGGTTATTATTTTTCTTATAAAAATAGCTTTTGTTTTGTTTGTTAAAATTAATTAATTAGTAGGACTATAATTTTATTTTGTTATATTTTGTTTCTTTTTTCTCAATTATAATTTAAATTTGAAACAATAAAATAAAAAACTGCGAATTTAATTTTGGTGATATTTTTCCTTATTTGGTGATTTTTTCACAAATGTTGGTTACAATATTTTTTCGTGGCAACACTGCTCATCCTCTCTCATGTTCACGTAAAAACGTGTGAGAATTCTGTTTTATACAGATCGTTCCGTTTTGCTAATCAGAGAGAACGTTTCGGTAATCGTTTACATTGTTCTCCATATGCTAAAAAGAGAACGTTCGCTACGGTACGTTACGTTACGTGTGGTTACAGCATTACGTACAGCATTATTTTAAGCAAACTCTTTTGTGGAAGATTGGTAATTAGCGGTAAACACAAGTGTACCAAACTTCCAGAGAGAGTTGCAATTATAATTACGCGATGTAATTATAATTATGGTTAAATGGGAGAGATAAAACAAAAAGAATTAGTAATATTCTTTTTTGATATGGTGAAATGTAGGGAAATCTTACCTTGTATTATGTAGAGTACCAATGGATTTAAAGCAATGTATGTATGTGTGTTTTTACAATAAATGATGAGTTTAATGAAAGTTGCAAAGAAAGATTTAATGATATTTGTTTAAAATGCAAAGAAAAAGTTAATCTTAATATTTCAAGTGCAAAAGGAAAAGTAATTTTACAAAATGATTTTACCTGTAAGGAAATTTCAGATTTCATCTATACAGATAATAAAGATTCTTTTAGAACTTAATAACTAGTGTTGGTAAATGCATATATATTAAATTCAGTTAGATAATTTAAAAGGAACAGTTTAAAATTCAATATTAAGAAATAAGTTGTAGTAAAAAAAACTATTGTCCAAATTGTTATTTGGACATTCATAATTATATTCAATGGGAAATTTTAAGTAGTTGACAATTTCAACTGGTGGTTGTAAGTTTCCAAAGCTATCAAAGTACTCTTTATAGTTATGGTTTTTATAATATGCTACCCAATGTGTTCCCATACCATTTGAATCATCTAAATTAAAATTACCACATTCTTGTTTGAATAGTTTTTTAGGTAAAGAATTACATATGAAAACACCCCTAAAATGTTTGAGATGTTTACCATATTTTCTTATATCTAAATCTGTTAATGGGCGCTCAGGTAGGTTATCTAGTAGTTTTTTTGGAGCTGGACTATAGTAGAGAACATATGCAGTTTTATATGGTTTGAGATATAACCCTTTACCCATTGCAATTGATTCCATATATCTATTATGACGGTTACCTTCCGCCAATTGTTCTTTTCCATTTTTGATAGCATTTACTGCTTTGACAATAGCGGATCCTCCACTTGATTAACCACCAAGCGCTGACAATGCTGTTAGTACGGGAATAAGTGGAAGAAATCCTCCAATTTTCGGTACAGGTACAGGTTTCTGTTCTTTAAATTGTTTTAAAGTTTTTCTCACAGTAGCTGTGAATAATTTATTATTACATTTATTCATTTTTCCTTTTCTCATTATTTTTGAATTTTTTCTTTTCTTATGTCTCTGCTCCTTCAAATCTAATCCAAATTTCACTTTAGTTTTATAGCGTTTGTCACAAACCACGCGTTAGCACGTTCTTTAATATCACTATCTTTAGATTTAACTCGTTGCCAGGCTTTTTCAGCTAATATTTGATGTCTTGTGTCTGTATATTTTGATTATGAATATGCAATATCGTGTTGTTTACAAGCCGCGTCTAATAAATTTATACCCTGATCTCCTCTTGCTAAGGGTTTTTTCAAGTTTTGTACCAGTTCCACAAAACAGATAACCAGGTATGTAGATGTAATTCAACAGGTAATTTATTTATTAAGTTGTTTACAAATCCTCGTTCCATCTTACATTGACTGGTTTTTTGTTGTGACTGTAGATTAAACAATTTTTTCTCGTTACTTTTATACCTCTTCGCAAAAATAACTGAAATCAAGAGGATATCCTATATATACAAGTTAACACGACTACAAATTAGTTAGAATTTATTTTAATATATTTTTTAAGTGAATACCCATATTTAACATTATTTTATATTTTTGTATTTGTTTAGTCTTCACTTTACTTACCGTTTCATATTACACCTTTTTCTGTTACCTAAAAACTGCAAACAGGTCGCAGACATGGTATCAGCATTTTTGGGTAACAGAGAAATATTATAATTTTGTTTTTTAAATAAAATAAGATTCAGCATTTTTAACTAAAGCAAAATATTGTAATTATAATTTTTTAAATAAAGAAAATTTATTCTTAACAGAGTCATAAAACAGTAAACAAGTGTTTTATTAATTGGCGCCCAACGTGGGGCAAAGAAAATTTTTTAAAGCTAATTTTTTCAAATCCTTGTAAAAAGGAAATTGTAAAGTAGTAAATAAATAAGTGATAATTTTGTAAATTAGAATTTTTAGAAAAGAGTGAATCCTGTGTAAATGGTGATTTAAAAACTTTATGTTAATAAAATTTTTTGTGAAAATTTAATTGTGCGAAACAAATTCCTTTCTGAAAATTAATAATTAAATAATAAAAACTTTATTAAAAATTAAAAACTATAAAAACAAAAGCAACCAAACTAACTTCATAAAACTGCTAAGAACAAAAATAAAAAGCAACGAATAAAATAATTTCAAAAAATAAAATAACAGAAAAAATTTATTAAAAAAAAGCAAAAAGCAAACAAAAAACTTAATATTTCTGTTTAAACGAAGAAATTCCAAAAACAACAAATATTTAAATGAGCAACAACTCAACATCAGCTACAAGAGGATCAACGACATCCCTTTCATAACATCGAGTTCAGCAACAGCCCTTCAAAGCACCAACGTCAACAGCAACAACAACCCCTTCATCGTCAACATACCTTATCAACTAATTATGAAGAAGGTGTAAGTTTAGAAAATAATTAAGTTAAAAGAGTAATTAATGCTTCTGTCAAAAATTTTATATTAAAAAATTGTTCATTCATTTAAATTAATACAAAAAATTTATTAAACATAAACCAATTAAAAAATTCTTTTTGAAAACTATTTTATAATCTTAAAACTTAGGGATAAAAATTAAAAGGCATAGTTTTTTCTTGGCAATTTCCTATAAAAAATTTTAAGATAAAAATATTGAACTATTTATTTTTAAATTCTGTGTAAAAATAATTATAATCCGATCCCTTTACAACAATTTTTGCATTAATAAAGAGGAAAATATTTAAATTGAAGTAATTTTGTAATTGTTGACAACGTTTATGTGAATCTTTGCACGAGTGATTTAGTATATTCTAATTAAACTTTAATTTTGGTGTGAACCTATCCTTCATGAATGATAATAATTCGAACGAATTAGATAAAATACTTGTGAGCCTAGAGAAATTAGAAGTGGAAAGAAGGGAAAATAAGACAGGATTCGATAGGGAAAATTGGTGGAATATGGCGATAAATGCTGATCAGTTGAGAGTGCTGGTGGATACTGTCATCGGTGCTGCCTTAAGATCACAAAAACAAACATTTGATAAGCAGATTGAGGAGCTTAAGCCTTTCGCTACAAGTTTTTACTGGGTTGCTAAAAAAATCAATTTTTTGGATTTTGGCTATAATTGGCCCTAACAACAACAATAAATACTCGATATAAAAAAAATTTACCCTAAATGTGTTTTTTGCACTGTATCCATATGGATACATATTTCGGTTATGGTAAATAAAAATGCTAGTATATTATGTTTTTTTATATTTGAGCTTTTATTTATTTCAGAAGTTTTAATACATAAAATACATTTTTTTACAATAAAAGCAAACACTACAAATA
This sequence comes from Sarcophaga subvicina, assembly GCA_936449025.2. Taxonomy (NCBI): domain Eukaryota; kingdom Metazoa; phylum Arthropoda; class Insecta; order Diptera; family Sarcophagidae; genus Sarcophaga; species Sarcophaga subvicina. The sequence goes on along the minus strand of OW388082.2, from coordinate 60,117,306 downwards.
TTTAAATAAACAAACTAAAAATTATAAACCTAAAGTTCATATGATTACAATAAATAAAGACAAAAATAAAATTTGTTTTACATGAAAATAATCTAAAAGAAAAAATAATATCTTACCAATAATTTATTCATTTGATATATAATGAAATTCCTTGAAGCAATTGAATAGGAAGAAGAATAGGAATGCACAGGAAAACATTGCACTTTGGGCACTTGTACATAGTTTGACCCTTACATCCTTTGACTTTGTATCTTCCTTTGTCTGTCGTATGTTTCGGCCAATGCTGATTTCCATCATATCGGATAGAAGTGTAGCTGTAGTGTAGTATTACGTTTCTTGTTGGAGGTCGTTGGACTAATTGGAATATCCTCATTTAGGCATGACGTTGGGCGTCCTCTTTTACGGGAACATGCCTATTGCTTGGACCGAGCTAAAAGCCCATTCGCAATATCATTACGAAAGCTCAATAAGTCCATATACTTATTTTTCGGGTTATTGTTTTTGTCATCCATTCGGTCTCTCAAGTCTCTGGATTTGTCCAGGAACCTTTTTCGAACGAAATTGTTCAACCGTTTTAAGTGGAACCTCTGGAGTTTGAAAAATTGTTGGACTTTTTTGAACCGTCATCAACTGTGTTACTCTCGTCAATAACCCTATCACCTTCATCATTATTATCAACATCAATATCTTGTATGTTGATTTCATAAGGACCTTCTCTAGAAAGTTCTTCAATAAAAAGCTGTTATTGTTATCGAAAGCATCATATAAATTGTTTATAACTTCAGATTCTTCCAAGTCAGAAACATCAGAATCAACAAAATTGGTTAAAATATTTTCAATTTCAGAGTCCTTTATTTTTCTTGACATTTTCTTTGGTAAATTCAAATGGTATCAGAGCTAAAAATAGAACGTCTGTATCATAGCAGCATCAAACGTAAAATGACTGTATTTGTATTATGTGTATATCATTTATAACCACAACTTGTGTTTGTATCCATATGGATACATACAATGTTTTAAAAATCCTAACAGGTTTGTTTTTGTTTAAAACAAAAAACTAATGATGCAAAAAGTTAAAATAAACATTATTCTTTATGTTGGATGTATATGTTACTTGTAAAATAAAAAAACCTTTTTTTCCAAAAAAAAAAATAAAAAAACCTTTTTTTCAAAAAAAAAAATAATTAAAAAACGTTTTTTTTAAATGCTATATTTTTCTCAATTTTGTAAAAATTCAAAAGGTTTTTATTGAAAATGATTCATAAGATCTTAAAAACAATAATAAGTCGATATCTAAATCAATTCTTTGACTTGGAGATTGTCAGATGCGTCCAAAGTTGAATGTATCCATATGGATACAATATAGCGAAAGGGTTAATAAGAAATTTAGTGATATTGTTGTCAGGATTCCTGAGGTTGTGCCATATAAGGACGTAGAAATACGTACGGGGATACAATGTGATGAATCATTAGAGATAGTGAAGCCGTTACCAGAGTTCGATGGAAAGCAGGAGTGTTACGTCTCCTGGAGACAAGCGGCGCAAACCGCTTATAAAATTTTTGAAGATTACGATAGTAGTTCTAAGCACTACCAGGCAGTGGCTATTATTAGAAACAAATTAAAGGGAACAGCAGACATGACGCTGGCCTCCTTCAATACGGCATTAAATTTTAGGGCTATTATAGATCGTCTAGACTTTATATACTCGGACAAACGTCCTGTTCATTTGATAGAGCAGGAACTTTCTACGCTTCGGCAGGGAAATATGTCTATATTGCAATTTTATGGTGAAGTAGAGAAAGAGCTGACTCTCCTTTTGAACAAAACAATAATGACGTACGATAGGGATGTTGCAGCCTCCATAAATGGGAAGTATAGGGCAGATGCACTCCGCGTCTTTATATCCGGCACAAAAAAGAGTTTGAGCGATGTTCTCTTCTCTGCAAGGCCGGATGACTTGCCCTCGGCACTGGCATTAGCTCAGGAAGTCGAGTCAAACCATGAGCGATATTTATTCGCTACGAATTACGCCAGAAGTATGGAGGATAAAGAGAGACTAAGATCAGGTCAGGGCCAACATGTTAGGCCGCATATAGGAAAAAAACCATATTTTCAAGAAGACAGAATTTTGGAAATTCAGGCCAACATGGACAAATGGAGGTTCAGACGATGGACATAGACCACTCGTCTCGCTTCAGACAGCCGACGGGCATTCGTGCTGACACGGCACACTATCCTGCTCGGAGTCGGAGCCAGCATTATTCTAATCGGGTCTGAATGCCACAACGGCAAGGCCTTGGACAGGCTGTAAAAAGACTAAATGAGGAATCAATGAAATTTACAGGAGTGAAACATCAGAGAATAAATCATCTCGCTCAGGAAGGTTTATCACCGGGCGTGACACAGGACGAATACCAAGCAGCCGCGAAGATAGAGGCATCAGATATTGACGAGGGGGACAGGCTTAACGAGATTAATTTTTTAGGCAAGACTCCCTGCTCCCATTCATAGAAAGGGTGTTAGCGGGGAGGGTCATAAGATATTGATAGATACGGGGGCATCTAAAAATTACATAAAACCTTTGGATGGCTTGAACGGCATAGCGCCTGTGATTAAGCCTACACGGATTTGATAATATTCGTGAGAAATGCCTTTTGAACCTCTTTGACATAAATAGCCCCTTTTTTATACTCTCTTCATTGTCAACGTTTGACGGTATAATCGGACTTGACCTGCTAACGCAGGCAAATGCTACTATAGATCTTAAGCGTAAGGAAATTCGGACCAAAACGGGAATGGAAAAACTTAAATTTTTGAGGTGTGCTAGCGTGAGCTTCACACAAGTCGAAGATATTAATGTCCCTCATACAGTGTTGGACAGATTCCGAAGGGTAATGAGAAAATTATCGGGAGTTTTTGCGAACCCCAACGAATCTCTACCCTATAATACAAATATTGTTGCCACCATCCGCACAGTCAACGAAAGTCCAATTTACTCGAAATTATATCCCTACCCAATGGGTGTGACAGACTTTGTAAATAACGAAATAAAAGATTTACTAAAAAATGGAATAATAAGGCCCCCTAGGTCTCCCTACAACAACCCCATCTGGGTGGTAGATAAAAAAAGTAGGGACGAACCGGGTAATATAAAGAAAAGATTGGTGATTGATTTTAGGAAACTAAATCAATTTACGATAGATGATAAGTATCCAATCCCGGATGTGGCTGTGATCTTATCTAACCTGGGGAAGGCACGGTATTTTACGACGCTCGATCTTAAATCCAGCTTCCACCAGATATCACTTGCGGAAAGCGACAGAGAGAAGACAGCTTTCTCTGTGGGAAATGGAAAATACGAATTTTGTAGGCTCCCTTTTGGGTTGAAAAATGCCCCTAGTATTTTTCAAAGGGCCATTGATGACGTACTTAGAAAGCAGATAGGAAAATCATGTTACGTCTATGTGGACGATGTGATAACATTTTCAGAGAATGAGAATGACCACGTCGATCATGTCACATGGGTGTTGAGTAAATTGTATGAGGCCAATATGAGGGTTTCTCGCGAGAAGTCACACTTTTTTAAGGAGAGTGTTGAATACCTGGGCTTCGTTGTGTCCAGAGACGGTATTAGGACAAGTCCTGAAAAAATAAGGGCTATCCGTGACTATGAACAGCCCAGAACATTGTTTAATGTCAGATCGTTCTTGGGACTGGCAAGTTATTACAGATGTTTTATTAAGGACTTTGCTTCGATAGCAAAGCCGTTGACGGACATTCTCAAAGGTGAGAACGGCAGGGTAAGTGCTCACCAGTCAAAGAAAATTAGGGTGCATTTTGATGAGAAACAGCGTCGAGCTTTTGAGAAATTGAAGGCGATTTTGTCCTCAGAGGACGTCATGTTGCTCTACCCAGACTTTAAGAGGCCATTCGATCTAACGACGGATGCTTCCTCACTGGGCTTGGGAGCAGTCCTATCACAGGGTGGTAGGCCTATTACTATGATTTCTAGGACTTTAAAGGATAGAGAATTAAATTTTGCCACCAATGAGCGGGAGCTTTTGGCTATAGTGTGGGCTTTGCAGAAGTTGAGGAATTACCTCTATGGCGTGAGGGATTTAAATATTTATACGGATCATCAGCCGCTTACGTTTGCCGTTTCGGACAGAAATCCTAACGCTAAGATAAAACGCTGGAAGGCTTTTATTGATGAGCATAATGCAAAACTATTCCACAAGCCTGGGAAAGAAAATTGTGTGGCAGATGCTCTTTCACGCCAGAACATTCATTCACTGGAGGAGGAGGCGAATTCGGATGTCGCCACAATCCATAGTGAGGAGCCGCTGACCTACGTGATCGAAGCAACTGAAAAACCGGTAAATTGTTTTAGGAACCAGATCATATTGGAGGAAGGATCCTTTCCCTCAAAGCGGGATTTCATAATTTTTGCAAAAAAAAACCCGACATCTTATTAGGTTCGTCGATAGAAATGGTCTTATTCGGGATTTGAAGTTAGTGGTTAATCCCGAAGTTGTGAATGCGATAGTATGCGATTTGCCGATACTAGCGAGTATACAGGATGAGTTGGTCAGATCCTTCCCGGCAACGAAATTTTGGCATTGCAAAAAAATGGTGTTGGACATTTTTGATAAGAATGACCAGAGAAACATAGCGACAACGGAACACAATCGTGCCCATAGAGCCGCCCAAGAGAATGTGAAACAGATTCTTGACGAGTATTATTTTCCAAAAATGACTAGGCTGGCAAATGAAATTGTAATGAATTGCAAGATTTGTACAAGGGCCAAATATGACAGGCACCCAAGGAAGCAGGAATTGGGGGAGACCCTATACCATCTTATGTGGGTGAAATGCTGTTTATTGATATTTTTTCCACTGACGGCAAGTATTTTCTAACATGTGTTGACAAATTTTCGAAATTTGCCGTGGTGCAACCTATACCGTCACGCACTATTATAGACTTGAGGGTTGCAATAATTCAGTTGATGAATCTTTTTCCCAGGGCAAGGAATTTCTACTGTGACAACGAGCCTTCACTGCGGTCCGAGACTATCACATCCCTACTGAGGGATGAATTTGGGGTGGACGTAGCAAATACCCCTCCTTTACACAGCACCTCGAACGGGCAAGTCGAAAGAGTTCACAGTACTCTAGCGGAGATAGCAAGGTGTCTCAAGTTGGAAGGGAAGGCCGACAACACTGTGGACCTCATGTTATTGGCAACGGTCAAATATAATCGGTCCATTCATTCCGTGACTGAAAGGAGGCCTGTCGACATAATTCATCCAACGCTACCCAGACTTGGGGAGGAAATAAGAGGAAAGCTTGAAAGGGCTCAGCAGGCTCAGCTGGGACGAAACAATCCTTCGAGGCAGAATAGGGTTTTTGAAGTGGACGAGAAGGTGATGGTAAAGAATAACAGGAGGTTAGTGAACAAATTGACTCCCTTATGTAGCGAAAAAAAGATAGGGGCTGACCTAGGAACCACTGTCCTTATTGAAGGGAGGGTGGTCCATAAGGACAATATTAGAAAGATTTTTGTATTTTCGTTTGTGACCGGATTTCTTATTTTTTCGTATTTGTTTTAGGGTTTTGATACTGATTCTTTCCATTGGACCGCTTGCAGCGAAACTTGCGAACTACACCAACGCAGACTATATTCCTGTTATAGACGGCGATGTCATTATCTGGCAGGACTTTGACTATTTACAACACACGACAAATTTGACAGTATACTACGATATTATTGATGAGACAAAGGAACTTACGAAACATTTTCCGTTATCCCATATGGTAAAGTTACTGAATTCCGATTTGGCGCGTATAGAGACGGCTCTGATGTCATTGAGTCTTCACCATAGACATGCCAGAAGCCTTAATATTTTGGGGACCGCCCTTAAGGTGGTTGCCGGTACACCGGACTTCGACGACTTTGAAAAATTAAAATTTGGACAACAACAGCTGATTGATTCGAACAATAGACAAATGATTTTTAACACGAAGACGCAGGAATAGATAAATAAATTGACTGAAACTGTTAACAGACTGATAAAGAGTGCAAAAGATAGGCAGTTGGATACGGGTCATTTATATGAGACTCTGCTCTCAAGAAATAGAATATTGATTTTCGAAATTGAAACTTTACTGACGACTATCACTCTTGCAAAGATAGGAATTGTCAACCCTTTGATTCTAGATTCTGAGGATTTAAAGGAAATAATAGATAAGCTCTCTGTAAAAGTAAATGTAGCGGATTTAATGGAAGTGTCATATGTTAGGGTCCTATTAGGTGATGAATTTTTACATTTTTTAATTAAGTATCCTAGGCCTGTATTGGAATGCAGAAAGTTAACTCTCTTCCCCGTCGAGCATAATGGAACCATTTTGAACCTTACTGTGCTGGCAATTGGAAACTGCAGCGTAGCCTTAACATCAACTTTCTGCAAAGAGTTATCAGTGCCCACTTGCGCTCAGGAACTTCATACTGGCGGGGTAGCCCATTGCAGCACTCGTCCTAGCCACCTTGAACCATTAATGGTAATTGATGACGGTGTAATTATTACTAACGATGCCACAGCTGAAATAGTCGTAAATGAAAGCTCCCCAAAAATTGTAACCGGAACTTACCTAATAACATATGAGGATGCCGTTCAAATTAACGGTTCAATTTATAAAAATGAAAAGGGCATGGTAAAAAGAATACCTAATCCAGCCTCAGCTTTAACAATTAACGTTACTGGTCATCAAGAGATATTAAGCCTCTCGTATCTGGGTAAATTGAGCGCTAGAAATCTACGCCACATTGGGGAGATTAAGAGCGGACTTACTAAAGGCCCTGTAGTTTCAAGCGCAACAACCGTGTTCATCCTGCTTGTTTTTATGCCACATTTAAGCTGTATAGAGCGCAAAGAAGTAGACGCTTTCAACGGGATGTCCAGGAGGCAATCGATAGCTACACGAGAACCGAGGGCGCCTCTCACTTAAGTGGGGGAGGAGTTAACACGACTACAAATTAGTTAGAATTTATTTTAATATATTTTTTAAGTGATTACCCATATTTAACATTATTTTATATTTTTGTATTTGTTTAGTCTTCACTTTACTTACCGTTTCACATTACACCTTTTTTCTGTTACCTAAAAACTGCAAACAGGTCGCAGACATGGTATCAGCATTTTTGGGTAACAGAGAAATATTATAATTTTGTTTTTTAAATAAAATATATTTCAGCATTTTTAACTAAAGCAAAATATTGTAATTATAATTTTTTAAATAAAGAAAATTTATTCTTAACAGAGTCATAAAACAGTAAACAAGTGTTTTATTAATTTACACCAATTTATACGATTACTGTTTCAGTATGTTACGATATGCTTTATATCTGGTCACGATCTGTTTTATATCTGCTCACGATCTACTTTATACCTGATATCGATCTACTTTATATCTTAGAAACAAAAATTGTTTTTGTTTGTTGGTTTTTGTTAGTGCGATATATTTTCGTCGTGTGTGGTTTTGTCTATTTTATTTTTTTGTCATTGTCATGTTTTAGATTAATACTATATTCAAACATGCACTTTTATTGAGTCAATATTCGGTTTATTGATTACCAATATTTTAAGTGTTTAGACACAACAATATACGCAGTTCAGCTGCTTATTCAATATTCATTTGACAGCTAGTAAACAAAACAGCTGGTTGTTTCAACAACATATTTTTTTTTGCCGTTGTTGATATTTGAATTGTCAAATATCAATAGAAAGTATTCGGAAAATTGTAATATGCTCACTGACGGTGCTGTATTTCAAGTTATAATCAATATTATAATAATTTATGAATTTATTGAGCAATAATTAATTGATATTTTATATGAAATATTGAGATCAATAATGCCGTTTATTGTGATTTACTCAATATAAGTGCATGTCTGAACATAGTATAACATTTTCTACCTCAATGTTTAATTGTTTATTTGATAAACTAGATCATCATATATGTATGTTATATATATATTTTTTTGGTTACGACATTTTTGTTTTTATGTTAATATTTATTAAAAGTTTTCCTTTCTTTCACTCTTTTAATAAATTATGTTAGATTCTTTAAGTTCTTCGATAATAAAGATTATTTCGTTTTTATGATTGTAGTGACCAGCACCCTCCTATGAAAGAAGTAAACGTAGTCTCTCAACTAGTTCATTAGGATCATCCCAATATATGTAATTTGATTTCAGATTATTTAGTGATTTTAGCATTAAACCACTGCCTTTTGTTAAAATGTTTGTTGTTGTTTCGAATAAATGTTTAATTATTCGTATATATTTGAAGGCTCGAGTTCCTTTCACTTCCCTGCCAGCAATTATGTAGTCGACTACGAAAGTAGTCCACTTTAAGTCAACTTTTGTAGATTGACTATAGTATAACTACAATTTAATGCAGCACTTCCATAGAATTTGGTATTCGACTACGAAAATAACACACTTTTAGATCACTCTTTTAGACTAACTATAAGCTAACTGCAATGTTATGTAGAACTCACCCAAACACGAAATGTTTATTTATTATTGAGTGCTTCTTGTTTGTGAGATTTGTTTTCTCTCTGTTCTCTCTTTTACCAGATCAGACTTTTGATGATTTTATTTTTAGACTAATTATAAACTAACTACAATGTTATGCAGAATTTCCCCATAATTTAAAACGTTTATGCTATTTCTGATAATATTGTTTTTTCAATTGCACCTTTTTCTGAACTATTTTTAGATTAACTAATAGCTAATTGAAATGTCACGCAGAATTTATTCAAAATGAAACCGTTATTTTTTTTATTCTCTATTTTTTACTATTTGAATTCTTTTACATTGTGAAATTAAAATCAGTCCAGTGCGTGCTTTTAAGTGCTATTGTAGCATAAAAAAGTATATAATTTTTTGGTTTAAAATGAGTGGTACAAGTAAAAGAAATATAAAAAGACTTTTTAAAAAAGAAAAAAATTAATTTTTAAACAAGTTAAAAACTAATAATTCAGATAATTTAAATAAATTAAAAAATAATAGTTCAAATCCTTTGAAACACCCATTCTTATCCAAACATACTTTTCTAGATGGAGAAAGTGTTGAAAGCAGATATAAAACAGATCGTGACCAGATATAAAGCATATCGTGATCAAATGTAAAGTAGATCGTGACCAGATACAAAGCAGATCGTATAAATTGGTGTATATATAGGAGGTCGTCTTGATTTCAGTTATTTTTGCGAAGTGGTATAAAAGTAACGAAAAAAATTGTTATAATCTACAGTCAAACAAAAACCCAGTCAGTGTAAGATGGGACGAAGATTTGTAAACAACTTTATAAATAAATTACCTGTTGAATTACATCTACCTGGTTATCAGTTTTGGGTACCTGGACAAAACTTAAAATACGCTTAGCAAGAGGAGATAAGGGTATAAATTTATTAGAATCAGCTTGTAAAGAACACGATATTCCATATTCACAATTAAATATACAGACAAATATTAGCTGAAAAAGCCTGACAACGAGTTAAATATAAAGATAGTGATATTACAGAAGGTGCTAGCGCGTGGTTAATCTAAAGTGAAATTTGGATTAGATTTGAAGGAGCAGAGTCATAAGAAAAGAAAGAATTCAAAAATAATGTGAAAAGGAAGAATGAATAAATGTAATAAAAAATTATTCACAGCTAATGTGAGAAAAACTTTAAAACAATTGAAAGAACAGAAACCCCTTGATATAAATGATGCTGTTAAAATAGCTCAAAAGGCTATTCATTTAAATTTTAAAGGGAAAAAGCGAGCAAACATTATAATACCGAGAGTTATACCTGTACCGTAAATTGGAGGATTTCTTCCACTTATTCCCCTACTAACAGCATTGTCAGCGCTTGGTTTTTAGCAAGTGGAGGATCCGCTATTGTCAAAGCAGTAAATGCTATCAAAGATGGAAAAGAACAATTGGCAGAAGCTAACCTTCATAATAGATATATGGAATCAATTGCAATGGGTAACGGGTTATATCTCAAACCATATAAAACTGCATATGGTCTCTACTATAGTCCAGCTCCAAAAAACTACTAGATAACCTACCTGAGCGCCCATTTGCAGATTTAGGTATAAGAAAATATGGTAAACATCTCAAACATTTTAGGGGTGTTTTCATGCGTGATTCTTTACCTAAAAAACCAATCAAACAAGAATGCGGTATTGTTAATTTAGATGATTCCAATGGTAAGGGAACACATTGTGTAGCATATTATAAAAACCATAACTATGAAGAGTACTTTGATAGCTTTGGGAACTTACAACCACCAGTTGAAATTTTCAACTACTTAAAATTTCCCATTAAATATAATTAGGAACGAAAACAAAGATTTAATACATTTAAATGTGGGCACTTGTGTTTAAAAATTGTATTCAATAAATATAAATTGAAATGAAATAATTCAGAGTACATCGTCCCGCACTAACACAACCTACTATTGACGTTTTAAAGAAGGGGAAAAAATGGTGACATCAGCTGAGTTAGAGGATATATTATATAGACATAGTAATCAAATTGATAAACACCATGTTGATTTATTTTTAAGTATTATCAATGAACTAAGAATATGCAACATTAGTAATATAAGTAATCCATTTTTATGTATTAATACTGTCATACATTTGTATTTTTATGAAAGAACTTACTCAGAATCTTTTAACAGTTGCAGAGGTCAAACATTTTATGAAAAATATATAATAACCCAAAAGCTATTTAATCTGTATAAACGACTGTTTAACTATTATTATGTTAAATAGTTAAATGTTGTACAAAATAACAAAATCTGAAATAAAATATACATACCTAAGAAAAAAATCTATTAATCTTTATTATATAATTTTATTTAAAACAGTAAAACTAAAAAATCTAAATCCTTTAAACAAGTCTATTTATACTCTGGGATGTTGTAAATCAATCAGTAAATCAAATTATGTAAAAACAGATATTTTACTTATGCTCGAAAAAAAACCGCAGGCACAACTATACATCCCTTTTTTATCAGTTTAAAATTAATATCAATATTCATTTGACAGCTAGTAAACAAAACAGCTGGTTGTTTCAACAACATATTTTTTTGCCGTTGTTAATATTTGAATTGTCAAATATCAATAGAAAGTATTCGGAAAATTGTAATATGCTCACTGACGGTGCTGTATTTCAAGTTATAATCAATATTATAATAATTTATGAATTTATTGAGCAATAATTAATTGATATTTTATATAAAATATTGAGATCAATAATGCCGTTTATTGTGATTTACTTAATATAAGTGCATGTCTGAACATAGTATAACATTTTCTACCTCAATGTTTAATTGTTTATTTGATAAACTAGATCATAATATATTTATGTCATATATATATTTTTTTGGTTACGACATTTTTGTTTTTATGTTAATATTTATTAAAAGTTTTCCTTTCTTTCACTCTTTTAATAAATTATGTTAGATTCTTTAATTCTTCGATAATAAAGATTATTTCGTTTTTATGATTGTAGTGACCAGCACCCTCCGATGAAAGAAGTAAACGTAGTCTCTCAACTAGTTCATTAGGATCATCCCAATATATGTAATTTGATTTCAGATTATTTAGTGATTTTAGCATTAAACCACTGCCTTTTGTTAAAATGTTTGTTGTTGTTTCGAATAAATGTTTAATTATTTGTATATATTTGAAGGCTCGAGTTCCTTTCACTTCCCTGCCAGCAATTATGTAGTCGACTACGAAAGTAGTCCACTTTAAGTCAACTTTTGTAGATTGAGTATAGTATAACTACAATTTAATGCAGCACTTCCATAGAATTTGTTATTCGACTACGAAAATAACACACTTTTAGATCACTCTTTTAGACTAACTATAAGCTAACTGCAATGTTATGTAGAACTCACCCAAATACGAAACGTTTATTTATTATTGAGAGCTTCTTGTTTGTGAGATTTGTTTTCTCTCTGTTCTCTCTTTTACCAGATCAGACTTTTGATGATTTTATTTTTAGATTAATTATAAACTAACTACAATGTTATGCAGAATTTCCCCATAATTTAAAACGTTTATGCTATTTCTGATAATATTGTTTTTTCAATTGCACCTTTTTCTGAACTATTTTTAGATTAACTAATAGCTAATTGAAATGTCACGCAGAATTTATTCAAAATGAAACCGTTATTTTTTTATTCTCTATTTTTTACTATTTGAATTCTTTTACATTGTGAAATTAAAATCAGTCCAGTGCGTGCTTTTAAGTGCTATTGTAACATAAAAAAGTATATAATTTTTTTGTTTAAAATGAGTGGTACAAGTAAAAGAAATATAAAAAGACTTTTTAAAAAAGAAAAAAAGAAATTTTTAAACAAATTAAAAACTAATAATTCAGATAATTTAAATAAATTAAAAAATAATAGTTCAAATCCTTTGAAACACCCATTCTTCTCCAAACATACTTTTCTAGATGGAGAAAGTGTTGAAAGCAGATATAAAACAGATCGTGACCAGATATAAAGCATATCGTGATCAGATGTAAAGTAGATCGTGACCAGATACAAAGCAGATCGTATAAATTGGTGTATATATAGGAGGTCGTCTTGATTTCAGTTATTTTTGCGAAGTGGTATAAAGTAACGAAAAAAATTGTTATAATCTACAGTCAAACAAAAACCCAGTCAGTGTAAGATGGGACGAAGATTTGTAAACAACTTTATAAATAAATTACCTGTTGAATTACATCTACCTGGTTATCAGTTTTGGGTACCTGGACAAAACTTAAAATACGCTTAGCAAGAGGAGATAAGGGTATAAATTTATTAGAATCAGCTTGTAAAGAACACGATATTCCATATTCACAATTAAATATACAGACAAATATTAGCTGAAAAAGCCTGACAACGAGTTAAATATAAAGATAGTGATATTACAGAAGGTGCTAGCGCGTGGTTAATCTAAAGTGAAATTTGGATTAGATTTGAAGGAGCAGAGTCATAAGAAAAGAAAGAATTCAAAAATAATGTGAAAAGGAAGAATGAATAAATGTAATAAAAAATTATTCACAGCTAATGTGAGAAAAACTTTAAAACAATTGAAAGAACAGAAACCCCTTGATATAAATGATGCTGTTAAAATAGCTCAAAAGGCTATTCATTTAAATTTTAAAGGGAAAAAGCGAGCAAACATTATAATACCGAGAGTTATACCTGTACCGTAAATTGGAGGATTTCTTCCACTTATTCCCCTACTAACAGCATTGTCAGCGCTTGGTTTTTAGCAAGTGGAGGATCCGCTATTGTCAAAGCAGTAAATGCTATCAAAGATGGAAAAGAACAATTGGCAGAAGCTAACCTTCATAATAGATATATGGAATCAATTGCAATGGGTAACGGGTTATATCTCAAACCATATAAAACTGCATATGGTCTCTACTATAGTCCAGCTCCAAAAAACTACTAGATAACCTACCTGAGCGCCCATTTGCAGATTTAGGTATAAGAAAATATGGTAAACATCTCAAACATTTTAGGGGTGTTTTCATGCGTGATTCTTTACCTAAAAAACCAATCAAACAAGAATGCGGTATTGTTAATTTAGATGATTCCAATGGTAAGGGAACACATTGTGTAGCATATTATAAAAACCATAACTATGAAGAGTACTTTGATAGCTTTGGGAACTTACAACCACCAGTTGAAATTTTCAACTACTTAAAATTTCCCATTAAATATAATTAGGAACGAAAACAAAGATTTAATACATTTAAATGTGGGCACTTGTGTTTAAAAATTGTATTCAATAAATATAAATTGAAATGAAATAATTCAGAGTACATCGTCCCGCACTAACACAACCTACTATTGACGTTTTAAAGAAGGGGAAAAAATGGTGACATCAGCTGAGTTAGAGGATATATTATATAGACATAGTAATCAAATTGATAAACAACATGTTGATTTATTTTTAAGTATTATCAATGAACTATGAATATGCAACATTAGTAAAATTAGTAAACTCTGAAATAAAATATACATACCTAAGAAAAAAAATCTATTAAAATAAAAAACTAATTTGTTTTAATTAATCTCTTTATTGTATAATTTTATTTAAAACAGTAAAACTAAAAAATCTAAATCCTTTAAACAAGTCTATTTATACTCTGGGATGTTGTAAATCAATCAGTAAATCCAATTATGTAAAAACAGATATTTTACTTATGCTCGAAAAAAAACCGCAGGCACAACTATACATCCCTTTTTTATCAGTTTAAAATTAAAGATCCTTATAACATAAAAAAAATTAAAAAAACAACCAGACAGGTGTACATCCGTTTTCTATTTCTTCAACAATTGACTATGATAAAACGTGACAAGACTTTATTATCCCACGAAAACGATCACACACTTATTCTGTCCGTCCAATCATTCGTTTGAAAAGCAATACAAATAAAAGGAACAAGAAGAAGCAGACATGCACAAATTTTGTATGAAAAATTTGGTCCAGACCACACATACATTTTCACATTACATGTTACAAATCTATCGACTAACCGACCATTGCCGACTGTAGCGTACAAACGCACCAAATTTTGTATGGAAAAATTGGTCTAGAACATACATACACATACTACTTTCATGATGTATTATTTGTTCTGGGAGTATTAGTTTCAATATCGAAGTACCCATTGTTTGTTTTCAGACCTTCACAATGAATTTCTTTCATATGTCCGCATGTACATACATACATACATAATTGGTCATTACAACCCTTCAGACAGGATTACGACCTAGTTTCTTACACCGTTTATGTTGTGTGTGTTAATTTTATACGTGAGGAGTGGGACCTACAGTTTAAAGTCGACTCCGAACGAGAGATTTTTGAGAACTTTTCATGGCAATTTTATTTACTCTCAGAGTCTTTGTCAGAAATCTGCTGAGAGGATGTCGTCGAAGAAATACTTTTTGTATTTTGCTTAGACGTCTGGCCTGGGGCTCGAACCCTGGCTTTACGTCTAATAAGCCAACGCACTACTAGACCACGGCGACTACATGTACGTTTGTATAAATGGACAAACATACTTGTGTACATATGCTTGCACGAAATTAGGTGAAGAACCTTATTTTGCTGACTTCTCGTAATTTTTTATTTGTTTTTATTTTACTGGATTTATACATTTTCCCTTATTTTTGATTTTAACAGCTAATTCAAATTATGATAAAAGAAAAACCTTCAACTTCTGATTAAGTTAGGTTAGGTTAGGTTAGGTTAGAGGACGTGTACTTGTCAATTAAGACAAGTACAGTACCCGGAGGTCGAATTGACCCATTATACAACGTCCTAGTTTCTCACACCACTTATGTTGTGTTTTTTATACATGAGTGGTGGGACCTACAGTTTAAAGTCGACTCCGAACGACAGATTTTTATTTATTGAGAAACTTTTCATGGCAATTTTTATTTACTTTCCGAGTTTTTGCCAGAAATATACAGAGAGGAAGTCGCCGAAAAAATACTTTTTTTATTTTTGTCTTTGATGCCTGGCCTGGGGCTCGAACCCAGGCTTTTGCGTCTAATAAGCCAACACACTACCTACTAGACTACGGCGACTTCTGATTAAGTTTCAAGTTTTACATTTTTGTATTGCATTTGTCTGGGGTTTCATGTTTCCTGGAATGTTTTGTATGTGTGGGAAAATGCATAAGTCCAGAGCACTTTTATATTATTAATAAATACTTTAAGAATAATTTGTTGCAATTCAGCAACAAAATATAAATTAAATATAATATAAATATAAATATTTAAATAAAATAAATTAATATTGCATTTTGGCAATAAATTAGTATTTAAGACTAGGATTGATAAAAATAAATAGAGAGAAACAATTGGTTAACAAAAGACAACGGTTGTTTTATTATCCAATCCTCCACAATAACCAAGTTGAAGTGCTTGTGTTATTTCACCACTGTAACCAAGTTTAAGTGCTTGCGTTATATGGATAATTGTCCGGGTGGAATCACTGGCAACATACATTCTGATTGTGCCGGTGATTCCGCACGGACAAATCAAAAACGAGCAGCAAATCATCTGAGTCAATACATTTTGGTGACCCCGACGTGATTGACGTCGAAAAAATCCATTTGTGGAAAAGGAATTTTATACGTAGTTAATTCGAACTACTAAATTGACATTGGTTTAAATTGATCAACTTCAAGAAATCGTCAGCTCCCCTTCCCAAGAACAAATTCCTCGAACTGGCCACAACATGGCTACTGGTGAAACAACCTCCACAATGGAACAGCTTACAACTGCTCAGCGAGCAACAGGAGAACTGATTGAGTCCATCATTCGGAATTTTAAAAAGGATCCGTCATCCAGAAAGACTGTCCGTTACTACGAAGAAAGGATCAAAAGATTAGACTCCGCTTGGACAGAATTCGAACACACTGATAATGAAATACGATGTCTTGAGAAGCTCCAGTTAGATTGAGGAACTCGCCACAAAATACAGGGAAATATTTGAATCAGACATAGATGAGACATCGAAAACGCCAACGCTGGACACCTATCAACAAAATACCAGAATATCTCTGACATGTACTTCAACAAGTGCTACTATAAGAAGGCACAATGTCATGATGTCATCATTACAGCGGATACTCGACACTGACCATACGGCAACCAATATGCAGCTGAAAGAAAAACTGTGGGGAGAAATCCAAGCGTTACATTTTGAAATATGGGAATCAAGCGGTGATCCACTGAAGGAAGGATACGATATGAAGTCCTACGAAAACCTGGAGAAGCGAGTCATTGAAAATTTCAAGCTAGGCTCCCGCACACCAGACCAAGGTTTCGCAAAATAACGTGCTACTACTGCCACAGATTACAATCCAAAAATTTTTATTTTTTTTATTTTTTATTATTAACATTTCATGTACAACTTAAATCGAAATTCTAAAGATCTCAGCGCCATTAGGCATTATTGAGACAAGTTGGCAAACAATTTCATGTGCAATTTATTATTAAAATTATGAAAATTTTTAAATAAAAAAATATTTTTAGATTACAAAGTTTTACAATAGGAGTGTTTCAAGATTTTCTGCTAAGTGTTTTTTAAGGCAATTTTTAAAAGTGGAAATTCTTTTACATGTTTTCAAAATTACAGGAAGGTTATTGTATTCAGCAACACCCATGTATTGAATACGTTGCTTAGTAGTCTCTAATCTGCACCTTGAAGTCCATAAGTTTTGCTGATTCCCAGTATTGAAAATTGTTTGGTTCTGATGAAATTGAACCGTACGATAACCAATATTGTACAATGATTTAAATATATACATCAAGACCTGGTACTTATACAACCCACGAATTGGCAAAATTGTTTTACAAATGTCACGATAGAGGGATAAAGTTTGGAATCGAATGGGCAAATTATATACTGCTTTTAACGATTTATTTTGCATGCATTGCAGAATTTTTAACGTTGTAGTGCTTTTGAAGCCATAAATTATAGCCATATAATTTAGGTGGCTTTGAATTAGAGCATGGTATAACAGAAGTTTAGTTTCCTCATTAAGTTTATATTTCATTTTATATAATATGCCAATAGCTGGAGCTATTTTTGATTTCAGTTCGCGTATGTGCAAATCCCATTCAAGATTACTTTGAAGCGTTGTTCCTAAATACTTTATAGAATCTGATTCATAAATTATATTACCATCAACATAAATATTACAATTATTATTAACAGCATGTGGTCTAAACTTCACTAGTTTAGTTTTATCTGCATTTAGTACTAATTTGTTTAGGCGAGCAAACTCAAAAATCAGAGATATATCCCGTTCCATATTTGCTTTCAATGATAAATCATATTTGTACGGATAAAAGAGGCACACATCGTCAGCAAACATATACAAACGTCCAGTGAGACAGTTTTAAATCCAAACTGTTGTTTGTAAACAACATGATCAACAAAACTCAACAAGCATCGAAACAACGACAAGCGTAAACAACAACAAACGTACAATACCACAACATATCGTAATGACAACAGGTCAGCAAAATGTGACGTCATCAGTAGCAGATACGTATTCACCACACACACAAACTGCGACGTTCAGCCGTTATTTTGAATATTCACCATATAATGTTGCAACAACATGTATGAACAGAATACTTATACAAAATGCATCGACACAAAAAGTTTATCAACCATATATTGCTACGTTGAATGACGGTTATAATTATTCTCAACAAGATGCTAATGTGGCAAACGTTAAAATGTTGCCTATTCTGAATGTGTCTGGCAGTATTGATCGACAATACGTTGCAGGGGCAATTAACAGAAATGTTTGTATAAATTCTGTGGAAAACGAAAAACGACAAAATTTTCTAACGAATGCTGGCATGCACGGGCAGGACAATTGTCAGAATTTTGTATCTGGTGGAAATAATATAAATAACGGTTATGGACATAATTATAGAGAAGAAAATTTGCCAGTTTTTATGAGTGAGGCTTGTACTATGCCTAACAACGTACAACGTTATCATTATACACCTGTTTTTACGCCGCGAAAACAGGTAACGTTTTCTAGTCCATCGATTCCAGTCGATAATTTTAATGGAAACGAGATGGAATTTTAATTTTGATAACAGCTATAGTAATGCACGCGATGCAATTCAACCCTACGTCATCATCGTCGTTGAATGCAAGACAGTTTATTAATCGTGTAGACATTTTAAGGAATGCTTATCGTTGGAATGATGAAATTTTTATTTTTGCTATTCAGCAGAAAATGCAAGGTGCCGCTAAATACTGGATCGATTCTTTGGAAATGGTGTTTAGGTCGTGGTCGAAGTTTGCTCGAAAATTTTTAAATGATTTTCCGTGTGTGGAAAACGAAGCGGATATCCACGTTAAGATGTCACGTACGAAACGAAACGGAGACGAAGCTCCACAAGATTATTATTATCGAATGCTGGCAATGGGTAAACGAGGTGGACTGTCGGATTCTGCCATATCCCGCCACGTTATTAATGGTATGAACGAACTAGATTTGAAAATGAAAATTTCGAACAGTTATAACGAGTGTAGCGAACTACTACGTGATATTGTGACACTTTGTATGTACAATAAGGTAAGACACTCAAAGAAGGATACGAAGGTGAAAAGTTTCACCCCAACGTCAGGGAATTATCGAATTAATCCTAACGAGAAACGTGGCGACAACACCGTTAAATGTTTTAATTGCCACAAAATGGGACATTATTCTAAGAACTGTCCTAAACCCCAACGCAAACCGAGATGTACGAATTGCCATAAGACGAATCATCAAAACGAGAACTGTCCGAGCAAAAGACAGGAGAGTCGTCAAACAACCGTCAACCAAATTGATGAATCGAAAGCGGAATTGAAAGTGAAAGCAAAAGAGATTAATGTGAATAGTATAACGACGAATGCTTTTATCGATCCTGGAAGTAAATGTACACTTATGCGAGAGAGTTTTGCTACAAATTTTGAATCAGTAAACCCATGTTCTATCACGCTGGAGGGTTTTGCTCATGGTAAATATAGGAGTACCGGCCAAGTTCGACTTAAGATTCTGATGGACGACATATCGCATAATGTCAACGTGTTGATTGTAGCAGACGATCTCATATGTTAAAATTTGTTACTCGGTAGGGATGATCTATGTCAACAAGGTAGCCGTTTGGTTATAGAAGATGATGAATGCCACTTGGAGAGGGTAATGATCATATCGAGTAATGAGGAAATGAGTCCTGATGAACAGACTAAACTCTGGGACGTGTTAGACGGACATCCAACTGTTTTTGCGGACAACCCACAAGATTTGGGTGAATGTAAAGTTCTCAACATGGATATTAAACTAACCTCAGATGTACCAGTGAACGTTAAACCATATCGCATACCGTTTTCTAAACGACCAATAGTAGATGGTCTGGTGAAAGCGTTGCTAAATGCCGACATAATACGACCGTCAAATTCACCCTACGCTTCAGGTATAGTTTTGGTCGAAAAGAAAAATATGAACATCGCTTATGCGTCGCTTATCGTGCACTGAACCGTATCACTTCTAAAACGCCTTTTCCTATGCCCAACCTAGAAGAACAATTTGCGCAACTAGCTGGAAACAGATACTTCACGTCATTAGATTTGCGAATGGGTTACCATCAGATAAAAGTGGAAGAATCTTCTAAACAATATACGGCATTTGTCACAATGCAGGGCCACTACGAGTACAACAGAATGACCTTTGGTTTAGTCAACGCTCCAGCCGTATTTCAACGCGTGATGAATTTCTTGATAGCTAAAATGAATCCAGGTAAGGTGCTAGCCTACTTGGATGATGTTATCATCCCCAGCAAAACTATTGAGGAAGGTTTCCAACGTTTGGAAAAGTTTTTAAGTATACTACAAGATGCTGGCTTAACACTACGCCTTGACAAATGCAAATTTATGGAACGGTAATATCGTATCTCGGACATAAGGTTAGTGAGAATGGTATTACTCCTGAAGATGGTAAGATTAGTGCCATACGTAATTTTATAACTCCCACAAACGTATTCGAAGTCCGACGATTCTTGGGACTTACTGGCTTTTTCCGAAAATTCGTAGAGGACTATTCCAAGCCACTGACTATATTACTACGCAAGGATGTCAAATTTGTTTGGGGTGACGAACAGCGAAATGCTTTCCGAAAGATGATCGAAATATTATGCAGCTGTCCAGTATTGTGTTTATATGATTTTGCTGCCAAACACGAAGTACACACCGATGCCAGTATAGTTGGAATAGCTGGCGTACTACTCCAGTCTGCAGATGGTAAATCAAGGGGGCCCGTTTTCTATTTCAGTCGCCATGGTACCCCAATAGAATCATCATATCATAGCTATGAACTCGAGATGTTAGCTGTCGTCGAATCTCTCGAAAGATTTCGTGTATACGTTTTAGGTGTCATTCCGACTGGTCACCGATTGTTCGGCAATTGCGAGGGCGAAACAAAATAAAGAGATGATACTTAAAGTAGCCCGATGGTGGATGAGGATTCTCGATTATGACTGCGAAATAATACATCGTCAAGGTTCCCGTATGTGTCACGTTTACACACTAAGCCGTGCACCCGACCCAACCCCTCCTTAAATGGACGAGGTCGATCGTATAATGAGTCTGAATATAGCAGTTGAAGATTTGCGGTTAACGATGCAAATACAAGATCCAGATTTGCTGAATATTGTTGCCGTTTTAAAGGACCAAAAATATTCGTCACAGAAAACGCAGCTGAAGCAGGATTACTGTCTGGTGAACGAACGCCTATATCGTAAGCAAGAAGGTAAGAAGAAATTTGTTGTTCCTAGGTCAGTTCGTTGGCGAGTGGTTAGGTCTTGTCATGATGATGTTGGTCATTTTGGGATCGAAAAGACTATTCAACGCATACAACAACATTGCATCGAGCATCGAGTGCTGTTACAATCGGGCAAAATCTGGTAAAGCTGACGGTCAGATGTATATCAGCGAACCCGAACCCATACCCTTCCGCCAGATCCTTTTAGACCATTTGGGTTCATTTGTCCGTAGCAGAAGAGGAATAACATACGTGCTGGCGATTTCTGATGCTTTTAGTAAGTTTTTAATAGTTAAACCAGTAAAGTCTACAAAAACGCAACCAGTTATAATGGCGCTGAACGAGATGACAAGTTATTTTGGTTTGCCAAAAGTTATTGTGTCCGACAGGTGCACCGCATTCACGTCAAAATCATTCGAAATGTATTGTGAGCAGAATAAAATCAAGCACGTGAAGACAGCCGTACGCACCCCCAGGGCCAACGGCCAAGTAGAAAGGGCTAATGGTATAATCCTATCATTTTTGCGTACTGCAGTCGGAACAAAGGGTGATTGGGATCTTGCGTTGCGAAATCTTCAATGGAGTGTTAACTCGCAGCGGAACGCCACCACAGGGTTTAGCCCCAACGAATTAGTTTTTGATTTTAAGTTAATAGATGTCGTTCAGAATCATATTATAGCTGCCATTCATGATGACGTCATTGATACATTGATACGGGCTTACTATTCGTAAAGCCCGGGTTCGTAGCCCAGGTCAGACATCAAAAATGAAATATGGAAAAAAAAATATTTGTTCGGCGACTTCCTCTCAGCAGATTTCTGGCAAAAACTCTGAGAGTAAAATAAACTGCCATGAAAAAGTTTCTCACAATTCTGTCGTTCGGAGTCGACGTTAAACTGTAGGTCCCGCCACTCACGTGTAAAATTAACGCACACAACATGAGTGGTGTGAGAAGCTAGGCCGTAATCCTGACTGAAGGGTTGTAATGGCCAATTATGTATGTATGTATTGCGGAAAAGCGTGAGCTGGCAAACATCAAGGTCACCAACGAGAAAAATAAATGGAAGGCACGTTTTGATCGAAAACACTCCAAACCTACTTTATATGAAATAAACGACCTAGTGATGATTGAGAATGAACCTGCAGAAACGGGCGAGTCCAGGAAGCTAGAACCCAAATATAGGGGACCGTACATCATTTCTCGAATACTTGATATTGATAAAGATCGATATCTGATTGAAGATGTACCTGGAATGACAGTATCTTCAAAAAAATTCTGTTCCGTATTCTCTTCAGACAAGATTAAACCATGGTGCCGAAACTTGCCTGAATTGGACTTTGATGACACCGACGACTATGGAATCGAGGACGATCCCAGGTCAGGATTGGCCGATCTGTCACATCATCCCCCGAATACAACTCTGTATGATTCATAAGGAATGTCAAAGGAAAGAAGAGGAGAAAGATATTCTTTTTGGGTGTGGCATCAGACAAGTGCAGACGTGTTTCTTGAAATCGTTTTTCTTTTTGCTTAAATTAAATTGTTTTGTTGAATAAATATTTTGTATTTTTGTTTATAAATAATATAACGTAATTGTTTTAATGTTTTTTGCTCCTAATGTTCTAAATAGAATTGGTGTGTGTCACATGATGCAACACAAGAATGCCTACATGCGCTGAACATCGGGATCGATACCGCCCCATAGGATCCCATGCCGTTTCACATACTTAAAAAATGCAAAACTGGATCGAGGCACTCTTATTTTATATGAGAGGACCATTAGCAATCCAAAAGAGCTACAAAAAATCAAAGACCTATTAACTTTTCTTGAAAATCGTTTTCAATCCCTAGAAGCCATAAACCAGAATCAAAAATCATCAAGGGTCTATGTTTCCACTACTTCAGCTAAACTAACAGAAGCCACTTGCTCACTCTGCAAAAATAACTTTCACCAACTGTATCGGTGTCAGAAATATCAAAAACTGTCGCCAGCAGACCGTCTCATTTTCATTCGGAAGCAAAACCTGTGTGTGCCAAAAATCAGGACACACGGCCAAAACTTGCAAATCAGGATCATGCATGACATGCACGAAAAAACACAACTCGCTACTTCATCTGGAGAGCAATACTCAGTCATCAAACCAAAGGTCAACAAGTGAAAGGGTATCCAAGAAGACATCATCATGCACTACCTATCAACCTAAATCAATTGAACCCGATTTCAATGAAGCGACACCTTGCCCTCCAGAATCATCCTCATTAGTGCCAGTAAATGGTCAGGTGTTTAAATCATACGTTCTTCTCAGCACAGGTCTAATGTCGCGTTTTACTTGACTCTGGCTCACAAATCAATTTGATAACGAATCGTTTGGTAAGACGACTTAATATTGCAAAACAGACGTCATTAGTAACCATCAACAGAATCGGGGACTCTAATGCCCTGGTTACCCAAGCGTAAGAAACGTAAAATCGTAACGTACGTAGCCTTAAAAACGTTTGTGTAGTTATAGAAACGTTAAAAACGGGACATATGTCAACGAAGAATGTAAATAAAAACGAAACAAAACACAAAGCAACACACAAACGAACACAACACAATGCAAAAAAATTTGTATACAGACATTTGCACCATCATCATCAGTATTGCCGTTTTTGGTTATTTTTTTTTTTGTTCAATGTGTAGATTTGGTTACTATTTTTCTTATAAAAAATAGCTTTTGTTTTGTTTGTTAAAATTAATTAATTAGTAAGATTATAATTTAATTTGTTATTTTTTGTTTCTTTTTTTCTCAATTATAATTTAAATTAGAAAAGAATAAAATAAAAAAATGCGAATTTAATTTTGATTATATTTTTCCTTATTTGGTGATTTTTTCACAAATGTTGGTTACAATATTTTTTTTCGTGGCAACACTGCTCATCATCTCTCATGTTCAAATGTCACGTAAAAACGTGGGAGAATTCTGTTTTATGATAAAAAGAGAATGTTCGCTGCGGTACGTTACGTTACGTGTGAGTAACTACAGCATAACACAAAACCACAACACCGAGTCAAAGTAGCTTTGCATTCTCAAATTAATGGATTCTCAACACGCCTGGAGACACTTTATCGACATTGATGAGTGGCCACTACCGAAAAATATCATGTTAGCTGGCCCAACATTCAATCGATCTAATAAAATCGATATATTGTTGGGTGGCGAACATTATCCACAGACCCATCCTGTGGAATATGTACTGAAGATGAGGGGCTTTATGCTTCCATCGCTCGACTTTGGGAACTGGATGAAGTTAAAGCAACTAAAAAAACCACTATCAACAGCCGACAGACAATGTCAAGAGCACTTTGTACAAAATACAACTAAAACCATGAAGACCTCCTCATTCTCAGAATATCATTTCACCAAGCCCCTAATACCTTAGGCTACTCACACGCAATGGCTCACAACCGATTTCTTGCTCTCGAACGGCGTTTGCAAAAGAACCCGGAATTGAAAGCTAAATACACTGTATTTATGGATGAGTATGAATCAATGGCACACATGACAAAATTGGAAACATACTCCATCATGCCGCCAAATTACCATATCCCACATCATTGCGTACTAAGGCCAGAAAGTCCAACCACTAAGCTAAGGGTGGTATTCGATGCCTCAGCCAAAACCTCCTCAGGATACTCTTTAAACGACCTGATGTTCACGGGACCAACACTACAAAGCGAACTATTCTCCATACTGTTAAGGTTTCGAATGCCAAGGTTCGCTTTCATGAAAAAATGTATTGGCGGATAATATGGAGAAAGGATTTCACAATGCCCATTTCATACTATCAACTCAACACGGTCACATATGGCAGAAGAGCTGCTCCATATTTAGCAACAAAATGTTTTGATCAACTGGCTGAAGAAAATAATATACACTACCCAATTGCTTCACAATTTATTAAAGAAAACTTCTATGTGACGATGGCTTGGGCGGGTCAAATAACTTACCAACAGCGATGCAATTGCAAGAGCAATTTGTGCAGATTATGAAAAAGAGCGGCTTCGTGTTACTCAAATGGTGCGCGCACTATCCACAATTACTCTACAATATTTCACAAGACAACTTGGAGGTAAACTTAGATTTTGAGAGCACAGAAGTCGACACCATCAAACCATTAAGACTTGTTTGTCTGCCGAAAACTGATAAACTAGGTATTAAGGTCAACACTGGAAACATTAAGAGAGCAACCAAGCGAACATACTCATCGGACCTTGCAAGATTATTCGAACCATTGTGGATTCTATCTCCCATTATAGTAATGGCAAAAATGTTTATTCAAGAATTGTGGGAGTTAAAACTGGATTGGGCTACTTTTTTGCCTGAATCCCTGCATACTAAGTGAATTACGTTTCGCACAGATCTGAATATATTGAAAAATCTTCTTATCAAGACATATTTTTTAAGGAAGAATTCCAGAATCCCAACAACTCTATTTTTTTACAGACGCATCCGATCAGTTTTCAAAGACGGCACCATCATGGTACACTTACTCTGTGCTAAATCCCACATAGCTCAGCTCAAACGGCAAACAATACCACGATTGGAACTTTGTGTAGCCACGCTTAGAGCCCAACTAGCCACAAGAGTCAGGTCTGACCTTCGACCTACATGTCCAGTGTGGTTATGGACTGATTCAGAAATTGTGCTCTCGTGGATAAATTCATCATCAGCTTCATTCAACACGTTTGTAGCAAATCGAAACTCAGCAATTCAAGAAAAAAGCCTATCAGAACAATGACGTCACATAAGCTCAAAGTGAAACCCCGCAGATATATTATCTCGTGGGATGTCTCCAGCGGCTCTTAAAGAATGTACTCTCTAGTTTTATGGGCCAATGTTTCTCCATGGGGTAGAGAAGGTGTGGTCGGCTAAGTTCAATTCAAGTTCCAACATACCAACAATTCTTGAACGAAAGGCAAAGCTGTTTGAATCACGAGCAATGACAACAACGGAATCCACTTTTGTTTACCAAATCAACCATAAAAACTCATTCCATCGTCTGCAGCGAATTGTTGGATATGTTCTACGCTTCATTGCCCACACTAGATGACAAAATCAAATGCTAAAACCATCAAAATTATTAACAACAACGGAACTCAGCCAAGCACTGATTCCTATTATTTCACAAATGCAACTCTCAGAATTTAAGGAAGAAATAACATAACTGAGAAAAAATTGTTCGACAACGTTTCTGGCCAATAAAGGGAAAAATTTGCAAGAGCCACCGTTCATCGATGCACGACATGCAGCAAAGCCAAACCAGAATTATTTCACCAAATAATGGGAAACCTATCCTCGACACGCGTCACACCATCCCGTGCATTCATCAATACCGCAGTCGATTACTGTGGCCTAATTACCGTACATTATAAACCAAGGGGAAAACAACCAAACCAGGCCTACATTGCCGTATTTTGTTGCTTTGCCACAAAGGCAGTACACTTGGAACTCGTGAGCGATCTCACAACTGAAGCATTTCTAGGTGCTCTTAAACGTTTCATATCCCGGCGTGTACATTGCCAAAATTTATACTGCGACAATGCGACAAACTTCGTCGGAGCTAAGTCTAAATTACCTGAACTTTCCACAATCAAATATGCATCAGATGCAAAGGAAGCTATTTCGAATGCTTACAGCAAAAAGGGTATACAATTTGATTTCATTCCTGTTAAATCAGAAAAATAACTTTTGATAAGGACATTGAGGAATGCATCCCTAACTTACGAAGAACTTGAAACCATAGTTGTCGATATTGAAGCAATATTGAATTCCAGAATCATTTCACCCATGTAAAATGAGGCAAACGACATAGGCGCATTTACTCCGGGACATTTTCTAATAGGTGAACCACTAACAGACCAAATTGATGCTCAAGCAAAGCCCACAAACCTTAAATTGGAAACAAGATGGAAATTAGTTTCTCGTCTTAAGCACGACTTTTGGAAGAGGTGGTCCCGATACTACCTTAATGAGCTACAATACCGAAACAAATGGCAAGAACAATCAAAAAATTTGAAACCAGGGGCTATAGTTATTTTAAAAGAATATAACGTTCCCGTCATGAAATGGCCTCTGGAGCGCGTAATAAAAACATACAAAGGACACGACGAGGTTGTAAGAGTAGCGGATGTCCAGACAGCTTCAGACATCTTTAAACTAGCAATTCAATATTTAGCTCCACTCCCTAACTCAATGACGAACTCGAAGAAGAGGAACAACAATTATGTCCACAATTCACAGAACCTAAGAATAATCATGAGATGTTAGAAGAAAACCAATTACGAAACCAGTCATTGGATGGAAGGTTACTTGCTAAACAACAGCGAACCTTGACAAGCTCAATTGCGACCATCCTACTCACAATATTGCTATTGCTCCCACTCGTGTCCACAGATAAAAATGAAGTAACACAGTTTGAACACAACCTTCTAATTGAAAGGACGACTTGTTCGAGCATTCTACAGGCAGTCGACTTCAGTCTAGCAGGCCTTAAAGATAAAAACCTCTTACTAAAGAGCAGAGCTAAGCGTGCTGACTTCTCGTAATATTTTATTTGTTTTTATTTTGCTGGATTTATGCATTTTCCCTTATTTTTGATTTTAACAGCTAATTCAAATTATGATAAAGGAAAAACCTTGAACTTCTGATTAAGTTTTAAGTTTTCCTTTTTTGTATTGCATTTGTCGGGGGTTTCATGTTTCCTGGAATGTTTTGCACGTGTGGGAAAACGCATAAGTCCAAAGCACTTTTATATTATTAATAAATACTTTAAAAAATAATTTGTTGCAATTCAGCAACAAAATCTAAATTAAGTATAATATAAATATTTAAATAAAATAAGTTAAATATTGCAATTTGGTAATAAATTAGTATTTAAGACTAGGATTGATAAAAATAAATAGAGAGACACAATTGGTTAACAAAAGACAACGGTTGTTTTATTCTCCAATCCTCCGCAATAACCAAGTCTAAGTGCTTGTGTTATTCCACCACTATAACCAAGTTGAAGTGCTTGCGTTATATGGATAATTGTCCCAGTGATTCCACCCGGACAAAGCAACATACATTCTGGTTGTCCCGGGGATTCCGCCCGGTCAAATTAAAACCGACCAGCAAATCAGCTGAGTCAATACAGTTTGTATTGATTTGTTTTCTATTCCTGTAATTTGCAATCATCGTATTCTTTTATTTCTTTATTTCTTACAAAGTTTTCCTTACATATAGAGATGTCTGCACCTGTATCTATTAAAAATCTTATGTAAAATCCTTCATCAGTTTCGAATGTAACAAAATGTGGTGCGTCCGTATGTGAACTATAAGTTTTTAAGGTATATTCTTTAAAGAATTTTAAATCCCCTACATCTTCGTTGAAATTTACTCTTGAGGATCGCAGGGTTTTTCTTCGTTTCCCTGTTCCAGAGTAACATATACAGTGAGCGCCATAAGTGAGTCAACACCCACTATAATATATATTTTGTATTACGTTCTTAAGTATAAAAAAGTTCCTTTATCATGGATTGTTGTTTTTGTTTTAACATTTTATAAGTAATAGATAACGTTTTTATTATTGGAAATTTATTCGACATTTACTTTCCTCGCTATCCAAAAAAATGAATTATTTCAGTGGTGTTTACTGTATACTTTTTTGATTTCTATTTCGATTACTGTTATTTCTATAGTCGGCATTTCTATGATTATAATTGTTATGTTTATTGCTATTGAAGTTATTACTTCTTGGGTGATTAATGTTGTTCTTCTTTTGAAAATAGTTAGTACTTCTATAATTATTATAATAACCCTGATTCTTGTTACTGCTTCTGTTGTTATTGTACGTATTGGCATAGTTACGTTGTCCTCTATTATTGAAAGGTCTTTTATTCTTATTGTAATGCATTATTGAATGTTGTTGTGATATAACCTCCGAGGCTATTTGAATTGCTTCATTTAAACTTTTGGCTCGAGCAGCTAATACCGTGGCTCTGTGTGGTTCGCTTAAACCATTTTAAAAGTACTAAGCGCCACGTGGACATTCATTTTAATTGCTGTTTCCTTATTTTGGGAACCGAATTCAACAATTCAGTGATTCAATTTTGTTAGCCAATTGTGTTACTGAGCTATTGCCTTGAGTTTGCTTTGCTAAATCAGTATGTACGGAAGAGAGTAATTTCCCGGGCGAGAATACTTTCTTAAAGGTATTTTTGAATGTTTCTAGAGAATCTGGTATCTTTTCTGAAATTAACTTGTTCCTTAATTTGTCTGTTAATTTCGTAGCTAGAACAAACTTGATCAACTTACTAATTTCTGTATCATCTTTAAGTGTTTCAGCATATTCATTTGCCCGAGGTCACCATTGAACTCTAGTACTATTTTGGACGCGTCAAGAATGCCAAACGATACCATGTCTTTGATTTCTTTTATTTTCAAATAATTTAAAATTTTTCTCTCAATATCATTAATAATTTCTAGGGGATAGCCCTCATTCTTTAGTGCAATAAATTTTAACTCTTCAACTATTTTTAAAGTATTTACTATATACTTTTTCGTATAATTTCTATTAGATTCTTCTTTAAATTCTTATAAATACCTATCAATCTATCCGTTTATTAAACATTATTTATTTTATTAGTTAATTTGATTCCCTTTCTCCCCACGTAATCTTTATAATAACCATTTAATTTTCCTAATAATAATACAACTAAAAGGATCAGATTTATCTGTTGCATATGATCCTGAGTTACGGTCAGTTATTGTTTGTTGTTTGTATGCAAAACTAACCCAAATGAAACTGAAAGCAGTCCAAATCAATTGGCTAGAAATTCCGTTGTTAGCCTCCATTGTAAACTCTTGCTCTACAATTCTATATTCAAGACAATATGGAGTTATGGTATCCAGTTATGGGGCACGGCTTCTGCTTCTAATATTGAAAAAATACAACGCCGTCAAAATAAAATCCTACGAATGATAACTGTCGCTCTTGGTATATTAAAAACAGCAATATTCATAAAGACCTTGACGTCCCATTGGTCAAAAGCGAAATCTCAAAATATGTGACTAAATATTTAAAGAAGCTGGAAATACTTCCAAATCCTCTCGCTCGAAACATCCTACAACATCGTGGACATACCCGCTTGAGAAGGAGGGACACCATCGAACTCAGATGATTTCTTCACAAATTATATTATATTATTTTTTTATTAACATTTGAAAATTAGAATTTTTGTCTGGCACTGGCTGGACATCAATATTTATTAACTTTAAACTTAAGATTTGAACACTTATTGTTAGTTCATAAAAATGAAGATACAATAAAAACTATCGCAAGAAACAAAGTTATTGTTTTCATTTAAAATGACGGCTTCTTTTGAAAACCATCCACCCATTTTGAAATATAGTTATTATTTTTACATTTTTTTTATTTAATTGTTATTCTTATAGTCCGTTATTGTTTATTTCATTGTTTTTCTTATAGTCCGGATTTCATTTAATCGGCTTTGTTGCCGGTAAGATGAAACTTTCGGTGAGCCTCTACTCTTGATGGGTATCTTCTTTTTCTGGCACTATACGTGGGGGCTTCTGGAATAGGAACTACAGGTTGAGGTACATATTCATTCTAGCAACTCTAGCAACTGTTCCCATATCTTAAAAAGCTGGTCGATCTCCAGTCTGATTGCCTCTAACTCTTCTATATTCATCAGGATTGGCAGGATAAATATTCAAGAAAATCTATGAAGTCTGCTTAGCACGATAGGATAAAACGTAAGGACGTTAATTTGCCTGGATAATTTGGCAGGATCACCATGTAATAAGTATGTTCTGTGTTTTGTTATTTATCCTATAGTACTCTTAATTTATTTAAGAGCCTTAGGACCATTATTACAACTTGCCGTTAAGTAAAGGGAGGATTTTAATGGGCAGATAAATTGATTTTCATTATTATGAGTACCCAATTAGCCAATTTACAGTTCCCTTTAGCTAAAGGTACCTTCAATTAAACCCAAGTTTAACGGCAAGTTGCAATAATGGCCCTTAGAGTAGCAGTTGGCTCTTATGGCAAAGTCAATTGCCGAAGTTTTTTGAGAATTAAAAAAGGTTGAGTTCTGAATTGTTTCTGATTTCTATTTCAAATACCTACGGCATTTATACTATTTTCATGTTTTTTATAATATATAGTTTAAGTATTTCCCCTACTTATTCTATGTTTTCTGATTTTCTTTTCCCATAATCTATTATTTGTTAATAGTTAGTGAATCACAATTATATCAATAGTAATATCAAATTCATTTGTAATGCATTTCTAGTGACCCATATTAATCAACACAAGCCACTTGAAATTGCATACTCTGCGGTTTTATTTTTGTGAAGTCACTTTGTAATACTACTCTAAATTATGTTTCTATTTATTTTGTTTATTTTAATTTTTAATTCTATATATGGGTGAATACATACATGAATACATTACACAAGTATTTATATTCAAAATACAGAGGAAAAGATATGTCACCCAGACACCAGCGTTGGCTGTTAAAATTAGGTGAATATCAATTCGAAATCAACAGACTTTCTGAGTAGAATGAAAAATAGTGAGGACCCTATTTCAGAGAAAGAGGGAGTGATTGTACCGATATTTAAATTTTTTTTCCAGTTGATAATATAGAAGGTAACGACGTATCAATGGTAACAGTACATTCGGCAGAAGAAGAATCAGGAAATCATTTTGACATTAAAGAAGAAATAGTTAATAGGTACAAAACACAGATCATACTGGCAAACAACAAAATCGAGGAAATGAGGATTATAAATGGTAAAAGAATTATTTTTGTGGCCGAGTCAGATTTCAATGAAATGGGAAATATGTATATTCAGAAGATATATTACCAAGGGTAATATAGGCATATATTCAGAGTAGTACATAGCTACAATGTAGTATAGGAATGAATGACAAACAGATAAAATTCACTAAATGTACCATGAGGGCTCAGGATATAGAAACAGAAGTGGATGCAACCAAACAAATTTCTCTTTATCACGTTAAGGAAAGCCTATACTCGGGTATACAGGAAACATACAACCATATTAAGTATAAAATTTACTCAGATGGTAATAAATCAGTGTGACATCTGTAAGGAATTTAAGTATGACAGAAATCCTATAAAATTAAAATTCAAACTCACGGAAATACCCACAAATAAAAATCAAATTATACATCTGGACACATATGTAATGAAAAGTTTTCGTTTTTATACTCTTTAAATAATAACTATGGTAATTTTTGTCCAATTTGATCAAACGAAGTGTCAATCTCTTCACAAGATAATTCACATTCAGAATGTCATCACTTATTTTATATTTTTTAATCAAATTTTGTAATTAAGAATGGCTAATTTTGAAAAAATAAGAAACAAATATCATTTTTTCAACGTTTACCCGATCAAAACTCATAATATGTAAGTTTGAACCATATGCTTATGTATACCGTTTTAAAGGCACATCTCTTCCCATTTCAAATAACTTTGGATTTTGAAAAAAGGTTTAAAAATAATTTTGTGTGAAAAGATCAAAAATACCGTTTTTTGTCAAATAAAACAAGTTCGGAGGGTTCGAGAAATATAAAAAAAATGTTTTTGAGTTCTACTCAACAAAACCCTTAACCTACACTATGTCATTAGCCGGGTGTATTTTGACTGTCGCACCCTGTTATTAGATGCTAGAAATAAATTGTTAACTGTAAAATCCAAATACAATAGACATAGACGTGGACTGATTAATGGTATAGGAGGACTTTCAAAGTTGTTATTTGGCAGTATGGACGATGAAGACAGACAGAATATACAAAAACACCTTTTTAATATTAATGAAATTAAAATAATTATAATCAACAGACTGTCATAAAAAATGATAAAGAAAAAATAGAAAAAGAAATAACACTATTAATAAGTTTTTAAAAGTGGAAGACGAAAGAAATTTATATCTAGAGCAATTAACTAATATACAACTATTGAAAAACAAAATTGAACAAGATAATATAATTTCCGCAAAACACGGTATTATACAGCCAAGTATATTAACTAGTAATCAAATAAAAAAATAAGAAATTGATTATAATAAACAACATTTCTGAATAATTCATATCTTATTTTTGGAATAAAAATACCTAAGACATTTATAACAATTAGGTTAAGACTTATAGTTCCACTACCTAATAATCAGAGTTATGAAATAGATTCCAATATAGTAAAAACTTTTGAAATTGAAAATGAAATATATTAATGAAAATGAAAATTTGATAGAGTTAAAATTAAGTAATCATTGTTTAGTGAAATGTAATTGTCAACTTATAAAAACAATGATTTAGAAATAATACAACTAGATATAGATAAGGTTATAGTTAAGAATGCATTTAAAATAAGTATCAATCAAACTTGTAATTCGGAAGAGATAATTTTAAATGGAAATTATTTATTAAATTTCAATTGTTCAGTAAGAATTAAAGACTATTTTTTCCAATATTTTAGAAAATACAAAAGAAGTACAACTAATAGAAAGCAATATATTATTAAAAAAGTTTACTATTAATATGGAAAACCAAAAGAATATAAAAAATATAAAATAACTAAAAATGGATAGAAAACTAACATATGGACTGAGCGTCATAAGTGAGACAACACTTTTGTTCTTAAGTATAAAACAGGTTTGTTCATAAGTATAAAAAAAGTTCCTTTATCATGAATTGTTGTTTTTGTTGTAACATTTTATAAGTAATAAATAAACGTTTTTATTTTTGGAAATTTATTCGACTATTCTCATTTACTTTTCTCGCTATTCTAAGAAAATGAATTATTGCAGTGGTGTTTACTCACTTTTGACGCTCAGTGTATATATGTATATATCATCATATCAATTTTTCTTCCCAGATAGTGTAATTGTTAACATAAATTTTAATTCCATGTGTAGATGTGCAGATTTTTCTTGTTTAGGTTATTTTATTTTGTGATTAATGTAATTGTGAACATAAATTTAATTTTTTTCATAATTAAAAATGTTAAATTTCGATCAGTATTAATTTCTTGTTTTATGACCATTATTACAACTTGCCCTTAAACTTGGGTTTAGTTAAAGGTACCTTTAGCTAAAGGGAACTATAAAGTTACCTTTAACTTATTTTCGTTATTACAACTTACAGATAAAATTTTTCAAAAATATGGCAGTGCCGGAGCAATGTCGATAAAACTGCTTAATTATACCAGTTTTTTTAACGCAACCGCGGGCTTCGTTTTTTGTTGTATGTGCTCATTTCGACGCCTCCATTCTATAACGTTCTAAGTGTACTTAGAACGTTTTTAATGTACTTGCATTTTTAAATTCTACGTTCTCTAACTTAAATACTGTCAAAATTTGGTTAAGATGAGCCGATCCGTTCCTAAGTTCTAGGCAAAAATCTACTTAGAATACACAAGTCGTATATCGCTTGAAACCTTTGAGAGCTCATAACTCAAAACACACTTTTTCGACTTAGAATGTTATAGAATGGAGGCGTCGATTTTGTTTAAATTTGAAGTTGACATAATGAAAGTAATATATAATATGGCAAGTTCAAACATAAAGTGATCTTTAAATGTTAAAGGCAGTATGATCCTCCCATTAGCTTAACGATCACTTCTATATTATTGGGTACTCACAATAACGAAAAACAATTTATCTGCCCGTTAAAATCCTCCATTTAGTTAACGGCAAGTTGTAATAATGGCCCTTATTCTTTTGTATTAAACATAATTTAAATTTAAAAAATAGAAAACCCCAATGAATTTAATGGAAGTATGATGAACTAGGTTCAGTACGCAGGTTTAGTACGCAGGTGCTTAGCAAGCCGAGAGGAAGTTTTGCGACAAATCGTGCACATTGGGAGGTCTTTTGAAGATTCCCAGCCTTTAGCTCACATAGTTAAAATAAAAACCACAAGAACTATACAACAGCGTTGCATTCAAAACAAAAATATAATTCTTTAATTGTCACACATGTTTGTAAACAACTATTCTTACCCACATACAGTTACAAAGCTGATATTTCACATATGCACACAGTAAACCCAGTACCACAGTACTTCTATTTCTAAAACATTAAAACCATACGGTTAGGCATGTGCAAACAATTGCAACATTGAGTTGTAACAAACCAAACATTCCGAGTGTAGCGTAGTGCTCTTAGGTCACACACAAATAATTGAGTTGTAACAAACCAATCGACTAACCGAACATACCGAGTGTAGCGAAGACATGATCCAAATTTTGTATGGAAAAAGTGAATTGGAACATACATAAATAAATATATATATTATATATTCATAAGATCTGTCACCTTTTGTATAAATAATTAGGTTTTTATGTTTTGACGTGAAGAAGTATTCAAACAGAACTTTTCTAGTTTCGAAATTTAAAATTTTTGATATAGTCTGTTAAACTGTTAAATGTTAACGCGAATGTAAATACTAATAAGCGTTTTAACGGGGCTATAAACTAAATGTACAAATTCACGCATAATTATGTAATTTTCTCTTTAAAAACTACCAAACACATACTTTCTAATCGCTTAGGAAATTTTAATTAAATTAGTTTTATTTCCCACTGTATTCAATATTATGCATTTTTCACAAACTTTTAAGAACTCTTAGCAACGTAACAAACGAATTACAATCTGTAGGCATAGTTGGAGTGTAGAAATATTAAAGAAAAACGTCTGAAGTAATATAACTCCATGTCCAGCTTCTAACATTTAATAGATATTCTATCCCAGAGAAGTTAGATATCTTTCTGGCACCTATTAGAAATGAGACAGTAGTTTCAAAACCCAATGATTGCGAAACATGCCAAGACATAGGACACATTGTGCGAGAACTGCGTTTTACCTTCGTATTCACCTGTATGCGCATTTTTTGCTTTAACTGTGCTCAAGGTCACCTCTTTGCCTCCATAGATATCAAAACACTTCATCAGCAAAAAAAAAAAATTAAATCAAAACAATAAAAAATGTTCCTTAGAAGCAGCGAAAGAAAAATATCAAATACAAAAACAAACAGAACCTTTAACACAAACATATTCCGACGCCAAGAAAACAAAGACTAAAAATTCGTTACAAATTACTGCAACAACGAAATATAACAACAAAACGAATGCCAAAAAAATCTTCATCTAAAACGCAACAAACAAGCAATAGATCAGAAATTGTTAACTGTTACGCCAATAAAACATCACTTCAAAAAAAGTACATAAATAATACCAAAAGCCGCAACACTAATTTTAACACGATCAATGCAGAAGTGATAAACACCATTACAAATATTTTGAATTTAAAAAATTACAACAGAACAAATATTTAATTGTAAACTACAGGAATACAAAAACACAACACAATCCATTCATATCTTAAAATGAAATAGAAAATAAGGAGTAATGTTAACAGACAAGGAATAATTTACACACTATATTTCAAATATGTTTTACTGCTAATGGAAGATCATAATCTATACATTATTTTAATCTAGGAAACAGATATTTCTTCCGGAAAATTATCCCAATTAACCTTAACCTTAAACTAAAATTAATCAACAAGCAGTATTTTTTACAAAATCCATTCGATTAGCAACAAATATTAGATTCTACAGATCCCTTGTTAACGGAACTCTCATCTAGAAACACTAAGGATTCTAAAACAAAAACTGTCACATAGCTCATAAAAAATGTAAACCAATATTTTGTAGAGCAATAAAAATCAGCAAAGCCTAATTCTACTTCATATTGATCCTACTTCGGCAAAATGGCGTATATGAATTTTTTTGTTCAACATTTATTTATTTATTGAATCTGCATCGGCTGATGGACTAACAATAAATACTAAAATCTTAAAACTACATACAATTAAGTAAATCTATCAGTGCTAGCTACATAATTATAAAATAATTTTATATTCCCAAAGACAGCATACACTATTCCCGCCTTTGAATAAGAGCGAAAATGTCGATTTATCCACCATTACTGTGCATGCCACGCACTAGCGGGTTTAGATGAGAGTTTCCTCGATTTCCTCTTAATTTCCAGTTTAACACAACGGTATGTTAAGGCCTTTACGTCGCCGTAGTCTAGTAGGTAGCGTGTTGGCTTATTAGACCTACGGCCACGGTTCAAACCCCAGGTCAGACATCAGAACGTAATAAGAAAAAATATTTCTTCGGCGACTTCCTCTCAGCCGATTTCTGGCAAAAACTTTGAGAGCAAATAAAATTGCCATGAAAAGTTTCTCCAATATCTGTCGTTCGGAGTGGACTTTAAACTGTAGGTCCCACTACTCATGTGTAAAATTAACACTCACAACATGAGTGGTGAGAGAAGCTAGGCCGTAATCCTGACTGAAGGGTTGTAATGGCCAATTATATATGTATGTTAAGGTCCTTGTATAAATATGAATTCTTGATATACCATGGGGAAGAAGTTGTATTTTTCGATCTTTGAATTTTTTCCAAATTGAAAGCTGACGCAGTACCCCACAATTGAGTTCCATCGCACCTTATCGGTTTCAATATGGAATATAAAAGAGAAGTTTGCAGTTCAAACTTAGAGTAGTCAATTGATTTGGGTTGTTTTTAATTTTATTTGTACTACGTGATATTTCCACGATAAGCGCTGATAGAGGTGAAAGCTTAAGTATTTCACACGTGTATGCTGCGACATAATTTGGTCTTTAATTCGAATAGCAGGACACAATTCTCCACGCAAAGTAAACGTTATGTGTGTGCACTTTCACTCGTTTACTTTATTTCTACACTCCTTTAACAATTTTTTCAATAAAAATATTAAGTTAAAAAGGCAGTGTCGTCAGCAAATGTGGGAATTTCTCTGTGAATATTGCTTATACTGCAAAATCGATAACGACAGGTATTTGTTTCCCTATCTGTTGGAGAACAATATGACTTAGTTTATTTTTTTTATTTCATAATGTAACTACAGTATTTATATTATTATTTCTAATAATATTCTTTATGTACCACTGTACTTGCTATAATTTATCTATTATCTATCTTCTTTCTTTGCTATTTTCTATTTTACACATACATATACACATACATGTGCAAGCTTTGTTACGCGATTTTCTACCTGCTCTTAGCTAACCGATTTTTATACATGCCCTTGTTATTGTAAAGAAACCTATTATTTGTTACAATTTTGTAAGAAAACAGAATTATTTTCGTTTGCCTAAATTTTGTAACATATTATTATAATTTTAATCGTTAAAGCTGCAACATCACTGCCTTGCTGCTACTTGTATCATATAGCTAGATCATTGAAGCTATAATCACACTGCCTTGATGCTAATTTTTATTCAATAATAAGTTTAAATTAAAGCTAAATTTGCTCAATAATAATAATAATAATAAAATTTTAAATAATAAGTTTAAATTTAATAAAATTAATTAATAAATAAAATTAAAAATAATAAAATAAAGTGAAATTAAAACCTCAATCTTAAACATTGGTGCCGAACACGGGAAGTATTGTGAAATATTGCCTATTGAAAAAGATTGCCTTTTGGGAATTATTGCCCATGCCTGTGCGGTATACCCTGTAATATTAACTGTACTTGAATATTGCCTATTTTGGAATCTTCCCCATACTGGACTCCTGCCTATTTCGGAATCTTGCCTATTGGAATTTTGTCTACACTGAGATCTTGAACAACTTACATCACCTACTGCTGGATATTTGTACTCTATTCTTGGGTTTGAATTGCGTTAAGTTGACCTGTGTTACTACTGCTTTACTTTGTGATCCAAAGTAGTATGTTTATGTACCTTCTGGGGCACTTTTGCCATACAAAATTTGGTGCATGCGTACGCTACAGTCGGTAATGGTCGTTTAGTCGATAGGTTTGTAACATGTAATGTGAAAATAAATGTATCTTCTGGGGCACTTTTTTCATACAAAATTTGGTGCATGCGTAAGCTACAGTCGGCAATGGTCGATTAGTCGATAGGTTTGTAACATGTAATGTGAAAATGAATGTACCTTCTGGGGCACTTTTTCCATACAAAATGTGGTGCATACCAGTTTCTCCTTGATCATTTTATTTGTATTGGTTTTCAAACGAATGATTGGACGGACAGAATGAGTGTGTGATAGTTTTCTTGAGATAATAAAACCTTGTCACGTTTTATCATAGTCAATTGTTGAAGAAATAGAAAAGGGATGTACACCTGTGAGGTTTTTCTTTATTTTTTTAAGTTATAAGGATCTTTAATTTTAAACTGATAAGAAATGGTCACCTGAGGCTTTTGTATAACTCGATAGGAATGATTATATTCAAAACGAGTTTTGCGTTCCTATATTTTATCATTTGTATAGACGGGCCAATATCAAAGTAATCAACTTACAGATACTAATAAAAGATTCGACACTAGCGTT
The DNA here is from genome assembly GCA_936449025.2 of Sarcophaga subvicina. NCBI lineage: Eukaryota > Metazoa > Arthropoda > Insecta > Diptera > Sarcophagidae > Sarcophaga > Sarcophaga subvicina. Next base: position 60,077,396 of record OW388082.2, on the reverse strand, counting down.
TATACAAAAGATAACAATATGTTTCCAAACGTAAATATTAAAAAAATGTGGTGGCTTACAAACTAAGTTGCAGTTCCTCTTCTTTTTACCCTTCATAATTTTTATTTATTATTTTTTTTACATATTTAAGTAAGGTTTTTTGCTTTTTTTTCTTTACATTAAATAACAAATATGTACATACACATGTAAATATTGTATAAATAATTAAACTTTATGTAGAAATACAAATATTGTGATAATTATTGTACTAGAGAGCTCCAATTTGGGAAATGTATGAAAGTCTATTAAGATATAAATACTGTTGTTGATTTAAGTCTAAGAATAAATATTTTTGTTAAATAAACCCATTTAAAAAAAGCTGATAAGAAAGGGATGAACACCTGTGTGATAGTTTTGTTTTTTTTGTATACACCTGCCTGATCGTTTTCTTGGGATAATAAATTCTTGTCACATTTTATCATAGTCAATTGTTGAAGAAATAGAAATATAGTTGTACGTGGTGTTTTTGTTGTATTTTTGTGCTATAAGGATCTTTAATTTTAAACTGATAAGACAGAAATGTACAGCTGTGTGAACGTTTCCTAGTAATAATAAATAATAACATCGTATATCTCAATAGAAACATGATTGTACATGTTCATTTTATTTGTATTGCTTTTCAAACGAATGATTGGACAGACAGAATGAGTGTATGCACGTTTCCACATTTACATACCAGAGTATAAATTGTCTTGTTTTAAGGATTTAGAAGTCATTCTTGTGCTAGAAATTGATAGCGAGTTGTGTTTTCAAATGTAAAAAAGAAAAAATTAAAAAAATGGCTGGTTTTATTGTGAATTTTGAGTTTAATAGATCATTAAGAAGACATAATTAAGGACCATCTACATCATTTAAATGCATACCATGCAATAGATATTTCTCAGATCAGTAAAATTATCAACAACACATTTTACAACATTCTAAGATTGGAGATGGAGGAGAAACATTTGATACTGTTAATTTTACTGACTGTAATCAACGTATTCCTAAGACAAATTGGCACTATCATATTCGAAAGAATGTTCATAAACGTAATTGTGCTGATAAAATTCGAAATGATGATAATGGTGTTAATATTGATGATGATGAAGTAAAATGCGTTAGATCAATGTTTAATAATCATTAGAATCATTACATATCCTATTGAGAATAATAGTGAAACCTGAGAACTTTTTATCGGGAATTAAATTCAAAGTGGTTAAGCTGTTAAGTAATACGATTCAGAAACATGATAATATAAAATTCAATCTGGAGATATTTTGTGAATACATGCAGGTTAAGGAAGAGGAGAATTTATGTTATATTGAAGTAAAATCGCATCAGACTAAAATGATTATAATTAATCTCTCATCATCAACTACGGATGATATTCTAAGTATTTACAAAACACAATGCGATGTTATTGTTAAAAAATGAGTAAATTCCAGGAACGTGATAACGGATGGACATTAATACAAATATTACGGATAGAAATTAATATAAATAAATACCAGTGCGTAAAAGGTTCGCAGTATACTCCTCTATCATCTCTAATACAAAAGAAACATGCATGCATCAGTGTTCAAAACAATGATCAATATTGTTTCAAATGGGCTGTTATATCAGCATTGTATCCTGTTAATGACAGTTCTAAAAGAACCACGTCATATAAAATTAATAACGTTGGAAAATAATATTGTTTTAAATTTTGAATATTGGATTTTTCTGCTACCAACGAATAAAATTAAAGATTTTGAAATGTAAAATCCTGAAGTTAGCGTGAACGTGTTTGGGTTGAATGATAACAATGATATAGTCGGACCCTACTATTCCAGTATAAATGAAAAAGCTAAGCACGTTAATTTATTATTACTAGAAGATGGTGAGAGATTTAATTACGTATGGATTAAAAATATTTCAAGGTAAATAAATAATAATTTTATGGTAAAAAAATTATATTAATATAAAATTGTTTCACTTTCCATTTAATTACAGATTAATAAACAGTCAACAAAGAAAACATAAACATAAGATACATGTATGTAATACATGTTTAATACATTTTCATAGTGAATCGGAGCTGAATAAACACAAATATGAAGGTAATAAGGTGGTAACCAGACTACCCTCTGAAGACAATAATATCGTAAGTTTTAAAAATTTCAAAAAGCAAATGGATATAGCTTTTGTAGTCTACGCTGATTTTGAGTGTATTCTAAAGACAATTAATATTCAAAATTCAGCTAATGTTAAGTCAATACAAAAACATATTTGCTTATAGTTATTACATCAAATGTTCATTTAACAGTAGTTTAGATAAATTTAGCATGTACAGTGGTGATGATGCACCAAAACATTTCTTTGCAAATTTAGTTAAAGATTGTACAGATTTATATGTGAATTATTTAAGTATTGTGAAGCCAATGAATATCTTAACACCTCTTCAACAGATTAGACAGAAAGAGGATACAATTTGTCACATTTGCATAAAATTTGTATCTCCTGTAGATCGAGTAGCCGATCATTGCCACTTAACAGGTGAATATAGAGAACCGGCACATAACAAATGTAATTTAGAGTATCAAATAATAAAATTTATTCCTATATTCTTTCATAATCTTTCATCATATGATTGTCATTTGTTCGTATGAGAACTCTCTTCTATTGAAGGTGATATAAATGTAATAACAAAATAAAACAAAGAACTATATGTATGTATATCGAAAAACATTAATGTAGATGAAAAAATACTATAGAACTACGTTTTCTAGATTTTTGTCGGTTTATGCCATCAAGTTTAGAAAAACTAGCAGGATATTTGTCAGATAATGATCTGTTAACAGTAAAATCAATCTATCAAACTCCCAATGAATTTAGTTTAATGAAACGTAAAGCTGTCTTCCATATGACTATCTAGATTCAGTCAACTGTCTTGAAGAAACAGGATTACCCCCCCGATCATGTTTCTTTAATAAACTTATTAATGGGTCGTGTAGTGTAGACGATTACCAACACGCTGAAAAAGTTTGGAATACATTCAAATGTAAGATACTTTTGGATTATCTTCTATTATATTTAAAAGTTGATGTCCTATTGCTTTGTGATGTATTTGAAAATTTCCGTAAGATTTGTAAAAACATTTACAATTTAGACCCCTGTCAATATTATTCCACACCCGGTTAATCTAGGATGCATTGTTGAAAACAACTGAAATTGAGTTGGAATTATTGACAGATATCAATATGTACAATTTCGTTATGCGGGGTATTAGGGGAGGTATTGTTCAATGCAGTATGTGACATGTGGCAGCTAATAATAAATACTTTAGTGACTATGATTCAACAAACGAATCAAATTATCTAATGTATTTAGATATAAATAATTTATATGGTTATGCAATGTCTCAATATCTCCCCTATAAAAATTTTAAATGGCTTGACAACTGTGACGACTCCAATGTAACTGGCGTAGAAGAAGATTCAGAATTTGTTTACATTTTTAAACTAGATTTAGAATATCCAACTGTATTGCACGATCGCCATATTGATTTTCCATTCCGTGCTGAAAATAAGAAAATTCAGAATATGAAGCATAGAAAATTAATAACAGACTTAAATGACAAAACCAATTACATAATACATTACCGCAATCTTGAACATGCTGTCTATGTAGGATTTCCAGATTCCGATTCGCAAAAAGCTGGTCATTGGGTTTTAAAAAGCTGGACAAAACAAAAAAAACTGGACATACAAAATATTGAGAAAATGTTAATTTTGGTTTTGTGTAAATAATTTTTATTAAAATATCAATTTCAACCAGTGTTTATTTCGTGAATGGTAACACTTAGCTAATGTCTGATTTAACAGATAATTAGTTTTATCCTTCCGCTGAACGAATATGGACCATCTGATGCGTTTTCGCTTCGCTAAGTGGGCCTGCGATCGACTTACAGAAGATGCCGATTTTGGCAAAAAAAATCATCCTTCAGATGAAGCTCATTTTGATCTTGGCGGGTATGTAAACAAGCAAAATTGTCGCATTTGGGGCACAGAAAACCCGCATACATACCTTAAACTAAAATTAATCAACAAGCAGTATTTTTTACAAAATCCATTCGATTAGCAACAAATATTAGATTCTACAGATCCCTTGTTAACGGAACTCTCATCTAGAAACACTAAGGATTATAAAACAAAAACTGTCACATAGCTTATAAAAAATGTAAACCACTATTTTGTAGAGCAATAAAAATCAACAAAGCCTAATTCAACTTCATATTGATCTTACTTCGGCAAAATGGCGTATATGAATTTTTTTGTTCAACATTTATTTATTTATTGAATCTGCATCGGTTGATGGACTAACAATAAATACTAAAATCTTAAAACTAAATACAATTAAATAAATCTATCAGTGCTAGCTACATAATTATAAAATAATTTTATATTCCCAAAGACAGCATACACTATTCCCGCCTTTGAATAAGAGCGAAAATGTCGATTTATCCACCATTACTTTGTATGCCACGCACTAGCGGGTTTAGATGAGAGTTTCCTCGATTTCCTCTTAATTTCCATTTTAACACAATGGTATGTTAAGGTCTTTACGTCGCCGTAGTCTAGTAGGTAGCGTGTTGGCTTATTAGACCTACGGCCACGGTTCAAACCCCAGGTCAGACATCAGAACGTAATAAGAAAAAATATTTCTTCGGCGACTTCCTCTCAGCCGATTTCTGGCAAAAACTTTGAGAGCAAATAAAATTGCCATGAAAAGTTTCTCCAATATCTGTCGTTCGGAGTGGACTTTAAACTGTAGGTCCCACTACTCATGTGTAAAATTAACACTCACAACATGAGTGGTGAGAGAAGCTAGGCCGTAATCCTGACTGAAGGGTTGTAATGGCCAATTATATATGTATGTTAAGGTCCTTGTATAAATATGAATTCTTGATATACCATGGGGAAGAAGTTGTATTTTTCGATCTTTGAATTTTTTCCAAATTGAAAGCTGACGCAGTACCCCACAATTGAGTTCCATCGCACCTTATCGGTTTCAATATGGAATATAAAAGAGAAGTTTGCAGTTCAAACTTAGAGTAGTCAATTGATTTGGGTTGTTTTTAATTTTATTTGTACTACGTGATATTTCCACGATAAGCGCTGATAGAGGTGAAAGCTTAAGTATTTCACACGTGTATGCTGCAACATAATTTGGTCTTTAATTCGAATAGCAGGACACAATTCTCCACGCAAAGTAAACGTTATGTGTGTGCACTTTCACTCGTTTACTTTATTTCTACACTCCTTTAACAATTTTTTCAATAAAAATATTAAGTTAAAAAGGCAGTGTCGTCAGCAAATGTGGGAATTTCTCTGTGAATATTGCTTATACTGCAAAATCGATAACGACAGGTATTTGTTTCCCTATCTGTTGGAGAACAATATGACTTAGTTTATTTTTTTTATTTCATAATGTAACTACAGTATTTATATTATTATTTCTAATAATATTCTTTATGTATCACTGTACTTGCTATAATTTATCTATTATCTATCTTCTTTCTTTGCTATTTTCTATTTTACACATACATATACACATACATGTGCAAGCTTTGTTACGCGATTTTCTACCTGCTCTTAGCTAACCGATTTTTATACATGCCCTTGTTATTGTAAAGAAACCTATTATTTGTTACAATTTTGTAAGAAAACAGAATTATTTTCGTTTGCCTAAATTTTGTAACATATTATTATAATTTTAATCGTTAAAGCTGCAACATCACTGCCTTGCTGCTACTTGTATCATATAGCTAGATCATTGAAGCTATAATCACACTGCCTTGATGCTAATTTTTATTCAATAATAAGTTTAAATTAAAACTAAATTTGCTCAATAATAATAATAATAATAAAATTTTAAATAATAAGTTTAAATTTAATAAAATTAATTAATAAATAAAATTAAAAATAATAAAATAAAGTGAAATTAAAACCTCAATCTTAAACATTGGTACCGAACACGGGAAGTATTGTGAAATATTGCCTATTGAAAAAGATTGCCTTTTGGGAATTATTGCCCATGCCTGTGCGGTATACCCTGTAATATTAACTGTACTTGAATATTGCCTATTTTGGAATCTTCCCCATACTGGACTCCTGCCTATTTCGGAATCTTGCCTATTGGAATTTTGTCTACACTGAGATCTTGAACAACTTACATCACCTACTGCTGGATATTTGTACTCTATTCTTGGGTTTGAATTGCGTTAAGTTGACCTGTGTTACTACTGCTTTACTTTGTGATCCAAAGTAGTATGTTTATGTACCTTCTGGGGCACTTTTTCCATACAAAATTTGGTGCATGCGTAAGCTACAGTCGGCAATGGTCGATTAGTCGATAGGTTTGTAACATGTAATGTGAAAATGAATGTACCTTCTGGGGCACTTTTTCCATACAAAATGTGGTGCATACCAGTTTCTCCTTGATCATTTTATTTGTATTGGTTTTCAAACGAATGATTGGACGGACAGAATGAGTGTGTGATAGTTTTCTTGAGATAATAAAACCTTGTCACGTTTTATCATAGTCAATTGTTGAAGAAATAGAAAAGGGATGTACACCTGTGAGGTTTTTCTTTATTTTTTTAAGTTATAAGGATCTTTAATTTTAAACTGATAAGAAATGGTCACCTGAGGCTTTTGTATAACTCGATAGGAATGATTATATTCAAAACGAGTTTTGCGTTCTTATATTTTAGCATTTGTATAGACGGGCCAATATCAAAGCAATCAACTTACAGATACTAATAAAAGATTCGACACTAGCGTTTATACAAAAGATAACAATATGTTTCCAAACGTAAATATTAAAAAAATGTGGTGGCTTACAAACTAAGTTGCAGTTCCTCTTCTTTTTACCCTTCATAATTTTTATGTTTTATTTTTTTTACATATTTAAGTAAGGTTTTTTGCTTTTTTTCTTTACATTAAATAACAAATATGTACATACACATGTAAATATTGTATACATAATTAAACTTTATGTAGAAATACAAATATTGTGATAATTATTGTACTAGAGAGCTCCAATTTGGGAAATGTATGAAAGTCTATTAAGATATAAATACTGTTGTTGATTTAAGTCTAAGAATAAATATTTTTGTTAAATAAACCCATTTAAAAAAAGCTGATAAGAAAGGGATGAACACCTGTGTGATAGTTTTTTTTTTGTATACACCTGCCTGATCGTTTTCTTGGGATAATAAATTCTTGTCACATTTTATCATAGTCAATTGTTGAAGAAATAGAAATATAGTTGTACGTGGTGTTTTTGTTGTATTTTTGTGCTATAAGGATCTTTAATTTTAAACTGATAAGACAGAAATGTACAGCTGTGTGAACGTTTCCTTGTAATAATAAATAATAACATCGTATATCTCAATAGAAACATGATTGTACATGGTCATTTTATTTGTATTGCTTTTCAAACGAATGATTGGACAGACAGAATGAGTGTATGCACGTTTCCACATTTACATACCAGAGTATAAATTGTCTTGTTTTAAGGATTTAGAAGTCATTCTTGTGCTAGAAATTGATAGCGAGTTGTGTTTTCAAATGTAAAAAAGAAAAAATTAAAAAAATGGCTGGTTTTATTGTGAATTTTGAGTTTAATAGATCATTAAGAAGACATAATTAAGGACCATCTACATCATTTAAATGCATACCATGCAATAGATATTTCTCAGACCAGTAAAATTATCAACAACACATTTTACAACATTCTAAGATTGGAGATGGAGGAGAAACATTTGATACTGTTAATTTTACTGACTGTAATCAACGTATTCCTAAGACAAATTGGCACTATCATATTCGAACGAATGTTCATAAACGTAATTGTGCTGATAAAATTCGAAATGATGATAATGGTGTTAATATTGATGATGATGAAGTAAAATGCGTTAGATCAATGTTTAATAATCATTAGAATCATTACATATCATATTGAGAATAATAGTGAAACCTGAGAACTTTTTATCGGGAATTAAATTCAAAGTGGTTAAGCTTAAGTAATACGATTCAGAAACATGATAATATAAAATTCAATCTGGAGATATTTTGTGAATACATGCAGGTTAAAGAAGAGGAGAATTTATGTTATATTGAAGTAAAATCGCATCAGACTAAAATGATTATAATTAATCTCTCATCATCAACTACGGATGATATTCTAAGTATTTACAAAACACAATGCGATGTTATTGTTAAAAAATGAGTAAATTCCAGGAACGTGATAACGGATGGACATTAATACAAATATTACGGATAGAAATTAATATAAATAAATACCAGTGCGTAAAAGGTTCGCAGTATACTCCTCTATCATCTCTAATACAAAAGAAACATGCATGCATCAGTGTTCAAAACAATGATCAATATTGTTTCAAATGGGCTGTTATATCAGCATTGTATCCTGTTAATGACAGTTCTAAAAGAACCACGTCATATAAAATTAATAACATTAGTTATAACGTTGGAAAATAATATTGTTTTAAATTTTGAATATTGGATTTTTCTGCTACCAACGAATAAAATTAAAGATTTTGAAATGTAAAATCCTGAAGTTAGCGTGAACGTGTTTGGGTTGAATGATAACAATGATATAGTCGGACCCTACTATTCCAGTATAAATGAAAAAGCTAAGCACGTTAATTTATTATTACTAGAAGATGGTGAGAGATTTAATTACGTATGGATTAAAAATATTTCAAGGTAAATAAATAATAATTTTATGGTAAAAAAATTATATTAATATAAAATTGTTTCACTTTCCATTTAATTACAGATTAATAAACAGTCAACAAAGAAAACATAAACATAAGATACATGTATGTAATACATGTTTAATACATTTTCATAGTGAATCGGAGCTGAATAAACACAAATATGAAGGTAATAAGGTGGTAACCAGACTACCCTCTGAAGACAATAATATCGTAAGTTTTAAAAATTTCAAAAAGCAAATGGATATAGCTTTTGTAGTCTACGCTGATTTTGAGTGTATTCTAAAGACAATTAATATTCAAAATTCAGCTAATGTTAAGTCAATACAAAAACATATTTGCTTATAGTTATTACATCAAATGTTCATTTAACAGTAGTTTAGATAAATTTAGCATGTACAGTGGTGATGATGCACCAAAACATTTCTTTGCAAATTTAGTTAAAGATTGTACAGATTTATATGTGAATTATTTAAGTATTGTGAAGCCAATGAATATCTTAACACCTCTTCAACAGATTAGACAGAAAGAGGATACAATTTGTCACATTTGCATAAAATTTGTATCTCCTGTAGATCGAGTAGCCGATCATTGCCACTTAACAGGTGAATATAGAGAACCGGCACATAACAAATGTAATTTAGAGTATCAAATAATAAAATTTATTCCTATATTCTTTCATAATCTTTCATCATATGATTGTCATTTGTTCGTATGAGAACTCTCTTCTATTGAAGGTGATATAAATGTAATAACAAAATAAAACAAAGAACTATATGTATGTATATCGAAAAACATTAATGTAGATGAAAAAATACTATAGAACTACGTTTTCTAGATTTTTGTCGGTTTATGCCATCAAGTTTAGAAAAACTAGCAGGATATTTGTCAGATAATGATCTGTTAACAGTAAAATCAATCTATCAAACTCCCAATGAATTTAGTTTAATGAAACGTAAAGCTGTCTTCCATATGACTATCTAGATTCAGTCAACTGTCTTGAAGAAACAGGATTACCCCCCCGATCATGTTTCTTTAATAAACTTATTAATGGGTCGTGTAGTGTAGACGATTACCAACACGCTGAAAAAGTTTGGAATACATTCAAATGTAAGATACTTTTGGATTATCTTCTATTATATTTAAAAGTTGATGTCCTATTGCTTTGTGATGTATTTGAAAATTTCCGTAAGATTTGTAAAAACATTTACAATTTAGACCCCTGTCAATATTATTCCACACCCGGTTAATCTAGGATGCATTGTTGAAAACAACTGAAATTGAGTTGGAATTATTGACAGATATCAATATGTACAATTTCGTTATGCGGGGTATTAGGGGAGGTATTGTTCAATGCAGTATGTGACATGTGGCAGCTAATAATAAATACTTTAGTGACTATGATTCAACAAACGAATCAAATTATCTAATGTATTTAGATATAAATAATTTATATGGTTATGCAATGTCTCAATATCTCCCCTATAAAAATTTTAAATGGCTTGACAACTGTGACGACTCCAATGTAACTGGTGTAGAAGAAGATTCAGAAGCATAGAAAATTAATAACAGACTTAAATGACAAAACCAATTACATAATACATTACCGCAATCTTGAACATGCTGTCTATGTAGGATTTCCAGATTCCGATTCGCAAAAAGCTGGGCATTGGGTTTTAAAAAGCTGGACAAAACAAAAAAAAACTGGAGAAAATACTGAGAAAATGTTAATTTTGGTTTTGTGTAAATAATTTTTATTAATATATCAATTTCAACTAGTGTTTATTTCGTGAATGGTAACACTTAGCTCATGTCTGATTTGACAGATAATTAGTTTTATCCTTCCGCTGAACGAATATGGACCATCTAATGCGTTTTCGCTTCGCTAAGTGGGCCTGCGATCGACTTACAGAAGATGCCGATTTTGGCAAAAAAAATCATCCTTCAGATCAAGCTCATTTTGATCTTGGCGGGTATGTAAACAAGCAAAATTGTCGCATTTGGGGCACAGAAAACCCGCACGCATACATTGAAAAGCCAACGCACCCAAAACGAGTCACTGTTTGGTGCGGATTTCGGTCTAGAGGCATAATTGGGCCACTTTTCTTCGAAAATGAGCAAGGAGTGGCCGTTACAGTCAATGCCGATCGTTATCGGGCCATGTTGAACGAATTTTTGTTCACAAAATTTGAAGAGGAGAACATTTGGTTTCAACAGGACGGCGCTACGTGCCACACAGCCGAAGCTACACTCGATGTTTAGCGCCCTGTTTTTGAAAATCACATTATCAGCCGCAGAGCTGATGTCGTTTGGTCACCTCGGAGCTGCGATTTGACACCGTTGGACTATTATTTGTGCGATGCCGTCAAAGATAAGTGTTACGCCGACAAGCCAGAGACAATTGACGCTTTAAATGACAATATTCGTGAAGCCATTGGTGAAATACAGCTGCACACAATCGATAATGTGCTTAAAAATTGGACCGATCGTGTAGGCTAGGACCCTTTACTAGTTTGTACTTTGGTAAAAAATAAAAAGTTTGTAATAAGTTAATGATTTGACAAAGATAACATGAAAATTATTGCCCAAGTGTACTAAAAAAATTCTATTTAGCTGGACAAATTAAATTTTAGCTTGAAACTGGACAAGCATCAAAAAAGCTGGACAATCCAGCCAGGCTGGCAACCCTATATCTATGGTAAGACTATGGAAAATGTCGATAAGAGAAAAGACATCAAAATAATAATTGGATGGGAAAATAGAAGAAAACGATTAGGAGCCAGATCAGTAATTGCGAAACCAAATTTTCATAGTTGTATTGAAATTACTGAAGAAATGGTTGCCGTTGAAATAAGTAGAGTGCGAACGGAATATAATAAACCCATTTATATTGATTTTTCAGTTCTAGAACTATCAAAGTGGAAAATGTAAAATTTTCATTACGATTATGTGAAGTCAGAATATCTTGATAATATTAATCTCTGTTATATGGATACCGATTCATTTATATATGATGTGAAAACAAATGATATGTATGATGAAATTAGAAATAATATTCCAACACATTTCGATACATCTGCTTATTAAAAAAAAAAAATTTATAATTTCCCCTTGATGAATAAAAAATTATTAGGAATGATGAAAGATGAAGTTAATGGAAAAATTATTAAGGAATTCATTGGTTTACGTGCTAAAATGTATTTCGTCAAAATAGATAAAGTAGACAAAGAAATTAAAAAAATTAAAGGTGTTAGAAATAGTGTAACAGCTAGACTAAGTATTAACGATTTTAGAAAATGTCTACTAGAGTAAAATCTGTATCATGATTCTATGTATGTGTTTAGATCTAAGATTCATCAAGTATATACACAATATATAAGTAAATTAACTTTAAGTTATTTAGACGACAAGAGATTTATATGTGAAAATAATGTTGACCCTTACGCCTGGGGACATTATAAAATAAATTCTTCATCAACATCATCATCAGATTTAAATTCATATAGAGAATTTATGCAAGACGATAATGATGAAATGTTTTTAAATGTAAATTCTCCATTAACATCATCATCATCAAATTTAAATTTATATATAGAATTTATGCAAGCCGGTAATGATGAAATGTTTCTAAATATAAATATATAGATTAAGTAGTTCATAAGAAATATAATGTACAAAATAATATGAAATAATAAAAAAGAATATATTATATGTATATAAATTAAAAAATTTTTTTATTTCATTTCAATTTATATTTATTGAATAAAAATTTTAAACACAATTGCTCACAATTAAATGTATTAAATTTTTGTTTTCGTTCATAATTATATTCAATGGGAAATTTTAAGTAGTTGAAAATCTCAAGTGGTGGTTGAAAGTCTCCAAAGACTCCAAATACGTATTGTCGCGAATTACAATAAATCACTTTAGAGAAATAAACAAAAAAGTATCTTCTGTGCTAAGAGTCACGACAAGGTCGATGGCAACAAAGAAAGACAGTAGTAAAATGATAAATCAGCATAAGACAAACAAAACTGAAAAACCCAAAATATATGAACCAAATTAAAAATACTGACGTCAGAAAATGTTTTAAATTAAAGATTTTTCCTAATAAAAGTTATATAAAGAAAGGAAAATCTATTGTAGCTAACATAAAAATGAGTGATTTTTTACTAAAGAGAAACTTGAATTAAGACAATTTTTCTCTAGGCTAGAGGAAGTGGCCAGTAAATTGAACATTAATAAACTACAGTTAGCACCTAGTGAAACAATTTTCGAATTTATTTCAACTAAGGAATTTAAAGATACGGGCAATAATGTATTACGTAAAATTTAAATAGCGCTATTAAATAAGGTAACAATAATAAATAATAAGAATTCTAGAAATAATGCTGAAGTACCATGATGACCCGATTGAAGGAGGTCATTGCGGGATATTTAGAACAGCGGAAAATATAAAAAGATACTACTACTGGAAGAACATGACAAAAGACATAACTAAATATGTAAAATCATGTTAAAAATGTCACTTAGCAAAAACAACCAAACACATTAAAAGTCCGATGATTCTCACAGAAAGACCCATTATGCCATTTGATACGGTGTATGCAGATACAATCGGACCATTTCCTAGATCAATAAATGGAAATAAATATGCAATCACATTGATATGTGACTTAACTAAATATCTGGTAACGGTACCAATACCAGATAAATCAGCTAGAGCGATATTTGAAAACTTTGTACTGATCTATGGTCCGATGAAGACGTTCATTACGGACATGGGTACAGAATACAAAAACCCTATACTGACTGAACTTTGCAAACTATTGAAAGTTGAAAAATTAACTTCAACAGCACATCGTCACCAGACATTAGGTACAATAGAAAGAATTCACAGAACATTTAATGAATATGTACGCTCATATATTAGTAGATGAAGACGACTGAGATGAATGGCTTAGGTATTTTACTTACTGTTTTAATACAACACCATCAACAATACATAATTACTGTCCTTATGAATTCGTTTTCAGTAAAATCCTAAATAGTTTTAAAAATGTCAATGAGGTAGATAGAGTTGCACCTATATATAACATAGATGATTATGCTAAAGAATCAAAATTTAGATTAGAAGTAGCACTTAAGAGAGCCAAACAATCATTAGATATTGTAGCGACTTAAATAAAAGACGTCTGTTTGCTTTTAACGAGTGTCAACTACTGACTTTTATTTCTTAAGCCCTAGTTATGCTACCGGAACGTAATGTAACGCAATGTAACAGTAATGCGCACGGAACGTAAAGATGTAAGAGCAATTATAGAACGTAAAAACGTAATCATGTTTTTAGGTAAACAAAACAATAAAAGAAATAAACAAAAACAAATAAAGAAATAATAATTGCAAAAACTAAAAGACAAAAATTCAGATATGGATACAGAAGACATGTTTTTGGGTTTGAGTTTTTATTTTATTATATTTATTATTGTTTTTTAAACAAACTTAATATTAACTTCAGATTTTAAAAACTTCTTTTTCACTCTTTTTATCACTTTTAATATGGCGCCTTTTGTTTTACTTTAACCAGTGTTATCACTATTGAGTTTTTTTAGGTTAATTTCAACAATTTTATATTTATTTAAAGGTACTTATTAAAAGTATTATGTACTGTTTCTGTAAGCCAAACAATCACTTTCACTCAAACAAAAACACTTAATTTAGTTTGTGTTGAGGAAAACAAACACAAAATTGTATTTTCGATATAAATAGACAAGCAAGTGAAATCGTTTATTTTACAGAAACAGGGGGTTACTCCGTAACGCGATTCGAAAAGTAAAAGTTTTCGATAAGTAAATAAAAGCTAACTCTATAAATCGTTCGAAATTTTTCATAGAAAAACCAAAAATAAACTTGGCCGCACCTTATAAAATAAAGAAATTTATAAAAAAATATCGAAAAACAAAAGAAAACCGAATTCATTAAATATATATATGTATGTATGTATATCTATATATGTATGTATATCTGTAAGCTAATTATTTTTGTGTCCAGACTTCAACTAAATACTGAGTAATTACTGGTGAACTTGATTGTGGATTTGATTCAAAGTGTTTAATTTGGCTACCATTTTTATAGACTGCCCAAACCTAATAAAAGTTAAAATGTTTAATAACTCCGCGATAGATCGCACTCAAATATTTAGATCTATCTAAGATTAGTTTTTTCCAAACTTTAACATCTCGCTGCGGTGGACCAAGTGAAACCAAATCTGTTCTTAGTTTCTGCCACAGGTTATTAGGTTTGTTTTTTGCATCCGGCACTTTTAGATGTCCCTCGGCCAAATCCAGATGCGTCATCATAAAGTCCACAACAGTTTCGTGTTGTTTTTGGTTGGTATATACAATTCTTTTTGACTCACTCCATTGAGATTGTTTAAAATATATTATTTTATGTTTATTTTGCAATGTATTTGTATTAATTTACTTACATTTTAAATTTATTATTAGTTGTCACCAACATAATTGTTAACGAAGAATTTTCGAATGTTTACTAAGCTTTTTTTGTTCGTACGAAAAAAAAGAAAACATTGGTATCACTTTCGAAAAATTTCCGTACTTTCGTACTACAGAGTACAATTCGTTCGAATACGTACATTTTAATTTTCGTATCGAGTTACAGAGTAACCCCCCAGGTCAGGTATTTCGGAAACCAAATTGGTACGAACGTTAAAACGTTGTTATATTCTCTAATAAAAGTAAAATGCAAACTGAAATGCTTTTCGAACGCTTTAATTAGTTAAAAATCTATAACAATATTTTTCTAATTTAAAAAAATAAACACTACCTACATAATGGAATAGTGTTTATTTTTATTTTAAATTATAAAAGTTAATAATGAAATAAATTATAACTTGGGTTTTTAAAACATGTGAAGTTTTATTTAAAGAGAATTCTACATACAGACAAACATAACATACGTACAAAATGTAAATTCTGTTTATGATTACAATTTTCAGTTTTGGTGGTTTTTAATATTGACATGTTGTTAAAAATTCACAGAAAAACACTTTTTTATGTCAGACATATATGACTCAGATGGCCCTGTATTAAAACTTTTATCTCTACAAGCCGTGTCAGTCTTATATGTCTGACGCATCCTGTTGTTTTGAACACACTACAGCGTTGAACGCATTGTGTAGTAATCAGTGGTACGTGTACCATTTACCGAATAACACCTCGTTACTGTGACTATTTCTTTATGAATAAAATAAAATAAAATAAATTAATATAAATGTAAATAATATTTATAATAATTTGTAAATATCTACAAATAATGGCAAAATGAAAGTTTCTAAGTGAAAGTAAAAGAAGAGATTGTTGAAAATGTAAACATATCTGATGAAGAGCACCAAGACTATAGTTCTGATGATTCAATAAATGAAGAAAATCTTCAACAATTTCTTCAAGATTTAGAGTTAGAATAAACTACAGAAAATATTGAAAATGAGTGTGAATTTTATGAGTTTAGTTATGTTCAATCGAATGCTTATGAAAGTAGACATAATTGTTTTGATTTCATAGGAAAATCTGGTTTACAATTAGATTTTCCAAAAAATATTTCTGCGTTTGATACATTTATGTTATTTTTTGATGAAGAGGTTATAAATCTCATTGTTACTGAAACTAATATATATGCTGAACAAATAATTCTGTGTACTCGAACACCTCGACACAATCGTCTAAATGAATGGCATCGAACTAACTCTGAAGAAATATGAAAGATTTTTGGGCCTTTTTATGTGGATGGAATTAGTGCGAATGGGAAATATAATTTCATATTTGTCGAACAAAGATATTTACAAAATAGCATAGCCAAGCACCATGTTTCGAAACAGATTTGAAATATTATTACGACTCTTACATTTTTCAAATAATGAAAAGGCTATTCCTGGTGACAGATTGGCAAAAATTAAACCGCTGTTAGATTTACTTGAAGCTAAGTGTAAAGAGTGTTTGTTCCTGGTGAAAATTATGTAATTGATGAAACTCTTGTTCAATGGAGTATATACTTAAGGCGCATAAGTATGGATTTAAACTTTTTAAGTTATGTATCTCAGAAGGATATACGTGGGCGAGCAAAATCTCAAAACGCCTGAGTAGGAAAAGTATGTGAGGATCTTTCACAGGGGCTTCTAAATGAAGGTAAAGGGTCCGCTAAATAACTTTTTTTTTTTGAAAATGCTTCAAAAAAAACTTAAATTTCTTTTTTTATTTGAAAGTACAATCCTTCCGGTTAATAATGGAAAATAATTTCAATCAAATGGCTGCCTCGGCTGGCGGACCCTTTAGAATATTGTACGTAGACAATTTCTATACCAGCTACCCGCTAGCGTTGGACTTTCTTCGTCAGAAGACGCATGTTATGGGCATTGTAAGAGCAAATATGCAAATAAATTTATGCCAAAGGAAATTTTGAACGCAAATTTGAAGAAAGGAAAAATGATAACGAGAGTAGATAAGAATGGTATTGAAGTACTTAACTGGCTAGGTACCCGATATGTTAGAGTACTGACAACAAAACATGCTCCTGAAATGGTGGATATAAACGTAAATTCTGCTAGGACAAGTCGACAAAAAAAAAACAAAAACCACTCCCAATTTGTGAATATAACAAAGTTAAAGCAGGGATAGATATTTCTGATCAAATGGGTTCGTATGCAACTACTCTAAGAAAAGGAATAAAATGGTACCGGAAGTTTGCAATAGAATATGTTTTTGGAATATCAGTAGTAAATCCTTATATAATATATAAAATCAATAATAAAAGAAACTTAGACTTAGACAATTTCGAGAAAATTTGGTCACTGAAATGCTTAGCTTAAGCTCGCACAAAACTAAAACCCCAAAAATTTCAACTCATACGCTAAAAATAATTTACAGTGCTGGAAAAAAGAAAATAAGAAAAATGTTACGCTCAAATAAAAGAAGCAGAAGGTCGAGATGCAGTAAGAAAAAAAGGAAAAAAGTTTCAACGAACTGTTCAGACTGCGAACAACAGCCCTTTTTTGCATAGAATGTTTTGGACAGCATAATAAATGAATATAATTAATTATATCAAAATAAAAATTATTAAAATGTATTTTTCAACTGAAACAATATACCATTATATAACTAAGTTTATTTCATTTTATTGTTTTTAGTAAGCCAAGAAATTTTCAGGTTTTGTTCCTGGTAGGCTACGCTTTCGAAACATAATGTAAATGTATCGTTTGAGTCGGACAAATATCCTGCTAGTTTTTAAAAACTTGATGGCATAAACCGACAAGAATCTAGAAAACGTAGTTCTATAGTATTTTTTTCGTCTACATGCATTTTTTCGATATATGCCGAGTACCTTCATTTAGAAGCCCCTGTGAAAGATCCTCACATACTTTTCCTGCTTAGGCGTTTTGAGATTTTGCTCGCCCACGTATATCCTTCTGAGGTACATAACTTAAAAAGTTTAAATCCATACTTATGCGCCTTAAGTATATACTCCATGAAACAAGAGTTTCATCAATTACATAATTTTCACCAGTAACAAACACTCTTTATACTTAGCTTCAAGTAAATCTAACAGCGGTTTAATTTTTGCCAATCTGTCACCAGGAATAGCCTTTTCATTATTTGAAAAATGTAAGAGTCGTAATAATATTTCAAATCTGTTTCGAGACATGGTGCTTGGCTATGCTATTTTGTAAATATCTTTGTTCGACCAATATGAAATTATATTTCCCATTCGCACTAATCCCATCCACATAAAAAGTCCTAAAAAATTTCTTATTTCTTCAGAGTGAGTTGGATGCCATTTATTTACACGATTGTGTCGAGATGTTCGAGTACACAGAATTATTTGTTCAGCATATATATTAGTTTCAGTAACAATGAGATTTATAACTTCTTCATCAAAAAATAACATAAATGTATCAAACGCATAAATATTTTTGGGAAAATCTAATTGTAAACCAGATTTTCCTATGAAATCAAAACAATTATGTCTACCTTCATAAGCATTCCATTGAACATCACTAAACTCATAAAATCCACACTCATTTTCAATAATTTCTGTAGTTTCTTCTAACTCTAAATCTTGAAGAAATTGTTGAAGATTTTCTTCATTTATTAAATCATCAGAACTATAGTCTTGGTGCTCTTCATCAGATATGTTTACATTTTCAGCAAACTCTTCTTTTCACTTTCACTTAGAAACTTTCATTGTGCCATTATTTGTATATATTTACAAATTATTATAAATATTATTTACATTTATATTAGTTTATTTTATTTTATTCATAAAGAAATAGTCACAGTAACGAGTAGGGATGCCAATCGGGAAATCCCGAATCACAAAATCCCGGGATTTTCGGGATTCCCAAATCCCGAATCCCGGGATTTTTTAAAACTTATCCCGGGAATTTTCGGGATTGTAAATTTGTACATATACACTTTATAAAGTAAGAAAAAATTGAGTCTACGGCATTATTTTTTATTTAATATTACATTAAATAACACTCATGTAGTTTTTCCAGTGTATCATGCAACAATGAAGTGAATATGCTATATCACTCGACATCGAATAAGATCCAACTTCCATTGTTAAAAAGTTAAACGTTACCCTCGAAGTCCAATAAAATCTGTTAGTACAGCTGATGATTTAGACAATCAACTCTCTAAAGAAATAGATTTGATTGAATCACGAGGTGTTAGAGGTGAATAGTTTACTCTGCATAAAGCTATCTTGAAACCATTTTGCCCACAAGTGTAGATTGCGAAAAATATTTTTCAGCGAAGGAGGTTTTTGTTTGCATCAAAATTATGGCTCGTCGATGAAATGTTAGAGTCTTTTATCTTTTTAAACAATTACTTAAAACAATGAATGTAATTAATATATATATTTTGGACACTAAATAGTGTTCTTAAAATGGTAGATATTTGTTTCTTCACTAATGTGTTTATACATATGTATATGTATGTATGGAGACACAGATAAATAATTTTTATTTTTGTTACTTTTTGTTCTGTTTTTTTTTTATTTTATAACATGTGTATTGTGATAAAGACCAAAATTAATGCAATTTTTAATAAAACAATTGTTTTTAGCTTTTTTTATTAAGGGAAAATCCCGAAATCCCGGGATATTTCGGGAAATCCCGGGATATATCGGGATTTTTCGATCCCGAATTGTCCCGAAAAATCCCGGGATCGGGATTTCAAAATCCTGAATCCCGGGATTTTTAAAAATCAATCCCGTTTGGCATCCCTAGTAACGAGGTGTTATTCGGTAAATGGTACACGTACCACTGATTACTACACAATGCGTTCAACGCTGTAGTGTATACAAAACAACAGGATGCGTCAGACATATAAGACTGACACGGCTTGTAGAGATAAAAGTTTTAATACAGGGCCATCTGCGTCATATATGTCTGACATAAAAAAGTGTTTTTCTGGGAATTTTGGAAGAAAAAAATTTTTCTGTGATACATTAAGTTTCCTTAATACATTTTTAACCAAATTATCTAATAAAGTTACCTGGCCCATGTGAAATTTTTTCTGATATTATCATGACGATGAACGTGTTAAAATGGCATTGTATTTTCACAATACATGTTACAAACCTATCGACTAACCGACTGTAGCGTAGGCTTGAGTCAAATTTTGTATGGAAAAAGTGACCCAGAAGGTACATACACATACTACTCACATTTTTTTCATTCTTCATATCTTTATAAACCATCCTCTATTTATAAAATGTTTATCTCTCACATACAAAGTAACCTTTCACATGCAAAAGCTGATTTCTCTGTTCTGCTTACTTTAACGTTGGAAATTCCTTTTTTATTGAAATTAAGTATTAAGTATTCATTTGCGTTTAGATTTTGTTATAAAAATATTTTAAAACGTTTTTTGTAAGAAGAAACCCGAAGTTTATATAAATTAGTCTTAGAGATTTATTTCTGCAATTGCGACAATTTGGCTCACTTGCACATTTTACAATAATTTAAAGTATGTTGAAAACATTTGTAAGATTTACATTGTGCTATTAGTTTTGATGGTTTAATAAACTCAATCATTTTCAGAAGTATTAAACTATACAATGAACATACACTGTCTATTTAAAACATTGTTATCACATTTGAATGAAGTTCAATTTATGTCTATAATAATAATTAGTTATCGTGTATTAAAGAACATTCAAGTTGATTTATTTGAAATTTATTTTTAGTAATGAGATTAATTTTTTTTCGAAGTCGCCGTAGTCTAGTAGGTAGTGTGTTGGCTTATTAGACGTAAAAGCCAGGGTTCGAGCCCCAGGCCAGACATCAAGACAAAATACAAAAAGTGTTTCTTTGGCGACTTCCTCTTAGCAGATTTCTGGCAAAAACTCTGAGAGTAAATAAAATTGCCATAAAAAAGTTTATCAAAAATCTGTCGTTCGGAGCCAACTTTAAACTGTAGGTCCTGTCACTCATGTATAAAATTAACATACACAACATAAGTGGTGTGAGAAACTAGGACGTTGTCTTAATTGACAAGTACACGTCCTCTAACCTAACCTAACCTAATGAGATTAATATTCTTTAATGACGAAAGAACTATTTTTTCATAGAAAAAGCCAGCTTTTGTGTGATTTCTGTCCCAATATTCTACCATTCTGCAATAATGGTATCTTGTGGCATTTGCGTATTAGTTATTGTATTGTATAAAAATCGTTCCTCCACAATCTTGGAACATTATCGACATCAAAACAACATTGTAATCCCAATTTTATAGCCCACATTTTAATTTTTTAAATAATGAAATTTGTACATTTATTTTCTTAAAGACAACATTTGCGACATTACTGCTCACAGCCCCACTTCTATATTTCACGGTAGGCTTTAAGTTTTTTAGATATATGTCACAGATATTGTCTGACATCGAATCCAAAAATATTTAATTTGCTCTTGTCAATAAATATAATCACACTTGCCTACCAGAATTTTCACCCACAAGTGTAAATGTAGTTTTCTAAAGGATTTTGGTGCACTAAATCCTCAGCAGGCCTCTGAATTGCTTCACCACTTCTAGTTGCAGCGTACCAAAGTGCTAATCTTGCCATTAAAACTTTTTCTATATTTTGCGACATCTGCTTACGTTGTCTAGATCAAGTAGGTACTGTATATACTAATGTAGAAAATTATTCTTAAAACATTGAATATCCATATTAAATATCTAACTGTTTATAAAATGTACTAATTTACTATTCCTTTTTTATCATATTCTTTCTACAATATTACTACATTGCTGAACTACTTTACATTATACATAAATAAGTATAACGGTAGTAACACTCTTTGTTTAATTTCTTTTATTGTAATCTTTTAAAAATCAGTCAGTAATAAATGATCGTAGCGAAAAATCGAGTTTTAAATAAAGATTTTTAACATGGTGCCGAAACACGGGACTGCCGGCTATTAATTGTGTTATATTAACAGTGAAATATTACTATTAAAAATGAATCAAATTAAAATAAAATTATCCGAAAGAAACATGGAAGCGGTATATCGGGCTACGTGCCGTACACAAGTTACTAAATTATGTAACACCATTACGGATTATTTAAAACCGTTTAAAGATATAGGTTTCCAAAAAGTAAGCGACCCAAGCGGCGTGGAGTCTCAGATCGTCATTTATCTTCAGAGGTTACGTAATGCTCACGCCAACTTAAGAAAAGCTGCTGTGATATGAAGACCCTAATAAAATCCGATGACTTAGCGAAAGAATGTGAGTCAGTCATTGAATATGACGTTACCGTTATAGCGCAACTTGAACATATTATGCGAACACATTTTAAACAATCTAGCGAAACATCAATAAGCGGTGTAGAAGAGCGTAATGTAACAATAAGCCACCAGGAAGACAATGGTTATAGCGGAGTAAAACTGAGACCATTCCAACTAAAAAAGTTTGATGGTAATTTTGAAAACTGGCTGCCTTTTTGGGAATTATTTAAGAGAGCTGTTCAGGAAAATAAACAATTCTCAGTAGCAGCAAAATTCAATTTTCTTAGCCAGTCATTAACAGGAAAAGCACAGGCAACCATTGCAGGCTTTACTACCACAGAGAAATGTTTTAAGGAAGCAATTGACTTGTTGCTGGAGGAATATGGCCATACAGACAAAATAGTAAA
Organism: Sarcophaga subvicina; assembly: GCA_936449025.2. Taxonomy (NCBI): domain Eukaryota; kingdom Metazoa; phylum Arthropoda; class Insecta; order Diptera; family Sarcophagidae; genus Sarcophaga; species Sarcophaga subvicina. The sequence goes on along the minus strand of OW388082.2, from coordinate 60,054,382 downwards.
AAAATTTGTTCAAAAATTAATGATAATGAAACCAGTGAAGTCAGCCAGCGATACTCATGGTCTGCGCCAGCTCTATAACGAAGTGATTTGTACTATGAGAACTCTGTCTTCATTTCAGATTTCTTCATCACAATATGATATAATGGTGAAATCGATTTTATTAAGAAATATACCAACAACAATACGTATAGAATTTCATAGAAGAGTGGCTAAAGGAAATACGAGTACAATATTAAACTCCAGTGTTGATACTGCAACTGAAAAGCTTAGAGGTAATGGTCAAGAGGGGGAGCAGTTAAGTGTATTACTGAACCTTACTAAAAGTGAACTGGGAGCAATGGAAATGGCTCAATTATCAGAAAGTGATAAACGAGTGTTTGAAAAAAGAGAGTCAAAACCAAAAAATCATACTGCAGCTACTTTTCATGTGAACACCGAAAGAAGTCTGTATTGTGTCTTCTGCAAAAGAAGTAACCACTCAACAGCTACATGTTAGAGTATCTTAAGCATCAACGATAAAAATCAATGTTAAAAAACGAAGGAAGATGTTACAGATGTACCAACAAAAATCATAACTCCAAGTTTTGCAGAACTACAAACATAAAGTGTAGGGGCTGTAGCGGCAAACATGTAACATCAATGTGTGAGCGTGCAGAAAGAGAAAATAGCCGAAGTGATGTACCTCAAAAGAGCCCAGAGAAAAAAACAACACCAAAAGTAACAACGTCGAATGAAAGCCCAAACGGGAACAGCAGCGCAGCAGCCACAACGCTAAATGTGAGCGAGGAGAAGGAGGCGGGGATATTTCTGTAAACAGCAAAGGCAATAATAAGTAACGTTGACGACTATGATCAGGTGTTGTCTAGAATAATAATGGATAATGGCAGTCAGCGTACATACATTACTGAAAAATTAAAGAATAAATTGAAATTAAAAACAAACGGCATAATTAAACTAAATACCGTGGCTTTCGGGAATAAACAAAATAAAACAAAAAAGGAATATGAAAAAGGGAGAATAGCGTTGCGAAGTCAATATGATGAAAACATAATAACGATAAATGCAATTGTAGTGCCGTCGATTTGCGTAGATAATCTTCCACGTCCAGCGACATTAAATAACTTGTCTGATCATATAAAATTAGAACTCGCTGATAATTCAATCATTAATAAAAAAGCAGTAAGCGGTATAAATTTACTTATTGGTCAAGACAATTATTGGAAATTTAATACAAACAACAGCGAGAAAATTAGTGATACGTTAGTGGCTGTAAAAACATTTTTTGGTTGAACAATTCAAGATTATACAAAAGCTAATAAATATCAATATGTGCTAAACGATACGGAAAACGAAGAAAATATTAGAAGTGAAGAATTTAACATAACAAAATTTTGGAATTTAGAATCAATCGGTATAAAACAAAAAACGATACAGGATGACGATTTATATGAGAAAACTATACGGGGAATAAAATTCATAAACGGTCGTTACGTAGTAAATTTGCCGTGGAGGAATATTAATGAACATTTGAATGACAATAGAAACGTAGCTGAAAAACGATTATACAATTTAACAAATAAATTAATTAAAAGTAATGAAAAACTGACAGAATATGACAATGAAATACGATCTTTAATTAACAGCGGTATAGCGGAAAAGGTAGCCGAAAATAAATATATGCCACATAAACCAGTGTATCGGGAGGATAAAACAACCTCTAAATTACGTATTGTTTTCGATGCATCATCCAGCGAAATGGGATTTACATCTTTAAATGACCATATAAGTCCTGTTGATAATATGGTTGCAGATTTGTTAACGATGCTCTTGAGATTCCGGTCTAATAAAATAGTAATGATTGCAGATATATAAAAGGCTTTCCTGCAAATATTTATGGCGGAAAGGGATCGTGACTCTCATCGATTCTTGTGGTATAAAACTTTACCACAAATAAACAAGAAGCTACCGAATATAGTTGAATTACGTATGACGAGAGTAACATTTGGTACAACTTCCAGCCCATTTTTATTGGCAGCGACCATACAAACCCATATTGAGGAATATTAACAAAAATTTGGTTCAATTTGCAATAAATTTCAGCAGTCATTTTACGTTGACGATAAGCGTTGATAACTACGCAGAGGCCAAATGTATTTCTCAAGCGGCGAAAGAAATAATGAAAGATGCAAATTTTAATCTGAGAAAGTGGAACACAAACGATGCGGCACTAGCGGCGTTATTTAGTGAGAGCACAGAAATTGTGGAACAAAAGGTTTTGGGTATAAATTGGTGGATAGCGAGCGATTCTATTAGCGTCGATAAAACAAACAATTTATCTTATTTGCGTTCATTAAGACCAACAAAACGAAATGTAATGAAGGCAATGGCAAAATTATATGACCCGATGGGATTTTTAGGGCCATTTACTGTAAGAACTCTCATTGTCAAGAAAACCAAAAAAAAGAGCTTCACATTTTTGCAGACGCTAGCCCAAAAGCTTTTGGTGCAGTAGCATACGTTCGACAAACAACAGAAAATGGAGATGTAAGCACAAATTTAATATGTTCGAAAAATAGAGAAGTTACTCTACCCAAATTGGAATTGACGGCAGCGTTAATAGCAGCGAGACTCAAAGAATATTTGGTCAAAGCTTTGGATTTCAAAATAAATTCTACTACTCTGTGGACAGATCCATCCATAACGTTGAGTTGGATAAACGGGCAAGGCAAACAATGTAAACCATATGTTAAAGCCAGTGAGTGAAATAAATAATTTAACAAATATTTACGACTGGAGACATTGCGATGGTAAAAGTAAGCCTGCCGATTTACTCACAAGACGAATTAGAGCAAATGAATTAAATAAATCGCATTTGTGGAAATTCGGACCCACATGGCTGTTAGAGAGTGAATGCTATTGGCCTGAAAAAATTATTATTGAAAATTCAACAAATTTATTATCCACAGTACTAGAGACAAAAGTTGAAACAATTACTCCTGTTGTTGAAATTGAACGATTTAGTAAATTAACTAGACTTTTAAGATCTACAGCGTACATATTTCGATTTATTCAGCTAATAAAAGCGCATCAAAACCTAATAAAAATTCTAACGGACAATACTATCCTGAAGAACTTACGGCTGCCGAATTGCAAGAAGCTGAAAATTATTTAATAAAAGCTGAACAAAACCAACACTACAGCAAAGAAATTAAAGTGTTGGAGAACAATCAAAAATTAGCGGCTGATTCTAACTTATCATCTTTAAACTCCAGCATTTTGAATGGTGTACTCAGAGCAAATTGTAGACTTCCCAAGGGAGAATTTTGCAGCGACATACGAAATCCAATAATTTTGCCAAAGAACTCTCACTTAAGTCAACTTATAGTACTAGACGCTCATCGTAAAACTCATCACAGTGGAATTTCTGCAGTATTAGCCCAAATCCGTAATAAGTATTGGATAATACAGGCACGACAACTAATCAAGCGAATAATCCGACACTATGTTGTGTGTTTACGCTTTTATGGTAAAAGCGCCATGGAACCTTGGACAGTATTGCCAGCAAAAAGAGTAGTTACCAGTCGTCCATTCGAAACCACAGGTGTTAACTTTGCTGGGCTACTCTATGTGACGTGTGAAGATAGTGAACGAAAAGTTTATATTATGCTATTTACATGCGCAGCTATAAGAGCAGTTCATTTAGAATTGGTCGGTGATATGACTACAAAAAGTTGTATACACGCTTTACGTAAATTTGTGGCGAGAAGAGGCGTACCAGCAACAATTATTTCAGATAATGCAAAAACATTTAAGCGAGTTGATTTAGAGCTTAGAAAACTTGAAGAGTTACTGAAATCTAGCGATGTGCAAAGTATGGCAGCCCTTCAAAATATTTCATGGAAATTTATACCAGAATGAGCGGCTTGGTGGGGCGGATTTTGGGAACAGAAGCGTCAAGATTTGTTAAAAAGCGTCTATTGGAAAAGCGGAAGTTGAAAGTGTCGTGAATGCCAGACCAATAACTTATATTACCAACGATCATAACGATTTGGAGCCTTTGACTCCATCACATTTCTTAACTAATTGCAAATGCATTTTATCTTCAATAGATATTAAAGATAATGGGTCAGCAAAGCAAAGTCATGGTCTTTACGACAGTCACTGATAAGGAATTTTATGAAGCGTTGGCGCACCGAATATTTGCGTCAGCTCAGATCCATACACCACAACAAATCGAACATATGCAAGAGTATAAAAGTTGGGGACGTCGGCCTGCTGCATGAGGATAATAAACCCAGGTTATTATGGCGACTAGCTCTGGTTCAACAAACGTTCCAAGGTAGAGATGGCCGAGTTCAAGCGTGTGATGTGCGACTTCAGAACCAACAAAAACTGAAAAGGCCTATCCAGCTTCTGTACCCCATAGAGATAGCAGCTGCCGGGGCGGAGGATGTAGAAAATTATTCTTAAAACATTAAATATCCATATTAAATATCTACCTGTTTATAAAATGTACTCATTTACTATTCCTTTTTTTATCATATTCTTTCTACAATATTACTACATTGCTGAATTACTTTACATTATTCATAAATAAGTATAACGGTAGCAACATTCTTTGTTTAATTTCTTTTATTGTAATCTTTTAAAAATCAGTCAGTAATAAATGAATTGTTAAAGCCGGCATACCGGTGATCGTAGCGAAAAATCAATAAATAAAGATTTTTAACAACTAATACTTTGAAAAAAGTTTGAAAAATTATATCTTTCGGCAACTTCCTCTCGCCAATCTTCTTAAATTCTGACAATAAAAAAATTTTCTCGAAAAGCTTCTCAAATCTGTCATTCGTGTCGACATCAAAATGTAGGTTCCGCAACTCTTAGTTAAAATTAACACTCACAACTCACTGGCTTAAGGGTTGTAATAGCCAATTAAGCTAAGTAAGTTTTTGTCTCGGAGATATCTTACTTACTTACTTAATTGGCCATAACAACCCGTGCTGCTTCGTGCGCGCCTACGCCAGTTGGTCACACCAATCGATGACAGGGCTTCCTCGATTTGGTCATTCCAACGGACTTCCGCAGATTCCCGCATCAAATACCCGTCTCGCCGGAGCATCCTCCTCCATTCGAACGACATGGCCGAGCCAGCGCAGCCGCTGGATATTAATACGCTGTACAACGTCTATGTCGTTGAGTAGCTCATACAGCTCACTGTTGTATCGGATACGGAAATCATCGCCAACTTGCACTGGACCGAAGATCTTGCGCAGTACTTTTCTCTCGAACACTCTCAAGGCCGCTGCGTCTGTACTTAATAGGGTCCATGCCTCTGCGCCATAAAGAAGCACGGGTAGGATGAGTGTCTAGTAGAGTGTTAGTTTTGTCGTACGAGAGAGGTGTCTGCTACTCAATTGCCTAATGACACCATAGTAGCACCTGTTGGCAAGAGTGATCCTGCGCTTGGTCTCCAGACTGACATCATTTCTGGTGGTAACGGATAGATAGATGAATTCCTTGACCATATCAAAAGTATAGTTATCGGCCGTAATCTGAGAACCAATACGCCGCGCGTCTCTACTCGTCGATAACATATACTTTGTTTTGCCCTCAGTGACTGACAAACCCATCTTAGTAGACTCGCGTTCAATAGCACTAAAGGCAGCAGTAACATCTCGTTTGGTACGCCCTATGATGTCAATGTCGTCAGCGTACGCAAGCAACTGGACACTTTTTGGAAAAATAGTGCCAGTGCGATGCACTCCTGCCTTTCGCAGAACACTCCCCACGACGAAGTTGAAGAGGTCGCATGATAAGGGGTCGCCTTGTCTGAAACCTCGTACGTTATCAAAAGGCTCGGAGAGGTCCATTCCTACCTTGACGGAGCTTCAGGAATTGCTCAACGTCATTCTGCATAGCCTTATCAGCTTCGCAGGTATACCGAGCTCAGACATTGCGGCAAAAACACGATCCCTTATGGGGCTATGAAAGGCAGCCTTATAGTCGACAAAAAGATGGTGCGTGTCGACTTGTTTCTCGTGGGGCTTTTCCAGGATTTGGCGTAGTATGAAGATCTGGTCAATGGTGGACTTCCCAGGTCTGAAGCCGCACTGATAAGGTTCAATCAGTGTTTTGACGGGTGGCTTCAGTAGTTCACACAATACGCCTGTAAGAACCTTATATGCGATAGGGAGAAGGCTTATACCCCTATATTTGGCGCATATAGTAGGGTCTCCCTTTTTCAGGACAGGACAGAGGACACTGAGGTTCAAATCGTTGGGCATACCTCTAGCCATATTTTGTAAATAAGCTGGTGCATACGCCCTACCAACTCATTACAACCGGTCTTAATCAATTCAGCGGGGAGGCCATCAGGACCTGCCGCTTTATTGTTTTTAAGGCGCGTTATCGCGACTTTGACCTCTTCATGGCTAGGCGGCGGAATCTCCACGCCGTCATCGTCGATCGGGTTCGGAACATCATCTCTAAAGGCGGCATTGTTATCGTCATCACCTTGTAGCAGAGTAGAGAAGTATTTCCTCCACAACCTCAGCACCCCTTGCGAATCTGTTATCAGGTTTCCGTTCTCATCTTGGCAGGAGGACGCTCCGGGCTTAAAACCTGCGGTTAGGCGCTTAACCTTTTGATAAAATTCTCGAGCATCATTCCTGCATCTATACATCTCGACTTCCTCGCGCTCACGCCTTTCCTGCTCCCTCTTCTTGCGTCTGAAAAGGCGTCTCTCATCCCTTCTCCTCTCTCTATAGTTCTCGACAATGGCTCGCGTTGCAGCTGACTGCAGCGTTTTCTTTTATGCGGCGTTTTTCGCTGCAGCAGCCTCCCTACACTCCTCGTCGTACCATTGATTTCGTTGGGGTGGGCGCTCGAAACCAAGGACTGTTTCCGCAGTAGTGCGCAAAGAGTGGGAAATGTTGGCCCACAGTCCACCAATGTCACTGAGATTGGATGGGGAGCGACGGAGCTTAGTTGTCCTTTGTGATCACAGCTTCTTGACGTCCAGCTTTCGCAATGTACTAGAGCGCGCAGACCTCGAGGCGCTAATGCGCAATCGGAACTTGGCTGCGACAAGGTACTGGTCCGTGTCGATGTTTGGACCTCTGAATGTACGCACAACTAGTACACTGGAGACGTGCCTTCCGTCAATCACAATGTGATCAATCTGGTTGGATGTTGATCGATCGGGGGACATCCAAGTGGCCTTATGAATGTCGAGATGCTGAAACCTGGTGCTACATACTACCATGTTGCCAGATGCGGCGAAATCGATCAGCCTCATACCATTGGAGGTAGTGTTTGCGTGGAGGTTGAACTGGGGCCAAAGATACCTTCCCGCCCGACCTTTGCATTAAAATCCTCGAGGACGATGTAGGCGTCAGGGACCGTGCACTTATCGTATACGTCCTCGAGTTTAGCATAGAAGGCATCCTTAACCACATCGTCCTTTTCTTCCGTCGGGGCGTGAGCACATATTAGGCTGATTTTGTAGAATTTTGCCTTGATGCGGATTGTGGCTATTCTTTCGTTCACAGATGTGAACCCAGAGACAAGATGACGAAGTCTCTTATTAACCACAAATCCAAATTCGTGCTTGTCTTTATGGCAGATGTAGTATACATCGCAAGATGCAAGCCTTTTGCATCCTTGTCCTGTCCATCGCATTTCCTGTATGGCAGTGGTGTCAGTCGTACATTTAATGAGGGCATCCGCCAGCTGGGCGAAAGCGCCTACCCTGTAAAGGGTGCGGACGTTCCATGTGCCAATACGTAAATCATAGTCCTTTATACGTTTGCCGTGGTCGTCAACTTTTGAGGGGATCTTTTCATAGGATTCTGTCTCGGTATTCATTGGATATTTGTTTTTACGTGGTGGGTTCCAAGCCCTACGCACAACCCAAATTTAACGTCCAGAGGATTGGACATTCGCTGCACGCATTAGTTAACATCTACCGGGTGCTAGAATGCCATCCAGGAGGGGCCACGAGGAGGCTGCGTGTCAACTTGACTACAGCAAGACAAGGATCGTCCTGGTGGTCGCCGCGTTGACCACAATCAGAAACTTTACCTTGTTTGCATGCCTCCCTCCCTCTCGGAGATATCGTTGAATGAAAATTATTACTTTTGAGTCTTCATTCATATCTTACCAAAGCAATGGCAGCGCTTAGGTAACATTTTTCTTTCAATGATATATCATAGAAAAAAAGATATCGCAAAATTCACAAAGGTATTTTAATGTAAGTTTAGCACATTCAGGCTCTGCAAAGATATTTTAGAAAAAAAATAATGCACGACGTAATAGCCATTCAAATATTAAGAAAAACTTTTTTTTCTTTTGAATTCAGCGCATAGAAGACCAGGTTCCTGGACTATTCATTTTTTAAATGTTGTAGGTCTGTGTTATCGACCAGGAGTCTGATTAACTAACATGTTTTGTAATATAATCCACACGTAGCTTTATAACCTTGTCTGACGTAAAGGCTCCTTGCATGGAATATTTGTGATCCCAAGCAATAACAGCCTAAGCCGAAAATGATACTTTCGATAAAAACCACCTTTTATGTACAGAAGTGTTCCTGAAAAAGTTGAAATAGTTCATTTGAATATATTTATTGCAAAATTAAAGATATTTAGACGGTCACGCCTAAGATGAAGATCGACAACGATTTAAACACTTATTTTAAATGTAATGGGGCTTCATTACGATAGAGGTCAATATAATTGCTTATGAGCAGAAAATTTGAGCCTTTTTGTATATTGGAATAAATATTTGTACAGTATGAGTTTTTTAACAAGCTAGCCGTTCAATTTTTGTACAATGGGTCAATTCGACCTCCGGGTACTGTACTTGTCTTTATTGACTAGTACACGTCCACGTCCTCTAACCTAGCCGTTAAATTTTTTTCTACCTCTTTCTGGTGAAAGTAACAGCGAACGCGTTCTCTTTTGTTACCCTTCTGCCGGATATTGAAAGTATGCTATTGGTCTGAAATATCTTCAGCAATCTCTGCAAATATATTTACATTTTAACAATCAACTTTTTGATTGCATTATGATTTTTTTGTTTGTAATTTTTATTATTTACACTCACTTTTATATTAAAAGAATCAACAAACCGTTATGTCAGAGAGTGGTACATTTCTCACTATGTAAGTTGTATGGACAATTGTTACAGCTTATTTCTTGAGGAGTTTTGTTTTATTTCTTTTTGTTATACCCTCGTGTCAAGTTTTATGCGATAGATGCGTTCCAATAAAAATCAAATATATTGAATTCACAAAAACGATACTCTAGATCAACGGTCTTCACAAAGAGAAACACACTAAAAATTAGAGAAGTACAATGAAAAAATAATATGTTTTTTGTATCTGCCTTCTTACTAGACATGCATACACATAAGTCATTCAGCTTCCTTGAATACATTCTATGAAAATAAAAAAGTGTTTCTCACGCAACATTCCATATAATTATTAAATGTTTTATTTCAAAACGCTGTAAAAAATATTTATTGTACTACATATTTTTTACTACTCATAAACACTTCTCAGTATAGCAACAACTAAATTTAGCTCTCTTTCTAAAATTTCAATTATAAAACTCTACGACATACTCCTGCTCTGCTGAAAGGTCACACAAAAATCACCGAAAATCGTACTTTCATCGTCAATTTTTGCTCTACAAATCTGTTGCTTCTAAAACATTTGCTTTGCAAAACTTATTACATTTTTTATCTCTCTAAATTAAGGAATTACGTAGAGCACATAAAAACGTATTGTACGTTACCGTAAGAACGTTTGTGCATTTATAGAAACGTTTAAAACGGGACAGCTGTCAACAAAGAATGTAAATAAAATCGAAATAGAACACAAAACAACACACAAACGAACACAACACAATGCAAAGAAATTGACATACATACATTTGTACAAAGTCAACTGTTCAGAACAGTGATGAGTGTTGTTAAGGTCATTAAAAAAGTAGGCCTTAATTGGAAGAAGTTATATTTGCTTCTTAAGTTTTATGTTATAAATATTTATTCTGGTAATATTATAGGATATTAAATTTTTGGTTCAATCTGAGTAAATATTTATTTACATATACATAAGTATATATATATATATATATTGTTCTATTCAAAGTGATTTGTTTGTTCTTTTTTATTAAATTGCAAAACAATACCTCTAGCTAGAATAGTAATAAAAAATACTCTTATAATTCTTTATGAACATTAGAATCATAAGAATATACATATAAAAATTGTAAAGATTAAAAAAATTATGTATAAATAGGAAAGTACCAAAAAGGACATTTGCATTACATTGCCACTCAAAATATAAAGATTTTTTATACACATTACAATCATAATAATAATTAAAGAAAAAAATTTTATACAGAAATTTAAAATATTGATATGCATATACGATTAATATATATGAAAGAATCAAAGAGGAGAATTCGTACCACTTCCTCACTCAAAATTCATATATATTATTTATTTATTTTGTTAAAAAAATTTTGTGTGCACAATAGAAACAACAATAAGTATATATTTTTTATAAAATAATTTTTTTATTATTATTGTAATCAAAAATTAATAATTTCATTATATGCATGTAACAATTTAAAAGTTTTATATAAATAATCATGAAAGTACCAAAGAGGACATTTGTGCCGCAATGCAACTCTGCATACAATAGCCCCATCACTCATGTTCAAATGTCACGTAAAAACGTGAGAGAATTCTGTTTTATACAGATCGTTCCCTTTTGCTAACGAGAGGGAACGTTTCGGTAAGCGTTTACATTGCTCTCCATACGCTAAAAAGAAAATGTTTGGTACGATACATTTTTCAAACGTCATAATTGTCATAGGAATTAAACAGAATACGCCCGCACTTAAAAAAAATTTGTCATACTTTTGCTAAAAAAATTTTGTGTTCACAATAGAAACAACAATAAGTATTTATTTTTTATAAAATAATTTTTTTATTATTATTGTAATCAAAAATTAATAATTTCATTATATGCATGTAACAATTTAAAAGTTTTATATAAATAATCATGAAAGTACCAAAGAGGGCATTTGTGCCGCAATGCAACTCTGCATACAATAGCCCCATCACTCATGTTCAAATGTCACGTAAAAACGTGAGAGAATTCTGTTTTATACAGATCGTTCCCTTTTGCTAACGAGAGGGAACGTTTCGGTAAGCGTTTACATTGCTCTCCATACGCTAAAAAGAAAATGTTTGGTACGACACGTTTTTCAAACGTCATAATTGTCATAGGAATTAAACAGAATACGCCCGCACTTAAAAAAAATGTGTCATACTGGTGGTGTACATATGAAAATATTTTATTGACTGGTATTTTTAGCTCTTTTCATAACTTGAAGAAACTTTCTTTACTCAAATCGAAACTGACATTTTTTGAAATACAGTGTAATACCTATTTTATATCATGGTGTACGGATAATTACATGAGAGAGTATAATGGTTTCTAATTTTTTCATTTGTATTTGTTAGTAGCTTTGTAACTTTGCCGAACTAAATCGAATTAAATCTTCCACAGGATCTCAAGGAAAATGTTAATCTTTGTCCACTAGCTTTATTTGCCCTCAGTTTTAAACGCGGTTAACCATAAACGTCAGAACAAGCCTTATAACATTTTCAGGGGAAACTGTGAATCACAAATCATTTCGTGTTCCCATATATGCTTATGTATGTTCTATATAGTGTCTCCATGGTATGTTAATCTAAATGTGACAACTATCTAAATAACTATATTCATATTTAAAGTATCTAGACCCATACTAATGCAAATATTAGTTACTCATCAATAGCGACTACGTATTAGGGACATCTGAAAATATAACATCATTTGACTAAATTTTCCATTTTTCCTTTGGTAAAGGAAAATTGTGAAAATATATACAGCTAAAATTCTACAGATTTCAAAACAAAAATTTAATATAAGCTTATTCTTTTCTTTTTTACAGTATATTACACAATTTGATTTATTCGAATGGTTGAGCTCTACCCTTAAAAGATTAAGAAGATTTATTACCAAAGATTATCTTTGGAAATTGCGTTTACCATTTTCAAACCCATTTTTTAAATTTTATGGCAATAATTTTGTAAACTTGCTCCCACTGTAAAAGTAACAGTATGAAGAACATTTTCATCTTCTCCAAAATCTGTGTCCTTCACAGTTTTTAAAAACACGAATTTACTATACATGACGCCTTCATTTGAATTTCGGATTGTAATACTCTATATTATAGTCGCTAAGGTAGTGTGTTAGCTTATTAGAAGTTTGAGGCCACGGTTCAAAACTCACATCTCCAAATAATCGAAATATGAAAAAATATTTCTTCGCCTGCTTCTCATCAGATTTCTGAAGTTGCCATAATGAAGTCGCCGTAGTCTAGTAGGTAGTGTGTTGGCTTTATATTTATTTATGGGTTCGAGCCCAGGCCAGACATCAAAATAAAATACAAAAAGTATTTCTTCGGGGACTTCCTCTCAGCAGATTTCTGGCAAAAACTTTGAGAGTAATTAAAAATTGCCATGAAAAGTTTCTCAATAATCTGTCGTTCGGAGTCGACTTTAAACTATAGGTCCCGCCACTCATGTATAAGACTAACAACAACACCATAAGTGGTGTGAGAAACTAGTTCGTAATCCTGACTGAAGGGTTGTAATGACCAATTATGTATGTATGTATGTATATTATATATTATTTTCAATATGTCAAGACCGTCGTTGCCAGTGAGTTAAAAAAACTTATTTAATTGAGCAATGTTATCGACATTGTTTCGACATTGCCATATTTTTAAAAAGTTAACTTTATTTTATCATTAAGTTGTAATAATGAAAAAAAAGTTAAAGGTAACTGTATGAGCCAAGAGCTTTTTCCTGGCACAAAGCGAAAAACTTATAAAGAAATTATGCTCTAATATTTCACCAATGTGAAATATTTTATTTTAACACACTTTTTCTATGATAAAGAAAAACACTTGTTTTACCACTGACGGTCGCAAAAAGAATAGAATTTATTTTAAACTTACAAAATAATATTTGTCTGCAATTTACCAGCACAAAGAATTCGGTGACCAAATTTACATTTTTTTTATATAGATTTTAAATAAGTACGATGATTAGCGGTACTTTAGTAAAGAATTTTATTGTGTTTTTGTATGTTTCTTTTTGTAACTTTTTTACAAACGCACACCCTGTAGGAAATTTAATCAAAGACTCAAACATCCTCCCCGCCTTGAAAGCAAGGCTTTCAATATTTAGGTTCCCCCTTTTTTAAACATCATATATTGGCAATTTACAGATTTTGGTAATGGCTCTTTTAAATACACCTTCTGCAGTTCTAATCGTTGCCACCCTTACCATACCATCGTCTCCTGGATGACATTCAGTAACTCGTCCGATAGGCCATTTGAGGGGGGGTATATTATCTTCTTTGAGCAACACTAAATCGTTTACCTTCAAGTTAAGCCTTGCAGCTGACCATTTTGTTTTAACTTGTAGTAGCTTTATGTACTCATTTCGCCACCTTTCCCAAAAATGTTGTTGAACCCACTGGACCAATTGGTATCTTTTTAATGACATTGGATTGGTTGCTAATACTGTTGGCTCGGGAACTGCAGTTAGTAGCTGACCGACCAAAAAATGCGCAGGAGTAAGTGGCCGAAGATCATTGGGATCCGAAGAAAATGGAGTAAGTGGTCTACTGTTAACTATTGCTTCTGTTTGACAGCAAACTGTATTAAGCTCATCATAAGTCAATATATGATTGCCAACCGCTCGTCGAATGAAATGTTTTGCTTGCTTAACAGCACTCTCCCATAAACCTCCAAAATGAGGAGAACGTGGCGGAATAAACTTCCACATTATACCTTCTTGACGGCAGGCATTGCGAACCTCTTCGTTGTGTGTCTCAGATAAAAAATGCTGAAGAAGATTTTGTAACTCACGATTTGCGCCTATAAAATGTGTGGCATTGTCTGAGTATATCACAGAGCAACGACCTCTTCTTGATATAAATCTCTTTAGAGCCATTATAAACGCAGTTGTGGTAAGATCAGGCACCAGCTCTAAATGAACTGCCTTTACCGAAAAACAAATAAAAACTGCTAAATAAACCTTTGAAGGAGATCGACCACGAATCCTGGGTGTAATCTGGAACGGGCCACAATAATCGATTCCAGAAACAAAGAAAGGAAATGTTTGTTCTACGCGATGGGTAGGGAGTGCGCCCATTATCTGGGACTCTGTAACAGGTCGGCAACGATAACATAAGATACATTTGTGTACGGTTTTTTTTATAACATTTCTCCCATTTATAATCCAAAATTGATCTCGTAACACATTATGAAGTGTCAGGGGGCCGGCATGCAAGTTCTTAATATGAAAGTAATTTACGATTGTTTTTACAAAGAGGTGATTGCTGGGTAAAAGTATTGGGTGCTTAGTTGAAAATGGCAACGATGAATTTTTAAGTCTTCCTCCCACACGCAAGACTCCCTCATGTATAAATGGAGATAATTGCAGCAATTTTGAATTATTACTTAGCGGTTTTTTGTGGCTTAATTGTTTTATTTCATCAGAGAAGCTTGCATTCTGTATGATTCGACAAATTACTAAGAGTGTTGCTTGCATTTCCTCAGCATGAATTGGACCTTGATATACTTCTTGACCTTTACTTAATTTAATAAATCTAAGCACATATGAAAAAATTCGCAGCAATTTTTCGTAGTTGTTGACATATTTGTGATTGCTTATTATATCTCCTTCAATTTCAGCTAATAATGAAAATTGGGTTTCAACGCATGGTGCTAAATCAAAAGACTGATCTTGTTCCGGCCATCCATCTTTCTTAAGTAAAAAGTCCGGTCCATTTAACCAAAAGGGTTTACTAAGGGTGCTAGTTGTGGCTCCTCGTGATAATAAGTCCGCGGGGTTTAATTCGGATGGCACATATCGCCATGTGCAATCATTGGTGAGGTGTTGTATTTTTGTTACTCTATTAGCTACGAATGTTGGCCAACGGCAAGGTTCCCCTGCAATCCAACATAGTGTTATCTTAGAGTCAGACCAGCATACAATTTGTTGTGGGATGATTGGAAAACTATTTCTTATCGACTGTAGAAGTTTACTGCCAAGTAGTGCAGCACACAACTCTAAACGTGGGAGACTAATTTCTTTGATGGGTGCCACCTTCGACTTTGCGCAGAGTAATCTAGAGCTAGCCTTTGTTTCATCAGTTGATACAGCATATATGCAGGCACCATATGCCCTTTTGCTTGCGTCTACGAATACATGGATATTAGTGTTAGCAAAGAATTTTACATACCTTGGTATTTTAATTTGAGAAATAAGATTTAGTTCACCACATATTCGCTTCCATTCAAAAAAGACATCGTGTGGAACGCTCTCATCCCAATGTAATTTAAGCTTCCAAAGTTCTTGCATCAAAATTTTGCAACGCACTATGATTGGATTGATAAAGCCCAAAGGATCGAAAAAGCTTGCCATGTGCGATAAAATAAACCGTTTAGTAGTTGAGACCTTTGATGGCTGCGCCGGATAGGAGAAGCTGAATATGTCTTCAGTAGGTGACCATTTCAAGCCCAATGTCTTTACGTAATGAATTCCTTCCAGCTCTACTAGGGTTTCTCGATCCGATGGAGGGACATCACGTAAAAGTGCTTCACTGTTGGAGACGAATTTTCTGAGTGGAAAGCCACCACAAGCCAATAGGGCAGTTACTTGCCGCTTTATTTCTATAACTTCTTCTTCTGTACTACCACCGGTCATCAAATTATCAACGTAGAAGTCGTTAAGTGTAACCTTGGCACCAATAGGATAATTATCCATTTCTTCAATTGCGATCTGTTGTAAACATTTTATCGCTAAATACGACGCGCTACTTGTCCCGTATGTGACAGTTTGAAGTTTGTAGGTTTGGATTGGATCGTTGATATGTTTCCTCCAAAGAATACACTGCCAGTAACTGTCAGCCTCATCCACCAGCACTTGTCTGTACATTTCTGCAATATCTGCAGACACAGCATACTTATGATATCGAAAGCGACAAAGAATTGTAAAGATGTCTTCCTGAAGATTTGGGCCAACTTTCAACATATCATTTAATGATTTTCAATTAGTCGTAACACAAGAGGCATCAAATACAACCCGCAGTCGAGTTGTAGTGCTATCGGATTTAATTACACAGTGGTGCGGAATGAAGTATCGTGCATTATCAATTTTTGTTGGAGCCATATGATTTAGGGAAATGTATTCCTCCATAAATTCTATGTATTCCTTTTGAATACCCTTGTCACGGGCAAATTTTGATTCCAAATATGTAAACCTTCGAAGAGCAGTTGAACGTGATTCGCCTAAGTCTGGAGGAAGCACCTTAAATGGGAGGCGAACAATAAATTTATTTGTAATTGGACATCTTTTGACAGTCTCCAAAAAGAATTTTTCGCAAGATATTTCTTCTGCCGACATTATTTCTTTTTGTTTTGGTTCACAGTCTTCAACTGTCCAGAATGACTCCAAAAGTTTATCAAGTGTCGGTTTATTGGATAGTGCAGTGGATTGGTTATATTTCACACTTGGTTGCATTGGTGATACAGTTGTTACATCACAGTCATCCTTTTTCGTAGTCGTCATACTAACAATTTGTTGGGGTTCAGAATTTTCATATATCGAATTTTCAGTTGGTATTGTATTTGATTTGCTGTTTGGTGTGCTGACTAAGCCTGATACTATCCAACCTAATTTTGTTTTCATAAGATTTATTTGATTTGCCATCTTAATTTTTCCCACCATAAGAAGATCCCAGAAGATTTCCACGCCGATGAGCAAATCAACTGGACCCGGAACGTTAAAGGTTTTATCGGCTAACTTTATATTCTGTGGTATATTCCAAGAGTTTGTGTTTAAGTGCTGGTGTGGATGATTCGATGAGATTGACGGGATAATGACGGCATTAAATGTTGATGTAAATTCACTGGTTAACGATTTAGCTTTGAGAATGCATGAATAGTTTGCACTAACTGATTTGGAGCCTCCAATTCCACTTATACTCATATTAATTTTCTTTCGAGGCAGACGTAGATGTTGAGCCATTCGTTCTGTAATAAAATTTGATTGCGAACACGAATCAAGTAGAGCTCGTCCTATGATAGAGACACCATTGGGGCTGTATAATTCAATCATTGCAGTTGCCAGGATTGCAAAATCTTTGTCCTTGAAAGCATGAAGACAGGCGGTGGGGGTTAAGTCGGTCTCTTCTACGGTTGTATTATTAGATTGGGCGCTGGTTAATTTATCGGTGTTAGAAGCTGATGTACTAGCTGGATCCTTGTGTAGCAAGGTGTGGTGTGTTGCATTACATTTTTGACATTTGTTGAGAGATGGGCACGATTTAGCAATGTGGCTTGTTCCGAGACAATTTAGACATAATTTAAGTCGTTTAGCGGCTCTAAATCGATCTGTCACGCTCATGTCAATAAACTTTGTACAGCGAAATACGCTATGATTTGGAGCGGAGTCACATATTATGCATTTCGTGGCTTGATTTAAAGAAACAAAGGCTGTAGTATGATGGTTAAATGATGATGTACGGTTATATCGATTTTGTTGCGAATGGGTTAATGACTGTTCCCTGGATGAAAAAGAGTGATTAGTTTCATGAATTTCTAATGACTTACAACGTCTTTCCAAAAATTTTGCTAAATCGTCCCAGCTGGGTAATTGCAACGATGTAGCGGTTCCACTTCCAAAGGCAGCTAGATTATCCTCCCATTTTGCCTGCAAGTTAGGATCAAGTTTAGAAACAATTAAATGCATTATGATACCATCTGATATTTGTTGTTTACTAGCGATCGATTCTAATGCACGTAAGCTAGCGTTAATGGTGTCTATAAATAAACGAAGTGACGGTACATTTGGTTTATACAATTTTTGAATATTGAAGATTTGCAGCAAGTGTGACTGGAACAAATAATTTTTATTGTTGTATCTAGTTTTTAATAAATCGAATGCGACGTCATAGTTCTCAGCGGTGACTTCCAGGGACTGAATAAGACGAGCGGCGCTATCAGTCAGACATGATTTCAAGTACTGAAATTTGGAAACTGGAGACAATTCTTGATTTTCATGAACTAAGAGGCAAAATACATTGTAAAATTCCATCCAGTCTTTATAATTGCCATTAAATTTTGATAGTTGTAGCGTTGGTAACTGAGGTCGTTGAGAAATCGAAGTTTGATGTGATACCCGTGTACTTGAAAGTGGAGACTCGTTTGATGGTCCACGGAGTGAGGCTAATCGTTCCAATATGACAGATTTTATTTCATAATAGGCTTCTTCAAAAGTGCATCTAGGATTTTGTAGGATTTCCGACTCATCGAGTGATTCCAATTCCAATTGAATTGTTTCAAATGATTTAAGTTGACGCTCCAATAGCGACAATTTTACCTCTAGCTGGTACATGGATAATTGAAGTAACTGATTTATATTGGTTTTCATTGAACAAATTTGAGTGATTAATTGGTCACGTTGCAGTGACCGGGTGCGAATTGAGCCCCTATAGACACAGGCAGATGGAGTTTGCTGCTCCTCCTCTTCTTTATCTCCAGCCATATATATTTATACTATAATTTTCCGATGAAAATTATTGGGCGGCTATCCGGTTCGAAGGACCGTGTATGAGCCAAGAGCTTTTTCCTGGCACAAAGCGAAAAACTTATAAAGAAATTGTGCTCTAATATTTCACCAATGTGAAATATTTTATTTTAACACACTTTTTCTATGATAAAGAAAAACACTTGTTTTACCACTGACGGTCGCAAAAAGAATAGAATTTATTTTAAACTTACAAAATAATATTTGTCTGCAATTTACCAGCACAAAGAATTCGGTGACCAAATTTACATTTTTTTTATATAGATTTTAAATAAGTACGATGATTAGCGGTACTTTAGTAAAGAATTTTATTGTGTTTTTGTATGTTTCTTTTTGTAACTTTTTTACAAACGCACACCCTGTAGGAAATTTAATCAAAGACTCAAACAGTAACTTTAAAGTTCACTTCAGTTAAAGTTATAATGGCCCTTAGAATATTAATTTTTACAAATATATTGTAAGATTTGTAATTATCACGCTTGTATATTTCTTTATCTGATGCCCATAATATATTAACGGAAATTTCTAGATTAAGCTAAGTTTAAATTTTTGAAAGAGAAATAAGTGATAAAATGGATATAAAAATGTGTGTGGTACATTATGCTGGAAAAACTTATTGCTGAGGGAAAACCACTTATTGAAAATAATAGCTGATCCCGAAAGGGCACTTGAGTTAGCTAAAAGTCATCAAGTTGTACATCTTCGTTAAAATGGAAGTATTTTTTACAACCTTGAATGTATTATATCGTAATACGAGGGTGAAAAGTTCCCTGGGGTGTGGACAGGACAACTCACGAAAATCGACAAGGCTTATAATGTTGATGAAGAACTATATACTCTAACCCAAATTTCCTGGACATAAGTACTAAAAGTATCCTAAATGAGAATGATAAGGTTTTTCACAGAACGGAGAATAAATTGTTAAAGGGCAGAAATATCAAGGATAGCAGTAGGAAATTTAATAAAAATAATAAATTTTGTGACTATTATCATGAGCAAATTGTTTTAGCGAGTAAACTTGGAATTGAGCACTATATTGAAGGAATTCCTGACACTATACAGATAGTACAGGCAAGTCGTCAGTGCTACAACGACACAACGCAGCCTCTTCAGCATTTTCAAAGATTGATTTGAAACAAAATTTACTACGGGTGTAGAGTAATATAGAACGCAAGGTAGCTGGCGGTCCAGAAAAGAAATCTGCAGTGAATATTTTAATTTCCCTTTAGATCATAGTTTTTATATTTCATGTCCTTTAGAATGTCGGATGTATTTTGGTTGCACTATCATTATTATTTTGTGATTCAAATAAACAACAAAATTTTTTAATAATATGTAATAGCATTTCATGGCAGTGAATTGAATGAATCACAATTATAAGGTCACTCCTATTTTTCACATATCAATACAACTTTAATCGATTAGGTTCCTTTTGAAGATTTATTTATTTTTTCAAGTACTTTTATGAAATACTATATTAATATTCTTTATTAAAGTTGTTTGGGGGCGGACATGCAACTACAAGGTAATGTCACTGACAGGCTTTAACTTGGCAAAGCCCAGTGCTATCCTTGTAAGTACATGTCAAGCAGCTCACAGCCTCCGTATCTTAGATCAGGCGCTCCCCGGTTACTGGTACCTGGTATCCGCTGGGTACTTGCTAACGTGAGAAGGCAAGATCGACGATTTGATACGACACTGGCTATGATTTTGTATGAATGGAATATGAATTGATGATTTTGGGCTGGTTGTAGTGGGGTTCTGACGCTCTGGAGGAAATATTGTCCTCTGACGGTTTTCAGAAACTCCACTTCGCCTGCGTCTCTTTAAAACCTTGGCAGGCCTCGAAGTACGTTCTTAGTTCCGTTGACGTATAGGGGCAGTTAAGTTTACACTTCTGCTCAGCTCCCCGATCTGGCTCTGAACACCTGTACACATGAGGTCAGGTGTCAACCCTCACATAGATAACCATGGGATCATTTTAGTGGGTAACTATACTACGGGCTAAGATAGCGGCTTCGAGTGGGGACCCAATTATGTTATGAAGAATTTTAATTTTAACTTTAAAGACGTGGAATATTTCAAAGGAAATAATACTTTTAAGAAGAGCGGGCGCGTGGCGCAATCACCACCGACCGCGAGCACGACAGTTGTGACTACGGAGCAAAGTAAATCTTTGGACGAGTCAACTACAACGAAGGAGATAATAGTGGAGACGGTAATAGATACCACGCCGTAATGCGGAACTAAGGCCGCCGAAGATCCGCGACGAAACAGTTCTCCTCGCTTGGAACTGATACACAAGATAAGAGCATTGGAAGAGGAAAGCCTGGCTCCGTGCCGAGAAATCATGCGGAAAATTAAGGTCGCCATGATTCGGCAAGAAAGGGTCAGCAATGACATAAAAAATCGTGTCTCGGAAATTGAAGAGCAGTTCGACGTGATGGAAAGGTATAGGAAAAGCTAGAAAGCGGCCGAGGAAGAGCGAAATGCGCAAATTTCAATAGCAACAACCGAAGTCAGGTCAACTGAACAAAGGGCTGACATTGAGACGAAAACCCCACTGACTAGAGGAAAGAGGATAGCCACAAGTCCTTCTGAGAGCACTCTGGTTACTGGTAAGAAGATAAGGGAAAAAGAGCCAAATGAGTGACAGCTGGTACAGAAAAGGCGTGGTAAGAAGCCTGAAATAGTAGAGAAACCGGTCGCTAGAGCCGACAAGGAAAAAGAAGCGGAGCGACTTCGCTCTAACAGATCAAAGTCAGAAGCATTGCTTATTAAACCAGCTGAAGGAAAAAGTTACGTACTTAAAAATCTGCGCGTCAAGATGCAGCCAAACGATGCCGCGAAAGTGAAGGGCATACGCAAAACGCGCACAGGCGCACTTTTACTGGAGTTCAACAGAGGGGAGAAAATTCAACCCACATTTGTGGAGGA
The DNA here is from genome assembly GCA_936449025.2 of Sarcophaga subvicina. Lineage (NCBI taxonomy): Eukaryota > Metazoa > Arthropoda > Insecta > Diptera > Sarcophagidae > Sarcophaga > Sarcophaga subvicina. Next base: position 60,032,719 of record OW388082.2, on the reverse strand, counting down.
GGTGAAGACCACTGTTCAACAAGCAGCTTCAATTACTGAACTAAAGCCCACGACAACACTAGAGATTCGTGACCTGGACTCCGTTACGGAAAAAGAGGAAGTAGAGAACGCAGTAAAGAAACTGCTCGCACTGCTGAGAGTGCTGCCATTTTGCTGAAAATAGGAGAGATAAGAATTGGCTGGATACAGGCTAAGATCCGACCCTGGGTCAGTGAAAAACGTTGCTTCCGATGTCTGACTTTAGGTCACAGAAGGGCAGGCTGCATGAGACCAGACAGAACGACTTTGTGTTTAAAGTGTGGCGAAGCGGGTCCTAGAATTAGGGAATGTGCAAATCCAGCCAAGTGTTGTCTATATGTTGATGCGGGGCACAAATCTTTGGACCATCTTCCTGGTTCTAGGCGATATCCGGAGTCTGGTGCAGCGCAAGCATGAGAATACTTCAGGCAAATATGCACAGGAGCAGAACGGCAGACGCACTCTTAGAACAGATTGCAGCTGAAAAAGCCATCGACGCAGTTATCACCAGTGAACAATACGGACGCACATCCCGTTCTACCTGGTTTGAGGACGAAACAGGAACAACAGCAATATGGCTGCCGGGAAAAAGTAAATTTGTAGCGGCAGAAAACGGTTCGGGCCCTGGGTTCACCTATTTGAAATCCAACCAATTTACTCTGGTAAGTTGCTATTTAACACCGAATGATCCGATCCAGGAATTGCAGACAAAGCTTGATCGTATAGAGAACAAATCACGAGAAATAGGAGGACATTTGATAATTGTGGGCCTGTGCAGGGCCACAATTCAGTTCAATTTCAGAAATTTTTTAACCAATGCAAAAGACTGTCTTAACATCAAGGAAACTATAAAGATTTTCAGTGGGGTGCACAAATGAGTATATGTTTGTACTCTGAGCAATTTTAATTGCATAAAAATAAAAGTGTTAAAGAAATTCAAAAATTTTTTTCGTTTTTTATTTAGTATTTAGTACTTAACAAAATAATATAAATTTCCTAACTAAGATGATCAAATTCTAAGAAAAAAAAACAATTAAGAGGAAAATAACTCGGATGTACTCAATTCCAAAATTTTAGGGAATACGAGTATTTTTAATATTTAGTCCAAAGACCCTTGTTATGTAAAACCTCATTTACGCGACTTAGCATGCTCTCTACCATATTCTCTATAATTTCTTTCGGAAAATTTGTCCATTCCTGATGACTCCGTTGCCAAAGCTAACCTAAATTGGTTGGGGCTGATCAGTACTGTCCCAACCATCTCATCGCGAATGACGACAAATTCTCAATTGGATTGAGGTCGGGACTTTGTCCAATTTCTGTGTTTTCTTGTAAACTTTAATAGTGCCATTTTTAGCCGAAAGTGCAGGTTTTTTCTTTTTGAGTGCCGAGGTATAGCCAATATCTTTAAGAGCTCTACTTGCCGTCCATCGACTAACGCTTTTCCCGATTGCCAAAAAGCTCCTTTGGATGTTAAAAATGTGTTCCTTTTTATTTTTGTTAGCATGAAATTTTCATCCGCATTCGTTAGTAGTTTTTTACGACGTCTGTCTTGAAGCTTGGGAACAACAGACCGTTTTTGGACTCTGATGACTACTGACTGACTAACTAACTTGTTTACAAATTTCCCTGGTAGAACGGTCACTTCCAGTCAAAGCTACAGTACTATCTTCAGTTGTTTCTTCATTTTTTAATAGAAATTGATTTTTGTTCGATAAGTTGCAAAACATATACGCTCAACGAGATTAAGTAATTAATATTAAACTAATATTTTCTTAAAAAGTCAAAGTAGTGCAAAAACATGAAAAAATAACGATAGTTTTTGATTTCGTTTTTGCAAACATATCATAAAATGGACACTTGCAAAATTAAATACATGCGAGTTAATTTTGCTTTGTTCGTTTTTTGCTTAGGGCTTGATGATTTCTAACTTTTGAAGTTTTCTTTATTACTTTTAGTTTTATTCAATAAAAAGCGTCCAAAATACAAACATGTATTCATTTGTGCACCTCACTCTATGTACATAAATATATGTAAAATGAATTGTCATTTATATTTTTATTTAATTTTTAATAAAAAAGTTTAAAAAAGAAATAAAAATGAATTTAGTACAATCGGGCAGAAAAAAGTACAATTTTTTGTGAAAGTTAGTACAATTTGTTAAGATCAATTGCCCATCCCTGAGTGTAATACATTAATGAAATTATGTTGACCATTTATTTTAAACAAAATATAAGAACACTTTGTTGTGTAATGTATATTGTAAACGAAGTAAACTAAATTCAAAATTAGGCCAAACGAAAACAAAAGAAGAGTCAACTAACTATAAAAAGGCAATGTACGAATAAACTGTTGTGTTAAGATAGGTCAGCACCAAACTTTGTTCGATATTTCAATGCAATCCGATATTTTTAAAGAACACAACGATCGCTCGCGTAAAATAATTTGTAAGTTGATAAAATATAATTCGTATGCAAAATTCCAATATAATGTCATGATCTTTTATAATGTGAATTGTAAATATGTTTAAGCTTAGAAAATATGTTTATATGTATATGTTTAATTTTAGAAAATATAACTTCTCATTGGTAGTATTAAAGCAAGAAATTTTTAATAAAGAATAAGATTATGCATTTGAACTTCAGACAGCAAACAACTTTGCTAGACTTTCATTTCATCATCTTCATTACATGGCGATTCTGCTCAAAATTGGGTATAATAGCAGTATTGCTATAATCTAATTATAAGAGCCACAAGTGATTGAACCAGCATACAGAGCTTATGCTTAGCTGGAAGATATCCGGATCAATAAATTTTTATTTGTAAAAAAAAAAGAATTTCTTATGAAAGAGTCCTGGGAGGACATACTAAAAAACTTAGAAGAGGCTGAAGCACGCTGGGCTCAATTGCTCGAAGAAGGACGGACAGACAAGAAACCGGCAATATTGAATGCAGGACCAAAGCCAAAGAAATTGAAGACAGTTGAAGAGAAGGAACCTCCGATACCCATATTCCCCTACCAAAAACAAAGAACTCACGGGGAGGAATTATCAACAGAAAAAAGAAGGAACTAACAACACTATTGGACATGGTCCGCAAATAGGGAAAAATTAATTTGTAAAATTTAAAAAATTAAGTTAGAAATAAAGTCATTGAAAAAGAGAAACAAAAAAGAATAAATAAAAATGAAAAAATTATTAGCTGCATTGTTACTTTTAATAATAACAATATATATACTTATATTATGGATAAAAATAAGCATAGCAAATATTGTAGAAAACGGTTTGGAAAAAGTGAGACATAATAGTTTTTGGCTGTAGCCTTAAACATCATAATATAAATCTCGTAAAAGTGCTCGATAGATTACAACGATATAATTTGAAACTTAATGCAAGCAAGTACTGTTTTTTAAAATGAGAAGTGGTATATCTTGGACATTTAATAACGCCAAACGGAATAAAAACTGATCCAGAAAAATTTAATGCAATAAAAAATACCCAGTACCAAAGAACACTGACAAAGTAAGAAGATTTGTGGCATTTTGCAACTATTACAGACGTTTTGTAAAAGATTTTGCAAAAATAACAAGTTGTCTAAATTCTATATTGAAGAAAGATAAAAAATTCATTTGGACAAAACAACAGAGAAATCGGACAGAATAGACCAATATCTTTCACAAGTCGTTCACTTAATAAACATGAAAAAATAAACCAGTAATTGAAAAAGAAGTAATCGCAGTTCACTGGGGTATACAATTTTTTAGACCTTACCTTTATGGTAGGAAATTTATTGTTGTTACGGACCACCGCCCTTTGGTTGCATTGTTTTCGCATAAGAACCCAAGCTCGAAATTGACTAGAATTCGTGTGGAATTGTCAGATTACGATTTCGAGATAGTATACAAGAAAGGAAGTAATAACACGAACGCAGACGCATTATCAAGAATACAACTAAACTCCGAGGTGTTACAATCAATGATTCCCGATAAGATTGATGAAACATTAAAAAATCACTAGTGATAACAGGAAACATGCAAAGAAAAATGATTCAAAATGAGGAAATAAAAAATAAGAAAAATATTAACAAAAATGAAAAGAGTAGAAATGGATCCAAAGAAAATGGTACTGTATATCCCTCAGAGTCTGTTCAACTCAAGGTTTGGGACTTCACATCCATAAATGAAATTCAACAAGCGAGAAAATTGAAATTTTTACTAGAAAAGTCCACAAAAGAGATAAAAGTTGAAAACGATTCTGTTCTAAATGAAACGCGCGTCAGATGTAGCGATAATCCCTGTTATTTAGATCATATGTTTCAGAAACTACCTTCTGTTTTAGACAGAACAAATTGTATAAAATTCGCACTAGAGAAAGGTGACGAAATATTTAAAAGAATAAATGTAGAGAAATTTAAAGAAAAAATAAACAAGAATAAAGAAAATGAAGTAATAAGATTGTTATATAGTAATCCTCAGAGAATAACAGATGAAAAAAGAAAGCATGAATTAATTGAATTGTATCACAGTACACCATGTGGAGGTCATTTCGGAATAAGAAAGACTTTGATAAAATTAAAACAAAAATACATATGGAAGAATATGTTTAAAATGGTAAAAAAGTACGTTTCATGATCTGTGCCAAAGAAACAAACAAATAAGACATACCAAAGAACCACTATGCGTAACAGATACGCCAAAAAATTGTTTTTCCACAATATTAATAGATACAGTTGGACCTTTGAGACTCTCTGAACACTATCACTATATATTGACTATGCAATGTGAGCTAACTAAATATATAATAGCTGCACCAATGGAAACAAAGGAAGCCAAATCAGTTGCAAAGTGTTTGACAGAAAATCTGATATTGAAATACGGTACATTTAAAACATTAAAATCAGATAGAGGTACGGAATTTGTAAATGAATTAATGAAAGAAATATGTACTTTATTGAAAATAGAACACAAAATTTCAACACCCTATCGTCACGAAACTCTTTGTACAGTAGAGAGAAATCATAGAGTTTTAAATGAATACTTTTTGTCATTCGTAAATGATGATAATTGGAGTGATTGGATACCCTATTATACTTTTGCTTATAATATAACACCTTATATAGATACAAACTACTCACCATTGAATTGATTTTTGGTAAAATATCAGAAGTTCCTGGTGAAAATATAATGACAGACAATACAATATATGATTGGGACAATTATGCTAAGGAATTAAAATTAAGATTAAAGAATTCATTAGAAAATTCTAGAAAAATAATTAAAACTGTAGAAATCTTATTCCTAAGATTGTATATTCTATTCATTTAGAATAGAAAACTGAAGGGAAAACGCACTGTTTAGGTTTCCTAATTACCTTTACTTCAAGAACTTCAAAAAAGTTGCAACCCGTCCGGTAAATTAATACTAGACAAAGTTGTTCATACTTTGAAGGCAGAAAGCAAAGTGAGTTTTATTCATTCAATTTGCTCGGTTTATATAGTATTTCAAAACACACATACATAGGCAGTTCATAAATATAAACAGAGTTGTGTAAAAATATAAACAGAGTTGTGTAAAAATATAAACAGAGTTGGATAATGATAAAGCAGGGTTGCTTTTCATAAAATCTGTTAAATTCAAATTAAGAGCGTTAAATGTTAAAAATAGTAATATGAAAATAAATGATTATAATTCAGTAAAAGATAAGGTTATACATAAAATAAATGAAATTAGTATATAAAATAATATTGAGCTGCTTCAGTCTCCCCCTTTGATGCTGACATCGTCCCGATGAGGCATCAAAATCTATTTTCTGGGTCGACCTCTAGTTCGCATCTTCCTTATTGGTTGCTTGGATTGATTTGTTGACCCTATCACTGGTGTAAGGGCTGAGGCATGGTCCCAAGTGGGAGATTCAAGTCATCTTCATGGGCTAGCACATAGGATGTAGACCCCTTCTTGTCGATGATAACGTATGGACCATCTCGCTTTGGAACAAATTTTGATGAAAGTTTTTTGTTGCTGTTACTCAATACGTGTGTTGTAACCAATACTTTGGAATCAATATCTAGTGGAGGCTGATTTCGTCTTTGGCTGTTGCTGATTTGTTTGTTATGATCTTGTTGTTTGGGGACGTTTTCCTTGACATCCTTGAAAGTATTTACCATTTGTTGTAGATGCGGCGTTATTTCTGACAAAAAATTCAGACTGGATTATGGCTTCTAAGTCATGTTGTACGTCATCAAGTGTACGAAGTTCACGCCCGAAAGTTAAATAAGCTGGAGTGTACTTTGTACTTTGGCATAGCGTTGTATTCATTGCAAATCGAATGCTGGGTAATTTATCATCCCAAGATTGATGATCATTTTCAACCAATATAGAGAGTTGTGCTTTCATGTCTCTATTTTTGCGCTCGACAGGATTGGCTTCAGGGTGGTAGACTGGAGTTAGTATGTGTTCGATATTAAGACAGTAGAAAATTTTCTGCATGACTGCCGAAACAAATTGAGCACCATTGTCGCTGATGACCTTCCTGGGTACCCCATATCGTAGGAACACTTCGTCGATTAATATTTTAGCGCAGGCATCGGCTGTGGCTATTTCTAAGGGAAAAAGTTCAACCCAACGGCCGGCGATGTCTTCTACAATAAATATCCATTGACATCCTTTATGTGAGACAGGCAATGGACCAAAGAGATCATTGGCAACTACTTCAAACCGCTGGTTACACGAAACTGTTTGATAAAGCCCCGCAGGTTTTAGATTCGTAGCTTTGTACCTTTGGCATTCTAGGCACTCCTTGACATGTTTTTCAATGTCTTTTCGTATGCCTGGCCAGTAATATCTGGATGTAATTTTGGAAGTGGTTCTTTGTATACCATAGTGACCGGCAGTTTCATCATTGTGGTAGTATCTGAGTACGTTTAGCCATTCTTCACTGGGTATAACGAGCTGAGCGTCTTCGGAATCTTCGTTATTGTAACAGTATAGGACACCGTCATTTATGATGTAACCTCTTTTTGACCAGTAGGCTAAATCCTCAGTATTATTCTCAAGGCAATCAATAATCTTCTTCAGTTGAGGGTCATTTAGTTGACTATTTATTATTTCACTGGCGCTTTTTCTTGGGATCTCAATGGAAAATGAACAAATTTCGCAAGGATTGGAATCGTCATGGTTATCGTTACAGGGTGGTCTTGAGAGCGTATCGGCAATGACATTGGTTCTTCCTGGCTTAGATTCAATATTTATATCAAATGGTTGCAGCAGCAAAGACCATCGTGCTAGTCGTCCTGTTGGTGTTTTGATTTTTATCAGCCATTTCAAGGGCTGATGGTCGGTTACTAGCTTCACAGGAGCTCCTTCAATATAGCCGCGATACTTCTGGACAGCCCAAACAATTGCGAGCGCTTCCCGCTCAATTGTGGAATAATTCCGTTCCGCATTCGAAAGTAGTCTGCTTGCGTATTCAATAGGGTGTTCGTATTGGCCCTCCCCCTGGAGCATCTGTTTTGAGAATGAATAGTTCACCATCAACAGCTTGTCTCAAAATAGGTGCTGTCGTCAATAATTTCTTCAAATTGTCGAAAGCTTGTTGTTGTTCAATGCCCAATTCTTTGATAGGGCTGAAAAAAGGTTTAGATATATCTGCAAATGATGGTATAAATCGACGATACCATGAACATGCCTGTAGAAATGACAAAACTTCTTTGACATTTCTCGGACTTCTTCGATTGTTAAGTGCAGATACCTTTTCCGGATCCGTCATAATTTAACTGAAAGGGTAAGGGTTTAGTATGGTGTAATGCATTAATGAAATTATGTTGACCATTTATTGTAAATAAAATATAAGAACACTTTGTTGTGTAATGTATATTGTAAACAAAGTAAACTAAATTCAAAAGTAGGCTAAACAAAGAACAAAAGAAGAGTCAATAAACTATAAAAAAGCAAAGTACGAATAAACTGTTGTGTTAAGATAGGTCAGCACCAAACTTTGTTCTATATTTCAATGCAATCCGATATTTTTAAAGAACACAACGATCGCTCGCGTACAATAATTTGTAAGTTGATAAAATATGATTTGTATGCAAAATTCCAATATAATGTCATGATATTTTATAATGTGAATTGTAAATATGTTTAAGCTTAGAAAATATGTTTATATGTATATATTTAATTTTAGAAAATACAACTTATCATTGTTAGTATTTAAGCAAGAAATTTTTAATAAAGAATAAGATTATGCATTTGAACTTCAGACAGCAAACAACTTTGCTAGACTTTCATTTCATCATCTTCATTACACCACGAGCGAAGAACGAAGCAACTTTGCGAGTACATCAAAGTGTGTACTTACCCCAGCTCGTTTTTCCCTTCTCTCCTACAAACCCAAGACTTTTCAAAGTACTTTTAACATGCAAAAGGTGTCTTAAGAAATAGAGAGAGAAAAACGGAATAAAGATGAAAGGCGGAAAAATAACACTTAAAGAAAGATCGAAAGAGAAGGGATCAAAACAAAGATCAAAAGCAACAACAACACTTAAAGACAGATCGGAAAGTTTCAGACAAAATGACAAATAAGAAAGGAGAATGGAAGGACCGGAAAACAGTACAATACGGCCCAAATTTTATATTATTTTTTATTTGACGTAAGACCACGGTTCAAACCCCAGGTCAGACATCAAAACGAAAATAAGAAGAAAATATTTCTTCGGTGACTTCCTCTGTGCGAATTTCTGTTTAAAACTTTGAGACAAATAAAATTGCCATGAAAAGCTTCTCAAAAGCCTATCGTTCGGAGTCGACTTTTAAGTATAGGTCCCGCCACTCATGCATAAAATTAACACACACAACATAAGTGGTGTGAGAAAGTAGGTCCATAATACTGACTGAAGGTTTGTAATGATCAATTATGTATGTATGTATGTATGTAGCCTAAGTAAAGGATTTATTTAACTAAATACGTGAATAAGCATAAAAGTAAATAATTTTCTTTGAATTCACTTGAAATAAACGTTTTACATATATATACATATATTTATCCCATTCTTTCTTTAGCCGAAAGTCCATACCATGCGTTTTGCATTACATGCGTATACCGAAAAAGTAGAATCAGTGTAGTTGATTGTGACAAGTTACAGAAGAAAAAGCATAAATTGCATAGACGCATAGAAAGTAGGATTACTTTCTACTTTTCTATGCGATTAATGCAGTGTTTGAAAATGTCAGCAGTTTTTTAAACTTGGCATGCCAAATTATATACTATTGTGAATGGTTTCTAGAAATATGTTTAAATAGTGCAGTACTATTTTCGCATTTTTCTTTTTGCATTACAAAATATTAATAAAACCATATTTTATAATAAAGTTTATTACTAATTTAAGAGGAAAATACATTAAAATACAGTTTTAACACATTTCTTTCATGAACAAAATATGTATATGATCACTGTTTATACATATGTATGTATATATGATTGTTTTTATGTACTGAGTGTCTGTCATCTATTTTGAATTTATTAATTTGTAAACAAGAAAAATGGAGGATAAATTAAAAGAAAACACTCGTCTTGTGTTATTTTGAGGATTTTAATAGGCCTTAACAGCACAATACAATGTAATTTTTGTGTAAAACTATTAATAAATAATAAAAACAACTAATAACAATTTTTAATTTTTCCTTTCAAGAAATTAAAAAATATTGGCAATTTTCAGCAAGAAAATTTTTTATGAGCAGTACGTCTTATTTTGATCTTATTATATTTAGCTTCTTAATTAACTCTTGCTCAAGAAACTATACTCATTGTGACCGAAATTCACCAACATTTCGATTAATATTTAAATATTTAAGAATCTTTAAACTTTTCACTGAAGAAATTAAAAAATATTCCATATTTTCCCCTTTTTAACACAAAATAAATGTTTGTTTACATTTAATTTTTCTACTTTATCTGCCAGTTTTCACTCTGTTGCTTCTAACACATTTGCCTCGCAAAACTTATAACATTTTTTTCTCCCTCTAAATTGGCCTGTCCTTTTTATGTTATGAGCGTTTTTCAAATGTCAAAATATCACATATGTAAACTGATAAATTTGTAATTAATGCCATAAATTCTTTAAAAATTACAATTTGATTTTCTATTTTTCCCAAAAATGTTCTTGTTCGCTTGTTTGTTGTTTACCACAACAGCTGATCAAAACAAAAAACCAGTCGCATAAACGCATTGTGTGTAACTTGCAATAAAATCGGCATAGAAAGCAAGATTCGCAAGGCACATGAAAAGGATGGTATGGACTTTCGGCTTTTTAACTGCCCGATTAAAGTATTCTTGTTATGGCCAGATTTATTTGCAATTATCTTTGAATGGAAAAGCAAAATTAAAAATCGCAAAATAAATACATATGTATGTATGTATGGCCTCGAACAAATCGGAGTGGTAAGAAATTCTTTTAATACTTATTATTATATTTTCTATACTTATTATTATATTTTACAAATACATATTTTCTTTGGATACTTATTATTATATTTGTTATTATATTTTATAAAGATAAATATCTTATTATTCATTTTAATAAAAATAAAAAGATGAAAATTTGAAAATAACAAAAATTAATGTTATATTAACGGGGAATAAAAATACTTGAAAGTTTTAATTAGTATATGGTAAGTAGGATGACATTATTTGTGTTGCCATAACTCTCCCACCGTTGAGCTTGAGCGTAACGAATGTTTGTGTAGTTAAAGAAACGTTCAAAACGTGACATCGTAAACGAAGAATTTAAATAAAAACGAAACAGAACCCAAAACAAAACACACACGAACATAACACAATGCATAAAAATTAATTTACAGACGAAGTCAACTGTTCAGAACAGTGATGAATGTTGTTAAGGTAAAGCAAAATTAAAATAGTACCAATTGGAAAAAGGTATATTTGCTTCTTAAGCTTTATGTTATTATAAATATTTAGGGCCATTATTACAACTTGTCGTTAGACTTGGGATTAGTTAAAGGTACCTTTAGCTAAAGGCAACTGGAAAGTTACCTTTAACTTATTTTCGATATTACAACTTACAGATAAAAATTTTCAAAAATATGGCAGGGCCGGAGCAATGTCGATAAAACTGCTCAATTATACCAGTTTTTTTAACACAGTGGCAACCGCGGGCTTCGTTTTTTGTTGTATATGCTCATTTCTACGCCTCCATTCTATAACGTTCTAAGTGTACTTAGAACGTTTTTAATGTGCTTGCATTTTTAAATTCTACGTTCTCTAACTTAAATGCTGTCAAAATTTGGTTAAGATGAGCCGATCCGTTCCAAAGTTATAGGCAAAAATCTACTTAGAATACACATATAGTCGTATATCGCTTGAAAACTTTGATAGCTCATAACTCAAAACACACTTTTTCGACTTAGAATGTTATAGAACGGAGGCGTCGATTTTGTTTAAATTTGAAGTTGACATAATGAAAGTAATATATAATATGGTAAGTTCAAACATAAAGTGATCTTTAAATGTTAAAGGTAGGATGATCCTCCCTTTAGCTTAACGATCATTTCTATCTTATTGGGTACTCATAATAACGAAAAACAATTTATCTGCCCGTTAAAATCCCCTCTTTAGTTAACGGCAAGTTGTAATAATGGCCCTTATTCTTGTAATATGTTTGGTTTAATCTGAGTCAATATTTATGGAATTTAGATATACATACATAAGTACACTGTCGAATATTGTTCTATATTGCAATATTTTGAATAGAATAATAATAAGAAAAAATACTTATAATTATTTGTGCATATTAGAATCATAAGAATATGTATTTAAAAATTTTAAAGATTAAAAAATTATGGATAATAAATAGGAAAATACTAAAAGGACATTTGCGTCACATTGCCACTCAAAATATATATTATTTGTTTGTTTTGTTTCAAAGTTTTTTATACACATTACAATCATAATGATAATAATAACACTATGCGATAAAATACAAAAAATAAAATACACCTAGTCTAAGTTGTTCAGTTAGTTGAGTAGAATTCAAAAATACTTTTTTATTTTTCTCGAACCCTCCGAACTCGTTTTATTTGACAAAAACGGTTTTTTTTACCCAAAATTATTGATTATGTTTGAACCTATTTTAAAAATCCAAAGTTTTTAGAAAGGGGGAGATTAGCCTTTCCAGTAGTATACATAAACAACTAAATAAGTAAATAAGGAGTATAAGATTAAAGTATATAATAGTATCATTTTACCACATTTTGTTTATTGCTCTTCAATACTATTTCTTTTAAATACAACTCAGATGGACAAACTTCAAAAGTTGCAAAACAGGGCTATGCGTATTATTTTAAACAAAAACTATGACACAAATATAAGAAGTATGCGAAAGAACTAAATTGGTTAAATGTTAAACAAGTTGTTACTTTTCACAACTTGAAATTTATTCATAATATAAAATTTGGAAAATGTCCTGAATATTTAAATGAAAAATTACAGTGTAATTATGAAATTCATAATTATAATACTAGAAGAAAAGATAATTATAGATTACCACTGATGAGAACTACAAGGGATATGAATTGTTTAGAATATAAGGGAATTAAAAAGTGTAATGAACTACCAACTAATATAAAAGACTGAAAATATAATTTTTTTTAGGAAACTGCTGATTGAATATTGTAAAAATAATTAATGTATTAATGTAAATGTATTAAAATGTAAATGTAATTAATGTAAAATGTATTAATGTAAAAATAATTAATGTATTGTATATACCTAGGTTTATAAAACCGTAAGGAATAAATAAATAAAAAATTAACATTTTGTTCAAACATATATGTTATGAAATTTGATGGGGTAAACTTGGAAAATATTACTTTTTTCTTATTTTTCCAAAGTTTGGCCTTTCCTAATTGGAGAATATAATTAAAAGCTATAAAACAAGTGGTGATATTCTTGAAGTGGATTCTCTTTTGAAGAGATTGAAATTTTGTTTAATAAAACTTTAAGTTAAACATTTTTAAAATTTTTGATGGATTTTAAGTGTTTGTTGAAAAATGTGTCCTTTTTCCATTGGACCAACCACCGGAAGTTGGCTAATGTTTGCGCAAAGCGAAATAATAATATTTGCGAAAAACGGAAATATTACACTTCTTTTGATAGTCGTTCCAACGTGCAAAGAGCAAATTCTCGGGTAAACAGGGTATTTATAATAATGTGAAACAAATTTTTTGCCCATTAAAATCCTGCCTTTAGTTAAAAACAAGTTGTAGTAAGGGTTCTTATTATTATATTTGTGGGAATGAAGTTGCGAGTAAAGAAGAGCGAGTAGTGAGTGGCAGTGTAGAAGAAGACGCCGAGCGATTAGTACTTGTGACGGAACCCGTAAAATATTTTTTTTTTCATTTATTTATAAAAGCCATTTTTTTTGAAAAGAAAAGCACTCTTGAATTATTTTGATTTTGTATTATTTAATTGTAATAAATAAAATATCACAAATTTGGGGGCTCAACACGGATAATTGAGTGATGTGTTAAATGTAAAATGAAGAAAGAAAAATTTTGTGTGTATATGTAGGGAGAATACAAAAACAGCAACGACGTATTAGTGGAAGAGACTTGTCGAATCAAAATTGCTAACGACGATCACAACGTATTGTTCGATTTGTTTTCTTGTGTGTGCTTGCAGACGAAAACAGTACAAGAACAACAACGACGTGAAAGTAGAAGAGACAGCAAAACAGGAGTGCAAACGACGATTACGAAAAATTTTTTGATTTTGTGTTTTTGCAGATGAAGAGAGTAAAATATCAAAACGATAATTGTTAACGACGATTACGACGAATTAATTCATTGTGTATGTGTGAAGAAACGTGTATAGTATTGCAACAACGACGACGCTTATATTTTTTGTTTCTGTACATGATTGACGACGAATACGCAGTTAATTTTGCCGCACGAAAGGAGGAGAAGTGAAATGCAGGCATAGAATTGAAACATCGAGTTAGTACAAGTTTGAACATGCCGTCGTTAGGTGATTATGAGGCAGTAAGCAACAATTTGAAATCGGCTAAGCGACCTGTGGTGGTTTTATAACCTTTTCGTGGAAAAACCAGCATATGTTGAGGACAACCAACCTACTTGGTATTAGCTACAACGCCGATAATTTGTTTAAGCAAATTTTTGATAATTTACGAAGAGGCATGATGTTGAAAAATATTGAAAGTATGGATGGTGAGAACGACGAGTTTAACGACGATGTTAATGACGATAATGAAGGTGAAAATGATGTTAACAATCACGGTAATGAGCGCAAGATGATACGTGCACACAGTGATGCAAGTTTTAATAGTGCAACGAGTAGAACAGTTGGAAATGTAGCAGGTCAGAATTTGCCCAAGTTTTCCCTGAATTTCCGCGATATCGAAGAATCACTTAGATCTTTCGATGGTAATGGTAGTTTTCTGGTGAACGTTTGGTTGGAGGAATTTGAGGAAACCGCCTCGATTATGTGTTGGGATGATTTCCAAAAATTTATTTTTGCAAACCGATCATTAAAGGGTCTTTCGAAATTATTTATAGCTGGTGAGCGTGGCTCTACTACTTGGCGTAAATTAAAATTGGCATTGATTGATGAATTCCAGACGGCGACGAACAGCGCACAGCTACATAAGATGTTATACGGAAAAAAGTAATAATAAGCTACCAGGAATATTTCTTGAAGATGAGAGAACTTGCTTCATGTGGTAACATTGAAGATTCAGTACGTCCATCAAAAAATGCTCATTTTTGAAGAGGCGAGTGGAATTCCTAGGCCACATTATAGAAGATGGGAAGGTGTTGCCCTCACTCTCAAAAATTGATGCCGTAATTAAGTTTCCTGTACCGACCAATTTGAAGCAGTTACAAAGTTTTCTGGGGCTCGCGGGCTATTTCAGAAAATTTATTCCCGAATTTTCACTAATTGCCAAACCATTGAGTGACTTGACGAGATCTAATGTGAAATTTGAGATGAATGACCAGTAAATCCAAGCTTTTAATACCTTGAAGAATATATTGAGTGAGGCACCAGTGCTTAGTATTTTTAACCAACAGTATGATACAGAGGTACACACAGATGCTTCCATTGATGGCTATGGTGCCATTTTACTTCAAAAACTACTCGACGACGACAAATTTCATCCAGTCTACTATATGAGTAAGAAGACGACAGATGCGGAAAGAAAATACACCAGTTATGAATTGGAAATACTCGCCGTGGTTCAAGCATTGAAAAAATTTTGTGTGTATCTACTAGGTCTTCATTTTAAAATTGTCTCACACTGCAACGCATTCACTAAAACTATGAAAAAGAAAGACTTATGTACTAGAGTTGCTAGATGGGTATTATTGTTACAGGAATTTGATTATGAGGTCGAGCACCGAGCTGGAACCAAAATGAGGCATGTCGACTCTGAGTAGACACCCGATCATGACTATAAGAGAAGACAACACCCTGATACTTCTAAAACAAGCTCAAAGACGTGATGATGAGTTAATGGCGATAATATATATTCTACGGGAAAAAGACTCTCATGATAACTATTTTTTGAAAAGCGACTTGCTGTACATGCTGGTGGAAGATTATGAAGTGGTAGTGGTGCCTAACGGTATGCAGCGCGAAATTTTAAGGTAAGGGAGAAAGGTCATTTTGCCCACAAGAAGGTAAAGGAGCTAATTCGGCGAGAATACTATATTCCAAAGCTTGACGAAAAAATTAAATTCCATATAGCCAATTGCGTACACAGTATAGTCAACAACAGAAAGAGGGGCAAACAGGAAGGTGAATTGCATCACATTCATAAGAACGACGAACCGCTTCATACTTACCACATCGATCATCTTGGTCCATTGGAGACGACAAGTAAAAAGTATGGGCACATATTTGCAGTTATCAACACTTTCACCAAGTTTTGTTGGCTGTATCCAACCCGCTCAACAACAGCAAATGAAGTCATAATGCGATTAAAGGATCAGAGTGTAGTGTTCGGAAATCCAGTGCAAATTATTTCCGACAGAGGTTCCGCTTCTACCTCCGAGGATTTTAAAAAATATTGTGAAGAGGAAAATATTCGACATCACCTTATAACGACAGGCTTACCAAGAGCGAATGGGCAAGTGGAGCGACTCAACGGCATTATCGTACCAATTTTAGCTAAGCTCAGCATTGACGACCCAACGAAATGGTATAAATATGTTGATGATGTCTAACGAATTGTTTATTCAACGAACTCAAGAAGCATAAATACATTTCCGTTTGAACTGATGATTTTTAATTTATTCATTTATTTATTTATTAAACAAAGATGTAAAGATGCGTACTAAACAACAACATGAAATTGCTAGAATACTCCAGGATGAACTAATTTCAAGTTTTAATAACGAGCGTAGCGTACTCCAAAACGAGGCAAAACAACAAATAGCAAAAGTTCAAGCTGAAAATTGTAAAACATATAACCTACGATGGAAAAATCCAAATAAGTATGACAAAGGCGATTTGGTAGCAACCAAACGTACCCAATTTGGTCCAGGACTTAAATTGATGGCAAAGTGAGGTGACAAATGTGAAAAGAAACGACACCTATGATGTAACGAAGGTTGGTCTGTCAGAAAGACCAAGGAACACGACAACTTGTACTGAATATATGAAGCCGAGGTATTCCAGCCTAGATGATGTTGAATTCGAGGCGAATTCAGTGCAGGATGGCCGAATTGTGGGAATGAAGTTGCGGGTAAAGACGAGCGAGTAGTGAGTGGCAGTGTAGAAGAAGACGCCGACGTGTGACGGAACCCATAATCAATTTTTTTTCATTTATTTATAGAAACCATTTTTGTTTTTAAACGAAAAGAACTCTTGAATTATTTTGATTTTGTATTATTTATATTTATAATAAATAAAATACCAAATATTTACACTTATGCTGATTATATTTGAACTTTCTGTATCTATAGTTTCTTCATGTTTTCCTTCAAATATATACGAAAAATTAAACATTTATTCGAAACAACAACAAACATTTTAACAAAAGGCAAAGACAAATTACATACATTGGGATGATCCTGAACTAGTTGGTCTTTGGTTAGTTAGTTAGTTGGTGTCGGTCACAACAATCATCAAAACGAAATAATCTCTATTATCGAAAACCTTAAAGAATCTAACATAATTTATAAGAAGAGTGAAAGAAATGTCTTATATTAATAAATTTGGAAAAAGTTTTAATAAATATAATCATAAAAACAAATAAAAAATGTCGTAACCAAAAAAAAATATATATAACACAAATATATGATAAAAAATAAATAAAATATAAAAATAAAATAGACAAAACCAAAACCAAAAAGTAGATTGATATCAGGTATAAATTAGATCGTGAGCAGATATAAAACAGATCGAGATCAGATATAAAGTAGATCGTGACCAGTTACAAAGCAGATCGTGATCATATATAAAGTAAATCGTGATCAGATACATAGCAGATCAAAATCAATATCAAAAAATTACTATACTGAAACAGTGATCGTATAAATTGGTGTATATATATACGAGAATGTCTTGATTTCAGTTATTTTTGCGAAGAGGTATAAAAGTAACGAAAAAAAAATTTTATAATCTACAGTCAAAACAAAACCCCATCCAGTGTAAGATGAGAAAAGGATTTGTAAACAACTTAATAAATAAATTACCTGTTGAATTACATCTGCCTGGTTATCAGTTTTGTGGACCTGGTACAAAAATTGAAAAACGTTTAGCAAGAGCAGATAAGGGTATAAATTTATTAGACGCAGCTTGTAGAGAGCACGATATTGCATATTCACAATCAAAAGATATAGACACAAGACATCAAGCAGATCAAATATTAGCTGAAAAATCCTGGCAACAAGTTAAATCTAAAATAGTGATATTAAAGAACGTGCTAAGGCGTGGTTTGGGACAAACGCTATGAAAGCTAAAGTGAAATTTGGATTAGGTTTGAAGGAGCAGAGACATAAGAAGATAAAAAATTCAAAAAGAACGAGAAAAGGAAAAATGAATAAATGTAATAAGAAATTATTCACAGCTACTGTGAGAAAAACTTTAAAACAATTGAAAGAACAGAAACCCCTTGATATAAATGATGCTGTTAAAATAGCTCAAATTATAATACTCATTATAATACTGAGAGTTATACCTGTACCGAAAATTGGAGGATTTCTTCCACTTACTCCCGTACTAACAGCATTGTCAGCGCTTGGTGGTTTAGCAAGTGGATGATCCGCTATTGTCAAAGCAGTAAATGCTACCGAAAATGGAAAAGAACAATTGGCGGAAGCTAACCGTCAGAATAGATATATGGAATCAATTGCAATGGGCAAAGGGTTATATCTCAAACCATATAAAACTGGATATGGTCTCTACTATAGTCCAGCTCCAAAAAACTATTAGATAATCTCGACTAAGCACCCATTAACAGATTTGGATTTGAATAAATATGGAAGACATCTCAAACATTTTAGTGGTGTTTTCATGCGTAATTCTTTACCTAAAAAAACCACAACTATAAAGAATACTTTGATAGCTTTGGAAACTTACAACCACCACTTCAGATTGTCAACTACTTAAAATTTCCTATTGAATATAATTATGAACGAAAACAAAAATTTAATACATTTAATTGCGGGCACTTGTGTTTAAAATTTTTATTCAATAAATATAAATTGAAATGAAATAATTCAGAGTACATCGTCCCGCACTAACACAACCTACTATTAACTTTTTAAAGAAGAGAAAACAATGATGACATCAGCTGAATTGGAAGAACTATTAACAAAACATAGTAATCAGATTGATAAAGAGCATATAGATTTATTTTTAAGTCTTATCAATGAACTAAGAATATGCAACATTAGTGAAATAATTAATCCATTTTTATGTATTAATAATGTCATACATTTGTGTTATTGTGAAAAACATTACTTAGAATCTTTTGACATTTGCAGATGCCAAACATTTTATGAAAAATATTTGTTAACACTTAAGCTATTTAATCTGTATTAACGAATGTTTAACTATTATTATATTCAATAGATATATGTATTGTATTGTACAAAATAACAAAATCTGAAATAAAATATACATACCTAAGAAAAAAAATCTAATAAAATAAAAACTAATTTGTTTTAATTAATCTCATTATTGTATAATTTTGTTTATTTAAAACAGTAAAACTAAAAAAATCTAAATCCTTAAAACAAGTCTATTTATACTCTGGGATGTTGTAAATCAATCAGTAAATTCAATTATGTAAAAACAGATATTCTACTTATGCGTGAAAAAAAACCGCAAGCACCACTATACATTTCTCTCTCATCAATTTAAAATTAAAAATCCTTATAACACAACAACAACAACACCACGCACAACTATATTTCTATTTCTTCACAATTATTATCTCAAAAGAACGTGCACATTAGTGTTTTTCATTTCCCGGGAAACCGGGATTGATTTTAAAATTTCCCGGGATCCCGGGAATTCCCGCCTAGAACATAAAATCATATATTTACTTTGTTAAGTACGTATTTTCATATTATTGGGATAAGAAATATAAAATAACAACGGAAACACATAAAAGGTACAGTTCTTTAAAAAAATAAATAATTCAATGTATGTATTTTAAAAACTAGTTAAAAATATATACATAAAACATAAAAAATTATATATCTCTTAACATATTTATTTAATACTTTTAAAATTAATTTTTGAAACCGACAATGCGTTTATTGATTTATCTGAAAGTCGGTTTCTAAATTTGGTAACATATTGAACCCTGAGAGAGAAAACTCTCCTGTTTTCAACAGATGTTGGCGTAATAATTAACAAGGCCTCTAAAAGATTTCTTATCTTTTCCGTTTGCTTACCCGACTCTCCAAAAAATTTTATGTCTTTTTTATCGAAGCGGTAGGTACATTAGTGTTTGATGTAGATATTTCATTAATGTTATTTATTGCATCGTTTAAAATGTCCTCGAAATTTTTATCTTCTAAAATATCATTATCGTTGCTTTCTATTACTTCTAATTCTAAATTTTTTCAGCAAAAAGATGGTTATAAATTTGTTCTGCATATAAAATAATTGAGTGTTTTGAAGCATTCGGAAAAAATTTATTATTTTTATTAAAAATTTCAGGATCTTTCAAGTATTTGGTCAAGGTATACAATTTTATATCTCTTCTTTCTCCAATTCGGTATATAAGAGATTCAAACATTGTCTTTCCTAGTGAAGTATTAATTGAAGAAATTTGTTGGCATAAAGAATTCACTATCATATCAGCTGTTATAATATTAACTTCTTGCCGAAATAAAGCTTCCACAGTAATTTTATTGGTTTTAAAACGTCCAAAAGGTTCTGCAAATTATTTATATTGGATTCTATCCACAGATCACCCATTTCCAAATCAATGAGGCTTTTCTTTACAATAATTCCCGGGAATTCCCGAACAAATTTCTCGGGATTTCGGGATTGAAAAATTTGCGGAATTCCCGGGAATTCCCGTGAAAAACACTCATTCTGTCCGTCCAATCATTCGAAAAGCAACACAAATACAATGAACATGTCCCAAGAATTTATTATTAAAAAAAAAACGAATGTACATACGTACATACATTTTCACACTACATGTTAGAAAGCCATCGACTAACCGACACTACCGACTGTAGCGTAGGCATGAGCCAAATTTTGTATGGAATAAGTGCTCCAGAACATACAAAAACATACTACTCAAATTATATTAGTATATTGTTGTTCTCAGTGGAGGACAACAAATAATATTATCGTATATCAAATTTACTTATTATCCTTAAATGGATAGATTGTAAATAAAAAATGTGAAAAAAATGTATCTGCTTAATTTTATGTTTATAGTTCCCAAATTTATAGCACAAGAAATTATCCTCAATTTAATTTTTTAGAGGATATTAATTATTTTTAATTTTATTTTCTAGCCATAATTAATTTGCCTTAAATTTATTTAACTGAGGAAATTAATTTTCTTCAATTTTGTTTTTAATATAACCGATAAATCCTTAATAGACACATAGTCATTATTATAAATAATTATGCCGCGATTCCTACCGACTGTGGCAATTAAAGAATTATTTAAAGTAATTAAAAAAAATACCTAACACTTTTTATTATTTATTTTATTTATTATTATCACTTAACACTATTCCTATAACTAATCACTACGTTTAAAGTTCCAAATGAAACTGGTTCACTTAACTGTCCCTTACAATTAATTTTGGGATCTTTTTATATACAAAAATGTCAATTAAAACGTTTTCGTTTTGTCCAAATTTATTTGGAACCATTTGAATGAAAACGCATAATTAAAAAAGACAACGTAGAAGATAAGTCATCGAACAAGTTGAAGTGCTAAAACATTAATTGAAATTGTTTATCACTCATTATTATTTTAATTTTTTTTTGTCAATTTTTGACCGGAAACTTTTGTTACAAGTAAAAAGAAAGCAAGTTGCAATTTATATGGGTAAATAAAAATACGTCTAAGTGTTAATTATTATGTGGGAAGAAAGCAGACATTAGATTATAATAATATTAGGTGACATTATGTGCGCACTGAACATCGGACTAACACAAAGCTTACCCCCATTTATTCATTATTTTCTTTGTGGTCTTATTTGTTGCGTTTATCAAGATTCCTCAGATAAGAAGGTTATCGGGTCTATTGCAGCATGTGCTAGGAAGATAGGATAAATAGCGATGTTGAATAGAAACAATTCTTTCTATTGACATGTATTGAATGTAGAGTAGTGATGAGGAACTTTAAGTCTAAACTTTTATCAAAAAGTGGCAACTACGATGGTTATTGATGCAATTTTCTTCTCGAGAAGATGACGACGTTTTTATGAACACAAAAGTCGTAATGATTTATTAACTTCTTCGGGGTTTGAACCATGATTAGTACAGATTCTAGTTTCACTTTTTCCAAACAAAATTTGCCTCATACCTATACTACACTCAGTATGTTCTGTTAGTCGACTGGCTTGTTACTACTCAATTGTTTGTGCGTATGTGAAGCCTAACCACACTAATCTACAGTCGGTATGTTCGATTGGTAAACAATAGATTAAATTTCGCCTTCGTATCTCCTATCTTCGGAGTTCCAGCATAACCTCAGCCATTCGCTGACTGCTTTGGCTCCATAGAATCCCAGAATTCAACATCTCCCCTATAATCTGGTTTGGCTTAAAACTCGTTTCCCCGGGCCATCTAAATCTGGGATAGCATATTAGGATATGCTCCACATCTTCATCCTCATCAATACAGTTTGGGCATATAGGGAGGTATCATGTCCAACTCTGTGTATATATTTTCTGAAGCACCCATGACCAGTCAAGAACTGGGTCACGTAGTAGTTCATCTCGCAATGTTTGTTCTTCATCCACATACACATATATACATTATTGGTCATTACAACCCTTCAGGATTACAACCTAGTTTCTCAATACTTATGTTGTGTGTATTAATTTTATACGTGAGTGGTGGGACCTACAGTTTAAAGTCGACTCCGAACGACAGATTTTTGAAAAACGTTTCTCAACACTTATGTTGTGTGTATTAATTTTATACATGAGTGGTGGGACCTACAGTTTAAAGCTGACTCCGAACGACAGATTTTTCAAAAACGTTTCATCGCAATTTTATTTACTCTCAAAGTTTTTGCCAGAAGTCTGCTGAGAGGAAGTCGCCAAAGAAATACTTTTTGTATTTTGTTTTGATGTCTGGGCTAGGGCTCGAATCCTGGCTTTACGTCTAATAAGCCAACACATTATCTACTAGACTATGGCGACTTCCCTGTTCTCCATACAAGGGGTTATATCAGGGACAAAGTGAAATGTCCATCTTCCCATCGTGATGGAAGTTCTTCGTTCCTCCGGTTTTATAGTCGCTGTTTATCCTGGATACTCGAGATGGTGAAAGCGTATCCGCCTCATCTCATACGTCAATATGTCCATCGGTATTGTCTTTGCCAATATCAGTACCGCTTCAACAGACACTGTCCTGAAACCACTTATATATCTAATCGCTCTTAGACGATGCACAGAGGACAGTTTCCTCCTTGTCGTCCCACGGAGAGTGCTTCCGACCATATTGGGCAAGCATATAACATTATCGACATTATAACCCTCGATATTATTCTCCCTTAAATGAACTCCATTTAAGTACTCTTATATTTGGCATCATCTTAGTCAGTACTTCCTAGGTTCCAGATGACTTTTCGCTAATAAATTTTACTTGCTCCGTGAAGTTCAACCAGTTGTCTATAATCACTACCAAGTATTTTATGGCCCTCTTCGATTCGATCTTACTGCCTCCAATGATCACTA
Organism: Sarcophaga subvicina; assembly: GCA_936449025.2. Taxonomy (NCBI): domain Eukaryota; kingdom Metazoa; phylum Arthropoda; class Insecta; order Diptera; family Sarcophagidae; genus Sarcophaga; species Sarcophaga subvicina. Next base: position 60,009,276 of record OW388082.2, on the reverse strand, counting down.
CTCCACTATTTTCCGACTACTTTTCAAGACGTGTGCAGCAAGTGTCAATTCTGCCTCATCAAGCCATGCTCCAACTTTTTGAATTGCTATGTTCGTCCTCTCCTCTATTTCCTTTACCGCCTTAGCGAACGAGACTATGGCAATGTCATCTGCAAAGCCCACAATTTTAGTCTCGTTAGGAAATTGCAGTCGAAGTATTTCATCGTACATAAAATTCCACAATAGTGGCGCAAGTACAGAACCCTTCGGGACGCCCTCCATCGCTACGTATTCCTTTTCTCCATCATCCGTTAAATAAATTACCCTCCTGTCCTAAAAGTAATCGTTAAGAATCTCCACCAAGTATGGCGGCGTATCCATGTGGAAAAGGGCTCTCATAATCCGCCCCCAATTATCCCAGTTAAACGCGTTCCTAACGTCAAGTGTGACAACCGCGCAGTATTCCTTGGTGCCAAATCTCCATCTTTCGCCTTCTATTTCGTTTCTTGCAATATCGAAAACCCTCCTTATCGCGTCAACGGTGGACCGTCCCTTCCAAAATCCATATTGCAGGTCCGAGAGAGCTCCTCTTGCCTCGGCACATGTCAGCATTTGGCTGTATATTATCCTCTCCAGGATTTTTTCCATCGTTTCAAGTAGGCGTATGGGACGGTACGACGATAGTTCACCAGGAGGTTTGTCATGTTTTGGTATGAGTACCAATTTCTGCTTCTTCCGTCTACATACAAAATACCCTTGACGAAACACTTATGGAACACATTGGCGAACATATCCTGCCTATGCCTGATAGCCTTGTTCGAGATTGCATCTGGCCCCGGTATTTTCCTATCTCCTATTTTCGCGTACCTCCTCTCCTAAACTTATAAAGAGTAGGGCTGCCCTTGTGGGAACAATGTACCAATAATTCCCTGTACCAAAATTGGACAAAGTAGTTTAGGCTGTTCCCGAGCTCCAAATTTCTTGCAGACGTTTCGATACGCCATTCCAAAAGGATTGATATCAGCTTCCTGGCATATCCTCTGAAAGGATAGTTTCTTGCTAATTTTAATGACTCTTCTAAGTCGATGCCTTAGATCCTCCTATCTAGCCCCTTCTGCTTTCCATGTCGGTCTCCCTCTTGTACGCTTTGCCCTTCTTCTCGCCCCAAATCATGCCGATCGCGAATCACGTAGCAGGGGGAATGTTGCTTACATGCAACATGTTGAGCATCACTTCATAAAAGCCCCTCGACAACGTTTCCAGTCATATGAAAGGACGACAACACCAATTTAAATGCCTCCAAGTCGAAGCAGGAGTCCGTCCATTTAGGTCCCGTAGACTTCTTCTCTCGTATTGCGCTCAGTAAGCGTCATTATAGTCACTATTCGTGAAGTCCTTAGCAAGTTTTAACGCGGTTCGCGAACCAAGGCTATTGCTCTTTATTTACTTGATGTTTTATACACCTTGTATTAAGTTTACAATTTAAAATTATAACAATAAATATCGAAATAATAACAAAAATAAAATAAAATTAAAAAAACTAAAATTATTAATTCATTACTATTTATTAATTACTAGTTCCGCGAAGCAATACAGCTTGTCTGCAGAAGTATTAAATAAATAGGTTTTGCCATTAAAAGTGATATTTATAAATAAAATAAAAAGTAAATAATAAAATACTAACTAAATGGAACAAAAGTAAAAATTATTAATTATTAATTTTTGTTTGTCCTGAATATTTACAAGTTCTATTGGTAACATATTGGCAATTTGTGACAGAGTTACTTCTAATGTGTTTTTGCCGTAATTATTATGGAAGCTACCAGTTTTAAATCTACATCTCGCTCTTCGTCTCGTGTTGTGCTGATGATAAATTTTTTTGAGAAACCTTGAATCATTATAGAATTCAGTTGCTAATGTTATATAAAATATAGATTTAATATACGCTGTTCCTTTGGTAGGCTACTATTTTGAACTGTATTGTTGACTATTCTGTTGTTGTAGTTGAGGTATCTGAATCCATTGGCGATATTATTATAGTTGTTGTAGTTGTGGGTACTAATATTGCTGCTATTGGTACTGTTATGACTGACATTGTTGTTGATTCTGTTGCGGTTGTTTATGTAGATGTTGTGCAGGAAGTTGTTGGTATCGATAATGTTGATTCTATGGTTGTTACTGTGTATGTTGTAGTTATTGATAATGTTGTTTGTATGGTTATTAAAATTGTTGTTTGTTGTAAGATTTTGTAAGTTAAGTCTCAGAAAAACGCCGTTTGATTTCAAATTGATGTTCTTTATTCAAAGTTCAGTTTACAATTAAAAAAGTGAAAAAGAGAAACACGTATTAAAACACAAAAAGAAATGAAAAACGAAAAACAAAATATTTGGAAGTGTTGCATTGCCAATCAAACCAGAGTTGCCATTTCAACACTCCATTTCCAATAACATTTCCAATAAGAAAAATATGTATCTAAATTTGTAGTTTGAATTTTGAACCTTTTATTTCCATTCTTGAGGATATTACCATTCAATATGACGACATAGTTATCGTAGGTGATTTCAATAATAACCTTATATTTGATAATCCGCTAATTGGGCCAATGCTATCACTTCATCTGAATCCTGTGAATGTTTCGACACCTACACACTTTCATTCAACGCCCAGTAGCCTGATTGACCTGGTATTTGTAAATCATAATGAGAGGGTACTGTTATATGACCAAATTTCTGCTTCCGGTTTCTCTAACCATGATCTTCTCTTCCTGAATTATAATATGTCTGTAACTTGTGCTGTGGACAGATATGTCACTTATCGTGATTTTAAGAATTTAGATTATGTAACTTTTAATCATGAACTGGATAACATACATTGGGACCAGGTCTATACACTGGGTAATGCTAATGACCAATTATTGCTTATTCAGGAAAATGTGCGTCAGCTTTATGACAGATGCGTTCCTGTCAAAACCATGCTCATTAAACCCAAACAACAATCGTGGTTTACTACTGAAATAAAAGCACTAATTGAGAAGAGGGATAGTGCCTACAAGCGGTGGAAGGGGTACAGGACTGATGACTTCAAAGCTCTTCATAAATCCGCACGGTCGGAGGTTACTAGGCGCATAAGAATTGCGAAAACATTGTATTATGGTAGAAAGTTTTACAATGCGATGGACAATAAATCTAAATGGAATGTGATTCGTGAAATAGGAATTGGTGGAAAATGTCCTAAAACTGATTTTGATGTGGATGTGAATAAACTTAATGACCAGAGTAGTATGTTTATGTACCTTCTAGGGCACTTATTTCATACAAAATTTGGCTCATGCCTACGCTACAGTCGGTAGTGTCGGTTAGTCGATAGGTTTGTAACATGTAATGTGAAAATTTATATACGTATGCATGAATGATTGGACGGACAGAATGAGTGTGTGCGTAACATGTAATGTGTATGATCGTTTTTTAATAGTAAATTCTTACCACGTATTATCATACTCAATGCTGAAAAAATAGAAAAGGGATCTACACCTGTATAGTTGTTGTGTGTTTTTTTATTTTTTGTATGATTTAATTAGAAGGATCTTTAATTTTAAATGTGATAGAAAGGATAGGTTGGTTGTGCGGTTGTTTTTTATTTTTTGTATATTTAATTAGAAGGATGTTTAATTTTAAATGTGATAAGAAAGGGTAGGTTGGTTGTGCGGTTGTTTTTTATTTTTTGTGTGATTTAATTAGAAGGATCTGTAATTTTAAGATGATAACAAATTCTTGTCACGTATTGCTCATGATCAAATGTAGAAGAAATAGTAAACGGATGTACACCTGCGTGATCGTTTTCTAGGAATAATAGATTCTTATCGCGCTTTAGTGTATACAGGATGAACACCTGCATCATCGTTTTCTATGAATAATAGATTCTTATCGCGGTTTAGTGTATACCTGCATAATAAATAATAAATTCTTGTCACGTACTGCTCATGATCAAATGTAGAAAAAATAGAAATACAAACTGATAAGAAAGGGTAGGTTGGTTGTACGTGTTCTTTTTTTGTAAACAGGATGTACACCTGCGTGATAGTTTTTTTTTTTTTATATATCTAAATAGAAACATGATTGTGCATGTTCATTTTATTTGTATTACTTTTCAAACGAATGATTGGACGGACAGAATGAGTCTGTCTACTTTTAATCATCTACATTCCAGTGTATAAATAGACTTGTTTTTAAGGATTTAGAAGTCATTCTTGTGCTAGAAATTGATAGCGAGTTGTGTTTCCAAATTTAAAATTTAAAATAAAAAAAAAAAAATAAATAAAATATAAAAAAATGGCTAGTTTTACTTGTGAATTTTGCGGAAAAGTATTCAAGTTGAATACATCATTAAGAAGACATCATAGACTACATCATGATGGACCATCCACATCAATAAAATGCATACCATGCAATAAATATTTCTCAAGCCAGTTAAATTATAATCAACACATTTTAACACATTCAAAGATTGGAGACGGAGGAGAACCATTTGATACAGTTAATTGTACCGAGTGTAATCAACGTATTCCAAAGACGAATTGGCACTATCACATTCGAACAAATGCACATAAACTTAATTGTGCTGACAAAATTCGGAATGATGATAATAGTGCTAATGATGATGATGAAGTAAAATGTGTAAGATCAGTGTTTAAAAATAAAATTATCACATATGTTATTGAGAATAATGATGAAACGAATTTAATACCCGAGAACTTTTTATCGGGAATTAAATTCAAAGTGGCTAAGCTGTTAAGTCATATGATCCAAAAACATGATAATATTAAATTCAATCTGGAGATATTTTGCGAATACATGCTGGTTAAAGAAGAGGAGAATTTATGTTACATCGAAGTAAAATCACATCAAACGAAGATGGCTATAATTAATCTGTCATCATCAACTACAGATGATCTCCTCAATATTTACAAAACACAATGCGATGTTATTGTTAAAAAAATGAGTGAATTACAGGAACGTGATAGCGGATGGACATTAATACAAATATTACGGATAGAAATTAATATAAATAAATACCAGTGTATAAAAGGTTCGCAGTATATTCCTCTACCAACCCCAATACAAAAGAAATATGCATGCATCAATGTTCAAAATAACGATGAGTATTGTTTCAAGTGGGCTGTTATATCAGCATTGTATCCTGTTAATGACAGTTCTAAAAGAACTACATCATATAAAATTAATAACATTAGTGATGATATTATCACTTTGGAAAATGGTATTGTTTTAAATTTTGAATACTTGACTTTTCCGCTACCAACAAATAAAATTAAAGATTTTGAAATGAAAAATTCCGATATTAGCGTGAACGTGTTTGGGTTGAATGATGACAATCATATAGTCGGACCCTACTACTCCAGTATAAATGAAAAAGCTAAGCACGTTAATTTATTATTATTAGAAGATGGTGAGAGATTCCACTACGTATGGATTAAAAATATTTCAAGGTAAATCAATAATAATTTTGTGTTAAAAAAATGATATTAATATAAAATTATTTCACTTGCCATTTAATTACAGATTAATTAAAAGTCAACTTACAAATCACCGTCGACAAGTTTACATATGTAACACTTGTTTAATACATTTTTATAGTGAAACGGCGCTGATCAAACATAAAGATGAATGCAACAAAATCGTAACTAAAATGCCCTCTGTAGACAATAATATCGTAAGTTTTAAAAATTACAAAAAGCAAATGGATGTACCTTTTGTAGTCTACGCTGATTTTGAGTGTATTCTAGAGACAATTAATATTAAAAATTCAGCAAATGTCAAGTCAATACAAAAACATATTCCATTTGCTTATAGTTATTACATCAAATGTTCATTTAACCCTTTCATGCCCGATGTTGCCTATAGGCAACATTGTACATTTTTGTTCATAAATTCCGTAATTTTGAATTTTTTTAAAAGATTTTTTTGCAAACAAGCTTGGTTAAAAACGTGTAAAACCAGAATACGTAGGACTCTGAATTTAATATCACTTCATATTTAGGCCAAACCAAATACAAATACATGTCCTTAAAAAACTTTTAGCTCTGGTCCAATAAATTCGGGCATGAAAGGGTTAACAGTAGTTTAGATAAATTTAGCATGTACAGTGGTGATGATGCACCAAAACATTTCTTTGTAAATTTAGTTAAAGATTGTACAGATTTATATGTTAATTATTTAAGTATCGTAAAACCAATGAATACCTTAACACCTTCTCAACTGATTAGGCAGAAAGAGGATACAATTTGTCACATTTGCAAAAAAAATTTATCTCATGTAGATCGAGTAGCCGATCATTGTCACTTAACAGGTGAATATAGAGGACCGGCACATAACAAATGTAATTTAGAGTATCAAATAGCAAATTTTATTCCTATATTCTTTCATAATCTATCATCATATGATTGTCATTTGTTCGTACGAGAACTCTCTTCTATTGAAGGTGATATAAATGTAATCCCCTTAAACAAAGAACTATATGTATCTATATCGAAGAAGATTAATGTAGATGAAAAAAATACTATAGAACTACGTTTTCTAGATTCTTGTCGGTTTATGCCATCAAGTTTGGAAAAACTAGCAGGATATTTGTCAGATAATGATCTGTCAACAGTAAAATCAAGTTATCAAACTCCCAATGAATTTAGTTTAATGAAACGTAAAGGTGTCTTTCCATATGACTATCTAGATTCAGTCAACCGTCTTGAAGAAACAGGACTACCACCCCGATCATGTTTCTTTAATAAACTTACTAATGAGTCGTGTAGTGAAGACGATTACGAACACGCTGAAAAAGTTTGGAATACATTCAAATGTAAGAAACTCTTAGATTATCTCTTATTATATTTAAAAATTGATGTCCTATTGCTTTGTGATGTATTTGAAAATTTCCGTAAGGTTTGTAAAAACATTTACAATTTAGATCCCTGTCAATATTATACTACACCAGGTTTATCCTGGGATGCAATGTTGAAAACAACTGAAATTGAGTTGGAATTATTAACAGATATCAACATGTACAATTTCGTTGTGCGGGGTATTAGGGGAGGTATTGTTCAATGCAGTAAGCGACATGTGACAGCTAATAATAAATACGTTAGTGACTATGATTCAACAAAAGAGTCAAATTATCTAATGTATTTAGATATAAATAATTTATATGGTTACGCAATGTCTCAATATCTTCCCTATAAAAATTTTAAATGGCTTGACAACTGTAACGACTTCGATGTAACTACTGTAGAAGAAGATTCAGAATTTGGTTATATTTTAGAAGTAGATTTGGAATATCCAACTGCATTGCACGATCACCATAGTGATTTTCCATTCTGTGCTGAAAATAAGAAAATTGAGAATATGAAACATAGAAAACTAATAACAGACTTAAATGACAAAAAGAATTACATAATACATTACCGCAATCTTCAGCAATGCATTCAACATGGTTTAATTTTGAAGAAAATTCATAGAATTCTGCAATTTAATCAATCGAATTGGTTAAAAAAATATATTGATGTAAATAACCATTATAGAACATTGGCTAAAAACACATTTGAACAAAACTTTTTTAAATTACTTAATAATGCTGTCTATGGTAAGACTATGGAAAATGTCGATAAGCGAAAAGACATCAAAATAGTAATTGGGTGGGAAAATAGAAGAAAACGATTAGGAGCCAGATCACTAATTGCGAAACCAAATTTTCATAGTTGTATTGAAATTACTGAAGAAATGGTTGCCGTTGAAATGAGTAGAGTGAAAACGGTATATAATAAACCCATTTATATTGGTTTTTCAGTTCTAGAATTATCAAAATGGAAAATGTATAATTTTCATTATGATTATATGAAGACAAAATATCTTGATAATATTAATCTCTGCTATATGGATACCGATTCATTTATATATGATGTGAGAACAAATGATATGTATGATGATATTAAAAATGATATTCCAACACATTTCGATACATCTGCTTATTCAAAAGACAATCCATATAACTTCCCCTTGATGAATAAAAAAATATTGGGAATGATGAAAGATGAATGTAATGGAAAAGTTATTAGGGAATTCATTGGTTTACGAGCTAAAATGTATTCCGTCAAAATAGATAGAGTAGACAAAGAAATTAAAAAAATTAAAGGCGTTAAAAATAGTGTAACATCTAGACTAAGCATTAATGATTTTAGAAAATGTCTACTAGAGAAAAAGCTGTATCATGATTCAATGTATGTGTTTAGATCTAAGATTCATCAAGTATATACACAATATATAAGTAAATTAACTTTAAGTTATTTAGACGATAAGAGATTTATATGTGAAAATAATGTTGACACTTACGCCTGGGGACATTACAAAATAAATTCTCCATCAACCTCATCATCTTCAAATTTAAATTCATATAGAGAATTTCTGCAAGACGATAATGATGAAATGTTTTTAAATGTAAATATATAGATTAAGTAGTTTATAAGAAATTAAGTGTAAAAAATAAGAAAGAATGTAAACCTATCTATTTATCTACATAATAAAAATAAGAAAAAATGTAAACCTACCTATTTATCTACATAATAAAAATAGAAAAAAAAACGTTTATCTGTTGTTTCATTTAAAATTTTGGTTCAGTTTAATATTTTTTAACATTTCCTTTAGAACAGCTCTTGTCTTTACAAGATCTTCTAACATTTTAGTATGGTAATTTCTAGACATTGTGATAATTTTTTCATATTAATTTTGATCTGCTTTGTATCTGTTCCCGATCTGCTTTATATCTGGACACGATCTGCTATGTATCTGATCACGATCTGATTCGTATCTGCTCACGATCTACTTGGTATCTGGTCACGATCTGCTTCGTATCTGCTCACGATCTGCTTTATGTCTGGTCACGATCTGCTTTGTATCTGCTCACGATCTGATTTATACCTGATCACGATCTGCTTGATGTCTTATGTCTATATCTTTTGAATTTGGGTACGCTATATCGTGCTTTCTACAAGCTGCATCCAATAAATGTATTCCTTTGCCTCCTCTTGCTAATCGTTTTTGAAGTTTTGTATCAGGTCCACAAAACTGATAACCAGGTGGATGTAATTCAACATATAATTTGTTTATTAAGTTGTCTAGTTGTCTATTAAGTTGTATAGCTGGTATAGCAGGTATAGCTGGTATAGCTGGTATAGCTGGTATAACAGGTATAGCAGGTATAGCTGGTATAGCTGGTATAGCTGGTATAGCTGGTATAGCTGATGTAGCAGGTATAGCAGGTATAGCTGGTATAGCTGATGTAGCAGGTATAGCAGGTATAGCAGGTATAGCAGGTATATCAGGTATAGCAGGTATAGCTGGTATAGCAGGTATAGCAGGTATAGCTGGTATATCTGGTATAGCTGGTATAGCTGGTATAGCAGGTATAGCAGGTATAGCTGGTATAGCTGATATAGCTGGTATAGCAGGTATAGCAGGTATAGCTACTACAGCTTGCTAGTATAGCTAGTACAGATTGTACAGCTTGCTAGTATAGCTAGTACAGATTGTATAGCTTGCTAGTATAGCTAGTACAGCTTGCTATTATAGCTAGTACAGATTGTACTGCTTGCTAGTATAGCTAGTACAGATTGTACAGCTTGCTAGTATAGCTAGTACAGCTTGTATAGCTGGTATAGCAGGTATAGCTGGTGTAGTGTTTCATGCGAAGAGGTATGAAAGTAATGAAAAAAATGGTTATAAACTACAGTCAAAAGAAAAACACCTAATCAGTGTAAGATTGGAAGAAGATTTGTAGACAACTTAATAAACAAATTATATGTTGAATTACATCCACCTGGTTATCAGTTTTGTGGACCTGATACAAAACTTCAAAAACGATTAGCAAGAGGAGGCAAAGGAATACATTTATTGGATGCAGCTTGTAGAAAGCACGATATAGCGTACCCAAATTCAAAAGATATAGACATAAGACATCAAGCAGATCGTGATCAGGTATAAATCAGATCGTGAGCAGATACAAAGCAGATCGTGACCAGACATAAAGCAGATCGTGAGCAGATACGAAGCAGATCGTGACCAGATACCAAGTAGATCGTGAGCAGATACGAATCAGATCGTGATCAGATACATAGCAGATCGTGTCCAGATATAAAGCAGATCGGGAACAGATACAAAGCAGATCAAAATTAATATGAAAAAATTATCACAATGTCTAGAAATTACCATACTAAAATGTTAGAAGATCTTGTAAAGACAAGAGCTGTTCTAAAGGAAATGTTAAAAAATATTAAACTGAACCAAAATTTTAAATGAAACAACAGATAAACGTTTTTTTTTTCTATTTTTATTATGTAGATAAATAGGTAGGTTTACATTTTTTCTTATTTTTATTATGTAGATAAATAGATAGGTTTACATTCTTTCTTATTTTTTACACTTAATTTCTTATAAACTACTTAATCTATATATTTACATTTAAAAACATTTCATCACTATCGTCTTGCAGAAATTCTCTATATGAATTTAAATTTGAAGATGATGAGGTTGATGGAGAATTTATTTTGTAATGTCCCCAGGCGTAAGTGTCAACATTATTTTCACATATAAATCTCTTATCGTCTAAATAACTTAAAGTTAATTTACTTATATATTGTGTATATACTTGATGAATCTTAGATCTAAACACATACATTGAATCATGATACAGCTTTTTCTCTAGTAGACATTTTCTAAAATCATTAATGCTTAGTCTAGATGTTACACTATTTTTAACGCCTTTAATTTTTTTAATTTCTTTGTCTACTCTATCTATTTTGACGGAATACATTTTAGCTCGTAAACCAATGAATTCCCTAATAACTTTTCCATTACATTCATCTTTCATCATTCCCAATACTTTTTTATTCATCAAGGGGAAGTTATATGGATTGTCTTTTGAATAAGCAGATGTATCGAAATGTGTTGGAATATCATTTTTAATATCATCATACATATCATTTGTTCTCACATCATATATAAATGAATCGGTATCCATATAGCAGAGATTAATATTATCAAGATATTTTGTCTTCATATAATCATAATGAAAATTATACATTTTCCATTTTGATAATTCTAAAACTGAAAAACCAATATAAATGGGTTTATTATATACCGTTTTCACTCTACTCATTTCAACGGCAACCATTTCTTCAGTAATTTCAATACAACTATGAAAATTTGGTTTCGCAATTAGTGATCTGGCTCCTAATCGTTTTCTTCTATTTTCCCACCCAATTACTATTTTGATGTCTTTTCGCTTATCGACATTTTCCATAGTCTTACCATAGACAGCATTATTAAGTAATTTAAAAAAGTTTTGTTCAAATGTGTTTTTAGCCAATGTTCTATAATGGTTATTTACATCAATATATTTTTTTAACCAATTCGATTGATTAAATTGCAGAATTCTATGAATTTTCTTCAAAATTAAACCATGTTGAATGCATTGCTGAAGATTGCGGTAATGTATTATGTAATTCTTTTTGTCATTTAAGTCTGTTATTAGTTTTCTATGTTTCATATTCTCAATTTTCTTATTTTCAGCACAGAATGGAAAATCACTATGGTGATCGTGCAATGCAGTTGGATATTCCAAATCTACTTCTAAAATATAACCAAATTCTGAATCTTCTTCTACAGTAGTTACATCGAAGTCGTTACAGTTGTCAAGCCATTTAAAATTTTTATAGGGAAGATATTGAGACATTGCGTAACCATATAAATTATTTACATCTAAATACATTAGATACTTTGACTCTTTTGTTGAATCATAGTCACTAACGTATTTATTATTAGCTGTCACATGTCGCTTACTGCATTGAACAATACCTCCCCTAATACCCCGCACAACGAAATTGTACATGTTGATATCTGTTAATAATTCCAACTCAATTTCAGTTGTTTTCAACATTGCATCCCAGGATAAACCTGGTGTAGTATAATATTGACAGGGATCTAAATTGTAAATGTTTTTACAAACCTTACGGAAATTTTCAAATACATCACAAAGCAATAGGACATCAATTTTTAAATATAATAAGAGATAATCTAAGAGTTTCTTACATTTGAATGTATTCCAAACTTTTTCAGCGTGTTCGTAATCGTCTTCACTACACGACTCATTAGTAAGTTTATTAAAGAAACATGATCGGGGTGGTAGTCCTGTTTCTTCAAGACGGTTGACTGAATCTAGATAGTCATATGGAAAGACACCTTTACGTTTCATTAAACTAAATTCATTGGGAGTTTGATAACTTGATTTTACTGTTGACAGATCATTATCTGACAAATATCCTGCTAGTTTTTCCAAACTTGATGGCATAAACCGACAAGAATCTAGAAAACGTAGTTCTATAGTATTTTTTTCATCTACATTAATCTTCTTCGATATAGATACATATAGTTCTTTGTTTAAGGGGATTACATTTATATCACCTTCAATAGAAGAGAGTTCTCGTACGAACAAATGACAATCATATGATGATAGATTATGAAAGAATATAGGAATAAAATTTGCTATTTGATACTCTAAATTACATTTGTTATGTGCCGGTCCTCTATATTCACCTGTTAAGTGACAATGATCGGCTACTCGATCTACATGAGATAAATTTTTTTTGCAAATGTGACAAATTGTATCCTCTTTCTGCCTAATCAGTAGAGAAGGTGTTAAGGTATTCATTGGTTTTACGATACTTAAATAATTAACATATAAATCTGTACAATCTTTAACTAAATTTACAAAGAAATGTTTTGGTGCATCATCACCACTGTACATGCTAAATTTATCTAAACTACTGTTAAATGAACATTTGATGTAATAACTATAAGCAAATGGAATATGTTTTTGTATTGACTTGACATTTGCTGAATTTTGAATATTAATTGTCTCTAGAATACACTCAAAATCAGCGTAGACTACAAAAGGTACATCCATTTGCTTTTTGTAATTTTTAAAACTTACGATATTATTGTCTACAGAGGGCATTTTAGTTACGATTTTGTTGCATTCATCTTTATGTTTGATCAGCGCCGTTTCACTATAAAAATGTATTAAACAAGTGTTACATATGTAAACTTGTCGACGGTGATTTGTAAGTTGACTTTTAATTAATCTGTAATTAAATGGCAAGTGAAATAATTTTATATTAATATCATTTTTTTAACACAAAATTATTATTGATTTACCTTGAAATATTTTTAATCCATACGTAGTGGAATCTCTCACCATCTTCTAATAATAATAAATTAACGTGCTTAGCTTTTTCATTTATACTGGAGTAGTAGGGTCCGACTATATGATTGTCATCATTCAACCCAAACACGTTCACGCTAATATCGGGATTTTTCATTTCAAAATCTTTAATTTTATTTGTTGGTAGCGGAAAAGTCAAGTATTCAAAATTTAAAACAATACCATTTTCCAAAGTGATAATATCATCACTAATGTTATTAATTTTATATGATGTAGTTCTTTTAGAACTGTCATTAACAGGATACAATGCTGATATAACAGCCCACTTGAAACAATACTCATCGTTATTTTGAACATTGATGCATGCATGTTTCTTTTGTATTGGGGTTGGTAGAGGAATATACTGCGAACCTTTTATACACTGGTATTTATTTATATTAATTTCTATCCGTAATATTTGTATTAATGTCCATCCGCTATCACGTTCCTGGAATTCACTCATTTTTTTAACAATAACATCGCATTGTGTTTTGTAAATATTGAGGAGATCATCTGTAGTTGATGATGACAGATTAATTATAGCCATCTTCGTTTGATGTGATTTTACTTCGATGTAACATAAATTCTCCTCTTCTTTAACCAGCATGTATTCGCAAAACATCTCCAGATTGAATTTAATATTATCATGTTTTTGGATCATATGACTTAACAGCTTAGCCACTTTGAATTTAATTCCCGATAAAAAGTTCTCGGGTATTAAATTCGTTTCATCATTATTCTCAATAACATATGTGATAATTCTATTTTTAAACACTGATCTTACACATTTTACTTCATCATCATCATTAGCACTATTATCATCATTCCGAATTTTGTCAGCACAATTAAGTTTATGTGCATTTGTTCGAATGTGATAGTGCCAATTCGTCTTTGGAATACGTTGATTACACTCGGTACAATTAACTGTATCAAATGGTTCTCCTCCGTCTCCAATCTTTGAATGTGTTAAAATGTGTTGATTATAATTTAACTGGCTTGAGAAATATTTATTGCATGGTATGCATTTTATTGATGTGGATGGTCCATCATGATGTAGTCTATGATGTCTTCTTAATGATGTATTCAACTTGAATACTTTTCCGCAAAATTCACAAGTAAAACTAGCCATTTTTTTATATTTTATTTATTTTTTTTTTTTTATTTTAAATTTTAAATTTGGAAACACAACTCGCTATCAATTTCTAGCACAAGAATGACTTCTAAATCCTTAAAAACAAGTCTATTTATACACTGGAATGTAGATGATTAAAAGTAGACAGACTCATTCTGTCCGTCCAATCATTCGTTTGAAAAGTAATACAAATAAAATGAACATGCACAATCATGTTTCTATTTAGATATATAAAAAAAAAAAAACTATCACGCAGGTGTACATCCTGTTTACAAAAAAAGAACACGTACAACCAACCTACCCTTTCTTATCAGTTTGTATTTCTATTTTTTCTACATTTGATCATGAGCAGTACGTGACAAGAATTTATTATTTATTATGCAGGTATACACTAAACCGCGATAAGAATCTATTATTCATAGAAAACGATGATGCAGGTGTTCATCCTGTATACACTAAAGCGCGATAAGAATCTATTATTCCTAGAAAACGATCACGCAGGTGTACATCCGTTTACTATTTCTTCTACATTTGATCATGAGCAATACGTGACAAGAATTTGTTATCATCTTAAAATTACAGATCCTTCTAATTAAATCACACAAAAAATAAAAAACAACCGCACAACCAACCTACCCTTTCTTATCACATTTAAAATTAAACATCCTTCTAATTAAATATACAAAAAATAAAAAACAACCGCACAACCAACCTATCCTTTCTTATCACATTTAAAATTAAAGATCCTTCTAATTAAATCATACAAAAAATAAAAAAACACACAACAACTATACAGGTGTAGATCCCTTTTCTATTTTTTCAGCATTGAGTATGATAATACGTGGTAAGAATTTACTATTAAAAAACGATCATACACATTACATGTTACGCACACACTCATTCTGTCCGTCCAATCATTCATGCATACGTATATAAATTTTCACATTACATGTTACAAACCTATCGACTAACCGACACTACCGACTGTAGCGTAGGCATGAGCCAAATTTTGTATGAAATAAGTGCCCTAGAAGGTACATAAACATACTACTGACCAGTTTGTACATTCAAGTGTTCCGACGGCAATCGGTGATATGTATGATGACCTTTGTTCTGTCCCTCCACAATACTCCTTTAGTTTTCGTTGCGTTGATCAGTTCGAAGTTTTGGAATGTATTTCAGCGGTGAAATCGAACGCAATTGGCTCTGATGATATAGATCCTTTGTTTTTGAAAGTTTTAACACCTAGACTTTTGCCGTATTATACCCACTTATTCAATACTAAATCTACTTTCCTGATGAATGGAAACTGGCTAAGATCATTCCCATTCCCAAATCGAACAATGAGTTTAGGCCAATTGCTATTCTTCCTTTTTTGTCGAAGGTAATGGAAAACATTATAGCCAGACAGATCAATGGTTATCTGGAATGTCACAATTATTTATCAGTCAGCCAGTCGGGTTTCATGAAAGGTAGGAGTTGTACTACCGCTCTATTGAATGCAGTTGAGGATCTTAGGTTGGACCTAGATGTAAATAGTGTAGCGTTTTTAGTTCTTCTCGACCACACCAAGGCATTCGATACAGTCAATCATAAAATTTTATTGAATAAACTCCGGAAGCTGTTTAATTTTTCTAATTCTGCCGCTAGTCTAATATTTTCTTATTTGTTGAACAGATATCAGAGGGTTCATTTAAATGGGAATATTTCAGATTCACTAAATATTTGTAGAGGTGTTCGCCAGGGATCAATACTGGGGCCACTGTTGTTCTGTATGTATATATGTTAATGATCTACCGGGTGTTTTGGCTGACTGCTGTGCTCATATGTATGCTGATGATGTGCAGATTTATACCAGTACTCGTAAGGAGAATATTAATTCTTGTTTGCACTCTGTTAACAGTGATTTGGATAGGATTGACAGCTGGGCTTCGGCGAATGGACTACGCATTAATCCCTCAAAGTCCAAATGTTTAATACCTTCGAAGACCAAAGTTTCGTTTGACTTACCTGGATTGAGTATCAGGGGAAATAAAATTGACTTTGTCAAGTCTGCTACCAATCTGGGTATTGTATTTAATGACAGATTATCGTGGTCTGGCCATATAAGCGTCGTTGTTGGCAGAATATATGGCATGCTTCGGAATCTATGGGCGGTCATTCAACTCCTTTTGAAATTCGTATGCAACTTGCTAAAACTTATTTAATTCCTGTGCTATTGTATGGGTGCGAAATTTTTGCAAACTGTGATAGTAATGACAATCGGAAACTAAACTTGGCATACAACAATATAGCAAGATACGTCTTTGTTAAGGGTCACCGGGATCATATTTCTCATTTAGCGTACCAGATATTTAGTGTGAAATTTGATAATCTTCTGAAAATTAAATGCCTCATTCTATTCCATAAAATTATTAATACGGGACAGCCGGAATATTTATTAGGCCGAATTAAGTTTGCTAGGTCATGCCGGGGCACGAAAATTATTCAACAAAGTTACAGGACTCTTTTGTCACAGCGACAGTTCTTTATACACACCACTAGTCTCTGGAATTCCCTACCAAATTACATCCAAAAAAATAGGCAATGCAAATGCGTTCAAAAAGGAGTTATTTAAATTGTTCTCTTAATGAAAAGTCTGTTACGTTATTAGCATGGTTATTATATCGGTTACATATTTATCCTTACTTTCCTTTACCGATTTTTGTAAATATTTCTTTTTTATATTATTGGAATTCTTTATTTTTTTTAACTTTTTATTTTCTTTTTATTTCTGTAGTATTGTTAGTTTTTCTATATTGCTTTAAATTATATTTCTACTTAAATTTAATATTTTAATCAATTTGTTTTTTATATTAATTTGTTATTTTTAATTTACTTTTATATTTCACAATTTTTATTATTCTTTTATGTTTTATATCTGATTGGTCCTAAGCATAGCACTATAACTTATAAGATTAAAATCTTGTTGTATTATGTTAATTGTAATAAATAAATAAATAAATAAAATAAATAAATAAAAATTAATCCAAGTAATTTGGCAAACTTCTCGTGACTAGGTTTAGGTACATTTTTAGTAAAGATGTCGGCAAAATTTTCAGAGCTGCTGCAATATTTCAGTGTAATTTCACCCTGTAGACGTTTCTTACAAATTGATATTTTATATCAATATGTTTGCTCCTCTGATGATAAACAGGGTTTTTAACCAGATTGATGGCACTAATATTGGCAGTGTTTATGACAATAGATTTTGGACAATCAAGCTGCATGTCAGTTATCAATTTCCGCAAAAATGTGGCCTCTTTAGATGCTGATGTCAGAGACATATACTCAGCCTCCGTACTGCTGAGTGCCACAGTGGATTGTTTCCTTGATTCGTACGAAAATACTGCACCAGCCATCATAAATGCATATCCAATATAAGATCTTCTATCCGTGCTGTCACTACCCCAATCTGCATCCGTATAGCACTCTACAGGTTTTCCAGTTTTCTCATATTTTATTTGTTTATCTTTAGTCGTTGATAAGATTCTGAGTAATCTTTTGGCAGCAACCAAATGTTCCTCATGGGGGTCATTGTTACACTGTGAGAGCTTACACACATAATGTAGAATATCCGGTCTTGTATTAATGGCGATGTACATTAGCGAACCAATAAGAGATTGGTATTGTGTCTGATCAATATTTCGGCAATGTTCATTGTCACATCGGACCTGGTGTTTGTTTGGTGGTGATCTACAAGTTATCATGTTGTAGTCATTTAAAACTACATTGATCATTGATTTTTGGCTAATAAATATTTTGCCCTTATCGCCATCACGTTCAACTTCAAGACTCAAAAAATTCTTCACTGGACCTTCGTCTACTACTGGTACCACGTCAGCAATCGAAGCCTTTATGACTTGCAACTCATCAATATCGGAACAAGCAATTAGTAAGTCATCGACATATACAGCGATGATATTAATTTTGTCGTTATTTCGTCTAATATAGACGCATGGATCACTGTCGCATGACTTGAAAATAATTCCAGTTAGGATTTCATTCAATTTATAATTCCATTGCCTGCCTGATTGTTTCAATCCATACAATGCCTTCTTCAATTTTAGGACATGGTAATCGGTAAACATTTCCGGTTGGGTCATATACACCTCATCGTCCATTTCGCTGTTCAAATAGACTGATGAGACATCCATTTGATGTAGATATAGCTGGAGCTCCGCCGAAATAGCTATAATCATTCTTATGGTGTCGTAACGAACAACTGGTGAAAAGGTTTCGGTATAATTTACACCATATTTTTGCGAACATCCTTTTGCCACAAGGCGGGCTTTAAAACGTTTGGGCTCGTTTCGTTCATTATTCTTTATTGTAAAAACCCACTTGTTGGACACTGCTTTTTGACCCGCAGGAAGTTCATCTAGCTCCCAGGTATCATTTCCAATTAGGGCTGCATATTCGGCTTGCATTGCTCTCCACCATTCACCACTATATTAACCACTTAAAGCGTCCTCAACTGTTTGAGGGACAGGAACATTGTCATCGGAGTAAGCAGTCCCCAATAAATTATATTCCTTCTTTGGTCTACCCGGAGCGCCTGATCGTATCACACGCGGTCTACCTGGACCTCTTAAAGGTGTACTATGCTCATTATCTTCTTCAGCCGATTCGAAGTGACTTTCATTTTCATCACCCTCCGATTTCACATTTATATCGCTGTTGGCCTTTTATACCACTTCATCGCTAGTCATCTTATCTGGCTGCTTCTCAAGTGCGATTTCTTGCAAGGGGATTTCGTATCCGACTTCATTGTTCCAGAACTGTTAATAAAATATACATCGCGGCTAACAATTAATTGATGATTCTCACGATCATACAACCGATATGCCTTTGAAGTATCTGAGTATCCAACCATCACATATTCCCTACCCTTGGGTTCGAATTTGCTTTTTTGACGCTTATCCAAAGCAATAGTCAAAGAACCAAATGTTCTTAAATGCCCCACATAAGGTTTTCTGCAATAAAATGTCTCTAAAGGTGTGGAGCCATCTAGCGTTCTAGTAGGGGCTCTGTTTCGCAAATACGCTGCGGTGTTAACAGCTTCAGCCCACAAATGCTCACCAAGGTTTGCCCCAACTAGCATACACCTCGCCATCTCAATTAAGGTACGGTTGAAACGTTTGGCAACACCGTTCTTTTGTGGTGTATAAGGCACCGTAAGTTGCCACAGTATTCCATTTTTCCTTAGATATTCATCAAAAGCGTTATTCACAAACTCCGTGCCGTTGTCACTTCTTAGGACTTTAATCTTCTTCCCAGTTTGTCGTTCAACCATTGAAAGAAAATCCCGGAATTTGCCGAAAACCTCGTTCTTACTCTTTAAGAAGTATACAAATACATAACGCGACTTGTCATCAATAAACGTGAGTAGATATTTAGCTCCACCAAGCGAATTTCTATTAATTGGTCCACAAACGTCAGTGTGTATTATATTTAAAATATCATCACTACGGATCTCTGAGCTTAAAAACGGCCTCTGCACGCATTTACTTCTCATGCAAACTGAGCACTGAATGTTCGCTGGTATAGATACATTCATACCATAAACCAATTGTCCGTTAGCCAAAGCTCTTAAATTATCGAAGTTAATATGCCCGTATCGGTGGTGCCATTTCATCTCTTCATCAGTTTGTTTCCTCGTAAAAAACAATTTTTTAGTTTCAATTTCACACAAAAAAAGATCACGTACTTTATTAGCACGTACCTTATTCCCCGTGCTCATTCCTGACCCCAGCAACATTTCTATCAAATTTTACAGTATAATTATAATCCACTGCTCTAGCAACAGAAATGAAATTACATTGTAAACCATGAACATACAAAACATCAACCAATGTAACTTCAAAGCCATCGACTACAATATGCACTGTGCCTTTACCCTCAGCCTTTATACAATTGTTACCAGCAAGCAATATCGTCTCATTGTATTTTTCCATCTCACAAAACATCCCTGCAATACAGCATGAGATGACGCTCCACTGTCAATACACCATGCATCTACATCAGTAATGAACAGAACTCAGAGAACAAAATCAATTCAGTTGATGTCTAGCACTTGATGAAGCAAGACCTCGCTACGCAACATTTTTGAATGATTTTTTGTTTTTTGCAAATACACGCAGCAAAATGTTTAATGAAAATTGGGAATATGATTTCCTTTTATAGACAATATGGATGGTAATGCACAATGTAGTGTGTGTTATCGCTCTATGTCGTAATTCTTTTTTTTTATAAAAAGACATTACGAGGCTATCCATGGATTTTTCGACAACATTAAAGGGAGTCCTATCATTCCAATTATTGCAATTAAAAGCAGAAATTTTTTTGAAATTCATGGTTGACGAAACGGACGTACCAAATTACAATAATTTACAATCAATACATACATTACATACATCAATATATTCATCAATACATACATCAATATATGCATCAATACATACATACATCAATATATTCATCAATACATACATACATACATACACACATACATCGATATATTCATCAATAATGTAATAACATACACGCAATACAATAAACCAATTTTTTTTTTATTTTCCCAGTGTACGATTCTCAAAAATTAAGTTGAATTTTGTTCTCCGCTGCTTTACCAACACAATCAAAACTATGACTGTCGAAAATAACGAGCTCTTGTTGTTGTTGTTCTGTTGGTCTTTTTGATCGTTCTCTTTGTCTCTTTTTTGCTCTCTGCAGTTTGCAGCATAATGGCCCTTTCGTCTGCAGTTGTAACAGCGTACATTCTTGGAATTGTTGTTAAATTTGGCACCGTTATTTGTACTTCTGTTGTTGTGAAAAAATGTATTCTTTATACCGTTACCTTCGCGTGCCATAAATGCTTGTACAGTTGCCTCTCCGTTACTATTAACCTTATTTTCTCTCACCTTCTTCTATTAATTTAACTTTTAATGATGTCAAAGAGGGAAGCTCATCACGCGATTCCAATGCTACGACTAATGGCTCATATGATTTTGGAAGACTTGCAAGAAGCATAATAACGAATAACTCTTCCTGGAGTACCACTCCTGTCTGCCAATTTTTCCACAACGGAAGAAAAACTGCAAACATATCTCTGCATGCATTCACTCTCGGTCATACGCATATTTAATAGTTGTTTAAATAGAGTTACCTTCCGCACAGGCCCCTTGGGACGATGAACCTCACTAAGAGTATTCCAAGCATATTTTGCCATAGTACAGTTTTTATGTGCCCAATTTGTATCGGTGTAATGCTAAGTATTATAGTTGCCATAGCTTTCTCGTCCTTTGCACGACTTGCCGCATCATCTTCTGGTTTAACGCCATCTGACACCAAAGCCCACAGCTCCTGATGTATAAGTACGCTCCTTATCTGGATCTTCCAGGAATCATAATTTGATTCGTCCAATTTCTCAATTTTGAATAGTGTACTACTCATGCTGTACTTTTATCCAATTATAAATTTTTCTCGTTCCCTTGTTGTCTTGTCAGAAAAACGCCGTTTGATTTCAAATTGATGTTCTTTATTCAAAGTTTAGTTTACAATTAAAAAAGTGAAAAAGAGAAAAACGTATGAAAACATAAAAAGGAATAAAAAACGAAAAACAAAATACATTGGAAATGTTGCATTGCCAATCAAACCAGAGTTGTCATTTCAACATTGTTGCTGTTGTTGATGATGCTGCTGTTGTTGTTAATGAAGCTGTTGTTGTGGACTATGTTGTAGCTGACCATGCTATTATTATTGATGATGTTACTTGCGGTGTAATTAATATCGTTTATGTTGAAGCGTTGATTTTTTTTCCGAATTTTTAATAATCGATCCTGAGTTTTTTGTAGTAATTGCAGTGGGTAGCACTTCCCCATGCTGCAATCCCATGCCTAATGAGCGACTCTGCAATTGCGAAATACGCCTATCTTAATACATCATAGATGGCACAATTGCTTAGATGATATAACATGTAGGCGGCTTCCCTCAGCTTCTTTTGGAGGTAATCGACATGCATATTCCATTTAAATTTATTATCAACGTAGACTCCCAGATATTTGTAAGATGTCACAAGTTCTATTAGCGTGACCATGTATCATTGTTGCTATTATGCAGACAATTTGTATCATGAAACTTAATTTCAATGTTAGAGTCAGTAAAACTTGGTGGTTTTATATGCATAAGTATTGTTTTTTGGTTTTATCATAACCGTTATCGTGACACCATTTGGATGCAATATTTAATTGGTTCTGCATTACCTCTGTAGCATCTTGGATAGACTCACTCGATATCACAATTGCTGTATCATCAGCGTATGCAAAAGTTTGACTATTATGCAAAGCGTTGAGCATGTCATTAGCATACATTATATAGAGAATTGGGCCGAGTTTGGATCCTTGTGGCACTCCACAATCTATTTGTACTTCTTTGCTTAGTTCATTATTTATTTTTACTCGATATGGCCTATATTCAAGATAGTTTTTAAACCATAGGGCAATTTCGTGTCAAGTGACCCAATTTTTAAAATCGGTGTCTTCCGATTTAGATGGAATTTGCGCCAAGGTTAGTACTATTAGATAGTAGGCCAGACACAAATTTCTATCAGTCAAGAACTGCCGGAGTTAGAGGGGGTCAAAGTTGGACATTTTGGCCATACAGGGTTTTTTTTAAACGTGTGTAACTTTTCACCTATTGGTCCTAGCAAAAATTTTCCAAAGGATATTAGATAGCTATTTCTTCAATATTTCCAAAAATATTTTTTTAATTTTTTTAAAAAAAATTTTTATATTTTTTTTAAAATTAATTTTAAAGTATTTATTTGCATTCTAAGGACATTCGGAAATTAGTTTTTTATAAACAGTGTTAAAATTTGGACGTGCATTATTTACTAATTACTTACATAATTAATCTTCACAATGGCTTCCTCTTCCAAAAAGAAAATGTTGACTTCTTTTTGTTGTAATCCCTTAAACAAAAAGTTGAATTTCATCTAAATCGGAAGACATCGATTTTAAAAATTGGGTCACTTGACACGAAATTGCCCCGTAGTAAAATATTACCTCTAATACCGTTTCTTTCAAGAATTTGAAGGAGTTTGGTATGTGACAAAGTGTTAAAGGCTGTACTGAAATCAATGAACAATAAAAGGCAATGTTTTTTATTACTTAAACAGTTATGTATATAATTAGCAAAATTTCCTAATAGAAATTGATGACTATTAATTATATTGAATTTTTTTAATAAATTATTTAGTCTTCTAACCACTACTTCCTCCAGAATCTTCTCTAACACAGGTAAAATTGAAATTGGCCTATATTTACTATAGTCTGATGTCGTTCCACTTTTATATATTGGTCTTATTATAGATGTTTTCAACATTTTTGGCACCATAGCATTATTCAGGCTTGAATTTATTAGTTTTGTTATTGTAGGAGTTAAGATTACAGCATTATTCTTGATGTCTTTTGTTCGTATTCTATCAAGTCCAGCACTTTTTTAATGTTTAAATTGTTCACTGTATGAGAGTTTAACTTTTTACTTAAAGTTAAACTTATTACAACTTTTTATTTAAAGGACACTGAAGTTTTAATAGCTTTGTTCCAATTTAATTTCAAATGTTAATAATAATTAAGTTTAAACAATAATAATTTAATTCTGAATACAAGACTTCTATTCGCAGCAAGGCAGTAAAAGTAAGTGACTTTAAAATATTATTCTAAATAACAGCAAACCTTAAAAGAATCAAAAAATGTGTAACAGTAATTAATTTTCTTTTTTGTTCAATCTTATAACAAACGCATATTATAGACATACTAACAAATGTATTAACATACGTACATACATTTGTATTAACGCAATGCAGAAAAACCAGTATTTTCATAATTTGCAATAATATCAATTATGATAAGGATAATACAAAATAAATAACAACGACAACATGTTAATATGCGTGAAGTATTATGTACTGCTCACACTAGCATTGAAATTGAAGATAAGCAAAATTAAATAAATGAAAGAAAAAATTACGTAAATTATTAAAAATAAAATACAAGTATTATTTTATTAAAATTGTTCACCAACATTCTCCCCCACTAAGGACGACAGTACTTAAACCAGGGAAGAATCAGCGTTATCATGAAGTTGAGATCTGGAACCGTTCTCATGGGCATCAAAAGAATTATTTATAGGTAGTAGTGCAATTTTTGAAATTGGACGTTTAAAGGTTTTACCGTGTGATAATAGAGTGACTACCCTTACACAATCATCTTTGCCAGGATGAACATCTTGGATGCGAGCAAGTGGCCATTCACCTGGGGAGCTACGTTCATCGAGTACCACCACTAAATCTCCAACTTTAGGGTTTTCTTTTATTTTGAGCCATTTGGGTCTAGATTGAACTCTACATAACCATTCGTTAGACCACCGTCGCCAGAAGTGCTGTTTTAGCTTTTCTACAGTCTTCCATCTATTTAGTCGATCAATGTTGACGTCGAGTAAATCTTCTTCTGGTATACACATACTAGGTTCTCCAATCAAGAAATGAGCTGGAGTAAGCGCATTGCAGTCTGTTGGCTCTGAGCTTAGAGGACATAACGGCCTTGAATTTAAACAGCTCTCGATTTGAGCTAAAAGCGTGGAAAGCTCCTCAAATGTTAAAATACGACCATGCATCAGTCTCTTTAAATGATATTTAGTAGATTTAACGCCGGCCTCCCAAAGACCACCAAAATTTGGAGAGGCTGGAGGTATAAAGTGCCATTTTGTACCATTTTTTGCCAGTCGATCAGTTATTTCATCTGATTATAAAGAATCATCTGATCGATGATTTGCTTTGATTATAAAGAATTTGTAACTCTTTATTGGCTCCAACAAAGTTTGTGCCACAATCTGAATATAAGTCCGTGCAACAACCACGACGGGACACGAAACGTCTAAATGTTGCCAGGAAAGCATCGGTTGATAAGTTTGTTACCGCCTCTAAGTGTAGTGCTTTCGTAACCATGCAGATAAACAGACATATGTAACCTTTAGTTGCTACAGAATTCCTTGCAGTTGACTGCTTTATGATAATTGGACCGGCATAATCAACACCGCTGTGTTTAAATGGACGTGCCGGTTTAAGGCGAACACTTGGAAGGTTTCCCATCATCTGTTGGGCTGCCTTTACGTTATATTTGAAACACGTTACACATTTTCGCAAGATTAGCTTAACAATGCTTCTACTTGAAATTATCCAGTACCCACGTGAGACATAAGCTTGCATTTGGATTAAACCGCCATGTAAAGTTTTTATATGTGCATCTAGAAATATTAAATAAGTTAAAGGATTTTGTTTCTTTAATAAAATTGGGTGTTTGGGACTATAATTAAGGTCAGAATTTTGAATTCTACCACCAACTCTGAGTAATTGAGAGGAATCAAAAAATGGGGACAGTTGTGCCACAGCGTTGTTTTTCATTATTCGACCCTTTTTTGTATCTCGAAAATTTCCTGTGAAAAATCTACCACTTGAGAAATTTTAATAATTCTTATACGAGCACGTTTAAGTTCTTCAGTTGAAAGGAACCCTGTCATCTTACCATTACCTTCAATTTGTGATTTTTTGTTGTTCTGGGTGTTGTGTTTGAAGCGAAAAATATATGCAGTGACACGTATTAGCTTACAAAACGAAGAAAATCGTGTTAATAAATCTGGATATTGTTTTATTTCTGTCACTACAGAGTGAGCATTAAAATTTGATTTGGGTGAAACTTCACTAATTTCATTATAATTTAATTTGGGTTGTTTTGGCCAGTTTTCCAATGGTTTAACTAACCATTTAGGGCCGTGCCACCATAAGTCATGTTCAACTAATTCATTCGACGATATGCCACGTGAAGCGCAGTCAGCAGGATTTTCACTTGTTGATATGTATCGCCACTGAGAAGTACGAGATCTGCGTTGAATTTCCACAACTCTATTGCCAACATATACGGGCCACTTAGAAGACTGACCACGTATCCATAAGAGCACAGTTGTGCTATCAGTCCAATAGTAAACATTTGAAATTTCTTAATGAAGTGAAGATATAATTAGATCTACGAGTTTTGTCAATAAAGTTGCACCACATAATTCCATCCGAGGTATAGTTAACCGTTTAATAGGACCCACCTTAGTTTTTGCTTGAATTAAGTATATTTTTGTTTCTGAACCAGAAAGAGTTGTAGAATAGACTGCAGCAGCGTAGGCTAGTTTAGACGAGTCCGAAAAACCATGAATTTCAATTTTAGTACATTTAAATGTTCCAAGCCAACGTGGTATTTTAATATTCTCAAGATATTTTAAATTTGTACGATATTCTAACCACCCTTTTTCAATATCATCAGGGAGGCGATCATTCCATTCAACGTCAAGTAACCACAAATTTTGGAACTCAAGTTTTGCAAGAATTGTAGTAGGGGATAGCCAGCCAAGTGGATCATATAATCTAGCTGAATCTGAGAGCAAACTTCTTTTTGTAACTATTGAAGTATTTTCAAAATTAATTTTAAAAGAG
The DNA here is from genome assembly GCA_936449025.2 of Sarcophaga subvicina. Lineage (NCBI taxonomy): Eukaryota > Metazoa > Arthropoda > Insecta > Diptera > Sarcophagidae > Sarcophaga > Sarcophaga subvicina. The sequence continues at coordinate 59,982,268 of OW388082.2, read as the reverse complement.
AAACAATCATCTATCGTGTTCCATTGTAGACCAAGAGCCTTCACAGTATTGGGTTGATTTAATTCAAACGTTTCAGAATTTTCTCTAAACTCTAAAGGGATCAAATCTAATAATTCTTTTGAATTTGTTGTCCATTTACGCAGATTAAACTTTCCTTCATTGAGCAAACTGCATAACTGAGTGTGTAATTGATAGGCATCTGATAAGCTGTCAGTGCCAGAAATGACGTCATCGACGTAAGTATCAGAATTAAGAACACTGCAGGCCAAGGGATATTTTTCTTTTTCATCTACTGCTAACTGTTGTAGAACTCTAATCGAAAGAAAATGCGCGGGCGTAGTACCATAAGTAACCGTAGAAAGCTTGTAAATTGAAATCTCTTCAGAACCAATATTTCTCCAAAAAAAATTTTGATATTTTCGTTGCTCTTGAACGACAAGTATTTGTCGAAACATTTTCTCTAATCTGCCCGAAAACCAATTTTGAAACGTCTCCATCGATTTATAATTGTCGGTAAATTATTTTGCAATGCAGGGCCAGGTGCTAGTTCCTCATTTAACGAAGATTGAGCAGAACGCTTACAGCTACCGTCAAAAACAACCCTTAGTGTAGTAGTAGAGCTACTTTCTCTCAACACACCATGATGAGGCAAAAAGAAACCATTTTTATCTAAATCACGAGGATAAGTACCAATCTTTTCCATATGCCCAAGACGTACGTACTCTTCCATAAAATCCGTATAAAGTTTTCCATAATTTTTATTAAGTTTACATTTTGATTCGACGTTTTTCAAGCGAGAAAGTGCAGCGTAGTCTGTATGTTCGAAAACTGGAAGCGGAAGACCCCTAAGCAGTGATTTGAATGGTAGTGAAACAGTATAACGGCCAGATGAATCACGTGTAGTAGTGTTTTTAAAATGTTGCTCACATAATATTTCCTCCTATGTTAAAGTCCTTTTTTCTAAAATTTCCTCCTGCTCTCAAAATAATTATAATTGCTTATCTAAGGAGCAAACATTAGCAGTAATAGCATGTTGATATGAGTTATTAGGAGTTGGGCCAGAAACTATCCATCCGAAATGTGTAAGTTGCAAGAATAAGCCGCCGTCAAATTTATGGTGCTGAGGTAATACAATATCTCCGTAAACATCTCCTCCTAACAACAGGTCAACCTCACCAGGTTTTAAAAAATGGGGATCAGCCAAAGAAAATCTATTCAAATTGGGTAACAAGTTTTCATTTATTGCCATAGGTTAATAACCCGATATCTTTGATAACACTACAGCTTCACAAAAGATTTTAAAATTAGTTTCAGTCCTCGAATAGATTGAAAAATTAACAAATTTTCTTGAAATAGTAGGTTGCTCTCCACCTACTCCACTTATTTCAACAAAGCCCTTTTTGAAAGGTAAGTTTAATGCATCCGCAGCCTTTTTAGTTATAAGTGTAGCCTGAGCACATTGATCCAGAAGAGCACGTAAAATAATTTCACCCCGCGGGGTTTTAAGAACAACACGCAGTGTATCGAGGAGAACTTGGGGCCTTTTTATACTACTAAATGTTCTACCATGATCGGCGACATGGGCAGTGACGTTATTAAGCAGTTGAGAAGACGAAGATGTTTGAGCATTCGTTACAGTTTCAGAGGGTGTAGATATAGTTGAACGGTCTATAAAATATTCATTGTGAACAGTGGTATGATGGTTTTGTTGACAGACTTGACAACGTGAAGTTACACGACAATTGTTACTAAAGTGGCCTGGGGTTAGACAATTTCTACATATTCCCTTAGTATTTATAAAATCTCGTTTCTCAGAAGATGGCATAGCAGAAAACTTAAAACATTTAAAAAGAAGATGGCGTTTATTGCAGCAAGGGCAGTTAGAATCAGAATTTGTAGAAATAGCATTTACGTAACGTCGAGAATTACTTTGCCTTTATTTGCCTGTTGTGGAGTTTTTGGTTTTAAACGAGAAACATTAGGAATTGAATCAGTCTGGTCAGAAATAGTTTCTAATGTTCGAAAAGTAGACTCCAAAAACTTAAATAAATCTTCAATTGGAGGGATTTGAGTCGATGCCTTGAGTGACTGCTCCCACTCCTTACGCGTTTGTACATCTAACTTATTTACCGTCATATAAATAAGCATAGCATGTTCTCCTTCGGTATTTACTTTTAATGTACGCAGTAGAGCGATACTAGTTCTGGTTGTATCCAAAATTGTTTGAATACTCTTTGAAGTGCCGTCAGAAATAGGTATAGAAAATAACTTCTTAAAAATAGTGTCGACTATTTTCCTTTTATTATGATACCTATTTTCAAGAGCGTCCATGCTAAAGCATAGCTTGAACCCGTTGCTTGATACTCATTCACGATATCCAACGAAGTTCCTTTACAAGAACTTTTCAAAAAACAAAATTTTTGTACACCTGTTAGGTTAGAGTTATTATGTACTAGAGACACAAACATATCCTGATAGGACATCCAAGTTAAATAATCACCATTAAAAGTTGGTAAATCAATTTTCGGTAAACGAGCCTGAACCGAAAATGAATCATTTCTGGAATTATAGGGACCAACAAAAGTGCTTGATTGAATTCCAGGAGAACTAGAGCCAGGAGTTTCCAAAATATCAAGTATTTGGCTTTTCAGAGCAAAAAATTCATCTTGAAATTGATAATATACATCGTCTTTGAAATATGGAATATCTTCAGTATTAACGGTATTATCACGAACTACAGAACATAGTTGAATATTTCCTTTTTTAAACTGAGAAAAATTCGATTCTATTTCATCTATAATTGACTGTGCAAAACCATGCGTTTTATGCTCTTTTGAATTATATAACCTAGCCGTTCGCTTTAAGTTCGAAAATAAATCCTTTTGTTCTTCAATGATATGGTGAAAATCCGCCATTTTGTTCGAAACACTTTTTACTAATACTTATATATAACAATATAAAATTTCATTTATACATACAGTTTTCCAGAAAACCACAAATTTCGGCAATAGTAACGCAGAGTTCAAACCTTAACCTTTTTATTTTATCAGGTTCCACCTTCCAAAACACCTTCCAATAGCACAACCAATAGTAGAAATTAGCCAAAGAATTCCGAAGCCAAATCCAAACTTTACAGCAACAGTTCTAAGTTAAAATATTTCAAGTCGTTCACAGTAATGAGGTTCCAAGTCGTTGCTCCAATTTGCAATCACTAAATCACCAGTCCCGGGTTTCGGCACCAAATAATGTATGAGAGTTTAACTTTTTACTTAAAGTTAAACTTATTACCACTTTTTATTTAAAGGACACTGAAGTTTTAATAGCTTTGTTCCAATTTTATTTCAAATGTTAATAATAATTAAGTTTAAACAATAATAATTTAATTCTGAATACAAGACTTCTATTCGCAGCAAGGCAGTAAAAGTAAGTGACTTTAAAATATTATTCTAAATAAGAGCAAACATTAAAAGAATCAAAAAATGTGTAACAGTAATTAATTTTCTTTTTTGTTCAATCTTATAACAAACACATATTACAGACATACTAACAAATGTATTAACATACGTACATACATTTGTATTAACGCAATGCAGAAAAACCAGTATTTTCATAATTTGCAATAATATCAATTATGATAAGAATAATACAAAATAAATAAAAACAACAACATGTTAATATGCGTGAAGTATTATGTACTGTTCACACTAGCATTGAAATTGAAGATAAGCAAAATTAAATAAATGAAAGAAAAAATTACGTAAATTATTAAAAATAAAATACAAATATTATTTTATTAAAATTGTTCACCAACATTCACTATATTAAATATTTCCTGTTCATTAGTGTTTTCCATAAAAATCGAATTTTGTGTTGTAATTTCGACATTGTGTAAGGTTTTAATGTTACATTTGTGAATTATTTTATTTACATTTTCCTTGAGGTTTGTCGCAAAGTTCTTTAAAGTACTTGTAATATTATCATTTTTAAAATTTTGTAAGATGTTGTCATCTATACTTTTTGATTTTTTTCCAATTATTTCATTTATAATTTGCCATGTAACGCGAATTACGTTGTGGACCGAACGTAATATTAAAAAATAAAACACACTGCTTGTTTGGTTGCTGAATTAATAATAATCATTACAATTTTTATTTGTCTTATTTATACTTTTTAATAATATTTTGACCTAATTAATTTTTTATAAAAATTGCAAGTTAATAAAATAATTAATAATTGCTTATTTAATAATACAAATTGTTAATTCCAAGAATAGAATAAATAAAGTTAATAATGAACTTTAAATAGGTCAGTGAATAAAATAATAAAATGTAGTTCTTAGAAATATTTCGGAAGTAAATTAATAAATAAATAAATTGATGACATCGAATAAATTAAGTATGTTGATTAAAAGCTGTTGTTGACCTGGCTGGTTTGGGAGGTACTGTTATGGGGGTTTCCATAACTCGCGTATGTTATTTCTATTTTCTATGAATTTATTCTTATAATAGTTATTTTTCACGTAGATAATTTCTCTATTTAAAGAGTTTCTATATTTTTTGTAATTATTTTCATAAAGTTTATTATTTTTATTATTTTGCCATTTTTTATAAAGTTTATCACGTATATCACATTTTTTTATAATATTTTCGTTTATCCACTGATTTTGTGTTCTTGGTTTGCTTATCTTGTTTTTTGTCTTTGATGATTTTTCGTAAATTTCTGCAAATTTAGAAGTAATTTCCATACAAATGTCATTAGTGTTTGTCTTTTGTTGGATAAGAACATTCCAATTTGTTTCACTTATTAGTTTATTAACTTTATTATTATTTGGCTCTACCCGTTTATAGACATTTTCCGATCTCTGACTTCTTTTTACTTCATCGATACAGTAGAAAAGAGAATAATGATTTGATATTGTTGTTGTTACAACTCCAGCATACTTGTTCGAACCCGTTTGTTTATTTTTAATGAACAAAAGACCAATACATGTACAGTTGGACCTTGATTATCCGTGATGGTCGGGACCGGAAGCATTCCGGATAATCGAATAATAATAATAATAATAATCGATAATCAATATAATAGAACAAAATTTTTGCTTATAATCACGGATAATAGAGGTAATCACGGTTAAATGATGCAGAAAAATTTAAATCGCTCCAAAATAAAATTAAGTCCATGCAAAAAATTTTCTTTTCCATCCCGGATAATTGATATTGCCGGATAATCGAATCACGGATAATCAAGGTCCTACTGTACTTGATTTTCTGATTATATCTTCGCTTGTAACTTCTTGTATCATACATTGTAATCCGTTTGACATAATCATATTCAAATAGTTTGTTGTTGTAATGTTGTCTCTTAAAATATCAATGTTTATACCTCCAACCACTATTATTTCTTGTTTTTTGTTTATTTTATTTATTGTTATATCAAGTTTTTCAATGAAGGCATTGAGGTTAACAGAATGTGGTCGGTAAATTGAGATAAGAGAAAGCATTTTTTGTTGATATTTAAATCTAATCGTATATGTTCGAATGATTGGCTAGGTGAAGCAATTTGAGTATAAAGCTGTGGTCACACTGAAAAAATATTTGCTTCAAATAAGTTTACTCGTATTTGCATTACATTTTTCTGTAGTTTGTTTGCTGGTCACATTGACGGTAAATATTTGACAAAATTTATTTTCCCAAATAACAATGAAACAGCGTCAAATACAGTTTGGAGCAAACATGTTTTTCCTGCGGTCAGACCGAAGTAAATATTTTTTATTTTCTCATAAACAAAATTTGTTTCATCAGAAAAAGAGAAACAAACGAAAAGGTAATCATGATTAAAAAAACAAAAACAAAACAAAACAGAAACTTCACAAAACGAAAATAAACAAATTTGTTTAATCAGAACAACAGATATAAAGGGAAAAATATAACATAAATAATTTTTTTTTTCAAATCTTTTATTTGCAATCTATTCTAGAACATTAAGCAAATGAGATAATTATTTACGAAATTCACATAAGTTATTGGTTTCCAGTGAAATCAATAACATTATTTATACTTAAGTATATATATTATTTAAGTATATCTACTTTCATACATATTTACAGTTATAATTATAAATTACAGGTAAATAATATTAATTGAGAATATTTTATCTAAATGGGAGATCTAAAACGTGAAATCTTTTTAATCGTCTGATTGTTAAACTATCATCTAATAAAGAGATGGCCAACGGGTTAACGTGATCACTTAATCTTTGAAGATATCTGTTAGTAAATTCGTTTATTTCTTCTTTAATAAAAGGAATATCCAAATCTCTATGTATTGCGCTGTTTGTAATATACCATGGTGCTTTAACAATCATTCGTAGCGTTTTTGACTGAAACCTTTGTAGGATTTCAATATTTGAGTTACTTGTGATACCCCAAAGTTGAATGCCATAAGTCCATATGGGTTTCAAAATACATTTGTAGAGAAGTAATTTATTTTCTAAACTTAACTCAAATTTTGGTCCTAGCAACCAAAACATTTTCTTAACTTTCATGTTTAAAAGAGATCTTTTAGATTTTATGTGGATTTTCCATGTTAAACGCCTGTCTAGAAGCATGCCTAAATATTTAACGTGATTACTTTTCGGAATTTGTGAACCATTCATGAATATTGCTGGACAATCATTTCGCCTTAGGCTGAAAGTAACATGGGTAGACTTTTGTGCATTTACTTTTATATTCCAATAATTTAACCAGGTCTGCAGTTCATCAATCTGATTTTGAATTAGACTTGATGCTTCTATCGCCGACGAACTTGTTGCTAAGAATGCAGTGTCATCAGCATAAGTGGCCACAGTAACATCATCCAAACAAGGCATATCTGAAGTATAAACGGTATATAACATCGGTCCAAGTACGCTTCCTTGTGGTATTCCTGCTTCGATTTTGCAATAACTTGATGTTTCTTTGTTGACCTTCACGTAAAAATGACGTTCGCTTAAAAAAGATTTCAAAATCAAATAGTAAGGTGCAGTAAAATACTTTTAATTTTATAAAGCTGTGGTCTACCAAACTCTGTCAAATGCTTGCTGTATATCTAGAAATACAGCAGAACAATACTCTTTTCTTTCCAATGATCCCGAAATTTCATTTACTAATCGATGACACTGTTCTAGTGTACCGTGTTTATGGCGAAAGCCAAACTGGTGGTCAGGAATTATAAAGTTTTCTTCTAAAATAGGCAATAGTATTTTAAGGAATAATCTTTCAAATAATTTGGCAAATGTTGATAATAGGCTTATTGGTCTATACGATGTTACACAGTTCTCAGGCTTATTCGTTTTATGAATCATAATAATTTCAGCACATTTCCACTGAATAGGAAAATGTTGAAGCCTTAAAATAGAATTGAATATTAACGCCAGAAACACAATTCCTTATCTTGGCAAATTTTTTAGCACAAACGAATCAATTTTGTCATATCCCGGTGATTTTTTATTATTTAATTTAATAATTTCCTGGCGTATTTCACCTGGAGAAAAGTGTTTTATGGGTAAAGCTGTGGTCACACTGAAAAAATATTTGCTTCAAATATGTTTACTCGTATTTGCATTAAATGTTTATGTAGTTTGTTTGCTGGTCACATTGACGGTAAATATTTGACAAAATTTATTTTCCCAAATATCAATGAAACAGCATCAAATACAATTTGGAGCAAACATGTTTTCCCTGCGGTCAGACCGAAGTAAATATTTTGTATTTTCTCATAAACAAAATTTGTTTCATCAGAAAAAGAGAAACAAACGAAAAGGTAAACATGATTAAAAAACAAAAACAAAACAAAACAGAAACTTCACAAAACGAAAATATACAAATTTGTTTAATTAGAACAACAGAAAGAAGGGGAAAAATATAACATAAATAAATAAATGAATAAAAATAAATAAAAATTCGAAATGGAAGATGAGAAAACATTATTTGTGTTAAGTTGCGGAGCAGGCGCCATATTCTTTGAGAAAAAATAAATTAAATTCCCACAGCTGTTTAATTGTTTTCTTTTCTACATCAGTGTTGACAACTGAATTGCGTTTAAACGATAAAATACATAACTTAATACCATACTGTATTTAAACATAAAAATTTTGTGCCGTCGATGACTGGTTTTGGAGATATTGGTCTCTAAGGTCCAGATAATAAATTGCTGCTTTAATAAAACTTTGAAATATAATCATCATCCCTGAGATAGATATCAAATAAAAGTTCTTTCAAAGAATTTTCGATTGGCGTATTAAAAATTTGAACCCATTCGTCTGTTAAACAAAAATTATGATCGTTACCAGATTTTTTTACCGTATTGCAATTTTCTTGGAAATTAGTAGGTTAAACAATTTTTTGTTCCATATAACACTATTCCATATAATTACATGTATGATTCTTCGTTTGGTACAAACTTGCATTTAAAAAAATCTGATAAAAAATAATATTTTTTTGTTCCTGGTTCAACTAATGAACTAATGGATCAAAACTTTTAATAAACCTGTCGAAAGGTCTTTACACTATTTTTTTTTTAATTTCTACTTTTCATATAAAATTTATTATTAAAAGCTTTCCGTTTTGGTGATTTTATTAAAAAATTTTAATATTTATTATTAAAAGTGGACAACACTGCTTGCAACAGCTGTATTTGCCACTGTTTGCTCTTACAAAATTTTTGCACGATCAAATATTTATTTGCTCGAAAAAAGTAGAAAATATTTGATACGGGTGGTCACACTATGGTCACATTAGAGACATTTTTGTTTGCAAGCAAACAAATTTGTTTTCTCAAAATCTTGTTTGCACCCATAAAATATTTTATGGTCACACTAGAGCAAGAAATAAATGATGTTTTACTTCAAATATTTACTCAGTCTGACCATAGCTTAACTCCATTTGACATGCAACATTTAAAAACGACATAATATGCGCATCATTTTGATTAAACTGGAAAGGCTTAAATGTATCTTCCAAATGTTTTGAAAAAGCTATAGCCTTATCTTTATCTGTCCGTTTCCAGTGGCCATTTGCATCTTTGATGGGAATATTTCTGTTAGTTGGACGTTTTAAGTATTTTGTTGCCCTCCACATAAATAAATAAATGAATAAAAATAAATAAAAATTCGGAATGAAAGATGAGAAAACATTATTTGTGTTAAGTTGCGGAGCAGCCGCCATATTCTTTGCCAAAAAATAAATTAAAATCACACAGCTGTTTAATGTTTTCTTTTCTACATCAGTGTTGACAACTGAATTGCGTTTAAACGATAAAATACATAACTTAATACCATACTGTATTTAAACATAAAAATTTTGTGCCGTCGAAGACTGGTTTTGGAGATATTGGTCTCTAAGGTTCAGATATTAAATTGCTGCTTTAGTAAAACTTTAAAATATAATCATCCCTGAGATGGATATCAAAGAAAACTTCTTTCAAAGAGCTTTCGATTGGCGTATTAAAAATTTGAACCCATTCGTCTATTAAACAAAAATTATGATCTTTATCTGATTTTTTTACAGTATTGCAATTTTCTTGGAAATTAGTAGGTTAATCAATTTTTTGTTCCATATAACTATAACAAATTACATGTATGATTCTTCATTTGGTACAAACTTGCATTTAAAAAATGTGAGAAAAAATATTTTTTTTGTTCCTGGTTCATAATGAACTAATGGATCAAAACGTTTAATAAACCTGTCAAAAGGTCTTTACACTATTTTTTTTTTTTGATTTATACTTTTCATATAAAGTTTATTATTAAAAGCTTTCCGTTTTGGTGATTTTATGAAAAAAATTTATAATTTATTATTAAAAGTGGACAACACTTCTTGCAACAGCTATTATTTGCCACTGTTTGCACTTACAAAATTTTTGCACGATCAAATATTTATTTGCTCGAAAAAAGGAGAAAATATTTGACACGCGTGGTCACACTATGGTCACATTAGGGACATTTTTGTTTGCAAGCAAACAAATTTGTTTTCTCAAAATCTTGTTTGCACCCCTAAAATATTTTATGGTCACACTAGAGCAAAGAAATAAATGATGTTTTACTTCAAATATTTACTCAGTCTGACCATAGCTTAAGTGTGAGTGTCTCTGATATAAACTGCAACACCACCTCCACCTACGTTGTTACCATCATTGTCTTTTCTATTTCAAAAAATAGAATTAAACCCACTCATGCTGTAGATATCAGTTTCGTCATCGGAAATGTTCGTTTCAAATAGGACTATTATTTGTATATAGTTTATTATTTTGTGAATTGATGTTAAGAATGTGGAAACGTTTGTTCTAAGTGAACGGATATTCATAAATATTAACGATAACGGATAACTTAAGAGATTTTGATTAATTTCATTGTAATTATTTAACATATTGTTTTGAGAATTCATTTTAATTGTCTTTTTATTTACTAATTAATTTTGCTAAATGTTTTCACTTTTTTGATATAAATTTCATTCATTAGTTTGTTCCTGTTTAATACTTTTTAATTTCAAGCTTTACAATTATTATTATTTTTTTTTTAGTTACATTTTTTTAATTCAATATCGGCATTATTCTTGATTAAGACTATATGAGATGTTTCGTTTTTTCTTGCACATATAGAGCCAGATCGAATCCAAACAAATTTCACATCACATTCTCTAGCTTTGGTTTTAACAGACCATAGCAACCGGCGATTATATGCTGTGAGTTAATCATTAATGTATATATATTTATTGCCATCATCTACTTGGTCTAAAATTTTTGCATCAACTCGGTGACGTTGGATTTTGTTCATTAACTCCATCTTTTTCCTTAGAGTAGTATATTCAATTATAGTTTTATTTGTGGATTTTGTTACACGATAAGCATTGTTTATGTCAAAATTATTAATTTCAACGTTTACTGCCTTAGCTATTTTGGCTATTATTTCATTAGCGCTTGTATCCGGGTTATATACGTTTTTTATTTCTATATTATTTTTTAGCATGGATTACTCCAGTTGGTTGAGTTAGAGTCTATTTTGGATATTTTTAACTCCTGTGGAGCTTTCTTTTCATAAAGGTCGCTATCTTTTGTCGCTATGGATGAAACAGATGATGCCATTTCAGTAATCGAACTTTTTATTTCATGTATAGTGCTAGCGTTTTGTGTATTATTTGCATTAACCGTATTTTTCAAAAGTTATATTGCTGTTTTTATATCCTTTAATTCTGATTGCACCGAAGCTAAACCAGAATTTAATGTACTCAAAGTCAGCGCTTCTTTAAATTTCTTTGTAGAGCCATTACTATCTTCATCATCTTGCCTTTATTTTTATTTTTTTTTTTGCTGGGATACGCCTTCATACACAAAGGTTTAATATGTGTTGTTCGAATCAGACCTGGTTCTAACCTTACATCGATGGTATATCCATTCGGATTTTGTTTCGCTAGTCAAATTTGTATATGCATTTTCTGTTATCGCACTGCAAGGAGAGAAGTGGTATGCGGAGTTACAGTTAGAACATTTAACATGTTTGGGATTTAAAATGCTGGAGTTGCATTGATTACAAGTTGTTTTCTCCGGCCGTTGAACTCAATTTGTTTTGTTGTTTTTTATATACTAATGCAATGTAACTTTCAATTTCTTTTTTATTATATTCTTTCGTTTTTATTTTTTTATTTTTTTTGTTTGTGGACAGTTTTTATTAGATAATAAGACATTTTTTTTTCTTAAAAAATCCTTTACAAGTGCAATTTATGAACGATTTTTATCATTTTAATTAGGATTTTTTTCACCGCTTTACTATGGCACTTTTTTTTATTTTTTTATTTTTTTTTTTTTTTGTATAGCAAGAATTTATATATTTGTGGAGGATTGGCAAAACACGACCGCTCGCAACGAATTTCAAATTATTATAAACGATAAATCTATTGTTGAACTCAATCCAGCCATTATAAATGTGCTTTCTCTTCCTTCATTCATCAGCGCCACTGGAAGGGAAGCAAACGTTTCCTAGAGGTAGCGACCCCTGGCGTTAGTATATATACCCCCCATTCGGTCGCCTAGGCGTTAAAATCCCCCCAATAATAGCGAAGTGTTCAGACGTGCATGTGATGCCAGTCTCTCCAGCAGGTGTTGGAACTCGTCCATTGGCCACCTCGGAGATGCGTAACAGCTATAGACGAAAACTCCCTTTATCCTGGCTATTACGAAATCAGTGTCCCACGTATAGATTTGCTAGAAGGGTAATGAACCGCAAATCCATATAGTAGACTTGTCGGCGATCCAATTATTATTCCCCGGTACTCTATGCGGCTCGCTTATGATTGCGACGTCGATACTCTTCTCCATCACCCTCTGGGTCAATAGATCCTGTGCTGCCTCGCAATGATTCAGATAATTCTGTATTACTCTCTTCTTCTCAACCGCGAATTAAAAGCGCTTAGAAACTGCGGACACTTCCGCTCACCGCAAAATGTTTGGCGAACTTTCTGTTGTCCACTTTACAGAACATGCAGAGTTTTTCCCGTTCGAAAATTGCCCTAGCGGGCCATATGTCCAAACTGTAAGCACCGGAAGCATTTCGTCGGAATGTTCCTTTCGCGAATACTGCATATGACCCAGCCGATCATATTCTACCTTCCTTCAGGAGAATATCTGCAGCGTGCACTGTGGCCGTTTGCGTCCCACCATATGCTGTCCTAAGACCAACTATGTCGGATTTACCGAAACACTCGAGACCTGGAAGGTTCTGTATAGCGGTATATACATCTTCCTTCTCCATGATCTAAGCAATGTCCTTTATCTCAATTGTCCTCCTCTCCTCTTGAGTGCGGACAAACGCGCATTCTCCTAGGGGCTCTCCAATGGTTCCTCTCACCATTCTTCCGGAGCTGAAGCAATAGCGCATCTTTGACGGTTCTCTGAATTTTGGTTACATTTTCCTCTAATTCGCAAAGCTTAGGGTCCGTTTTAACTCTCTCCAAAATGTCACCATAGAATGTGTCATCTTTCGCTGCTTTAATTATTGCATCAGGCTTCGTTTTCCTCCCCTGCGGTTTCTTGTCTTTCCTTTTATTCTTATTAACTTTTTGCCTGGTTCTCCAGTTGATTCCTCAGCGTTTTCCTGCCGGCTCAAAATCGTCTCAGTAGTTCTCCTCGCCAAAGCTTTTGGTGCAGGATTTCGATATCTCCTCTTAGCTTCGGAAACCTCAACGGTTTCCTCCTGTCTCCTCTTCGCCTCCTGGTTTCTCATCCAAGGCTATGCGCACAGGTCGTATAGGGTTTTAATAGAGTCAATCGCATCCGTTGGTTGATTGATCTCCTTTTTCCATTCTCCAGCATTTTTTACATTTAAATTACGTTTTATACAAAAGAGTAAAACAAGTAACTAATACCGATCGAAATTAAACATTTTTAAATTGGAAAAATTTAAATTTATGCACAAACACAACCAAAACAAGAAAAACCTACTCATCTACAGATTGAAGAAAAATAACATTTTTGCGTTAGTAATAACATATTGAATACACTTTTTGTTTGCGAACGCTCAGTGTTATGCTGTATGTATTGTGTATTTCGTATTCCAAACGTCAAAAAGCGATAAGAAGAAGAATGCCAGTATTCATAATTTGATTTTCAAGCAACAAAATGAAAAATATTACGGAAAAAAATAAATTAATTAATTATCATGCGAACAATATAATTTTGAAATATTAATTATTGACCCAAGTTACACAGAAAATATTTTTTACTTTTATTCTTCTTCTTGATTACTGGCATTTACGTAAAGTGATAGCACAACTTTTAAAAACATATGAAAAAATGTATATAAGTGTATCGGATTTTTATATGAAAATTATCAACAACAAGCATACACTGTTATATATTCGTCCAACAATACATTCAATACAACGATACAAGATCTTGTGTGAATTGTCCAAATAAATTATCAAAACAAAACGAGTATTGAATTGAATACTGTCCGACACAAGTAAATATGATATTTTACTTTGTTATTTGTACCTGTGAAAATCTGAATCTTCATAATATTATGAACTTTAAAGATTTTTTATTATATTTTTTATTATATGTATAGAGTTATATATATATATTAGTTATATCATACACAAAATACATAAACATGTATATTATACATACAAGTTAACACGAGCAAGTGTACTTGAGGTAAACTCATGTCCACAAATTAGTACTGACGTTGCACACGCGCCAACGAACGGAAATTAGACTTAGCTCACATTTCGTCTGGACAATTTAACACATTGCGAAATTGTCCGTATGCAGAATCAGCACTATTACTTAATTATTATTTCTTTATATACTAAAACATTGTAAATTAGTTTTTAGTCTTTTGGGGAATACTAGAGCAATAAGTGGTTGTGAACTAAAATAATAAATTGTGAATTGAATTAATTTAAGTGTTTTATTTGTGAAAGTGGACAGTGGTCGTCCACTATAAAATATATTTTTTGGCAATCCTGGAAGGAGAAAGTTAAGTGGCGCCCGAGCAGGGACCGTGTAAAAACTTGTGAAAAATACAAGAGACTGTGAAGAATAAAAAACTTGTGAAAAATACAAGAGACTGTGAAGAATAAAAAAACTTGTGAAAAATACAAAAGACTGTGAAGAATAAAAAGCTTGTGAAAAACACAAGAGACTGTGAAGAATAAAAAACTTGTGAAAAATTTAAGGGACTGTGAAAAATAAAAACTTGTGAAGAATAAAAACTTGTGAAAAATACAAGGGAATGTGAAAAATAAAAAACTTGTGAAGAATAAAAAACCTGTGAAAAATACAAGGGACTTTAAAAAATAAAAAACTACCGAGAATACAAGGACTGTGAAAACTTGCGAAAGAATCCTTTAACTTAATTCCTCAACATCTCGAATTCTCCTGAAACAAATAAGGTAAATATGGAAAGTTTACGAAGCAAAATAACAGAACTGACTGGGGGGCTAAATGCGGTCCTAAGCCAGCTTAGAACCCTCGATCAGAGGACACTAAGTATGGAACGGAGGAGAGATATTTCGATCAGGAACGAAGATTCCTCGACCTCTCACCCTCCTTTGCGCGCTCCAACAACGGAGTCTGAATTAATCGAAATCGGGAAATTACCGGATTGCGTAAAGGACTTGCAACCTTTCGAGGGTGATCGAAAGCAGTATGTATCTTGGATACATAGCGTAGAGAGCATCCTGAAGGACTACGAAATCGTCCGACAGAAGCCAATTTATAGAGCTATAATTTAGGCTATACGCCGTAAATGTAGAGGAAGGGCCGATGCTGCCCTTACCACATATAAAATTTTCGATGACGATTGGGTAACTATAAAAAATTGCCTGTCTCTGCATTATGCAGACAAAAGAGATGTCCGTACCTTAGAGCACCAGTTAACCCAACTGGCTCAAAAGGGGATGAGCATAGATGAATTCTACGCTAAAGTAAATCATCAGCTCTCCCTTATCATAAATAAGTTGAAAACTGAGAGTTACTCAGAGGAAACAACCACAGTACTTTTCGAGACATACAGAAACAAGACTCTGGAAGTCTTCGTGAGGGGTCTTAAAGGCGAGCTATCAAAAATGATAATGCTTATGAAGCCAAAGACACTCCCTGAAGCATATTCGCAATGTCTGGAGTTGCGAAATATAAATTACAGGAGCCAGGTCACCCTGCATTCGAATGACAATCGAAACAGGGTTCAGGTTCCAATAGGTCTCAATAAATTCCCCAATCCCCCAAATAAGACTCAAAACCAGACTTTCTCCCAAATGTTTGTTCCGAGAAATCGATATCAACCTCAACTGAACCCCTTCATAAACCGACAGCTTGAGCCACAGCGTGCTGTACAATGTAAGTTGAACGTGCGTACATGTATCACGAAAGAAAAGACATCTACGCATGTCAACGATTAGAAACAGAAAGAGAACTTTATTAATCTTCTATGAGCTTTTATAGGATTGTACTTAATAGTAGTATATAATAAAACAGAGTTGTACTTAATAGTAATATATAATAAAGTTACAGAGTTGTACTTAATAGTAATATATAATAGTTACAGAGTTGTACTTAATATTATTTAATATATTTAATATTTAATAGAGATGGCACTACACCTCCCTTTTTATATTAAAAAAAAATTGGAAATCAAACAGGTGATCAGGCTGTTTGGTTTCAAATTTTTTTTCATTACAATTATAAATGTTTGAAAATTTCATATATTAACTAATAATTATTTCCAATTTTATAACATTATTATCCATATTATAGAATGTAATTATAAAAGTATACTAGAGTAATGATAAAGTTCATTATATAAATTAGAATTAAAAGTATTTCTGTTTTATTCTCATTTTTATTTATGAAAAACAAATTATTATAAATTATTTGTAATACAATTTGATTATTTTAGTATTTTCGAATTCTATTCTTGTGGACAACTTTATTTTTTCCTGTTACTTTATCAATCAGTGTTACATTTGTACCATTAATATTTTTACGATATAAGGACCTTCATAAATGTTCTGATGTTTATCATACGGTTCTTTTTGAAGTAAAACATTATCATTTGTTTGTATTGATATTGGTTTTGCAAATTTGTCATAATAATTTTTGTTTCTCGTTTTGTGGTTTTCAATCAATTGTCGTGCTATTATATTAGTTTTCTGTAATCTATGTTTAATTTCCTTAATAATTAATTTCCAAATTGTAAATTGGTTCTAAATCTTTATCTTTTTCATTGGGCATTACTACATTTTTACCGAAAACAAGCTCAAAGGGTGTGAATTTAATGTCAAAAACTGAGTTAGGTGTTGTGTTGTGATAAAAAGTAAAATATTTAAGGTATGTATCCCAATCAGGCATGTTCTCATTTAAGTAAGCTCTAATGTACTCATTAAGCACTCTATGACTACGCTCTACGGTTCCTACCGTTTCGTGATGATAACTAGTGGCAAAATTTTAAATCAATCCTCAGATATTTACACAGTTCTAATAAGATTTCATTTTTAAATTCAGTCCCTAAATCAGACTTTATAGTATTCATTTTACCGTATATTAAAATAAAATTTTCGAAAATTGCACGAGCCACTGTACTAGCAGATTTATTAGGTATAGGAATAGTTACTAAGTATTTTGACATATCGCACATCAATGTTAAAGCATATTTATTTCCATACGTGGACAATGGTAACGGACCTATTGTGTCAAGAACTACTATATCAAACGGGCTGACAAGGGTTGGTGTTTAAACTAGTTCCTCAATATTCTTGGGCTTAACCTTGTTCAAAATGCATTTAGGACAATTCCTCACGTATTTTGCAATATCCCTAGTCATTCCCTTCCAATAAAATTTTGTACGAAGTTTAGCATACAATTTTTTCTGACCACAATGTCCACCAAGAATTGGATCGTTATGATATATCTGCATTAATTTTGTTTTCTCATCCTCCTCACTGACAGTTACTATTGGTTCTGTAAGAACAATCTCTAAAGATTCCAGTATTTCGTTTCCCGAACTCTTAAATTCTTGAATTGAAAAAATAGTAAAAAATATGTCATTTTTAAGCCATTCTGCCCTGCTAATTCCTTGATTGTTGGCTTCAATTTCCAGCCTCGAAAGCAAATAATCTAAATTAATTGTTTCGTTAACAAACTCGAAATCAACAGTGAACAGTTTCCTAAATTTCCTAAATAAATTTACGCGTAATGTTCTTAATCCATTAATGTCAATAATTTGAGTTCTTATTTTCGCTGTGTTCTTACCAAAATCATGTGAGAATTTATCATAAATTTTCAGTGTGGAATTCCCTGACTCTGCGTCGGGTCTAATCAGTTCAATACTATCATCTTTAAACTTCCTAGCCATTGCCCTCGTTGTCATTCGCAGTACCCTACTATCTTTTAAATCCGCAATTGTAACTCTTGATAGTGCATCTGCTCCTACATTGTCCTTACCCTTTATATACTCAACAGTAAAGTTGTATTCAGATAATTATAATCTAATTCGTGTTAATTTAGAAGATGGATCTTTCATATTAAAGAGATATACCAAGGGTCGGTGATCGGATCTTACTGTAAATTCCGTGCCATATACATAGGGTCGAAATTGGGTAATTGCAAAGTGAATTGCCAATAGTTCGAGTTCTATAATAGGTTTCTTACGTTCAGATTGAGTAAATGTTTTCGAAGCAAAGTAAATTGGCAAATCTCTATCATCAAAGTTCTGACTTAATATCGCACCACAGCCTATCCTCGATGCATCAACTGTGATTAAAAATTTCTTGGAAAAATCTGGGTATTGTAAAATTCTTGGAGAAGGTAAAGCCGCTTTCAAACTTTCAAAGGAATTCTGGCACTCACTCGTCCAATTAAATTGAATATTTTTTCTAGTCATCCTATTCAAGGGTGCCGACAATGTGGCAAAATTGTCTATAAAACGCCTGCAATAATTGGCGAAAGCAACAAATCTTCTTACAGCGTCTTTATCTGTCGGTATGGGATAATTCTTCACAACATTGATCTTAGTACCATCCGGCAAGAGTCCTTTTGCCGTACATTTATGGCCAAGAAATGTGACTTCCAGCCGAAAAAATTTACATTTGTAGGGATTTACCTTCAAATTACTACTAAATTATTACCCTCAAAATACTAAAAACATCCCTCAAATTCTTCAGATGGTGTTGTTTACTACAGCCAATTATAATTATGTCATCGACATCAGAAAAGCCTTGTTCTGTGCTAAGCCGGAAAATGCAATTGACATCATTCTCGAAAATGAATTAGGCGCTACATTCAAACCAAAGGGTAGAACCTTCCACCGGAACGAACCCTTATCCGTACTAAATGCAGTAATATCTCGCGAAGCTGAATGCAATGGAATCTGATGAAAACCTGAAAATAAATCTATTACCGAAAAATGTTTCGCTCGACCTAGATTGTCCAAAATATCGTCTGTTCGGGGTAAAGGGAATTTGTCCGCTATAAGTTTCCCATTCACCGCCCGATAATCTACGCACATGCGATAAGATTTCCTATCATCTGGGCTCTTTTTGGGGACTAAAATTAGTGGGCTATTATAGTTTGAGCTACTAGGTTTAATTAAATAGTTTTGCAATAATTTTGTCACCTGCCTGTCAATTTCGCTTTTCTGACTGTGAGGTAATCTATAATTTTTCATATATACAGGAGATGAATCTACTAAACGCAATTTTTGTTCATAAAAATTATTTACCGTCATTTTGTCATCCTTCAAGGCAAAAATATCCGAGAATTCTTCGCAGAGTGGTATCAAACTATCTTTAATGTCATCCGGCATCTGATCCTTTAATATCTCTTTTAGTTCAGTCTTACGCTCCTCATTTTTCGTTACATCATTCAAAGAATATACATGAAAGTTCGACAATCTCTCAGTCCTTATGTTATCATTCCGAATGCATTTGTACTCATCACTAATATTCACTAATCGCAACACCGGGCTAGTCGAATCGATTATTCCACGTGCTATGAAAACACCTTTCTCAATCTCCTGACCATCAACAAACATTGGTTCCCTAACGTTATGTAGCCTAAAAGTTCTAAACACCTCACTTCGTGGTGGAACTATACATGTGAAGTTATCTTTTCCCTGTAAAATTGGTATATTAACACTATTCAGCCTTGTATTCACAGTTAACGTTAAAGTTTCATAATCAATTTTGCACATGTTATCCCTAAGAAAGTCCTTACCTAAAATGCCGTCCGCAGGTATATTAAAATCATCAGCTACGACATGAAAAATTTGAGAAATAAGTTGGTTTGAAAAAATTTAATTGGTACAAATCGTTCCTAAAGAAAAAACAGACTCATTTGTCACTCCAGTAATACTAATAACCTCATTATCATTCAGAATTGTATCAAATGTAAGGCATGAGATTTTTATTAATGAAATATCAGCTTGTGTATCCACAAGAAAAGAACAAGAATGTTTCGCACATGTAGCATTTAATCTAATAAAATCAGCATAATTGAGGTTTAAAGTAAAAATTGATATTCTAGAAGGTTTATTTAATTCCGAGTTGTCTCCCGTTCTAGCATTGCATCCCCCAACTCTATCTGTTGAGGGACTTCTGAGTTTAAAGACCTAACAGAAGCCCTCTGTCTTACATTTCCTGAAAAATTATCATGATTGTTGTCATTATGATTCATGTTGTTGTTACTATAAAAACGTCGTCGACTATTGTTGTTATTAAAATTCCGATTATTGTTACCAAAAGTGCGATTATCGGTTCTATAACCGCTGCCACAGAAATTCCCATAATTATTCTTTCGGTTAAAGTTTCGATTTCCAAAGTTATTGTTCCTATACGACATGTTAGACCTACCACAGTTCGACCTTATTGCCAACACTTGACGCTCCTTTAACTCATTTGTTTGCTCTACGACCAACTTAGCCAAAACTTCTTTGGGGTCACTAAAATTTGAAGAAGCTAGTATAGACTTTACTAAATCTGTCTTCGCGTTCAAACGGCAAATAGTAACCATCTGATCAACCGCCATTTCCTGAGCCTTTGTTTTCGTTATTCCCTCAATTATCAATGATCGCTTAAATGCATCTGCTAACTCATCAGCCTCCCGTGAAAATTCCGAATAATTATTGTTCTTAACAGTAAGGGCCGCCATTTTACCCGCAATAACCTTCGAACTCTCCGGTTTAATTTTCTGTCTTAAAGCTGTCCTTATCTGATCCACGGAGGTTAAGTTATCAGCCTCTCTTGCCCTTGCCTCAAGTTTAGATTTCACAAAATTCAAAAATGTTAAATTTAAACTAGGATCGGTCAAGTCTTCTAACAGTGTTACCTTATCTAAAAAAGAATCTAATGCCAGAGTATCGCCATTATAATTTTCCCTAATAATTGATGCACACATACTAACGTAGGACTTCTTCTGCTCTAGTGTCGCCATTTCGTATTTCAATTTCAAATTATCCGAGCTAAATTCACTATCCGATTCAATTTTCACCACAACACCGGCGTCAATACGTGATAACAAATTCACATCCGAATCTAAAACACTGTAGCCCAATCTTTCCAAACATTTAAATAATAATATTCTACAATGAATAATTTTTGATGAAATGTTAGCTTTGTTAGTATTTGTTAAACTTCCTGAATTAAATTCCAAATATTCAAACAATGCTTTATAATTCTGAATTAAAAGTGTTTTATATTCTTCAATTTTATTAATGTTTTTGGTTAACGGCCTATTTTGCAAAATTCTCTTTTTTATATTAATAAAATTCGAAATGAGATTATTAAATTCCTCGCGGTCCGTTTCAGGCATTAAATTTAATTCTGTAATCAAGAAAAATTTAACTCAGAAAGCTTAAAACATGTTTAAAAGAACCTCTTCTAATACTAATGTGTATTTGTAATCTGATTTTTCTATGACAAAAGATGCTCTTTATTTTCCGTTATATCTACGATTTAGTTATTGTTAATTTGTATTACAAAAAAAATATTCTCTTTATATAATTTGTTTCTTTTTATGTTTTTCTATTCTTTCTTCCTTTCTCTTTCTTAACTAATCCATGAATATTACTCTTCATATTTATTATCAACAAAGCTAATAAGAATTTCTCTTTTAAAATTTAGTTAAAAAGAGAAGAATAGAGAATTTTTTTTGTTTAATAAAAACAGTATAAATAAGGGTTGATCATATTTAATACATTACATTATTGAGAATAATGAACTTTTATTTACTCTTTCCTTATATATATATGTTATTTAACATTATTTTATTTATTATTTTTAATGTTATTCAAATTCAAAAAAAGTTTTCATTTATAAATTAAAATTAATTAAGCATGTTAATGCTATATTAAAGCTTATATAAATATGCAAAGTAACAAATGTATAGGAGGGAAATATTAAAAAGTACTAAAGCTTTAATATGTTTAATGTTTATGTATATATGAGCAATCTAATATACAGTTAATTATATAACATATTATGTATTATATATAATTACTAATGTAAAAAAAAATTTCGGTATGTAAGATAAATTTTGTGAAAAATATAAGTCTAAATGTAGTTACTAGGTAAAGGGAAAAAATGTAATAAATATATAAATGTATATTGTAGTGTTGTTTTTTATATATATATAGCAAATTTCCGATATAATCATTGTTTTGTCACCAAGGCCAACTTACGAGCTTGAGTGTAACTGTACTTTCGATGGTTGTTGTTTCTGATGCTGTTGTTTTTGATGTTGTTGTTTTTGATGTTGTTGTGTTTGATGCTGTTGTTTTTGATTTTGTTGTTTTGATGTTGTTGTTTTTGATGGTGTTGTGTTTGATGCTGTTGTTTTTGATGTTGTTGTTATTGGAAGTAGTTGAAATAGTAGATTATATGTTCGTTTTATTTTTGTATAACTGTTAAATTATTTGTAATTGTTTCATTTGTTAATCTTATATATTCTTTTGTTTGTTCGTTAGCTGATATTTTATTTAATTTAGTATTGTATTTTTATAAGAGTTCATAATTAATTTTATTGATTTGTTATTTGTTGGTATTTTTTTCATTGCTTTTTGTGTTTAAAGAGTGTATTCACGTTTTCTGTCTATCGTTTTTTGGAGGTTATTGTTATGTTTTGTAAGTTATATTGATATTCAAACGGTTTTTTTTTTACGTGTTTCTGTCTTACTTATTGTTTTGGAGGTTATGATGATATTCAAACGGGTTTTTTTTACATGTTTTCTGTATTACTTATTGTTTTGCAGGTTATGGATGATATTCAAACGGTTTTTTTTACAAATTTTAACGCACTTTCTATTTGTCCTATTGTTTTTTTAGGTTATGGATGGTTTGATATTCAAACGGTTTTTTTTCACTTTTAACAATTTATCTATTTGTTCTATTGTTTTTTTTTTAGGTTATGGATGGTTTGATATTCAAACGGTTTTTTTTTACTTTTAACAATTTATCTATTTGTTCTATTGTTTTTTCTTTAGGTTATGGATGGTTTGATATTCAAACGGTTTTTTTCATTTTTAACACTTTTTCTATTTGTTCTATTGTTTTTGGAGGTTATGTATGGTTCCGCCATTCAAACTTATAACATGTTTCTATCTGTATAATTTTTTTTTGTTCTCTTGTTATATTTATTTTTGCAAAATTCACTTTTTTTATTTTTGTTATTTACGTGCTAAATTTGTCTTTTTTTCTTTTTCTTTTTTCTCATGATCTTTTCTTTCTTTTTTCACTTATAACATGTTATTTACATGCAAAATTTGTCTTTTTTCCTTTTTTATTTTTTTCATGATCTTTTCTCTGCACCTACTTGGAATGCTTCGAGATTTTTCTAGTCTTCTAACTTCAGTTCTTATATTTTTGTACAGTTATGTTTTTTCCAATCAGACTTTCTCTTCTTTTTCTTTGTTCTATTTTCTTTTGCACAAATTAAGTTTTTTTCAATGGAATAGAATAGATTTTTTTCAATCTGACTTTCACTTCTTTCTTTGTTCTATTTCCTTTTGCACAAATTAATTTTTTTTTCCAATCTGACTTTCACTTCTTTTTCTTTGTTCTTTGGTCTATTTCTTTTTTTTTGTTTTTTTTTAATTTACAATTTTTCTTTAGCGTAACGTTTTCTTCACTTTTTCACAGCGTTTTATTTATTTTTCCATTTAAAACACTTTTAACACAATTGACGTCACGGTCGCCATGTAAGTTGAAAGTGCGTACATATATCACGAAAGAAAAGACATCTACGCCTGTCAACGATTAGAAACAGAAAGAGAACTTTATTAATCTTCTATGAGCTTTTATAGGATTGTACTTAGTAGTAGTATATAATAAAACAGAGTTGTATTTAATAGTAATATATAATAAAGTTACAGAGTTGTACTTAATAGTAATATATAATAGTTACAGAGTTGTACTTAATATTATTTAATATATTTAATAATTTAATATATTTAAGAATAGAGATGGCACTACAACAACAGTCTGCCCCAAATTCACCCGAACCAATGGATGTGGATCGGAGCACACAGTTTAGGAAATTTGGAAACCGTCTGTGGAATAATAACTATAAAAGACGCGCCTTTTCGGAACAGGTTCGCTCCAGGTCAGCTCAACGCCCGTTTAAACAGCAAAGATTATATAACATGACACAAGAAGAAGGACTGAACAATGAGGAAGACTCGGCCGGGGATGAAATAAATTTTCAGACTCGGGCCTTTCGGGCTTACCATACGTAAGCCGTAAGCTAAAGGATGGCTCAGAAGTTAAATTTTTAATTGATACCGGGGCTACAAAAAACTTCATTGAGCCAGCCTTATGCCCCTGTCCCAAGAAATTAGATAAACCATTCCTCCTTCGTACTGCATCAGGGAAGATGGAAATTAATGAAAAGGGAAAAGGGAAATTCTTTGCCCCATTTGGTAACGATACCACATTAACCTTCTATGTGTTACCAGGGCTTATATCTTTTATTGGGATAATCAGCGATGATACTCTACGTGAGCTTCAGGCTATGATAGACCATAAAAATATTAACGATTGCCCCAGGGATCAGTATACCTCTTGCAATACATACATATGGTGGACTTAACAAACTTTCCCCGGACACAGAAGACACTTTAAACGGACTTATAGCTGAATTCAAGGACATATTTGGGCCAATTAATAACGAGTTGGCACCAAACTCTATTAAAGCTCAGATACGATGTACCACTGACGAGCCAATATATTCACAAAATTACCCATATCCGGCTTGTATGCGCCCTGAAGTGGACAGACAAATAGAAGAACTTCTAGAAAAAAATATAATTCGGCCATCAAAAAGTCCCTATAACTCTCCCATTTGGGTTGTCCCGAAGAAACCAAAACCCAATGGAGAGAGGCAATATCGTATGGTGGTATATTTCAAAAGACTGAATAACGTTACCATAACTGACACATACCCAATTCCTGTCATGAATTCAACTCTGGCGAGCCTTGACAAAGCGAAATAATTTACAACCCTTGACCTCACTTCAGGGTTCCACCAGATTCCAATGAACCCAAGGGATATTCCAAAGACAGCCTTTTCTACAATGAATGGCAAATACGAGTTTTTGAGACTACCATTCGGCCTGCGAAATGCTCCTGCCATATTTCAACGCATGGTCGATGACGTCCTGCGAGGTTGTATAGGGAAGATTTGCTACGTCTACATAGACGACATAATAGTTTACGGAAGTACTACTAAGGAACACCTAGAAAACCTTAGGAAAGTATTTCAGTGCCTAAGAGAAGCTCGCCTTAGGGTCAATCTAGAAAAACTGCATTCATGAAAACCGAGGTCGAATTCCTTGGTTATGTAGTCACAAAGGATGGTATTCTACCCGATAGGGGAAAGGTAAAAGCAATTCTTGACATTGCAAGTTAAGCCAAGTTAAGGCTAATCAATCAAAAAAGGTTAAAATTACTCTCGGTGAAGAGGAATTGCAAGCATTTAATGATCTCAAGGAATTGCTTACCTCATCGGATGTATTAGCCTTCCCGGACTTTGACAAGCCGTTTAATCTAACAACGGACGCTTCCAACAGCGCACTTTCTCAAGGAGAAATGGGAAAAGACAAACCGATAACTTTCATTTCTCGGTCCTTGAATAAGACAGAAAAGGCGTATGCCACAAACGAAAAAAAATTCTCGCTATAGTTTGGGCATTAGACAATTTACGCTCCTATCTATATGCAGCCAAGAAAATACGCATTTTTACCGACCACCAACCCCTGACGTTTGCTCTGAGCAATAGAAACTACAATGCAAAATTAAAAAGGTGGAAGGCTAGAATTGAAGAATACAATTTTGAGCTGATATACAAACCAGGGAAATCTAATGTGGTAGCCGACGCCTTAACCCGCCTAAAGGCAGACTCAGCCGACTCAGTAAAAGCTGAGCGGACTTCAAGAGCTGCATCTACAGATTTATGTGCCTATATTGCGGATGAATCCTCCACTGACACTGCGAGTGAAGGTAGGGCAAGAAGTGAGGACTCAGCTACTGTAACAGCTAGCGAGGGAACTGCACACAGCGCTGAACAGGATGGCACACACTTGATTCCACATGTCGAAGCTCCCATTAATGTTTTTCGCAATCAAATTATAATACGACAATTCCAATCCGATATGACTGCACACATGAATCCTCATCCTGGTTATAGCCGCCATGTCATATCTTTAGAAGAAATTAACAAGGAAAACCTTACACGAATGTTAAAGGAAAAACTTAGACCTAATGTCCTAAATGGAATTAAAATTCCTGAACAGTATTTGTGGTTATTACAAGAGGTTTATTTAGAACATTTTTCACACTATAAGTTAAGAATCACTCAAAGAATCGTAGAAGACGTCACTTGCCCAGACAGGGTGTGGGGTTTTTTTTTTTTGGGACAACGATTTGTGATAGTGATGTCCTCACTATCATGGGTCGTGATAGATTCTCGTACCATGAGTAGGTTTCCTGCAATTAAACCACCAACACTGGAAACTAAAAGGAATAACTCGGGGTCTATGGTCCATACAAAAAAATGAACAAATGGGTTCAAAACTGTAGTGGAAACCGCTTATTGCGGTAGGGTTCAATTACCTGTGGGTCCCATGTAAGTGAGGAAATCGTATTGTAGGAAAACCTAGTTTAAAAAAGAAAAAAGACAAATATTAAAATTCCATGAGAAAGGCCTTCAAATAAAATAAAAGAAACAATATAAGAAGATACAAGGCACGAGAAAATATAAAGTAAAATAAAAATTAAAAGTTCGAATGGAATAAAAAGCTTAAAAAAACCGGTAAAATTATGAATTCAAAAGATTATAAAAGCTTAAGCGAAAAAATATTAGGTTAGGTTAGTTTAGAGGACGTGTACTTGTCAATTAAGACAAGTACAGTACCCGGAGGTCGAATTGACCCATTGTGCAACGTCCTAGTTTTTCACACCACTTATGTTGTGTGTGTTAATTTTATACATGAGTGGTGGGACCTACAGTTTAAAGTCGACTCCGAACGACAGATTTTTATTTATTGAGAAAGTTTTCATGGCAATTTTTATTTACTCTCAGAGTTTTTGCCAGAAATCTACTGAGAGGAAGTCGCCGAAAAAATACTTTTTGTATTTTGTCTTTGATGCCTGGCCTGGGGCTCGAACCTAGGCTTTTGCGTCTAACAAGCCAACACACTACCTACTAGGCTACGGCGAAAAAATATTACAAATAGTTAATTTAATTCAAACAGAATTATTATAATGCAATGAAGTAAATTTAGTTTTGGAGCAAGGATGATCCATGCCAATATCAGAATACAAAGGAAGTCCATGGCTTAAGAGACTATCATTTGTATCCTTTTGCATATGGCAGACATCATACCAAGTTCAAAACAAAAAAGAGGGGGGATGTGGCCTTCTGCCGTGAAAATAAAATAATTGAAATAAATTCAATAGAAATATAAGAATTACTTTAGAATAAGAATCTTACTAACAGTAAAACACTATATATGTAAAAAACTTAAGGTAGAAATTTGATTGTACTAACTTCTTAATTTTACTAACTTCGTAATTACTAGTTATACTAACACTTTAACAAACTAATCGTAGAACTAGAAAAGCAACATTTATCATTCCAATTTTATGTGGTTCACTGCTGTGAACTCCTTACAAATCTTCGAATATCACTCGCCGTTGGTTACATTCAAGCATGGCAAAGGTTGGCTGGTCGACGGAAGATTTAATCTGGTACATGTCATCAACTTAGAAGAATATGAACACTTATTGGACCAGGCGGTAGCAATGCTGGGGAAAGTTGTCGTGGACGAAAGAGCAAAGATGGTAATTGACTTCCATGTTAATACACTTTCTTCCCAATTAGGTACGCTTATGGGCAAATATTCACTCACTTATCACTCACGCTCATGAAAAAGAAAAGGAATTTTGTTTTGTTATCTTTCATTCGTGAACAGAAACAAACAAAAATAAAAGTTTGCTTTATTCATTCATGTATGATATTGTTAGTAATGTTTTTTATTTTCATTCAAAATTGAGAGAATAAGAAAAAAATTTTTTCATGCACATGCACATTTTTGAGAAATAACATTTTTGTAAAAATCTCACAAATGAACGTGCATAAAGTTTTATTTTGCACTAGCATTCGAAAAGGATATGAAAATTTTTTTTATAGTTCTGTTGATACATAAATGTAAAATGTTGAGAGTGTTCACACATGCTCATGCACATTTTTGAGAAATAACATTTTTGTAAAAATCTCACAAATGAAAGAGCATAAAGTTTTATTTTGCACTAGCATTCGAAAATGTGTCATTTTTTTTTCATTCATTTTTGTAAAGTAGCAAATAAAACAAAAAACGCACATATGAAAATAAGAAACAAACCACAAAAAGTCCGAACACATATGATAAAAAAACAACAACGTAAATGAGTATGTACTTTAATGAGAGCGATGAGAAGGCCTCTCATATTTGTACATTTCATATTTCTTACTTCTCACAATTGATATTCGCGAATATGTACCAAAATAAAAAAATAAATGTTTTCATTTATGAATGCTTAAAATGAAAACAATTCTTAGCTACTCATTTGTGAAAAGTGAGCATAAAACAAAAATTTTGAAAAGTACACTCGTGTATATTTATCATAAATGTTTAAATTTATGTGTTCATACATGAATTTTTCTGAACCCTGGTGAACGCTCAATGCTATGCTGTATTGTGTATCTCGTGGCATTTAAACAATTTGATAGCCCGAAACCAACACAATTTTTTAAAAACATATACACATTTTTTCATTCACACAATTTGACAGCACAAAACCAATACAACTTTAAAAAACATATGGAAAAAATGTGTATAAGTGTATCGGATTTTTATATGAAAAATATCAGCAACAATCATACACTGTTGTATGTTCTTCCAGCAATACACTGAATACAACGATACAACGGCTTGTGTGAATTGACCATATGATTCTAATTTTTAATATTCTAATATTTAATATATTTAGATATAAACAATTGCCCTATGAAAATTTTGAATGGATTGAAGACTGCGAAATGTTCATAACGTAAAGGATATTTCGCTGGTAGGATATATTTTGGAATTGGCCTTGGAATATCCGTCAACATTACACATTTATCATTATGATTTACCATTTTGTGCTGAAAAAAAGAAAATTTAATTTTTGAAACAACAACAATTGATAACGGATTTAAATAACAAAATAAACTACATACATATATAATACAGTATCGTAATCTACAACAATGTATTTAACATGGGTTAATTTGGAGGATAATACAACGAATTCTTCAATTTGCTCAATTAAATGGGTTAAAAAGTATATTGATTCAAATAAGTATTGCAGAACATTGGCTGAAAATACGTTTGTAAAAAATTTTTGCAAAGTTTTGAATACTACTATGTACGGAAAAAATTCGGAAAATGTTGACAAAAGAAAAGACATTAAAATAGTGTATGAGTGGGAAAGTAGTGGTAAGAAATTAGAGGCTAGAGCACTTATTTCTAAACCTAATTTTCATAGTTCACATTAAACCTTTTTATATTGGATTTTTAGAATTAGAATTATCAAAATGGAAAATGTATAATTTTCATTATGATGTCATGAAACCAAAATATTGTTAAAATCTTTATCTTAATTATATCGATATATATAAAGAATCTTTCATTCGAAAGATAATGTTTAAAAGTCTTGATTAAAAAACAAAAAAGTACTGATGAAAGATGAATTTAATGGTAAAGTTATTAAGGAATTCAATGGTTAGAGAGCTAAAATGTATGCAGTGAAAATTGATAAAGATGAAAAATGAATTAAGAAAATTAATATGTTAAAAAATGTGTAACTAATAAATTAAGTATAAGTCATTTATACATATAATAATAGACCTAAAGTTCATCAACTTTATACTCGAAATGTTAGTAAGTTAACATTAAGCTTGTTAGACGACTTTTGCACGTTCAAATTAGTTTTCAAACTAGTTTGAAAACTCTTGAGTTTGTGTAAGAGATTGGGAAAACGAGCGGAGGTGAGTTCTGAGTTTCATGTACTCGCAAACTTGCTTTGTTCTTTATTCGTATATACACATAGTTGTATTTGATTTCACATTTTATTTGAAATTTTTTTTATTTTTTGCTTCGCATAGTGAAGTTAATACGTTGACTGCCGCGGCAATTTTCAGAAAACTGGGCAAAAATGACAATTTGATTTTTTCACATTATATTACTAAAAACTCTATTTTTAGATCGTAGGTATCATCAAAAAGCAAAAATTATGTTTTTTAAGCGAAAATGTGGTTTAGTGAGTAGGAGATAACTCGTAGTTGGTTCCCTAGAAGGGAACGCAATCTACGAATTATCTCGTAGTTGGCAGTCAACGTGTTAATATAAAGTTCCCCTATTTAAAATAACATTATTTTCTTTATTTTGTGTTTGAAATCAAAACATTTGCAAAAGAAAAATTTTAGTGACAAACAATTAATTAAAAAAAGTGAAGAAAAATAAAAATTAAAAAGAATATAATTTAATTTTGTAATTTATATAAATCAAAAAAAACATAATTTAAATAAGGTTAATATATTAAAAAAAAAATAATACATAAATATATAATATTTTATAATATAATAACAAATATAATATTCATATAATAATATTATAGACACGTGTTATAGACATGAATATTATAATTGTGTTTGAACCTAAATCACAATGCCAAATAAAGTCACAACTGTAAAAAACAGCAGAACGACGCGATAAAAGAAAGCAAAATTTGTCAAAGTAATTTTTTACGTGCAAAAGCGAAACAAAGTTTAAAAGAAAATGCAAAAGAGTTTGCAAACTAATTATCAAAAACAATTAACGTGCAAAAGGCGTCTTAGGTGATAAGAGATGTATTAGAGATGATGGCATTACTCAAGTTCTTAAAAAGAATTTCTTTGCATAATCTAATTTAAATTTGAAAACCTAGTACTCTTTAAACAATAATGCATATGTACAGAAGTACCCCTTTAAGAAATACTATACCGATAGCCATTATTGCTTAAGCTTTTAGCTGTAGGATTTATTGTAATTTTAATTGTAATAAATTATGTAAGACACCTTCTGCACGTTGAAATTAGTTTCGAAACAAATTTCAAAACTCTTGAGTTTGTAGGAGAGAGGGGAAAAACGAGCGGGGGTGATTTCACAATTTCATGTACTCGCAAACTTGCTTTTTTCTTTATTCGTATATACACAGAGTTGTATTTGATTTCACATTTTATTTGACATTTTCTTTTATTTTTGGTTTCGCATAGTGAAGTTTAGATAATAAAATAACATTATTTTTTGTGTGTTTTGTGTTTATAATTAAATAAATAATTAAAAAAGTGAAAAGATTAAAATCTAAAGAATAAATTTATTATTATTATTTATTCATATAAATCAAGGAATATAATTAATTTGAATAAGGTAAATATATTAAAAATACTAATATATAAATATATTATAATATAATAACATATGGTATACAAATGGCAAAAAGAGCAAATCGAAGACTCATCGTTTTAATTCAGGAGTTTCCATGCATTTATAATTTAATGTCACGAGAGTATTTAGACAGGACAGAATACACCAATACACCAACGAACTTCGCGCAATTTCAAACTCAAAAAAGTGGGTGTTCTGCTGATGACTTATACCTGCCTAAGCTGTGGTGTTTTGAGCAGCTAAATTTCCTCAAAACACACACGGAAATGCGACAGGGCACTAATAACATAGAGGTATGTTTGAAAATATTAATATTTAAATAATTGATTAATTTCCAGGTTTGTTTCATTTTTCAAGTTTGGGATTGATGATGGCACGCCACGAACATCAACAGCCAGTGGCACATATATTATAGAGGTATGTTTGAAAATATTAATATTTAAATAATTGATTAATTTTCAAGTTTATTTCTTTTTTCAAGTTTGGGATTGATGATGGCACGCCACGAACATCAACAGCCAGTGGCACAGATATTGTAGAGGCATGTTTGAAAATATTTATATTCAAATAATTGATAAATTTTCAAATTTGTTTATTTGTTTGATGATGGCACGCCATGTACATCGGCAGCTAGTGGCACTAAAATTATAAGAGGGTCCAAAAGAAAAAACTCTGTATTTTATTTATTATGAGAAATTTATATAATCACAAATATATTTTAATATTGTATTTCGTAGCAAACCGTTACAGACCTTCGGAACGAGTTACATTTTGAATCCGCTGTAAAGGAAAAAAAGAAGACAAACCGTATGCATGGCTGGAAGCGCTTGTCGTTGCTGAAATGCAGCGTATTAGGCCGGAAGACCAGCCCGATGCTGCCTGGCAAGTGCAATGCCTAATGAGAAGGCTGACGGCGCAATCAGAGAGAAAGCGAACTGAATCTGATAGAAACCGAAGAGATCTTTAAGAAAAATCCATGGAAGGAATTTTTGATGAGGATGATTTTGAGTGAGTAAGATTTTATTTCAATATTATTTTTTATTTTCATTTTAATACATTTTTAATTATGTAGGTAATAATTTATTTTCATTTATTTATTTTTTATATGTATTTTTGTATAACTTATTATTTTCTTTTTGCATGTAATTTATTTTCAAATTATTTTTATTATTTATTATGTTTTGCAATTTATAATGTTTGTTCATGTGAACTGTACTTGCTTTTGTTTTTATTTATTATTTTTTGCAAAACATAATTTTTGTTCATTTGAACTGTACCTGCTTTTAGTTTTAAAAATAAAATAAATATACATTTCAAATTACAACAAATTCAATTCAATGAATACATTTAATAGCAATTTAATATTACATAGAAATTATTGGGGAAAAAGGTAAAAATTAACTTGTGATACATACATTCAATGGATACATTTAATAGTAATTTAATATTACATAGAAATTATTGGGGAAAAAGGTAAATTAACTTGTGATACATACATTCAATGGATACATTTAATAGTAATTTAATATTACATAGAAATTATTGGGGAAAAAGGTAAAAATTAACTTGTGATACATGGATACATTTAATAGTAATTTAATATTACATAGAAATTATTGGGGAAAAAGGTAAAAATTAACTTGTGATACATACTCTCAATGGATACATTTAATAGTAATTTAATATTACATAGAAATTATTGGGGAAAAAGGTAAAAATTAACTTGTGACTTTTTCCTTAGACTGTAAATCACTTCACTACTCTATGCTCAATAACGCCGACCTTTTATTGTTCCTAAAAAATGTAATTAATTAAATGGTATTTAAATTACATAATATTAATTATCTTATCATCTACTCTGCAAATAAGTTATATATTACAGCCAATCCAATTTACCCTCGTTGTTAAAATATTCAGTGAATTGCTGCCTAGCAACTTCCGCACATCCTTTTCGTGTGTTGTCTGAATGACCATTATTACTTGGTTGAGAAGAATTTGGTATATTATTAGAATAAGTGCTAACATATTAAATATTTTAAAACACAGCACGTAAATGTTAATAGGCGATAAAAAACTCTAAAACGGTTCGCAAGAATGCCAAAAGAATGCTCGACAACATGTTTTGCTCGAGGCAGTCTTGCATTAAAGATTTGCTTGTCTTTTACATTGGTATGGTATGGATAGGGCTTCATTAAATAGCATTACAGTAGGAATGCATCATCACCAACTACAACATACGGAAGATACCTGCCATTTCCTACCATACTTTTTTGTGGTACATCCTTCTCTTCTTCTAAATTTTTTTAAATTACTCTCAAGGAATACACCAGCATCGTTACATCTTCTATTACAGCCATTATCCACATAAATAAATTTACAATTGGCGTCCACTAAAGCCATCAGTATTATGTTATTATCTCCTTTATAGTTGTGGTAAAACGCACCGTCTTTTCGTGGTGGCCGAAAATTTATATGCTTACCATCTAAAGCACCTATACAATTTGGGAATTGCCACTTTACAGCAAATTCTTTAGCAATTGTTTCTCATTCTGTTGAGCTGCTAGGAAACTAATTTTAAGAAAAAATAAAAACATTCACTCATGCATACATATATGAAAATTATATTTTCGGTGTATAACCATAAGAAACTATATGTTAGTGTACAATACCTTTAAATACATTCCGATCATTTTTTTTTCGTAATACTGAGGCAAACTTCAGGAACTATGGAAGATATCATGGAAACAGACACTCGTGTTTGATAATCTAAGCTAATAAAAGATTCACCTAAAATATTATATTTAAATTTTATTAAAATTACAAAAACATGATTTTAAAGTATATTAACTTACCAGTAGCAAGAAAACGCAATGTTAATGCCAATTTTTCAGCAGAAGTAATAGCATCTCTCATTACTGTATCGGCACGCGTTATATCTTTTTCTATTAAATTAAATATGTATTTAAATTGTTCTTTAGTCATCCTTAAATAATTTTTATAAGATGCTTCGTCGCTCAAAAGTAATTCATTTTCTAAAAACGAAATAGAGCCTCGATTCTTCCGGCACTTCCTCCAAGGTTTCATCCATTGTTTTTTATTTTTGTTGGGACTACGAAGATATGTAGCCCTCTCACACAAATTTGTCAGACCTAAAAATATTATATATTTTATTAAAAAAATATATATATATACATGCACTACAAACCAAGAAATATTTCCTCTTTGTCACTAATAATATAATATATTTTCTTTTTCCGTGGTCATTTTTGAAGCGTTGTGTTGTGTTTGAACCTAGATCAAGATGCCAAGTAAAGTAACAACTGTCAACAGCACTGAATATATACAGAATGGAAATGTGATTTTGATAATTAGTGTGATGTTTTTACAACACAGGCTATTTCACTTGCCTGCCTGTCTCCATGGAAAACAAAAACACTCATTTTTGTTGCCAATTTTCAGCGAGAAACATATTTTATGAGCAGTACGTCTTATTTTAATATTGTAATATTTAGCTTCTTAATTACCTTTTGCACAAGAAACTATATTCATTGTGACCGAAAATCATCCACTTTCGATTAATAATAAAATATTTAAGAATCTTTAAAATTTTCATTGAAGAAATAAACAAATATTCCAAATTTTCCCTTTTTTAACACAAAATAAATGTTTGTTTACACTTAATTTGTCTACTTTATCCGCCAATTTTCACCATCTGTTGCTTCAAAACGTCAAAATTATCATATCTGCCAACAGAACTGTCAACTGTCAGCAGAACGACGCGATAAAAGAAAACAAAATTTGTGAAATTAATTTTTTACGTGCAAAATCGAAAGAAAGTTTGAAAGAAAATGCAAAAAGTTTTTCAAACTTGTTTCGAAACTAATTTCAACGTACAAAAGGCGTCTAAATAAATATCATGAAACTTCTTTTGCAGAGAGTAGCAGTTCTCATATTTTATCTAATTAAGTCTGGCATTCTCTAGAGACAATAATTAATGTAAATATGGCATCCCTTCACCCACGTTATTTATATTCAAAGGAAAATTATTTAAAAACAAAGTCAAGTAGTTAGTTTAACTTTTCACGAAAATATGGTAAAAATTGGTTTTGGTCTATAAAAATATTTGGGAATATGTTTCAATTAGTTCTAGGCAAGACAACACATAATGTTTATTTCTTGAACAACTTGAGCAAGCAGACTTTGCGTGTAAGATTTTATTTGATTAATTATATAAACATGCTGAAATCGGTGTATAGAATTTTACAGGTAGTGTTGAAAAGATTAAAAAAGACGTTACCACGGGCAAAACTAAGGATGTTTCTGAGTCTGTTGGAGTAGAGATTATAGACGACAAAAACAAATATGGAGGTAGCGGAAGAACTTCAGGTAATCTTGAAAAGACCTGCCAAGTTTGGCAACCTAGTCCCAGTTCAGAGAGCGAAAAACTTATTAGTTACTACAAGAAATTATCTAAGTTTAGATTAACATGTAAGTAATTTCCTTATAATCCTTAATTTTTTCTATTTAATATCTAATATTTTTACATTCTTAATTAATGCCTTGCAAAATTGTTTCTACTTTATATTATTTGTTCAGTTTTTGTAGTAATTAGCTCTTAAGTAACTGAGATCTCCTGACGAAACTAGCAAATACAACATATTTGTTTTTGGAGAACTCCTGACAAAACTAAAACAAATACATATATTTTGGTTTATGATAAAATTGAATTAAGATAAAAAACAAACGTATGACGACCATCTTTTTAACACAATGTTTTTCCTTTGCCATTCTAAAGTACAGTCAATCCTCCTATAAGGCGGTGAGTGCGTACCGCGTTGTATGGAAACCGCGCTTTAAGAAACCCGGATTTAACCATACAAACCAGGCTAAATCGTAGCGCGTTGTATGGAATCCGTCTACAGCGTTGTATGGAAACCGCGCTATAAGAAACTCAGAATTAGTACAAATCCCATTATTCGTACCTCGTTATATGGAGACCAAGACAAGATAAATTATAAATTATTTTTATTGAATTAAAGAGTTCATATAAATATTGGTAAAAAAAAAATAAACAAAATTAAACTAAAAGACTTTTCCAACAAAAATAAGAAAGACTTGTAAAATTATATAATTTTTGAACATTCATCCTCACTGTCAGATATGAGTTGCAGAAATTTTTTTTGGAAAGACTGTCACCAACAAAACATATGTACTGTGAAAGAGCTCTGAGATGACTGAAACCGATGTCGTAGACGGCTATGAGATAAACTCTCATGTTTATATAAACATGTTTGTATATCTCGGCTGTGCTTTTGCTTCGAAAATAAAGCTGATATTAAAACCTTTTACAATATCTAGTTACTAGAGCTATTCATAGGCTGTGCGGAAGGATCTTATGGGATGTTGTTGAACGGAAACCGTGCTGTAAGAGGACCGCGTTATAGGAGGGCTGCCGCAATTTCAGCACCGCCTTATGCGGAAACCACTTTATATGGAAACCGCGTTCTGAGAGTACCGCGTTATAGGAGGGCTGCCGCAATTTCAGCTCCGCACTATATGGAAACCGCGTTCTGAGAGTACCGCGTTATAAGAGGGTTGACTGTATACCATTTTTTACATTAAACCATTTAAGTAATATATAGTATATTACCTTACGAAAGTTGAATCACTAGGTCGTTGATAAGATATGTTAGGATGTTAATATGAGAGTTATTTTCTTGAGCGATATGATTTATTTTGTTCCTAATGTTGGAAATAGGTGTATTTCTGTTAAGTCTCTTCGCATATTCTATAAAACAAAATTTTAGATTTCTATTAGGAAATGTTGGGATTAAATTTTAATTTTTTCCATTTAGGAAGTGAAGCCCTGGGGAACGTGTAGATTATCTGATTTTGATTTTGTTATCTTCATCGCATCTCTATTACTAGAGTTGTATCATGTTCTAGTTGAAACATCTTTCTCGGCTTGTATAGAAAAACAGTAAGAAACAGCTGATCGTTTATGTTATGTATAAAGCAATACGAATGGTTATAGAAATGTAATGTAACGTAACCGCTACGTAAGAATCTGTAAAAAATAGAATTTTCTTACATTTTAATTGACATCTGTTTAGCAGTGTTAACAACATGTCAATATTAAAAACCACCAAAACTGAAAATTGAAATTATAAACAGAATTTACATTTTGTACGTATGTTATGTTTGTCTGCATATGTAATTCTCTTTAAATAAAACATCACATATTTTAAAAACCCAAATTATAATTTATTTCATTATTAACTTATACTTTAAAATAAAAATAAACACTATTTTACTATTACATTATATAGGTAGGTAGTGCTTATTTTTATTTTAAATTAGAAAAATATAGTTATCGACTTTTAACTAATTAAAGCGTTCGAAAAGCATTTCAGTTTGTATTTTACTTTTATTAGAGAAGATAAAAACGTTTTAACATTCGTACAAATTTAGTTTCCGAAATACCTAACCTGTTTCTGTAGGATAAACGATTTCACTTGTTTGTCTAT
This sequence comes from Sarcophaga subvicina, assembly GCA_936449025.2. Lineage (NCBI taxonomy): Eukaryota > Metazoa > Arthropoda > Insecta > Diptera > Sarcophagidae > Sarcophaga > Sarcophaga subvicina. The sequence continues at coordinate 59,944,217 of OW388082.2, read as the reverse complement.
TTATATGGAAAATACAATCAAAAGCACTCAATTTTGTAGTCGCCGTGGTCTAGTAGGCAGTGTGTTGGCTTATTAGACGAAAAGCCAGGGTTCGAACCCCAGGCCAGACATCAAAATAAAATACAAAAGTATTTCTCTCAGCAGATTTCTGGCAAAAACTCTAAGAGTACATAAATTTGCCATGAAAGGTTTCTCAAAAATCTGTCGTTCGGAGTCGACTTTAAACTGTAGGTCCCGCCACTGATGTATAAAATTAACATACACAATATAAGTGGTGTGAGAAACTAGGTCGTAATCCTGACTGAAGGGTTGCAATGACCAATTATGTATGTATGTATGTATGTATGCACTCAATTTTGTGTTTATGTTTTCCTCAATAAACAAACACAAATTAAATTGAGTGTTTTTGTTTGAGTGAAAGTGAAATTGTTTGGCTTACAGAAACAGTACATAAAACTTAATAAGTGCCTTTAAAGCCTACTTTACACGGTCCCATAAGTAATATGATCTGTCAAAATTTTGTGTAGAAGAGTACGGATGTGATCGTCTAAACGTACTATGTAATGAAATCATCACACATTGAGAGAAAATACGGATGAAAAGATTGACAGTCGTATGGCTCTCTTCATTTTTTGAAATGATTCAAAAAACAAGCAAGTCGCATTACATCAGGGATGTATTTTTATGTGAACACATAGAAAAAAGTATAACAGCTGTTTTCATTTTACTTTGTTATTGTCTTATACAGATCATGTAAACGCAAAAAATATAAATCATACGACTTTTATTTTCTTTTTTGTCATACGGATGGAATTTCATTTTACTTTTTCATTAGACTTTACGTACGTAAAGTATTGCCGTGTGAAGTGGGCTTAAATAAATATAAAATCGTTAAAATGAATATAAAAACCCTGTAGTTTATAACACTGGTTAACAGCTGAATTAAAGAAAAACAAAAGGCGCCATATTAAAAGCGATAGAAAGAGTGAAAACGAAGTTTTCAAAATCTGGAATCAATATTAAATTTGTTTAAAAAACAATATTAAAAATAATAAAATAAGAACTCAAACCCAAAACCATGTCTATATCTACATATATCTGAATTTTTGTCTTAGTTTTTGAAATTTTAATTCCTTTATTTGTTTTTGTTTATTTCTTCTGTTGTTTTGTTTACCTAAATCATATTATACCCCTACCAGAACATAACTAGTAAAATTACTAGTTATTTGACCGTAAAATGTGACGTCTAAACTAGTCACAACTTCCCATCAAGTTATTAAGGGCAATGTGAAAAACTTGACGTAAACATTCGTGTACATGTGATTTTGCCTCTCTTTCTAACATATGAATTCTTTCGACTGTAAAACATATATCTAACCTGCTCACTCTTGCGCTATTTGAAGTCACAAATAACTAGTTAACTGGTTACACTTGACTATAGTCAAGAATAGTTGACTAGTCACAGTTGACTAGATAACTGGTTACACTTGACTATAGTCAAGAATAGTTGACTAGTCACAGTTGACTAAATAACTGGTTACACTTGACTATAGTCAAGAATAGTTGACTAGTCACAGTTGACTAGATAACTGGTTACACTTGACTATAGTAAAGAATAGTTGACTAGTCACAGTTGACTAGTTAACTGGTTACACTTGACTATAGTCAAGTATAGTTGACTAGTTAACTGGTTACACTTGACTATAGTCAACTATAGTTGACTAGTCACAGTTGACTAGTCACAGTTGACGCATCATACCCCCTTACAAAAGAAAAATGTTTTTTGTTTTGATATATTTTTATTAAAAAAAATATATTTTATTTTAAATTAAAAAATAAATAAGTTATTTTTATACAATTACTTCGATAATTAATCTACTTCTTGTAGCGGCTGCACTCTTGGCCTTAGGGGCTTTTATTTAGTTGCTGGGACCTTTTTAGTTGGTTTAGACTTAACAGCACCAGTCTTCTTTACGGTCTTTACCTTAGCCTTTTCTGTATTCTTCTCCTCAGCAGTCTTGTTCTCGGCAGATGGATTTTTACTCCGAGTGCCTTTTTGTTAGCAGCAGGCTTTTTCTTTGCAGAAGGGGGTTTTTTGCTTTGGGTTCCTTTGAATGAACTAGAAACACCCTTACCTTTAGTTTGAATTAATTTTCCACTGACAACAGCACTCTTCAAATATTTCTTAATGAATGGAGACAATTTTTGGGCATCTACCTTATATGTGCTGGTGAGGTATTTCTTGATAGCTGGCAAAGATAAGCTTCCACGTTCTTTCAAGGTTTTAATGGCACATCTACCAATTGGAACACTATACAAAAAAAGTAACCAAAAATTAGATGACTTAAAATTTACAAATAAATCACACAAAAGAAAACACTTTCCTTCCTTGTTGCATGTCCGACTTCTTACTCTTCTTTCCGTATAGAAAAGCTTTACAAAATTGATTCACTTTCTTTATTTAATTAAATTCAACTTTGTTTCTATTTTTTTTTTCAAACTTCTTTAATTTATATTTTATTTATTTATTTGTATTATTCTATTTTTCTCAATCACACTGAGAAGTAGCATAGTAAATTTTTGTTTTCAAAGTCTACTACGATTGAGTTTTTGAAATGAATAAATATTAACAAATACAACTCTGTAGATTAAAAAGTCAAATAAAAACTACATGTGTAGTAGTAAGTAAGTTTTGTTTGTGTTAGTTTCGGTCATTAATTTCTTGTAGGGACGTTTTTACGTTCTATAATTGCACTTACATTTTTATGTTCAGTAGACATTACTGTTACATTACGTTCCAGTGGCATAACTGAGCCTTTAGTTTTTATTTCATTTTCAACTTGCGTTGTTTATCTTTTGTTTTAATGTTTTGATTTAATTTTAATTACGGTTTAATAAGAGATAAATATTTTTACAACATTAAATTTTATTGTATGTTTGAATGTTTTGTTGAAGTGTTTTAATTTTTTGAATCTTAAATAAATTATAAGATTTATCAAATTATTTTAAATATTTTTATCTATTCGTGATTTTTGTCTTCTTTTTTAATAATCCGATCAATAATTTTAGGTCCCTGTTGGAGCGCCAAAATGTTTTTTTAAATAATTTTTAAGGAAATAATTTATAATATAAAAATTAGAAAATTACCACAAGTTTCTGTTGTTTGCTGAACTGAGTGTGTATAGATAAATGGTTATGTGTTGCAGTTATAAGTTGGTATTGTTATTATTTGTAGCAGTTAGGGTAAGAGACAAACTGAGAGTAAGATATTTCTTTTCCTGGAGATATAGGGATGTTAATATGACAAGCTTAAGTTAAGTGAAGCGAGTGAAAAGTTCTTCCATTAATCGTAGGCTTCGCGACGGCCTACCAGTGGCCCCTAATCCGAGGAAAATTGATGAAAGCGTTCCGGAGATATGGCGGTTTTAGTAAATTGTTCACTGGACGCACGCTTTTTTGTTGTTATTAATATTCACTTACAGTACCACAGTTTACTTGTATATTTGCTTCACCATCAAAATTTACAAATACCTATAGTTACAACAAATATTTCAAAGAAAAAAACTTAGCCTATAACATACTCCACTCAAAACAATTGGTCAATTCACACAAGCCGTTGTATCGTTTTTTTTTTTTTTATTTATTTTTTTTTTTTTTTGAGGTGAAAAAAAATCATCGAAAGACACACTAAAAAACCACCTCTACGATTCGAACCTGTTTGTCCTATGGTACTACCGTTAAGTATTTCATCACAGGACGAGTTCTAGCCTATTGACTATTACTATTGATTTCTATCCCTTTCTATCCTACGAATTCTCTATCCTTCTCAATTCCTGCATCACATTTGCAGACAGCATTTTGGCATATTGCCAAACCTCAACAGACCGCAGCATATGCGGAACTATATTGTCTGGTGTCACTATTTCATCTACCATCCTCTCTAACAGCTCGCGTTCCAATCGAAATCTATCGCAATAAAGGAAAATATGCTCAGCATTCTCAATTCCATTATTGCAGAAGGAGCAAGATACCTCATTGTCGTGGCCATATTTACAGGGATATTCCCTGAAGCAGCCATGCCCTGTCAATAACTATGTCATGTAAAAGTCAACATGACCGTGTCTCCTTTCAACCCAACTTTGTACATTTCTGATAAGTCTATGTGTCCATCGCCCTTTCGTCGCAGTATCCCACTGAATCTGCCATTCGTCTAAACTCCTTTGTCTTTCCTCCCTTCGTTCCTCCGTAGTTAATTTTCTACCAACAATACTAACTCTATCGTATATCCTTTTCAGTTCCATAGCCATAACATCAGCGGCAGTTATACCAGATATGACACTAATGGCCTCATATGAAACTGTGCGGAAACCACTAGCAACCCTAAGGGCGTTTAGACGAAACAAAGACCTTGCAGCCCTAGCGTAGGTTCTAATACCCAACGCCGGTCCCCACACAGGTGCTGCATTATCGACTGAGTAACCTTTGCCAATAACAGTCTTCTGCTCTGATTTGGCCCTCCTATATTAGCCATAATGCGGGCTAATGCTGCATTCACTCGAGCAGCCTTCTCAATATTTGTTCTAAAATTTAATCTTACGTCAATCATTACTCCTAAATATCTAAGCTAGGCCGTAATCCTGACTGAAGGGTTGTAATGGCCAATTATGTATGTATGTATCTAAGCGCTAGCTGAGAAGTTATATTATGTCCGTCTATATTAAGTGTAATCCACTCAATTTTCTTTCTGCTCGTTATCAAAATAGCTTCAGTTTTCTGTCCAGCCAGTTGAACATTTGCTGACATAAGCCAGCTCTTTATTCTAGTCAACGTCGTCATACACGTAGCCTCAATTTGATGCAATTCCTTCGCCACAATTGTTACTGCTATATCGTCAGCATAACCAATTATCTGCACACCTCTTGGTACTGGGAGACGCAACACTCCATCGTAGAGTATATTCCATAGCAGTGGACCTAGCACAGAGCCCTGTGGAACTCCACAAGTTATTTTATACCTCTTAACTCCTTCATCTGTGTCATAGAGTAGTATTCTTTTAGAAAGATAGCTGCTAATGATACGCATAAGATGCGCCGGCGTCTCTATAGTCGGCAAAGTGTGTATAATGTGCGACCAGCACGCGGAATTAAAAGCATTTCTAACATCAAGTGTTATGACGGCACAATATTTCTTAGAACCACCCATTCATCTGGTTCCTTCAATTGCATTGCCTGCTATCGCTGCCAATTTCTTAATTGCGTCTAAACACTTCATATACATCTCCGTAAAGGGTCGAACATTGTGTTTAATTGCTATTTTAAGAGCGCGGTTTGGAATTCCGTCAAGACCTGGAGCCTTGGCATTTCCAAAACTTTCCGACGCTAGCATCACCTCTTGGTCCGTCACTGGATCCATGGCATCAATAGAATTTCCATTCTCGTCTATTGTTATATTTTCATTATCAATGCTCTGTATTGGAAAAAGAGTTTCAACCACACTCAAAAGTACTGGGCAAGTTGGCGCTAGTCCTCTACAGCTCCTTATTTTGGACATAACCACCTTATAAGCTCCTTCCCATGGATACTCATCGACTTTGTCGCATAGCTCCTTAAAGCAGAACGATTTGCTTCTCTTAATAGCCATCTTGAGTTCCCTACGTTTGGCTTAAAAAACGGTCCTTAATCTTGCATTGTCAGCTTCACCTCTACTCCTTTGGTATTGTCGTCTCGCACTGTGACACTCGCGTCTCAGTACCGCAATTTCGCTGTTCCACCAATACACTGGTCTTCGGGTAGATGTGCTTCTCCTTCTCACCATAGCAGCGTCACAAGCCCTGCTAATATGTTCCGCTAATAGCTTTGCTCGTTCATTTGCGTCACTCGAATCAGTTATATTTTCGTCCAACATTTGTCTAAATATTTCCTCGTCCATGGTTTCATCTTTCCACCCCTTCGTCTGTGCTTTCATTATGCGTCCGCTTCTCTTTCGTATTGGTCCTACACTGCTGATATCTATTACAATCGCCAAATGATCACTGTGGGTATATGTATCACTGATTCGCCAATTTGTTCTTGCAGCCAATGCTGAGCTCACAAAAGCTATGTCAATAATGGAGCCGCGTCCATTCTTCTCAAAGGTATTCCTTGCTCCCGTGTTCAATAAAATTACGTCTAGAATGGAGAAGGCTCTAAGCAACGCATGGCCTCGTTGGTTTGTGCTCCTGCTTCCCCATTCCAATGCCCACGCGTTGAAATCTCCCGCTACTATATTTGGCGTCGTTGTGAGAGCATCCCTAACTAGGTTGTCAAGTATTTGTTCGTACTCCACCTGAGGTATATTTGGCGGTACATAACAGCTGTAAATGTGTACCCCACCAATCTTCGTCATAGTGTAATACCTTCTGTTTACTAGTGGCCTATCCTGATGAGTTCTATTTCCACACGCCCACACCGCTACTTTCCCTGTTAGGTCCTCCACCCACGTTCCAAGACATGGGTTTTTGTACTGCTCACATATTATGGCAGCATCCACTTTCTCCTCATATACAGTTTGACTTAGTAGTTCATGTGCAGCTTTACAGTGATTCAAATTTATTTGTAGTAACCTCATCCTCATTTCCTAGCCGATTTGCTCGCTGCCTGGAATAACGGACACCTCCTACTACCCATTGGATGTTTTATATCTCTTCCACCATCTTTTTTACATGCAATACAGCATGGCTCCTTCCTACATTATTTCCAATAATGCCCCTTTTCACCACATTTTAGGCAACACTCACTCCTGTCCTCAGTGGTTTTACATGTCCTTGCCATATGACCATACTCGAAGCACCTAAAATACTTTCGTAAACTTGGTCTCTCTCGTATTCTGCATACCACCCAGCCTATTTTTATCTTTCCGGCTTCCAATAATTTCCTTGCCTCCAGCACTGGCAGACTAATAACTGCCACCTGTGTGCCCGCATACGACGGTCTTAGGTTTCTAATGGAGCCTTCTCTGAAATTCTCCAATCCAGGGATACGCGAACAGATAGCCTCAACTATGTCATCTCTAGTAGTAATTTCGTCAAGATCTCGGATTTCAAGAGCCATTTCATGGGTTAGTGCTTTGATTTCCGCCTGCTCTCCCAGTATTTTACCAATTCCCTCTTTGTATTTTACAACGCTTCCTGTAGAAGCCCGCTTTAATTCGAGCAGAATTTCTCCTTTTGTTGTCTTCTTTATTCGGGAGACATTTTCACGTAACTCTTGGAGGCTTTCCTCCTTCTTAACTGCTCTTAATATATCACTGTAAGACATATCTCCGCTTCTCGCAATGACTATAGCATCCAGTCTTGGACTTATTGTTCCCTTGTTCTTCGCATTCTCTCTGGATCTAGCACTTCCCCTTCTTTTGCGTTTCACCTTAACCCAGTTTTCTTCCCTGGGAGTTTCATCGCCTACTGAGTCTGCCGTTGTATCGTTGTATTCATTGTATTGTTGGACGACTATACAACAGTGTATGCTTGTTGTTGATAATTTTCATGTAAAAATCCGAAACACTTATACACATTTTTTTATATGTTTTTAAAAGTTGTATAGGTTTCGTGCTATCAAATTGTGTGAATGAAAAAAATGTGTATATGTTTTCATATGTTTTTAATAAGTTGTGTTGGTTTCGTGCTATCAAATTGTTTTTATGCCAAAAATTATGAAGAAGAATACAACGTACACAATACAGCATAGCATTGAGCGTTTACAAACAACCAAGCGTATTCAATACAACATACACGATACAAAGTCGTGTGAATTGGCCAAATAATAACTGTTTTGGTTTTTAAGAGTATTTATAGTGTGTATGCAAAAGCAAAACGTAACAATAAATATGAATTAGATGCGCCACTTAAACAAAACGAAAACAAAATTAAACAATTATTAGAAACCATTGAGAAAATGAACGAATAAAATGATTAAACATGAACAATTTTGCGTACAAAACTTCGAAGCAGTAAAAAAATCATTTAATAATGTGAACGAAGGAAAACAAAAGACTATTCAAATCAATGGAGGAAAAAAATTAAAATATGTGCAAAAATATTAACAAAGTAATAAATGAGGCATTAAACCAAAGTAGAACAAAAGTATCGTAATACCTACCCTAAACACTAATTGTGGAACCAAAGGCAAACAGTCAGCGGAGAAAACAAAAGCAAAATTAAATAAACTAAACTCAGACGAAATGGGATAGTAATAATACAAATTGAAAATGGTGATGGAAGGGAGAACAAAAAAAGCTGTTCAGGATAAACTCGAAAAGATATAAAGTTAAAATGCCAAACCCATTAGAGTTAAAAATAAAAATTATGTCATTTGATCATGAAAAAACTAAAAAATTGAGAAATTAAAAACAGAACCCCTCATTTCAAAAGCCAGTTTTAAGTTTACTGAAAAATATGAAGCTAAAAGAGAAAATAAAATACTGTAAAACGTTAAATTAAAAATTGATAATGTAGCATACCTGAAAGTTATCTAAGAGGCGAAGATTAATAATGGGTCTTCCATTAATCGTAGGCTTCGCGACGGCCTACCAGTGGCCCCTAATCCGAGGAAAATTGATGAAAGCGTTCCGGAGATATGGCGGTTTTAGTAAATTGTTCACTGGACGCACGCTTTTTTGTTGTTATTAATATTCACTTACAGTACCACAGTTTACTTGTATATTTGCTTCACCATCAAAATTTACAAATACCTATAGTTACAACAAATATTTCAAAGAAAAAAACTTAGCCTATAACATACTCCACTCAAAACAATTGGTCAATTCACACAAGCCGTTGTATCGTTTTTTTTTTTTTATTTATTTTTTTTTTTTTTGAGGTGAAAAAAAATCATCGAAAGACACACTAAAAAACCACCTCTACGATTCGAACCTGTTTGTCCTATGGTACTACCGTTAAGTATTTCATCACAGGACGAGTTCTAGCCTATTGACTATTACTATTGATTTCTATCCCTTTCTATCCTACGAATTCTCTATCCTTCTCAATTCCTGCATCACATTTGCAGACAGCATTTTGGCATATTGCCAAACCTCAACAGACCGCAGCATATGCGGAACTATATTGTCTGGTGTCACTATTTCATCTACCATCCTCTCTAACAGCTCGCGTTCCAATCGAAATCTATCGCAATAAAGGAAAATATGCTCAGCATTCTCAATTCCATTATTGCAGAAGGAGCAAGATACCTCATTGTCGTGGCCATATTTACAGGGATATTCCCTGAAGCAGCCATGCCCTGTCAATAACTATGTCATGTAAAAGTCAACATGACCGTGTCTCCTTTCAACCCAACTTTGTACATTTCTGATAAGTCTATGTGTCCATCGCCCTTTCGTCGCAGTATCCCACTGAATCTGCCATTCATCTAAACTCCTTTGTCTTTCCTCCCTTCGTTCCTCCGTAGTTAATTTTCTACCAACAATACTAACTCTATCGTATATCCTTTTCAGTTCCATAGCCATAACATCAGCGGCAGTTATACCAGATATGACACTAATGGCCTCATATGAAACTGTGCGGAAACCACTAGCAACCCTAAGGGCGTTTAGACGAAACAAAGACCTTGCAGCCCTAGCGTAGGTTCTAATACCCAACGCCGGTCCCCACACAGGTGCTGCATTATCGACTGAGTAACCTTTGCCAATAACAGTCTTCTGCTCTGATTTGGCCCTCCTATATTAGCCATAATGCGGGCTAATGCTGCATTCACTCGAGCAGCCTTCTCAATATTTGTTCTAAAATTTAATCTTACGTCAATCATTACTCCTAAATATCTAAGCTAGGCCGTAATCCTGACTGAAGGGTTGTAATGGCCAATTATGTATGTATGTATCTAAGCGCTAGCTGAGAAGTTATATTATGTCCGTCTATATTAAGTGTAATCCACTCAATTTTCTTTCTGCTCGTTATCAAAATAGCTTCAGTTTTCTGTCCAGCCAGTTGAACATTTGCTGACATAAGCCAGCTCTTTATTCTAGTCAACGTCGTCATACACGTAGCCTCAATTTGATGCAATTCCTTCGCCACAATTGTTACTGCTATATCGTCAGCATAACCAATTATCTGCACACCTCTTGGTACTGGGAGACGCAACACTCCATCGTAGAGTATATTCCATAGCAGTGGACCTAGCACAGAGCCCTGTGGAACTCCACAAGTTATTTTATACCTCTTAACTCCTTCATCTGTGTCATAGAGTAGTATTCTTTTAGAAAGATAGCTGCTAATGATACGCATAAGATGCGCCGGCGTCTCTATAGTCGGCAAAGTGTGTATAATGTGCGACCAGCACGCGGAATTAAAAGCATTTCTAACATCAAGTGTTATGACGGCACAATATTTCTTAGAACCACCCATTCATCTGGTTCCTTCAATTGCATTGCCTGCTATCGCTGCCAATTTCTTAATTGCGTCTAAACACTTCATATACATCTCCGTAAAGGGTCGAACATTGTGTTTAATTGCTATTTTAAGAGCGCGGTTTGGAATTCCGTCAAGACCTGGAGCCTTGGCATTTCCAAAACTTTCCGACGCTAGCATCACCTCTTGGTCCGTCACTGGATCCATGGCATCAATAGAATTTCCATTCTCGTCTATTGTTATATTTTCATTATCAATGCTCTGTATTGGAAAAAGAGTTTCAACCACACTCAAAAGTACTGGGCAAGTTGGCGCTAGTCCTCTACAGCTCCTTATTTTGGACATAACCACCTTATAAGCTCCTTCCCATGGATACTCATCGACTTTGTCGCATAGCTCCTTAAAGCAGAACGATTTGCTTCTCTTAATAGCCATCTTGAGTTCCCTACGTTTGGCTTAAAAAACGGTCCTTAATCTTGCATTGTCAGCTTCACCTCTACTCCTTTGGTATTGTCGTCTCGCACTGTGACACTCGCGTCTCAGTACCGCAATTTCGCTGTTCCACCAATACACTGGTCTTCGGGTAGATGTGCTTCTCCTTCTCACCATAGCAGCGTCACAAGCCCTGCTAATATGTTCCGCTAATAGCTTTGCTCGTTCATTTGCGTCACTCGAATCAGTTATATTTTCGTCCAACATTTGTCTAAATATTTCCTCGTCCATGGTTTCATCTTTCCACCCCTTCGTCTGTGCTTTCATTATGCGTCCGCTTCTCTTTCGTATTGGTCCTACACTGCTGATATCTATTACAATCGCCAAATGATCACTGTGGGTATATGTATCACTGATTCGCCAATTTGTTCTTGCAGCCAATGCTGAGCTCACAAAAGCTATGTCAATAATGGAGCCGCGTCCATTCTTCTCAAAGGTATTCCTTGCTCCCGTGTTCAATAAAATTACGTCTAGAATGGAGAAGGCTCTAAGCAACGCATGGCCTCGTTGGTTTGTGCTCCTGCTTCCCCATTCCAATGCCCACGCGTTGAAATCTCCCGCTACTATATTTGGCGTCGTTGTGAGAGCATCCCTAACTAGGTTGTCAAGTATTTGTTCGTACTCCACCTGAGGTATATTTGGCGGTACATAACAGCTGTAAATGTGTACCCCACCAATCTTCGTCATAGTGTAATACCTTCTGTTTACTAGTGGCCTATCCTGATGAGTTCTATTTCCACACGCCCACACCGCTACTTTCCCTGTTAGGTCCTCCACCCACGTTCCAAGACATGGGTTTTTGTACTGCTCACATATTATGGCAGCATCCACTTTCTCCTCATATACAGTTTGACTTAGTAGTTCATGTGCAGCTTTACAGTGATTCAAATTTATTTGTAGTAACCTCATCCTCATTTCCTAGCCGATTTGCTCGCTGCCTGGAATAACGGACACCTCCTACTACCCATTGGATGTTTTATATCTCTTCCACCATCTTTTTTACATGCAATACAGCATGGCTCCTTCCTACATTGTTTCCAATAATGCCCCTTTTCACCACATTTTAGGCAACACTCACTCCTGTCCTCAGTGGTTTTACATGTCCTTGCCATATGACCATACTCGAAGCACCTAAAATACTTTCGTAAACTTGGTCTCTCTCGTATTCTGCATACCACCCAGCCTATTTTTATCTTTCCGGCTTCCAATAATTTCCTTGCCTCCAGCACTGGCAGACTAATAACTGCCACCTGTGTGCCCGCATACGACGGTCTTAGGTTTCTAATGGAGCCTTCTCTGAAATTCTCCAATCCAGGGATACGCGAACAGATAGCCTCAACTATGTCATCTCTAGTAGTAATTTCGTCAAGATCTCGGATTTCAAGAGCCATTTCATGGGTTAGTGCTTTGATTTCCGCCTGCTCTCCCAGTATTTTACCAATTCCCTCTTTGTATTTTACAACGCTTCCTGTAGAAGCCCGCTTTAATTCGAGCAGAATTTCTCCTTTTGTTGTCTTCTTTATTCGGGAGACATTTTCACGTAACTCTTGGAGGCTTTCCTCCTTCTTAACTGCTCTTAATATATCACTGTAAGACATATCTCCGCTTCTCGCAATGACTATAGCATCCAGTCTTGGAGGAGGCAGTACATTATTTTTCCTATTGGACTTATTGTTCCCTTGTTCTTCGCATTCTCTCTGGATCTAGCACTTCCCCTTCTTTTGCGTTTCACCTTAACCCAGTTTTCTTCCCTGGGAGTTTCATCGCCTACTGAGTCTGCCGTTGTATCGTTGTATTCATTGTATTGTTGGACGACTATACAACAGTGTATGCTTGTTGTTGATAATTTTCATGTAAAAATCCGAAACACTTATACACATTTTTTTATATGTTTTTAAAAGTTGTATAGGTTTCGTGCTATCAAATTGTGTGAATGAAAAAAATGTGTATATGTTTTCATATGTTTTTAATAAGTTGTGTTGGTTTCGTGCTATCAAATTGTTTTTATGCCAAAAATTATGAAGAAGAATACAACGTACACAATACAGCATAGCATTGAGCGTTTACAAACAACCAAGCGTATTCAATACAACATACACGATACAAAGTCGTGTGAATTGGCCAAATAATAACTGTTTTGGTTTTTAAGAGTATTTATAGTGTGTATGCAAAAGCAAAACGTAACAATAAATATGAATTAGATGCGCCACTTAAACAAAACGAAAACAAAATTAAACAATTATTAGAAACCATTGAGAAAATGAACGAATAAAATGATTAAACATGAACAATTTTGCGTACAAAACTTCGAAGCAGTAAAAAAATCATTTAATAATGTGAACGAAGGAAAACAAAAGACTATTCAAATCAATGGAGGAAAAAAATTAAAATATGTGCAAAAATATTAACAAAGTAATAAATGAGGCATTAAACCAAAGTAGAACAAAAGTATCGTAATACCTACCCTAAACACTAATTGTGGAACCAAAGGCAAACAGTCAGCGGAGAAAACAAAAGCAAAATTAAATAAACTAAACTCAGACGAAATGGGATAGTAATAATACAAATTGAAAATGGTGATGGAAGGGAGAACAAAAAAAGCTGTTCAGGATAAACTCGAAAAGATATGAAGTTAAAATGCCAAACCCATTAGAGTTAAAAATAAAAATTATGTCATTTGATCATGAAAAAACTAAAAAATTGAGAAATTAAAAACAGAACCCCTCATTTCAAAAGCCAGTTTTAAGTTTACTGAAAAATATGAAGCTAAAAGAGAAAATAAAATACTGTAAAACGTTAAATTAAAAATTGATAATGTAGCATACCTGAAAGTTATCTAAGAGGCGAAGATTAATATTGGGTGTGAAAGGTGTAAAGTCTATTATGAAACATAAATAATGCAATGTATGAAATGCATCGTTTAGCGACGGAATGTAAAAACCGGGAGTTGTGTTTAGATGCAACCACAAACTTTGACAAAACAATAAATGTATCAAATATGTGAAAGTAAATAACAAACATTCAAATAATTTGTATTGGGGTTTGTAAGGTATTTCAAAATAAATGAAAGAACAAAATGAGGAGCATATGACTGACGAATTGACAATTAAAGGAAGAAAATATACTGTATACAAATGTGTCATATTAACTACTGAAAAAACTAAAATCAGCATATTAAAGGAGTGTCCCAATTTTTTAACAATGGATACTATCATGTTATGTCGTTATCGACATCATCAGAAACTGGTGATATCACGGCCGATAACACAAAGTACTGGATTTTAGTTTGTAGGGCTACATGTAACAACTATAGTATTATAATTGTATTAAGACAACACTGGCTGAATAAACAATCAAAATAATAAAACTGAAAATTTAAATAAAAAATACATACATACATACATAATTGGTCATTACAACCCTTCAGTCAGGATTACGACCTAGTTTCTCACACCACTTATGTTGTGTGTGTTAATTTTATACATGAGTGGTGGGACCTACAGTTTAAAGTCGACTCCGAACGACAGATTTTTGAGAAACTTTTCATGGCAATTTTATTTACTCTCAGAGTTTTTGCTATAAATCTGCTGAGAGGAAGTCGCCGAAGAAATACTTTTTGTATTTTGTTTTGATGTCTTGCCTGGGGTTTGAACCCTGGCTTTACGTGTAATAAGCGAACACACTACCTACTAGACTACGGCGACTTTGAATTTGTGCAATATGAAAATAAAATAGCAGTGATAGACATTAAATTTAAATTTCGTGCAATAAATCTACAGGAAATAAAAATTATATATAAAGACTTAAATAAAAAACCAGATTACAATAGCATACATAACAACTTAATATTATACAATTGGGACATAGGCGATAAAATACTTCATATAGTAAACAAATCGTTAGAAACTGCATAATTTCCTAATAACTGGAAGGAATCAATTATTACACCTATTTAAAAAAGTCAAAAATACAATAAAATGCAAAGACTTTCGCCCTATCAATGACCTAAAAACATGTGAAAAAATCCTCGAAAAAATTGTCGAAAACCAATTAGAAGAGTATATAGAAAAACAAAGTTCTTTTAAAATATCAATCAGGATTGAAGAAAAATAATAAAATTTTAGCTATTTTTCTAGATTTAAAACAGCATTTGAAACAATCGATCGTGATATTTTATTAAAAAAAACTACATAACTACGGTATACAAGGTACTGAATTGAAATGGTTCCAATCATACCTGAGTAATAGAGAACGAAGTACAAAATTAATAACATTAAATCAATGGAATTAGAAAACGATTTCGGTGTACCTCAGGGATCAATTCTGGGGGCAGTTTTGTTCATCATATATACCAATGACTTGGAGAACGTTTTGGAAGAGTGTGAAATAGTACTTTACGCTGATAATACTCTGATTTTTTCAGAAGCATCAACAGATGAATTATGTTATAACAGTTTGCAAATTGACATGAACAAGTGGCTAAAAATGAACAAATTAAACGAAAATAAAACAAAGATAATGCAAATCAATATGAACAATAATATAACTTTTAAAATAAATGATGTAATAATTGAAAAAGTAAATAAAATAAAATATCTGGGGTTTATAATAGATAAAGACTTACAGTCTTATGCAAAAAAAAAACCTTAAACCATTAGTTAACAACGACTTTTAGCTTAATAATCCATTATTAAAAAAGTATATGCAAAAACAGTATTTTAACTAATATCCATTTTAATGTTTTTTTATTTGATGCTGGCAATATCATTATTTTATTCCGTAAATTTTTCCTTAATGTTGTGTATGAACGATTATTAGTTCATTTGGTATTCGTGTCTAATATTTTTTTTTTATGTTTTTATACAAAATAATTGTTTTTATTAACATAAAAATTTGGTTGTATTTGTTTATTTAATAAAAACAATGTACAAATAAAATAAAACAACCAATGTAATTAAAATATTATATTTTGATCAAAGAAAGTATTAGAGTACCGGTTTCTTTAAATTTGTTTTAATAATTTAGACATCACTAAACGTAACAACTGTGGCGTACAGAGATGACTTTGGGATCGATTTGAAGCTGTCATCTGTGTACATGCCGTATGAGGCTGCATCCCCTCCTGGTGACTTAATTGAATTACAATTACTGGTGGAGCATGCGAAGAGGAAAATATGTCGCCTTGTCTTGGGTTGTGATGCCAATGCTCATCACACACAATGGGGAAGTGCTGACATAAATACTAGGGGTGAGTCGATTTTGAATTTCATTATTCTTAATAGGCTTACTATTTGTAACGTTGGTAATACGCCAACGTTTAGGAACCGTGTTAGGGAGGCGGTAATTGACATTACACTCTCTAATATGGATAGGTCTATGATTAGTGACTGGAGGGTTTCAGATGAGTGTTCTTTCTCTGATCACAAACTGATATCCTTCAGTATTAATCTATCTGGTGGCTTTATTGAGCCCTTTATGGGAATCCAAGAAGAACCGACTGGATCAGATATGAGAAGGCTGTGGAGGAGGAACTTAGGGCCCTTAGGGGTCGTTCCCCTCCTGGCATCAATGATCGAGTTGAATCTTTGACGGATATTTTGTTGTCTTGTTATAGAGATGCTTGTCCTCTCACTTACCCGGGTAAGAGGAGCCAGCCAGCCTGGTGGAATGCGGAACTCCAGAGACTCCGCTGCTGTACTAGGCGACTCTTTAATAAGGCTAAGAGGTCGGGTAGGGATGTCGACTGGTCTGCATATAGATCCAGTTTTAATGATTATAAAAGGGAAATAAAGCGCTCAAAGAGAACCCCTGGATGAGTTTCTGCACGAGTATCGAGGATGTTGCCGACGTGGCTCGTTCCGAAGGATGCTGTCGAAGGACCCCAAAGTCCTAGGCTTCATCCAAAGGAATGGTGGTACGTGGACATCTTCGAGAAAAGAAACCCTAGAGGTCCTATTGAGCACTCATTTTCCCAATTGTGAGGATCCAGTAAGCTATCCATTGGGCGTAGCTGATCCCTTCTGTGATGCTGGCATGATGCCCGTCTTAGAGGATATCATTACAAGAGACAAGGTCAAATGGGCTATAAGTAGCTTTGGGCCCTTTAAGTCGCCTGGTCCGGATGGTATCTTTCCGGCTTTGCTTCAGCGTGCTGGTGATATATTGCACGAATGTCTGGTGGACGTGTATAGGGGCTGTCTCCGGTTGTGTGATGTACCTGATGGTTGGAAAGACGTGATTGTGGTTTTTATACCAAAATCTGGTAAACCCAGTCACATCGGCCCTAAGGATTATAGACCGATATCGCTCTCATCCTTTCTTTTGAAAGCTTTGGAGAGACTTATCGATCTATATTTGAGGTCAAACATGGACCGGTCTCTGTTGAGTAGGTCGCAACATGCTTACATTAAGGGTAAGTCCGTTGAGAGCGCTCTTCATGATGTGACAGGTTTTGTTGAAGCGAATTTGGCTAGGGGTGAGTACACACTGTCGGCTTTCCTTGATATAGAGGGGGCCTTCAATAATGGCAGCACTTCCTCTATTGAGAATTCTCTAAGGGATATACATGCCCCAGATTTTCAGGTGCGGTTTATCACCCACATGCTGGGTAATAGACTAATCCGATCGAATCTGGGTGGATGTTCTATCGTCAAGCGTGCGACCAGGGGTACACCGCAGGGGGTGTCCTATCCCCTCTCTTGTGGCTCTTGGTGGCTAATGTTGGTCTGAGGCTTTTGGAAAGTAAAGGCTTTGGGGTTGTGGCCTATGCCGATGATGTGGCTATTCTGGTGGGTGGAAAATTTTTGCCGACGCTGGGGGAACTGATGGAGTCTGCTCTTGGAATTTTATCCTCTTGGGCTACGAAATGTGGTCTGGGTATAAATCCAAATAAGACGAACATCGTCTTGTTCTCGCGTCGGTACAAGATTGAAACCTTCAGATTGCCAAGGTTAGCTGGTAGGGAGCTTCCGTTGTCTTCTGAGGTCAAGTACTTGGGTGTTGTCCTGGACAGTAAGCTGAACTGGAAAAGAAACACCGAGTAAAGAATGAAGAAGGGACTGAATGCTTTCTACCAGTGTAGGAACTCCATAGGTAAGAGCTGGGGTCTTCCGCCTAGGGCCATTCGCTGGATATATACGGCGATTGTTAGACCGGTTATTACTTATGGCTGCGTTGTCTGGTGGAGTGCCTTAGATAAGAGTTTTCACTGGAGTGAGGAAGAGTTGCCCTCAGGCTGCTCTTGACACTGTGCTCTGCTTGACTCCGCTTGGCTTGTATGTCAAGCGGTGTGCAGCGCGTAGTGCCATACGCCTGAGGGAATCGGGCTGCTGGAAACAGCGTTCGATAGGTCATTCCAGAGTTCTGAATGTCGTCTTTCCTGATGGAAGATATGCGCTTTTAGGAAAAAACCCCCGATTATTATGTGCCTGAGGCTATGTTCCTGCCTGGTTTAAGAATACTTATACCGGATAGGGCACAATGGAATAGTGGGGTACTCCAGGGGCAGAGTGGTATATATATTTATATATATATATATATATATATATAGTCTATGGCCTGCTGTAGACAGTAAGAGAACAGGTTGGCTGCTGGGCTTGAATAAGGCCAGCTTAAGGTTGTTTGTCGGTTTTATCACGGGGCACTGCGAGATTAGGTCACTGTTCCAGATCCCAGCCGGACTATTGCAGGGCGTGTTGCGATGAGGAGGAATTGGAGACTATTGAACACCTCCTCTGTAACTGCCCAGCCCTTGGTAGATTGAGGACCCTTGGTAGGACCTTCTTTGAGAGTTTGAATTCTGTGTCGAGAGCCGACATCAAGGCTCTCCACAGATTCATTGGTGGCTTAGGCTGGTTGAGAGGCTAGGACTTCATCGGTGTAGTCGCGCTCTCCCATCCTTTTGTTGTGTCTGGTCTGTGTGATTCCTCCGCTTCCCACTCTCCCCCCTTTCCCATATACCCTCCTTACTACCCCCTATACTATCCTTCCCTCCTTTAGGGCGTTGTACAATGGGCCAATCTGACCTCCGGGTACTGTACCTGTCTTGACTGACAGGTACACGTCCTCTAACCTAACGTAACCTAAACTATTTTGTAAACAAAATTATTAATTATATTT
Organism: Sarcophaga subvicina; assembly: GCA_936449025.2. Lineage (NCBI taxonomy): Eukaryota > Metazoa > Arthropoda > Insecta > Diptera > Sarcophagidae > Sarcophaga > Sarcophaga subvicina. The sequence goes on along the minus strand of OW388082.2, from coordinate 59,925,211 downwards.
TTGCCAAAAAGAATAATTTGCACATATACGGCTAAATGTAGATTGTGTAAGGCCACGGAGATCACCAGCATCATCCTGAATCTAAAAATGTAATCTTAAATCTATACTTTCCTTGTTATTCAGTTTATATACTTCCCTACGTCCCCAACAACGCAATGCTACTAACACCTGCAGCTCAGGGGAAGTTCCACATCCTCTTCGATCAACTTCTATATCTGATCGTATTAGACTTAAAATTTTTTTAACCGTTTCTTTATTGAAACGGTACTTGCATTTAAATTCCACATCTGGAATGGAGAAAGGGTCGGTCCGCTCCTTGTAAATTCTTTGACGAGGGCAATTACAATTTTGGGTAATAGTTTCTTTTGAAATTCAAAATTAATATATTTGTATCAAAATTTTGAAGTCGCCGTAGTCTAGTAGGTAGTGTGTTGGCTTATTAGACGTAAAGCCAGGGTTCGAGCCTCAGGCCAGACATCGAGACAAAATACAAAAAGTATTCCTTTGGCAACTTCATCTCAGCAGATTTCTGGCAAAAACTCTGAGAGTAAATAAAATTGCCATGAAAAATTTTCTCAAAAATCTGTCGTTCGGAGTCGACCTTAAACTGTAGGTCCCACCACTCATGTATAAAAATTAACACACACAACATAAGTGGTGTGAGAAACTAGGACGTTGTACAATGGGTCAATTCGAACCTCGGGTACTGTACTTGTCTTAATTGACAAGTACACGTCCTCTAACCTAACCTAACCTATCAAAATATTTTCCAATTCTAATAAACTTACCAATTCTCCGGATTCAATTTTTATTTTATTTTATTTTAAAAAAATTAGAATATTTTTCACAAAATGTCAAAAATTGTAATAAAATTATGACATATGACTTTAATGTAGGTTTAAAGTAGGGTTGAACCATTGTTAAATTTCTTAAATTTCTTAGATTTAACAATGGTTTACTACAGCTGTTTTAAGCTAATTATCGTTTTTGGATATACTTTTATCGAATTTAGCTTAACAACGGTTAGTAAGCATGTTGTAAGTTTTTTTTGCATAAGACTGTTAAACTTTAAAGGACATACAGTGGTGGCCATGAGGTTAGCACATATCATATCTACTGTTTTTAAATGAAAATTATTTCGTCTCATTACAATTATTTATTAAAATTTTTGCTTGGGAATGTTGTTTATGGTGTCTGCAATAAGTTCCTTTACTTTTTTTTTGCATTCTTTCACCATTCTCTTTTAAATTTTAATTTAAGTGCAGTAATAGGCAAAACACAATTTTAGCACAAGCAAGTATGTTTAAATTTTTTAAATGTTATTGTGAATATAAATAATTAATTGGTAAGTTTAGATAGTATTTCATCAATGAAGATAAAAAAATAAACAAATAAAAATTATTTAGACATTTCTAAAAAAAAGTGGTGTACAGAGGAACAACGTAAGATTATTCAACAGATGTACTCAAGAGGAATAAGCATAAGTGAGATTGCTTATACTTTGGAATGTTCCAGAAAGATGATTTGTAATGCACTAAACCATATTCGGAAGTATGAAACATTTAAAAATGTTACACAGGCTCCTAGGCCAAGAAAAACGTCACGTAAAGAGGATTCTTTAATATATAGAACCTCTGTCGAAGATCCTTTTAAAAGCTCCACCGTAATCCAGAGGGAAATTTCAAGAAAATATGGTATCAACGTATCCTGCAGAGCTATAAGAAGAAGACTTAATGAAAAAAAATTACGTGGATGTATTTCTCAGCAGAAGCCACACGTTTCAAATAAGAACCTACGGGATCGGTTGTGCTTTGCTCGTGAGCATTTGTAAAAGCCATTAGTTTTTTGGAAAAATGTCTTCTGGAGTGATGAATCCAAGTTTTGTAGATTCGTATCGGATGGTAAGAGGAATGTATGGCGTCCTCCAAACATGTAACACAATCCAAAGTACACTTCTAAAACAATAAAACACGGTGGAGGAAATGTGATGGTGTGGGCAGAGTTTTCTGGGCATGGCGTTGGTCCTATATGCAAGATTGATACACGTAGGGACTAATATGTATACCAGAATATACTACTGAATACAATGATGTCTTATGCAGAGGACAACATGCCACTTGGGCGGAGTTTTATGTACGACAATGACCTAAAACACTCCTCACGCTTAGTGAGGAGTTGCTTCGAAGAGAACAATATTAACGTCTTAAAATGGCCAGCCCAATCTCCGGATCTCAATCCTATTGAGAACCTTTGGAATGATGTGGAGCAGCACGTAATGAGAGCAAATCCTAAAAATTTTGCCGATTTATGGACAGAAATAGAAACAGCTTGATCTGCTATTTCAGTGGAGCGCTGTATGGGACTTGTGGAAAGTAAGTCAAGGAGATTGGCAGCTGTAATAAAAAATAATGGATACCCAATTAAGTACTAAGTTTATAGCGAAATAAGTTTTGTTACTTTTTTTAAATGTGAATAAATATTTTTTATTTTGTGCTAAAATACTGTCCAGTGTTTTTGACGGTTATTCTATTCTTAACAGAAAAACAGTAAAGATATTGTGAATTGTTTCAAAGAGAAAAGAAGTGTTGAATCTAAGCTCTGTGAAAAATTTGGAATTTTACGAAGAAAATCAAATAATATTGACTCAAAATACTTTAAAAGTTTGCATTAGATATCAGTGCACTGCAAATAAATGAAATTGTGGTGAAAGAGTTGCTGGAATTTTAATAAATTTAAATTTTCAAGTGTAATAATTTTTCATAATTTTCTTCACATTACACAAACAAAAAAGGAAGAAAAAAAAAGAAAACTGTAAACCCCAACAATGATTGAGTGCAGTGCATGCAAATCAGTAATTAGGGGAGAAACAGGCATAAGATGTAATGGTGTTTGTGATAAAGTATATTACTGCACAAAAAATGTTCAGGTATCGACCAATATTCCGTTGGAGTGTTGGAATCAAATAATTTTATAAGATTCATTTGTGAAGACTGCATGCATTACATAAAAAATATTGACCTAGTGCTCGGTGAAATTCAAGAAGGTGTACGGGTTTATAAACAAAACTTAAAAGAATATAAACGCGAATTTGAAACATCATTGAGACAAAATGAAAACAAAATTAAACAATTATTGGAGGTCATTGAAAAATGGTATGAGGAAAGACTTAATATTCTGGATAGAACTCAAAAAATTGTGAAAAAATGCAATTGAAATTAAAAAACTTTTTGGCATTGTTAAAGATCACGAAAATAAGAATAAAGAAATATGCCAAAATATTGAACAAAACAATACTAGGATGTGCAACGAAATAAAAAAGTGATAAAAGAGACAAACATCAAGCAGAATAAGATATCATTTTCTGATGCATTAAAGAGTAATATGGTGTTGTCCTGGACAGTAAGCTGAACTGGAAAAGAAACACCGAGTAAAGAATGAAGAAGGGACTGAATGCTTTCTACCAGTGTAGGAACTCCATAGGTAAGAGCTGGGGTCTTCCGCCTAGGGCCATTCGCTGGATATATACGGCGATTGTTAGACCGGTTATTACTTATGGCTGCGTTGTCTGGTGGAGTGCCTTAGATAAGAGTTTTCACTGGAGTGAGGAAGAGTTGCCCTCAGGCTGCTCTTGACACTGTGCTCTGCTTGACTCCGCTTGGCTTGTATGTCAAGCGGTGTGCAGCGCGTAGTGCCATACGCCTGAGGGAATCGGGCTGCTGGAAACAGCGTTCGATAGGTCATTCCAGAGTTCTGAATGTCGTCTTTCCTGATGGAAGATATGCGCTTTTAGGAAAAAACCCCCGATTATTATGTGCCTGAGGCTATGTTCCTGCCTGGTTTAAGAATACTTATACCGGATAGGGCACAATGGAATAGTGGGGTACTCCAGGGGCAGAGTGGTATATATATTTATATATATATATATATATATATATATATAGTCTATGGCCTGCTGTAGACAGTAAGAGAACAGGTTGGCTGCTGGGCTTGAATAAGGCCAGCTTAAGGTTGTTTGTCGGTTTTATCACGGGGCACTGCGAGATTAGGTCACTGTTCCAGATCCCAGCCGGACTATTGCAGGGCGTGTTGCGATGAGGAGGAATTGGAGACTATTGAACACCTCCTCTGTAACTGCCCAGCCCTTGGTAGATTGAGGACCCTTGGTAGGCCCTTCTTTGAGAGTTTGAATTCTGTGTCGAGAGCCGACATCAAGGCTCTCCACAGATTCATTGGTGGCTTAGGCTGGTTGAGAGGCTAGGACTTCATCGGTGTAGTCGCGCTCTCCCATCCTTTTGTTGTGTCTGGTCTGTGTGATTCCTCCGCTTCCCACTCTCCCCCCTTTCCCATATACCCTCCTTACTACCCCCTATACTATCCTTCCCTCCTTTAGGACGTTGTACAATGGGCCAATCTGACCTCCGGGTACTGTACCTGTCTTGACTGACAGGTACACGTCCTCTAACCTAACGTAACCTAAACTATTTTGTAAACAAAATTATTAATTATATTTTTGGCAAAAAGAATAATTTGCACATATACGGCTAAATGTAGATTGTGTAAGGCCACGGAGATCACCAGCATCATCCTGAATCTAAAAATGTAATCTTAAATCTATACTTTCCTTGTTATTCAGTTTATATACTTCCCTACGTCCCCAACAACGCAATGCTACTAACACCTGCAGCTCAGGGGAAGTTCCACATCCTCTTCGATCAACTTCTATATCTGATCGTATTAGACTTAAAATTTTTTTAACCGTTTCTTTATTGAAACGGTACTTGCATTTAAATTCCACATCTAGAATGGAGAAAGGGTCGGTCCGCTCCTTGTAAATTCTTTGACGAGGGCAATTACAATTTTGGGTAATAGTTTCTTTTGAAATTCAAAATTAATATATTTGTATCAAAATTTTGAAGTCGCCGTAGTCTAGTAGGTAGTGTGTTGGCTTATTAGACGTAAAGCCAGGGTTCGAGCCTCAGGCCAGACATCGAGACAAAATACAAAAAGTATTCCTTCGGCAACTTCATCTCAGCAGATTTCTGGCAAAAACTCTGAGAGTAAATAAAATTGCCATGAAAAATTTTCTCAAAAATCTGTCGTTCGGAGTCGACCTTAAACTGTAGGTCCCACCACTCATGTATAAAAATTAACACACACAACATAAGTGGTGTGAGAAACTAGGACGTTGTACAATGGGTCAATTCGAACCTCGGGTACTGTACTTGTCTTAATTGACAAGTACACGTCCTCTAACCTAACCTAACCTATCAAAATATTTTCCAATTCTAATAAACTTACCAATTCTCCGGATTCAATTTTTATTTTATTTTATTTTAAAAAAATTAGAATATTTTTCACAAAATGTCAAAAATTGTAATAAAATTATGACATATGACTTTAATGTAGGTTTAAAGTAGGGTTGAACCATTGTTAAATTTCTTAAATTTCTTAGATTTAACAATGGTTTACTACAGCTGTTTTAAGCTAATTATCGTTTTTGGATATACTTTTATCGAATTTAGCTTAACAACGGTTAGTAAGCATGTTGTAAGTTTTTTTTGCATAAGACTGTTAAACTTTAAAGGACATACAGTGGTGGCCATGAGGTTAGCACATATCATATCTACTGTTTTTAAATGAAAATTATTTCGTCTCATTACAATTATTTATTAAAATTTTTGCTTGGGAATGTTGTTTATGGTGTCTGCAATAAGTTCCTTTACTTTTTTTTTGCATTCTTTCACCATTCTCTTTTAAATTTTAATTTAAGTGCAGTAATAGGCAAAACACAATTTTAGCACAAGCAAGTATGTTTAAATTTTTTAAATGTTATTGTGAATATAAATAATTAATTGGTAAGTTTAGATAGTATTTCATCAATGAAGATAAAAAAATAAATAAATAAAAATTATTTAGACATTTCTAAAAAAAAGTGGTGTACAGAGGAACAACGTAAGATTATTCAACAGATGTACTCAAGAGGAATAAGCATAAGTGAGATTGCTTATACTTTGGAATGTTCCAGAAAGATGATTTGTAATGCACTAAACCATATTCGGAAGTATGAAACATTTAAAAATGTTACACAGGCTCCTAGGCCAAGAAAAACGTCACGTAAAGAGGATTCTTTAATATATAGAACCTCTGTCGAAGATCCTTTTAAAAGCTCCACCGTAATCCAGAGGGAAATTTCAAGAAAATATGGTATCAACGTATCCTGCAGAGCTATAAGAAGAAGACTTAATGAAAAAAAATTACGTGGATGTATTTCTCAGCAGAAGCCACACGTTTCAAATAAGAACCTACGGGATCGGTTGTGCTTTGCTCGTGAGCATTTGTAAAAGCCATTAGTTTTTTGGAAAAATGTCTTCTGGAGTGATGAATCCAAGTTTTGTAGATTCGTATCGGATGGTAAGAGGAATGTATGGCGTCCTCCAAACATGTAACACAATCCAAAGTACACTTCTAAAACAATAAAACACGGTGGAGGAAATGTGATGGTGTGGGCAGAGTTTTCTGGGCATGGCGTTGGTCCTATATGCAAGATTGATACACGTAGGGACTAATATGTATACCAGAATATACTACTGAATACAATGATGTCTTATGCAGAGGACAACATGCCACTTGGGCGGAGTTTTATGTACGACAATGACCTAAAACACTCCTCACGCTTAGTGAGGAGTTGCTTCGAAGAGAACAATATTAACGTCTTAAAATGGCCAGCCCAATCTCCGGATCTCAATCCTATTGAGAACCTTTGGAATGATGTGGAGCAGCACGTAATGAGAGCAAATCCTAAAAATTTTGCCGATTTATGGACAGAAATAGAAAAAGCTTGATCTGCTATTTCAGTGGAGCGCTGTATGGGACTTGTGGAAAGTAAGTCAAGGAGATTGGCAGCTGTAATAAAAAATAATGGATACCCAATTAAGTACTAAGTTTATAGCGAAATAAGTTTTGTTACTTTTTTTAAATGTGAATAAATATTTTTTATTTTGTGCTAAAATACTGTCCAGTGTTTTTGACGGTTATTCTATTCTTAACAGAAAAACAGTAAAGATATTGTGAATTGTTTCAAAGAGAAAAGAAGTGTTGAATCTAAGCTCTGTGAAAAATTTGGAATTTTACGAAGAAAATCAAATAATATTGACTCAAAATACTTTAAAAGTTTGCATTAGATATCAGTGCACTGCAAATAAATGAAATTGTGGTGAAAGAGTTGCTGGAATTTTAATAAATTTAAATTTTCAAGTGTAATAATTTTTCATAATTTTCTTCACATTACACAAACAAAAAAGGAAGAAAAAAAAGAAAACTGTAAACCCCAACAATGATTGAGTGCAGTGCATGCAAATCAGTAATTAGGGGAGAAACAGGCATAAGATGTAATGGTGTTTGTGATAAAGTATATTACTGCACAAAAAATGTTCAGGTATCGACCAATATTCCGTTGGAGTGTTGGAATCAAATAATTTTATAAGATTCATTTGTGAAGACTGCATGCATTACATAAAAAATATTGACCTAGTGCTCGGTGAAATTCAAGAAGGTGTACGGGTTTATAAACAAAACTTAAAAGAATATAAACGCGAATTTGAAACATCATTGAGACAAAATGAAAACAAAATTAAACAATTATTGGAGGTCATTGAAAAATGGTATGAGGAAAGACTTAATATTCTGGATAGAACTCAAAAAATTGTGAAAAAATGCAATTGAAATTAAAAAACTTTTTGGCATTGTTAAAGATCACGAAAATAAGAATAAAGAAATATGCCAAAATATTGAACAAAACAATACTAGGATGTGCAACGAAATAAAAAAGTGATAAAAGAGACAAACATCAAGCAGAATAAGATATCATTTTCTGATGCATTAAAGAGTAATATGGTGTTGCCAGAGGTGAAAAATCAAGTGCCGCTAATAGTAAAACCAAAAGAAAAACAGAAAATTGAAAAAACAAAAGATGATTTAAATAAAAAAGTAGATCCAGTAAATTTCAAAATAACTAACGTTGAAAATAGAAAAAATGGGACAGTGGTTATTCAAAGTGAAAATGTTAGTGAAAGAGAAAAAATAAAATCGGCAATAGAAAATAAAATGAGTGAAAGCTATGTAGTAAAGGTGCCTAATAAAGTTAAAAAATCAATTCTAGTAACAGATATGAACTTTAAATACGAGGATTAGGAAATAGTAGAAAAAATTAAAAAACAAACTGAACTTCTTGAAAGTAGTAAAATCGAACTAATAAAAATGTATGAAATTAAAAGATACAACAGAAATATGTACAGTTCAAAGTTTTTGATTGACGACGAAACATATCCGAAAATCTTAGCGAAGCAGAAAATAAATATTGGCTGGGAGAAATGTAGAGTTTTCGATGGTACAATGTTTTAAATGTAGAGGATTTAACCATAAGTCTAAGGATTGTAAAAAATAGCGAAGTATGTCTAAAATGTCATGAAAATCATGCAACAAAAGACTGTATTAAAGAATATGTGAATAAATGCATTAACTGTATAAATTTGAACAAAAAGCTAAATTTGGGTCTTGATGAGAATCATGCTACAACGAGTAAATGGTGTCCAGTGTATCAAAATAAGTTACAGTTAAAAAAGAGAACCATGGGAATGATTAATAACGAAAGAACATACAAGGAGTTTATACAAATGTACAAGGATTGATTAACAATTTTAAGCAGGTTGAAGTAATTGCGGATACAGACAAGCCGGATTTCATTATACTGTCTGAAACACACGTAACCGATAGGGTATATGAATCGGAGTTACAACTAGAGGGATACAAGGCATATGTTAAATTATCCAACTCATCAAGAACAGGTGGAATAATTGTATATTTTGATAAAAATTGGAAAGTGAATATAATATGTGAAAAGATACGAAACTATAAATATTAGATTAGTGCATACAATATCAGAATAAGAAATACATCAATGATAATTGAGGCTGAGTATCGATCGCCAAGTAGTAAAGACTCAGAATTTTATGAAGTTTTTGAAAAAACTATAGAAGAGATAAGTGATAAAAACATAGACATAATTGTTGCCGGAGATTTTAATGTTGATAGGTCGAAGGAAGGTTTTTATAAACAAAAATTACAACAGATCATAAGCGATAACGGACTTGTTCAAGTTATTACCGATTTTACAAGAATTACGCAAAACTCAAAAACTATAATAGAATATGTTATAACAATCTTAATATAAAGGTAAATAATAGTAGAATAAATAAAATATCTGATCATGTAATAGTGGAAATGTATATAGAAACCAAAGTGAATAAAGCGCATGAAAGTAAAAGACAAATAGAACTCTAAATATGAAAAACGGAAATTTAGAAGAGATTTTAGTGAAATATAAAAATTTTATGAAAACGTGGAATTAAATTATAATGTAAATAACTTCGATAAATCGATTGAAGACACATTAAAAAACTTACAGTGCGAAAAACGATACGGGAAAAAAGCAAAGTAAATAAGTGGTTTAACAGACAATTACAAGCATTAAAAAAGATAAAATAGTGAAGTACCATATAGCAAAATGTGAAAATACTACTGTTGCATGGAATAATTATAAAAATGCCAGAAATATATATAAAATAAAACTGGAAAATGAAAAAATTCATATATTAACAAAAAATAGGAAATACCAAGGATCAAAAACGGATGTGGAATAACATAAAAGAATTAATTCTAAAAAAGAATAAATCTGTGATAACAAATGTGATATTTAATAAGGTATAATATAATAACAGCTCCGATATTTTTTTCATATATTATTTATTGAATGTTTCCTTTCGGAATTTACAATAAGTATTCAAATCTTAACCTAAAATAATACAAAAATAAAAGTTGTTATTGCCAACGTACAACTAAAAGTGCTCATCAAAAGTAAATTTATCTGATCAGGTCATTTGTTTGAACCCTTTTGAGGCGTCTGTGACCCTCGAATACAAGTAAGTCTCTCACAAGACGGTTGGGATGTTCTGTAATCCTAGAGATGTAATTGATACTTGCTATTTTTATTTCCTCTCGAATTAAGGGCACCTTCAGATCTTTGTGGATGTTACTGTTTCTCATAGACCAAGGAGCACCTGTTATTATTCTAAGAAGTCTAGATTGCCGCCTTTGAAGCTTCTCTACATTGGATGGTGAGCCTGTTCCCCACAGTTGGATACCATAAAGCCAAATATGTTTCAATACTGACATATACAAAAGCAGTTTTATTTCTATATCAAGGGTTGACTTAGGTCCAATAAACCAGTAAAGCTGTGCTGTTCTGAGTTTGATCTGGGTAATTTTGGCAGCTAAAGGGTCCGCCACATAACTTTTTTTTGAAAATGCTTTAAAAAAAACTACTGAATATTTTCTCAAATTTCTTTTTTTATTTGAAAGTACAATCCTTCCGGTTAATAATGGAAAATAATTTCATTCAAATGGCTCCCTCGGCTGGCCATGCAATAGCCTACACCAGAAGATGCCGATTTTGGCAAAAAAAATCATCTTTTCAGATGAAGCTCATTTTGATCTTGGCGGGTATGTAAACAAGCAAAATTGTCGCATTTGGGGCACAGAAAACCCGCACGCATACATTGAAAAGCCGACGCACCCAAAACGAGTCACTGGTGAGCCCAGGTAAGGCGACGGTCGAGATGGATGCCCAGATATTTTACACTATTATGTTCTGGTATTGTCACACCATTAATCTTGATGGGCGGACAATTTCCCCTTCTCAGTGTAAACGTAATGTGCATGCACTTAGAAACATTGACTTTTATCTTCCATTTCAGCATCCAATTTTCCAAATCACTAACATGAGATTGGAGTCTTTGTGACGTAACTGTAAAATCTCTATGAATAATTAAAAATTGTCGCAGTTATTTTGTCACAACCAGGTGATTTGTTCGGTTTTAGGCTCCGGATGACGGCAATCACCGCAGACAGCCGGAACAACCACATCGGTCTACTAACCACATCGTCGATGAATTGTTTGGTGTAAAAACATCCTCTAAGTAGTTGGCAAAAGCGTCCACTTTCTGTTCTGCACTTTTTGCCCAGTCACCGTGCTGTAGTCGTAAAGGGGATTCATGCAAAGTAGGTCTCCTCATTTTCCTTACTGCCTTCCATAAACTATAGTCCAAGTCTTCGTTGCGTCCAAATTTTTCAAGTATTTTTGCAGGTTCGACTCTTTGTCCTTCTGCAAAGCGTCACGCAGAAGTCTTTGGCACTGATTAATTTGAGACTTTAGACCTGGAGTACGATATTCTTGCCATTGGGGTCTTAAATTCCTTTTTTGGCGTAACAGTGCTTCTATGTTATTAGAGCAGAGAAATTTTCGTTTTCTTACCAAAGGGGTAGAGGATGTAGATACCCTAGCAGCTTCAGTTAAGATGTTAGTAAACTGTCGGACGCCGGATTCAATTTCCTGTTCACACTTCAAATAGATATTTGATGGCAGGTGCGAGCTTACGAACATTTTGTATTTGCGCCAATTTGTCCTCGTCTGCAGATAATTTTGCTCCAGTAGGTTTGTATCACTCACAAATGTTAGGATCGTTGGTGAGTGATCAGAAGACAGATCCAATGACGGGTGCATACGAAGATTTTCACGTCTTATATTTCTTACTACAGCAAAATCTATTACATCCGGAATTTTGTTTAGATCAGTTGGCCAATAAGTAGGATGACCAGCAGACAGACATCCATTCTATCCGAAGATACTGCGTCCAATAGCTGTCTTCCTCTCGGAGTAATGAGACGTGATCCCCAGAATGTGTGTTTTGCATTATAATCACCCGCTGCAATAAATTTCGGACCCAGCGTGTTGAAGTAATCGAGGAATTAATCTTTGCAGATGTTGTGTCTTGGAGGACAATAAAGTGCTGATATTGTAACACCAATGTGGGGTAAATTAATTGATGTTGCTTGAATGTAATCTTGGTTGAATTCTGGCAATGGAAAGCGTCTAATGTCCTTGTGAACAAGAATAGCTGACCCTCCGCATGCCCTACCACTAGGGTGTTTTGCGTCATATGCGTAGTAGTCATTAATTCTAAAGCAGTTTTTGTCCGAGAAGTGCGTTTCCGATATTAGCATGACATCAATTTGGTAAGCATATAAGAAGTTTTGTACTTCGTTTTCTTGAGGGTGTTCATGCCTTATTTACTAAAATCTGCATAAGCATATTTTGGTTTTGCAGCAGCTGTTACAACATATTTTGCATGTTAGCCATAAAATTACTCATTGTTTGGATTAGAGTATCAATTGAATTTTGGGAATTCGAATGGGCAGTTGGAATGCCTTCTTTTAGGGCGTCAGCATTTTTGGAGTTTGTCTCTTGGGAAATGGTGAGCTGAGGTAAACTTGGGAAGTTTGATTCACGGTACTGATTATATATAGGTCTTTTGACCACCGCTTTATTTTTGAGTTCCAAGTATACTTTGCATCCTCGATAATGAGACGTGTGGTTTTCACCGCGGTTACTGCATTTTTTACAGCTAACTTCAGTTTTCGGGTGGGGACATTCAGTGCTTGTGTGTACGTCTCCGAATCTGACGCATACTGCCGTTAATTTGCAGAAAGATTTTGTGTGCCCAAAGTCTTAGCAATTTTGACACTGAGGGGGGCTTTACGTTTAATGGGTTCCGCTACATATATTCGACGGTTTAGAAGATACCATAATCCATATATAGGATGATTGTCACCTTTTTTCTTTATATTGTTCGTTAAATTCTATTATGACTGTAAAAAGCGGTTGTGGAATTTTATTTTTATTTAAAATATGGATTGATTTGACTTCATACCCTTCAGATTGAAGGGCATTCTTAATATCGCTAATAGGTACAGTACTGTCAATGCCTTTAATGATTACATTTAAACCTTTTGCACTTTTGAGTTGATAGGTATAGCAGTTTTTCTTTTCAGTATCGAACTTGTTCACAATTGCTCTAAAAATCTTTTCATCTTTGGCTTGGATTTTGGTTTCCTGAATATTACCCTTTCGTAGAGAAACAACATAGAAATTGTCTTGGCCAACAAGCTGTGTCAACTTGGTTACCAAGGCATTAGTAGTAGGCTCTCGTAGGTACAGTGGTGGGGGTTTGAAGTTCTTTTTTGCAGGTGTATTGTCTTCCTTCTCTTTTTCTGCAAGAATTCCAACACGGTTTGCGTTGTCACTGGTATTTTTTGCCTGTTTTGGATGCGGTTCCAGCGTGGAGGCTGCTCTAGGGCTGGACGTACGTTTCGTTATTGTGATATAACGGTCCATACCTATGAGGACTTTTTCACTGCTCTCAGTCATCGCTGAACTTTTTTAATTGTCGTAGTTTCCTTATTTAAGTCCGGTGATTGAAAAATACCTTCAATGTTCTTATGATTACCCAAGAAGGGGGTATGGGGTAGATTCGTAATTGGCTCAACACACTTATTTAAATTTTGACCACTCGCACTGTTGCTGATTTTTTTCACTTGTTGGGTCGCTAACGTAGCGTACCCGATTTGCAGGCTTCGCTGTTAAATAACGCGAGTCATCAATTTTTTATTTATATTAACTGTTTCACATTCTTTTGAAGTAATGATCACGTAAGCATTTCTATCATTAAAACTCAATCTGCGTTCATTAGCACTTGCACTTGACTCACTCATCAATTAGGTTAACGGCCTTTATATATTTTTTTAATTATTTGTTTGTTGTCTGTCTTTATGCAGTTTTCTTTTTTTAAACTTTATTAAGTTGAAGTTGTTTTGTTTTTTTATTTTTTTTTATTTTACTTGTAATAAAAACACCTATTCCAAATATTTTTTATAATTTGCCGACTGCACGTCCGTACACTTTAAGTGCCGCGGGTTGAAAAAAAAGCTCCGATATAGCTAACCAATTTAATGAATATTTTGTAAACAGTATTAGAGAAATAAGAGAATGTATAGAAGATGTGCAATACAATAATCAGATAAATGTGATAAGTAATAGGTTTATTTTTCGTGCAATAACTTTTTCTTAAGACAATTTGTAAAACCATAAAGAAAAAACCAGACTATAATAAAGTAAATATATGTTTAATCTTTGATAATTGGCACTTATGTGGAAATATAATGTTGAGAATAATAAATTCATCATTAGATACGGGAGTTTTTCCAGATAATTGGAAAACTTCAATGATTACACCAATTGAGAAAATAACGAAAACAAATAAATGTGAAGAATTTCGTCCAATAAACACATTAAAACTGTTTGAAAAAAACTTAGAGAAAATTGTTAAACAACAGCTTGAAGACTACATGGAAAAAAATAACTTATTATCGAAATATCAATCGGGTTTTCGGAAAAAGTTTTCGTGTGAAACAGCGGTAAACTATGTTATTAATAGGTGGAAAAAAATTGACCGAAATAGAAAGATAATGGCAATTTTTCTTGACTTTAAACGGGCTTTTTAAACAATTGATAGAGATATATTACTGTGCAAGATGTATAAATATGGAATACAAGATTAAGAATTAAGTTGGGTTAAATCATATCTATCGGATAGAAAACAAATGACTAAAGTGAACGATACTATATCTAGTGCTTTGAACAATGATTATGGAGTACCTCAGGGATCGATTCTGGGGGCTCTTTTATTTATTATATATATAAATGATCTACCCAATATAATGGAAGTGTGAAATAGTTTTATATGCCGATGATACTCTAATTTTTAATGAATCTGAAACTGATGAACAGTGGGTGAAACCGTTTTACTTCCATACGATATATGTTGGATACTTTAAAATGGAAATAACATTCATCAAAGAATAGAATTAACGATACTGCCTTCATCAAGAAAATGGAAATGGGCAATGAACCTGACTACCTCAAAGAGGAACTACAATATGTTAGCCACTCTCAACCCTATAATCTACGGAATAATAACGAATTTTGATTACAACGATCATATACTAATGCAACGCATCTTTCGTTAGTTTACAAAGGACTTAGAAATTATAACATGATACCATTTAGTATAAAAAATTAAGCAACTATTAACATTTTTAGAAAAAAAAGTTATACATTTTATTAGAAATACCAATGCAATTAAATTAGAGCGTTAAATTAAATTAATTGAATTAATTAGTGATTTATATATTTTATAAAATGTAATGTAATAGTATTATAAATACTACTAATAAATAAATAAAAAAATTTGAGCTATATATAGATCGGCTAGTTACTGTGTATTTCACTAAACACACGGATTATTTTACAATATGTCTTTGTACTGATTGATTTTGGTTTGAAAATAAGTTGTTTTTTGCAGGACAGCGCGCTCTAGGAGCGTCTACATCCACTTCTGGCTATTGGTAGTTAAAGGTTTTTAACTAGTTGCGAAGATGTTATAAAGGGTTGTTTTTTTACCATTTGCACGATCAAGTTATGTGTGTCGTGAACGTCCTCCCCATTGGACGAACTTTCTTCAGAGTTGCATTTGTTTTGGTCAGACAGTTATCGCTTTAACGGTAAGATTGACAGTAAACTACAAAATATAAAAATATGTATTGGAAAATTTAACATAATTGTTTCCAATGAACCTAACACGTTTTAAATTAAAATAAAAATATATTTAAGATATTTCGAGCATTTTTACAAACTTCTCATGGCTGGGCTTCTGCAAATGCTTGGTTAAAACATCTGTTATATTTTCAGTACTACAGCTGCTTTGAAATACCTCTGTCACATAATGGTATTTTATATGTTTGCTTCTCTGCGGACAAACGGGATTCTTAACTAAACTTAATGCACTTTTATTGTCCGCATTAATGGCAATCGTCTTGGGCCACGGCATGCTCATCTCTCAAATTGACTTTATTAGAAACAGCTCCCTTGGATGCAGAAGAATGTGCCATATGTTTAGACTTTGTGCTCCTGAGAGCCACTGTTGGTTGTATTCTAGACTCCTATGATGACACTTTTTTCGCAAATAATAAAGTATAACTATTATACGATCTCCGTTTGTTGCTTTCTCCACCCAGTTAGCATCACTCAATTGGCCGTCTATTTTTTAGATGTAAGTTGTCCATTCTGTGTATTAGATAGGCATCTTAGTATTCTTTTTGCAGCTACCAGGTGGTCTGAATGTAGAAGACTGTTCCTTTGCGTAAGTTTCCTTATCGAATGCAATATGTCAGCTCTGGTGTTTAAGGCTATACATTTACATAAGGGAACTGGTCGACTTTCTGGCAGTTCTCCTTGTCGTGTCTTATTCGCCATACATCTACACGCCATCATATTAGTTCTATCAACAGCTTTCTTATATACGAATTCTGGACAATTGATAAGAATAAAAAATACTACACTGCAGCCTGGCTATCCTAATAAATCAAGAGATTTTCAGGAAAAATCTCGCCTCTCAACAAACATTTCGTCGATTTCAAAATTGCAATAACCTCTGCTGGGAAAACACTGCAGTGATCAGGCAGCCTATAAGAAAATTTAATATCAGCATCCGTAATAAAGATACCAACCATCAGTGTAAACTTCAAGGGTCCTATTGGGAATCTCTGGTTCCTGAAACCAAAATTCACTTGTTGGTATTCTAAAATCGAATGTTCTGTACAGAAAATTCTAATATAACATCGACTCTAGTGTGTGTGCCTGTGTTTAGAGAGTACCAGCATGTCCATAGTCCAGATTTGGTCAGGATTTAATAGCATTGAGTCATACTGCCATCAACTCAGCCTTCTGTATCAACAGGAGGTAGTACGGGAGCCAGTTAAGTATATCAAATAATACCCTGGTTGGAGTGTAACGGAGTACACTGGTAATTAGAACAGCTGACTGCCTGTCTATCAGTCGGCAGCGACTGTATGTATGTATAGATATATAGACTGTATGTATGTGTAGATGTATGTATTTGTGAATGTATGTATATGTAAAGCGTTGTTGACTCTCCCAATCCTATCAATTATATTACTCTTCCATGAGAGCTTGGGATCAATAATGACCCTCAAATATATAACTCTCTTGGATAAGGAAAGTGGAACCCCAATTAACCCCCAAAAATATTAGTCGCCGCTGGATTATGTTTTATATCACTAGAATATTTTGCGGATGAAACAAATACATTTTTTATTTAGTTTTTTTTTTATGATAATAATAAGAGAAGTAATACCTATATTAATATTTTGATATAAAGTTCAGTTTAAGCTTAAACTATAATTCAGAAACGAAAAAATTATTGTATCGCCAGTACTGTAGTAATGCAATGAAACAAATTCGCGGCGGTTTTGCCGTTTTGCAAGCGAAAGTCGTTGGTGATTTTTACATATGGAATTGTGTAAATTCACTAGTTTCGCAGACACAAAGAAATACATGTAAAACTTTGACATAAAAAAACACATGCAAAAACTTGTCGTGTAAGGATACTTTAAACACAGCACCTTAAAAATAGAATACATCTGTGTATTTGGAAATGATTATTTTAAAAGCAACGCGACAACAAGCAACGATGCCGCTGCTTCACATTTAGGTTAATTTATAATTTTTTTTGCTTTTATTCTAACGGAGAATTTGTGCTGGCATGGGAGGATTAGAACTGCCAATATAATAAGGTGCATGAAATATAGGTTTTAGCAACGCGATGTATAAAATATATCCTGAAAAACACTTTAGTGGCACTACTGACAAAGACACCTTTTGCACGTTCAAATTAGTCTGAAAACTCTTGAGTTTGTCGGAGAGAGGGGGAAAACGAGCGGGGATGAGTTCTGAGTTTGAAGTACTCGCAAACTTGTTTTGTTCTTTATTCGTATATACACATAGTTGTAGTTGTATTTGATTTCACATTTTATTTGACATTTTCTTTAATTTTTGTTTCGCATAGTGAAGTTAACACGCTGACTGCCACGGCAATTTTCAGAAAACTGGCTAAAAATGACAATTTGATTTTTTTACATTATATTACTTAAAAACTCTATTTTTAGATCGTAGGTATCATCAAAAACCAAAAATTATGTTTTTTAGGAGAAAAAGTGGTTTAATGAGTACGATATAACTCGTAGATTGCGTTCCTTTCTAGAGAGCCAACTATGAGTTATCTCGTAGTGGGCAGTCAACGTGTTAATAAAAATTTCCTTTATTTAAAATAACATTACTTTTTGTTTATTTTATGTTTGAAATCAAAACATTTGCAAAAGAAAAATTTTCGTACCAAACAATCAATTTAAAAAAATGAAAAAATAAAAATCAAAAAGAATATAATTTAATTTTTTAATTTATAACAATCAATAAATAAGATAAATATATTAAAAAATAATAATACATACATAAATATATGTATAATATATTATAATATTATAAAAAATATATAATATTCATATAATGTTCATTTTTGAAGAATTGTCTGGTGTTTGATAAAAAAAATAGATAGCGAGCTTTTGATCTGAACAGACGTATGTCGGAGATAATTTACAGTATTTTTAATGATTTATATTGAAAGTCAAATAACACCACGAAAATTCATTAAATAAAATTAAATTAAAATTTACTTATTTAAGTTTCTTAAATTAATATAATACAGAAATTTTTAACAATAAAGTTTATGAACATACAACTAAAATAATTACATTAAAAGAAACAAATTTGTGCATATACATATATTGATATAAGACAAAAATCAGTATCATAAAACAATGTAACAACAAAAACAATGTTAAATATCAATGTGAGAGGGATTAAATTGTAAACAGTTAAAAAAGATAAACAAAAAGAGAGAGTAAAAATATAAAAATGGAATGCGCCAAATGTAAAGGTGGAATTCGCGGTGAGACGGGCATTAAATGTGAAGGTGTGTGTGGCAATGTATATCATTTGGCACTAAAATGTTCTGGAATAGACGCATATACTGCTGTAAAACTAAAGCCCTAGTTATGCGACCGGAACGTAATGTAACACAATGTAATAGTAATGTGCACGGAACGTAAAAATGTAAGAGCAATTATAGAACGTAAAAACGTAATTAAATGTTTTTAGGTAAACAAAACAGTAAAAGAAATAAACAAAAACAAATAAAGAAATAAAAATTGCAAAAACTAAAAGACAAAAATTCAGATATGGATATAGAAGACATGTTTTTGGGTTTGAGTTTTTATTTTATTATTTATTGTTTTTTAAACATATTTAATATTAATTCCAAAATTTAAAAATTTTGTTTTCACTCCTTTTATCACTTTCAATATGGCGTCTTTTATTTTTGTTTAATTCAGCTGTTAACCAGTGTTATCACTATAGAGTTCTTAGGTTCATTTCAACAATTTTATATTTATTTAAAGGTACTTACAAGGCAAATTCATAGAAGGTACCCTTATCTCTACAACAAATACAACAATGCAAAAACAATAGGCATTTTGTTTTTGTAAAAATTTAACCATCTTGTCAAAAAAAATTAACCCTCAAACCTCCATAGGAAATTAATTAAAGCAATTAAAAAACTGAATAAATTTTATATATTGAAAATTCTTAGCACCTGTAAATTAAAAAAAATTATCAGCTGCAAACGTTATTTCTTATAATTACAAATTTTCAACAGAACATTGGCCCAATTTGTTTTAATCCCTATATCCCAATCTTCAGAAAGAGAATTTGTTTTAAAAATAACACACAAGTTATTTTAGTCATAATTTAGGAGACATGGAATTCTTTTTTTTGGCAATTCATCACTCTCATCTAAATAACTATAAATATATGTATTTAGTGTTAAAGGCTTAAATATTGTTAATCATCTTGCAAAATTTTTAATATAATTGGCTTTAAAATAGTAATCCTAAAGAATTTCCAGAGTGCGTGTCGTTTATGACTAATATAAATACGAAATTGAATATCGAAACAAAATACACAAAAAACAAATATTTTTTTGACATTGTTATTTGCATCAGCTGGTAAAACACTCTCATCTGTTATGAATTCGCCTTGGGTACTTATTAAAAGTTTTATGTACTGTTTCTGTAAGCCAAACAATTTCGCAAGCAAGTGAAATCGTTTATTTTACAGAAACTGGTCAGGTATTTCGGAAACCAAATTTGTACGAACGTTAAAACGTAGTTATCTTCTCTAATAAAAGTAAAGTGAAATGCTTTTCGAACGCTTTAATTAATTAAAAGTCGATAACTATATTTTTCTAATTTAAAATAAAAAGTAACACTACCTACATAATGTGTTTATAAATAGTGTTTATTTTTATTTTAAATTATAAAAGTTAATAATGAAATAAATTATAATTTGGGTTTTTAAAATATGTGAAGTTTTATTTAAAGAGAATTCCATATACAGACAAACATAACATACGTACAAAATGTAAATTCTGTTTATAATATCAATTTTCAGTTTTGGTGGTTTTTAATATTGACATGTTAACACTGCTAAACAGATGTCACGTAAAAATGTAAGAAAATTCTATTTTTTACAGATTCTTACGTTCCGGTTACGTTACATTACATTTCTATAACCATTCGTATTGCTTTATACATAACAAAAACGATCAGCTGTTTCTTACTGTTGCGGTTACATTCCGTTACGGTAGCATAACTGGGGCTTAAGGGCCATTATTACAACTTGCCGTTAAACTTGGGTTTTGTTAAAGGTACCTTTAGCTAAAGGAAACTGTAAAGTTACCTTTAACTGATTTTCGTTATTACAACTTACAGATAAAATTTTTCAAAAATATGGCAGTGCCGGAGCAATGTCGATAAAACTGCTCAATTATAAAATTTTTTTTTAACGCAGTGGCAACCGCGGGCTTCGTTTTTTGTTGTATATGCTCATTTTGCTTAAATTTGAAGTTGCCATAATGAAAATAATATATAATATGTCAAGTTCAAGCATAAAGTGACCTTTAAATGTTAAAGGTAGGATGATCCTCCCTTTAGCTTAACGATCACTTCTATCTTATTGGGTGCTTATAATAACCAAAAACAATTTATCTGCCAGTTAAAATCCTCCCTTTAGTTAACGGCAAGTTGTAATAATGGCCCTAAATGAGATAAATATGTTAAGATATGTGTGTGAAGACTGCATTGTTTACATTCAAAATGTGGATAGCATACTTAAAGAGATGCATAATGCTGTTGATAAGAATAATAAATATTTAAGAGAATATAAAAAGAGTTTAATCTAGCAATCAATAATAATGAGAAAATGGTGAAAAAGATGATGGATGAAATTAAAATGTCATTTGATGCTAAACTGAAAGAAATAGAAAATATACAGAAAGTGTGCGAAAAGAACTTTAGTGAAGTGAAAAATATAAATAAAGCCGCAGAAAATATTAAGGAAAATAGCGATAAAATTTGCAGTGAAATACAAAACAATAAGAGTGACAACATGCGAGTAAATGAGGAAATCAAAAAGCTGGCAGACAATAATAATAAAGTTATGAATATGATGACATTTGCTGAAATTGCAAAATCAACATTGCCAGAGGTAAAAACGGAAAATAGCGATAAAATTTGCAGTGAAATACAAAACAATAAGAGTGACAACATGCGAGTAAATGAGGAAATCAAAAAGCTGGCAGACAATAATAATAAAGTTATGAATATGATGACATTTGCTGAAATTGCAAAATCAACATTGCCAGAGGTAAAAACGGATAAGCCGTTAATTAAAAGCCCAAAAACAGACAAAGTAGTGACAAAACAAAAAGTGATTTAAATAATAAAGTTGATCCTGCTGATTTCAAAATATCAAGTGTTTTAATAAAAAAGAATGGTGTTGCGGTAGTTGAAAGCTCTAATGATTATGAGAGGGAAAAAATGTAATGTATATGATGACGTAAATATACTTTGTTGTTTTAAATGTAAAGATTATGGACATAAAGCTGTTAATTGTGAAAATGATGATGTTTGTATAAAGTGTTTGAAAAACCATAGGACAAATGATTGTGTAAATGACAGTATTAACATATGTATTAACTGTATGAGAATAAATGAATCAAGGAAGCTGCATCTTGATATTAATCATATGACAAATAGTAAACTGTGTCCAGTTTTCTTAAGAAAAGTTGAAGAAAAAAGGAAAAGAATTATGTATTAGCAATCACAAGTTAATAAAAATGACAAGAAAATTAATTACAAATACACAGAGAAAAGCAATAATAAATACATTAAGTGCATATATATAAATATCTGTAGTATAATATCAAACAAAAATGAACTTCAAATGCTTATTGAACAAAAAAAAAACCTGGTATAGTGATATGTACAGAAACTTGTGTGACAAAGAATATAATTGACTCAGAGATTAATATAGACTTGTATAAAACTGTAACGTGCGATTCGCATAGCAGACATACTGGTGGTGTTATCATATATGTCCATGAAATGATTGAATTTAAAGAAGTATGTATATGTGAAAGCTATTCCAAATAATGGTGTTTAATTCTAAAAACAAAAAACTGACTAAAATTTGGAATTTTTGTGTTGTTTATAGATCACCTAGTGGAAGTTGTGCGGAATTTATAGATAATTTTAACCTTATTGCTGATCAGAACATTAGTCTGCGTGAAAATAATATTTTGGTTGGTGATTTTAATATAGATATGAATAAAAACAATTTGTATTCAAATAAACTAAATGAAGTTTTTTAAATGTTGGGATGAAACAAGAATAACTAAACATAGTTCTACTAAAATTGATTTAATATACTGTAATGGTGATAAAATAAACTGTGATAAACTTGAAAAATACCAGATAAATGATCATGAGACCATTGCATTTGATGTACCTGCTAGTGACGACTTAAACATGAGAATGACAGAACACCTAACAATATGGAGTAATTATAGCTGTGATATTTTATTATATTATTTAACCCTTTCGGTACGGGAGACGATTAGTTAGTTTAAAAATACTATAAGAGGTCAGTTTAGCATAGATATGCTTATTAAACATATACATAGCATTTTGGTAGTGCCCCTACCCTAGGAAGGAATTTAGGGCATGGGATATATATGTCCCATTTGGAGTTTGGCATGGGACATATAAGTCCCATTAGGCCTAAACCTATAAAAACGCATATAGTAAATCAATATCTGTTTTTATAGGTTAGGTTAGGTTAGATGACGTGTACTTGTCAATTAAGACAAGTACAGTACCCGGAGGTCGAATTGACCCATTGTACAACGTCCTAGTTTATCACACCACTTATGTTGTGTGTGTTAATTTTATACATGAGTGGTGGGACCTACAGTTTAAAGTCGACTCCGAACGACAGATTTTATTTATTGAGAAACTTTTCATGGCAATTTTTATTTACTCTCAGAGTTTTTGCCAGAAATCTACTGAGAGGAAGTCGCCGAAAAAATATTTTTTGTATTTTGTCTTTGATGCCTGGCCTGGGGCCCGAACCAAGGCTTTTGCGTCTAATAAGCCAACACACTACCTACTAGACTACGGCGACTTCTCTGTTTTTATAAGATTTATGAAATTTTATTTATTCTTTCAAAATTCGTTTTGTACATTAAAAAAAAAAATTAAAGGTAAATATTTAAAATTATTTGTGAAACGGCGCAAAACAATCCTTGCACAATGGAAGTTGACATTCTTGATATAAAGTTTTAGTCCGTTTTTCAATTTTATTTTTTTTTGGCACATCGACGTCTTGTAGGTCCTTCAATTGGTAAGTGAGTAGCAGATTGAGCATACATTTTCTTATTTTTGGAATGGTAACCACCATGAGTAAGGCTTCTCCTAACGGCCGCAGTTTTCTGTCCTTCTGCAATGAGACCTTCTGCTAGCAGTACTAAAAAGTCAAGAAATGGTTCCTTCTTACGATGTAAATTCATATAAATGATCCACGAATTTACAGCTGACATAATCAATAGTCTATAAAAAAAACTTTCTTCCACCATTTCTGTGATTTACGGTCCAGTTCGTACATTCCGCATAACTGATCAGCTCGGTCTACGCCTCCCATTATATTCCACTGCACAACTTGAATTTCACCATTATGTTGCTTTTTGTTTATTGATACCATTGTGGCACCATGACAATTGCTAATAGCTGCTACTTCCTTCGTATCGTGCTATTTTGTATACATAATTCCAGAACTACACGATTTGAAAATAGCTTCACCCTTCGGTAATTTTTGACAGTTTGGCAAGTTCTTTCCATTAGTCATTACCGTACCTAATGCCGGAAAATTCAAAGTTTCAAGTAGATAAACACTAGTAAAAAACGATCAAAGCAAAGCGTAACGTCTGGGTGCTTTATGGTCTTGGCAAGATTATTTACTACACGTTCTCCAAGAGTGCCAATGGTAGGTCCTTCTTCTCTACCGCAGTAGATGTTAAAATCATATACGTACCCACTGGGAGAATCACATCTCATCCACATTTTTATTCCACGCTTCGTGGGTTTCAGCACAGCAAACCCTTGATACTACTGCAGTCTTCTTATGACTAAACAGCCTGTGTTATGAAAATACGCAATTTTTCTGTGTTATGAAAATATGTAACTGTTCTTTAGCCTCTAAATATCTAAATGGGACAACTTTGAATCATTTTACAGTAACAATTTAAAAATAGGAGTCTGCGATCGTTCAGTGGGACACATATGTCCCAATAGATGCGAAAGGGTTAAGGCAATATAGTTTTAACTTTGGTAATGACTGTGATATAGATTATAAGTTAAAATATGTAGATGATATAATAATGGAAATAATGTCTGCAATAATTGAGAAACGAACTGTGATATTAAAAATAAGAAATAAATGGTACGACAGAGAACTTTGTGAGATGAATAAACGAAAGTTTGAATTATATAAAATATCAATGCAAACTGGTCAATGGGACGGCTATAATGAAATTAAACGGCGATATAAAAAGTTAATAAAATTAAAGAAGATTAAGTATATTGAACAAAAAATAAACATGAATGTAAAAAATAGTCGAAATATGTGGAAGTATTTAAAAGAAGTCTCGAACTTAAAAGAACAGAAAAATGAAATAAAGACTATTAAAATAAACGATATTGTTTATAATAATCAAAATGAAATGACAGAGAACCTAAATAAATTTTTCGTAAATAGTGTAAGGGAAATAAACGACTCGATTGAACAGTATGACTATGTAGGTTCAACATCAAATTCAAATGATCGACTAGAATTATTTAAATTTAAAATGGTAACGACAAGCGAATTGTGTAACATATCCAAGAAATTGAAATACAAAATTGGTGGTGAAAATTTATTCGCAGAAGGTGTTTTGAAAGACTCATTGAAATACACTGCTTACTTCTACGCAAATATATTAAATGAAAGTTTTATGACAGGTGTAGTTCCAAAAAAGTGGAAGTTGACAACTATTTTCCCAATAAAAAAAAGTTGCAAATACAATGATTGCTTAGGAACTAAGACCAATAAATACTATTACTAGTGACACCAAACTTATGGAATTAATAGTGAAGAAACAACTAGACAGTCGCCTGAGCAAGAATCTTATATTAATTGATGAACAGTCTGGTTTTAGAAGTAATCATTCATGTGAAACAGCATTGAATCTGGTATTGTCTGATTGGAAAAATGATCTGAACCAAAGGTCAAACATAGTTGCAACATTTCTTGACCTAAAAGGAGCTTTTGAAACTATTGAAAGAAATATATTGTTGGCGAAATTGCGTGGCATAGGTATTGTTGGTGTGGAGACAAATTGGATGGCTAGCTATCTGACTGATCGAAAGCAACGAGTAGTTATGTGTGATGCAGTTTCAAGTGATATAAATATAAACATAGGACTACCGCAAGCAACTATATTGGCACCATTGCTTTTTATTGTAAAATAAGACTATTTGCTGACGATGCACTATTGATGGTTTCAGATGGAAACATAAATAATGCAATGAAAATGATGCAGGAGGATATTGACAATTTATATGTATGGTTATGCCAGAATAAGTTAAAATTGAATATAACCAAAACAAAATTTATGATATTAACTAGAAACCATGTAGATGTTGATAATTGTGTATTGAAAATAAAAAATGATAATATTGAGAGGGTTAATGTAATTAAATATTTAGGTGTAATGATAGATGATAAATTGAACTCTGATGAACATTTAAATTATATTCGAATTAAAATTGCCAAAAAGATTGGAATTCTGTCTAGATCAACTAAACTATTACATAAGAATTATAAAATTAAAGTGTATAATAGTATAATTTTACCGCACTTTCTTTATTGTCCCTCAATACTATTTCTATTAAGTACATCCCAGATGGACACATTACAGAAACTGCAAAATAGGGCAATGCGTTTTATTTTACAAAAAGATTATTATACTAGCATAAGAAGCATGTTAAATGAATTAAACTGGCTTAATGTTGGACAGACTATAATGTTACATACAATGAAATATACACATAGAATAAAGTTTGGACTTTGTCCTACATATTTG
Organism: Sarcophaga subvicina; assembly: GCA_936449025.2. Classification (NCBI taxonomy): domain Eukaryota; kingdom Metazoa; phylum Arthropoda; class Insecta; order Diptera; family Sarcophagidae; genus Sarcophaga; species Sarcophaga subvicina. The sequence goes on along the minus strand of OW388082.2, from coordinate 59,898,770 downwards.
AATGAAAAATTGCAATATAATAATAATATCCATAATTAGAATACAAGAAGAAGAGAGGATTACAGACTACCATATATGAGAACTTGTAAAGATATGAATTGCTTAGAATATAAGGGTTTAAAAAATATAATGAACTACCAAGTAACATAAAAAATTGTAAAAATATGACTATTTAGGAAACTGCTTAGAGATTTTTGCAAGAATAATTGTTAATAAAGTATTATATGTATGTATATATTTTAGTATCTAGATTGTAAAATCGTAAAAAATAAATAAATAAAATACCCCTAAATCACAATGCCAAATAAAGTTAAAACTGTCAAAAACAGCAGAACGACGCGATAAAAGAAAACAAAATTTGTCAAATTAATTTTTACGTGCAAAAGCGAAATAAAGTTTAGAAGAAAATGCAAAAGAGTTTGTCAAACTAATTTTCAAAAAACTTTGAACGTACAAAAGGCGTCAAAGAATAACTGAACAGTTTGTTTTTCATTTGCTAAGCCGCTGCTGCTTTTATTATAATTAATGCGCATGTAGCTCATCTGAGGCTGCAAATACAAAATGTTTGTACTTGCTGTGTTAATGCATCAGTCAGTAAGAGTATGACAAGTAAAATTACTGATCATGAAATAATAAATACAGTAGGACCTTGATTATCCGTGATGGTCGGGACCGGAAGCATTCCGTATAATCGATTTTCCCGGTTAATTGAGTACCAATTTTGGCTAGTTTTTTAATAGAAATTTTTATTAGTTAATAAATGAATATGTACATATTTATATAAAAACTAAATATATCAAGGATTTTATATACATACATGTTTCAAAAATATAAAAAACACACTTCTCAAATTTCTAAATTAAACTAAACAGGTTTACATGTATGCTTTTGACTCATCGTATACTAAAGAGGGAATTCCCCTTTTTCGCTTGTGTGTCCAAAATAATAGAAAAAAAATTTTGTTTATAATCACGGATAATAGAGGTAATCACGTTTAAACGATGCAGAAAAATTTAAGTCGATCCAAAATAAAATTAAGTCGATGCAAAAAAATTTTCTTTTTCCATCCTGGATAATTGATGTTGCCGGATAATCGAATCACGAATAATGAAGGTCCTACTGTATATCAAGAAACATGAAAAGTGTAGAAAAAGCGAAAGAAATATTGTTGTGGTATATTAAAACAATAAATAAATGCTTAACGCTGAACTCATCAACAATTTAAAATATGATGACAATATAAGTTACAACGAGAACGTTGTCCCATTCGAGAGCTGTTGAAAAAACATAAAAAGGTGATACACATCCAAGAAAGTAGTAAATGAATACAACAATGGAAATAAATGATCTGTAGTGAAAAAGTATTAAAAAACTTTTAATTTGTTGCTAGCGCGACTCGATACGCACTGTTTGGTTTTATTTTAAAAATTACTCTTCGACGGAAAATAACCCTTCTTTTATACAAAATTTTGGCTGATTTAGCATTTTTAAATCAACATTTGTATATTTACTTAATGCTATTACATTGGTTTGTGTGTGTATTTATTACGGGACAAGTGGGTGCAATTCGACACGCGCCCATTGTCCCCATACAAAAATCATAATTCCCACGGTAAAGTGTGAAGAGAGCCACACACGATCACAAGAAATGCAATGCAACAACAACATGCATTGTGCATCAGCGACCTGAAAACAAAGTATCAAATGATCATCGCATGTGCGCCTTACTATTGTGGTGTTATGCGCTGCAGCGACGGTCAGCAATATCTTTTGTCTGTGCCTATTGTTTGAAAATAAAACATGAAATGTTGTGTTAGTATTGACGACTGTAAAATCATGCTACACCTTCACCCTTTACAAGAACGTTCATATAACCTTTGTTCTATAGACATTCTTTTACACAATACAATACAATGATTTTACGTTTATTTTTAATATTTCATTGACAAACCTTACTAGTATGAGTTAAATGATAAAAAATGTTTTACATAATAATTTTAATTTATCTTTTAATATAGCGGAATTTTACTTTATATTCTTTTTATTTTTTTTTTAATATTTTGTTTTCAATACATGTTTTAAAAAGATATTACTTTAAAATTTATTATTTTACTCGTTTGGCCAGTTGAGTGGTATAATTAAAACTATTTGTTATATAGCTTAAGTCTATTATGAACTACTTGTTCTTTATTAATTTTCTTGTCTGTAATTGTAATATTATTTCTTAAATCTATTTTCTTAATTATGTAAGGACCTTTATATGCTTCTTCTAATTTGTGTCCTATGTTATTCCTAAGCAAAACTAAATCTATTTTAAAATTGCAGTCTATTACATTTTTATCATAATTGTCTTTTTGCCTAATTTTATTTATATCTAATAGTTGCTTAGCCCTTTTAAGTGCCATTTCTAACCTAAACTTTGCCTCTTTAGCGTAATCATCTACGTTATATAATGGAACTACTCTCTACATCATAGAAATCCCTAAAATTGTTTGGTATTTTACCAAAAACCAACTCAAAAGGACAATAGCTATGTACAGTTGATGGTGTCGTATTAAAACAGTATGTAAAATACTTTAGCCACTCATCCCAGTCGTGTTTATCTATCTATCTAAAGCCTGGTGATGATGTGCCGTTGGTGTTAATTTCTCAATTTTCAATAGAGTGCACAGCTCGTTTAATATAAGATTTTTGTACTCTGTATCCATGTAAGAAATGAACGTCTTCATTGGACCATAGGTAAGAATGAAATTTTCAAATATCGCTTTTACGATTGTCTTAGTCGGTTTATTTGGTATTGGTATCGTAACTAAATATTTTTTTAGGTCACATATCAGTGTGACAGCGTATTCATTTACATATACTGATCTTGGAAATCTTCCGATTGTATCTACATATACTACAGCAAACGGTTTGTAAGGTGTTTCCGTTATGATCATCGGACTTTTCACGTGTTTTGTAATTTTTATTTGACATTGACATTTTTTTACATATTCAGCCACGTCTTTTATCATATTTTTCCAGTAGTAGTATCTTTTTATTTTTTCTGCAGTTTTATATATACCGCAATGACCTCCTTCAATGGGATCATCACGATATTTTTGCAAGATTTCAAAAATTTCCTAAGAATTCTTCATTTCAATTACTTTTAGTTCATTTAATATCGCTATTTTAATCTTATTTAGTATTTTATTGCCTATATCTTTAAATTCACTATTTGAGATAAATACGAAAATCTTCTCACTAGGTGTTACTTGTAGTTTATTGATATTTAATTTAGGTTAGGTTAGGTTAGAGGACGTGTACTTGTCAATTTAGACAAGTACAGCACCCGGAGGTCGATTTGACCCATTGTACATAACGTCCTTAAGAAGGAAGAATAAAACAGGGAGGAGCGGAAGTAGGAAGGGAGAATTTAAAGCAAAGGAATTACACAGACCAGAACAAAACAAAATGGGAGAACGCGACTACACCGATGAAGCCCTAGCACTTTTCAACCAGCTCTAATTACTAATGAATCTGTGGAGAGCCTTGATGTCGGCTCTCGACATAGAATCTAAACCATCAAACAAGCCCTTGCCAAGGGTCCTCAAACTCAACCTACCAAGGGCTGGGCAGTTACAGAGGAGGTGCTCGACAGTCTCCAACTCCTCCTCATCGCAACACCCTGCAGTAGTCCGGCTGGGATCTGTTCTAGATCCCCGTCAGCGACCTAATTTCGCAGTGCCCCGTGATAAACCCTATAATTAACCTTAAACTGCCCTTATCCAAGCCCAGTAGCCAACCTGTTCTTACACTCTCTATAGCAGCCCACAGACATCGAGAAATAACAACCCGATCCACTCCCCCAACGTCTCTGCTCTTCCTCTCTGACCCATCCATCGATGAGTCCGCAGAGGTGGCAGATTGGAGGGTCAGGACCAACTGTCAAATCGCCCTCAGAAACTGAACCTAACCTTGCGAGAACATCCGCCGTCTCATTGCCCAGTATACCGCTATGACCGGAATCCAGCGTAGACGGATACGGTCTGGTCTAAAATAAACCGGAAAATCTGGGGCAGTGAATTCTTAATAGTAGAAGTGGTAAAATGGATAGCAATATCCAGGAAAGCCGACAGTGTGTACTCACCCCTAGCCAAATTCTCCTCAACAAAACCTGTCACACCATGAAGAGCGTTTTCAACCGACTTACCCTTAATGTAAGCATGTTGCAACCTACTCAACAGAGAAAGGTCCGTGTTTGACTTCAAATATAGATCGATAAATCACTCCAAAGCTTTCAAAAGAAAGGATGAGAGCGATATCGGTCTATAATCCTTAGGGCCGATGTGACTGGGTTTACCAGCTTTTGGTATAAACACCACAAGCACATCTTTCCAACCGTCAGGTATATTACGCCACCGGAGACAGTCGCTCTACACGTCCACCAGAAATTCGTGTAATATATCACCAGCATGCTGAAGCAGAGCCGGAAATATACCATCCGGACCAGGCGATTTAAAAGGCTAAGCTACCTATAGCCCATTTGACCTTATCCCTGGTAATGATATCCTCCAAATCGGGCATAATGCCAGCATTACAGAAGGGATCAGCTACACCCAACGGACAACTTTCTGGATCCACACAATTGGGAAAATGAGTGCTCAATAGAACATCCAGGGTTTCTTTTCTCGAAGCTGTCCACGTGCCATCGCTCTTTTGGATGAAGCCTAGGATTTTGGGGTCCCTAGACAGAATCCTGCGGAAACGAGCCACATCGGCAACACTCTCGATACTTGTGCAGAAACTCATCCAGGTAGTTCTCTTTGAGCGCTTTATTTCCCTCTTATAATCATTAAAACTGGATCTGTATGCAGATCAGTCAACATCATTGCCCGATCTCTTAGCCTTATTAAAGATCGGCGTGCAACAGCGGAGTCTCTGGAGTTCCGCATTCCACCAGGCTGGCTGGCTCCTTTTACCCGGGTAAGTAAGAGGACAAGCATCTCTATAACAAGACAACAAAATATCCGTCATAGATCCAACTCGATCATTGATGCCAGGAATAGAAGACCCCTGAGGGTCCTAAGTTCCTCCTCCACTGCCTCTCATATCTGATCCAGCCAGTTCTTCTTGGAATCATAAAAGGCTCATGAAAACCACCAGATGGATTAGTACTGAAGGATATCAGTTGGTGATCAGAGAAGGAGCACTCATATGAAACCCTCCAGTCCTTAACCATAGACTTATCCATGTTAGAGAGCGTAATGTCAATTACCGCTTCTCTAACACGATTTCTAAACTTCGGAGTATTACCAACGTTACAAATGTTAAGCCTATTATGAATAATAAAATTCAGAATCGAATCACCTCTAGTATTTATGTCAGCACTGCCCCATTGGGTGTGATGAATACTGGCATCACAACCCAACACAAGGCGACATTTTTTCCTCTTCGCATGCTCCACCAGTAGTCCAATTAAGTCATCAGGAGGAGATGCAGCCTCATACGGCATATACACAGATGACAGCTTGCATCGCAGCTTGCATATCTCCTCAAGACAGAGCAAGCCCTGCGATATGAATTTCTCTCTTTATACAAAGCGGAACGTTTCCGCCCAGTTTTACCCTCCTTGTCAGACGCGATGCCTTTTCCCACGCAGTCCGAATCAGTAGCGGATTGTACTACTGGGTTCGAGGCATCCTGTCTAATAAGTGGGTTCCGTGAAGGGTAAGTCACCACCTCATTGCTCCCAGTAGCAATCTGTATACCAGTGAAGGTGAGACATAATCTGTCTCCACGCACATATCTTCTGTCGAAGTGGGGATCGCCAAAGCAGTCGCTTCACTAAAGGACCCCTCCACAGTCGTAATCCTCATACCACCTGGGTCGAAGTGCCTGACGATTTCATTGTTGTTGTTAACAATGCTCGCCTGGATTCGCGCAATGAGATGGGACGCATCTAGTGCAGTATCCAATGCCGGTTCGTCATCATCGTTTGTCATATTCAGTTTTCTGTTTGGTTCGTTGTCCATATAAGTCCCACGAGTGAGGGGAAAGGAGGTTAATCATGACATAGCCCCCGCTAGCATGACAAGGACTTGGTAGAAATCCTAATACTCACTGAGGCGCCCAGGTATCAGTAAGGTTCCGTTATAATACAGTCGGATTAGACCCCTGACTGCAAACCATCGGATAAGCATGGGTCGCTTAACATTCCGGATTAGGGGTATATGAGAATATACGTGATCGAGCGAGTCGAAGAGATCACACAAAAGATATCAATTCGAAGACAGTCCTCTCACGATATTAGGGTAACCTTTAGTCATCCACCACATCCCCAATTGGACGGTATCCCATTGGGGATAGGTACACTTAAGCCTCCACATCGCGACAAGATTGTTACCCAGGTGTGGGTAACATTTATTTACTGGCAACTTTCTGGAGCCTAGAGAAAAATTGTCCTAGGTCAATTTTCTCTTTAGTAAAAATATTAGTTATATTTTATATTAGCAAATATTGATTTTCCCTTCTTTATGTAGCATTTATTAGGATAAATAATTAATTTATAATATTTTCTGACGTCGCTATTTTTAATTGGTACATATATTTTGGGCTCATCTAATTTATTTATATCTTCCTTTTTGTTTATTTTACTATTAGTCATCGCTCTTGTGACTTTTAATACGCACAATACCTTTTTATCCATTTCCTTGAATTCATTTATAGTAATACGCGATAATGCATCTGCGACATAAATGTCCTTCCCCCTAAGATATTCAACTGTGAAATCATACTCTTCTAAATCCAGTCTCATTCTTGTTAATTTGGAACTTGGATTTTTCATTGAGAACAGATAAGAAAGAGGTCAGTACGAACCAAAAAGTGTTTTCCATAAACGTATGGTCTGAAATGTGTGATAGCCCAGTGTATAGCAGTTAATTCCTGTTCAATGTTTGATTTATTACTTTCACCCTTTGTAAAAGTCCTTGAGGCATAAGCTACAGGTAGTTGCTTACCCTCATGTTCCTGAGTCAAAACAGCACTGCATGCCCTTTTACTTGCATCCGTCTTTCGTAAAATCTGGGTACTGTAATAATGTTGGACTCATTAATGCTTTCTTTAGGTAACTGAATGCAAATTCACAATCTTCTGTCCATTCAAATGGCACACCTTTTCTTGGCAACCTCGTGAGGTGTCTGGAATAATCAGAAAATTTTTTTATTCTTAGTGCGTCGGGTAGTTTTCTATCACTGAATATTTACTATCGTCTGGTAATATTCCTTTGTCAGTTCATTTGTGGCCAAGATAAGTCACTTCTTTCATGAAGAATGAACACTTTTTAGGATTTAGTTTTAAATTATATTTAATAATCTCTAGAGCTTTTCTCCAATTGTATTTGGTAAAAGCCTGACATTATGTCCAAACAGGAAAAATATTTTGCTCTGCTTAGCTGGTCTAGAATATTACCAATTCAAGGCAATGGGAATTTATCCGATAACAATTTTTTATTTATTTGCCTGTAGTCCATTACAAGTCGCCATCTTTTCTCATCTGAACCTGGAAGTGATTTCTTTGGAACCAATAAAATTGGACTATTCAGAAAATTATGGTTCCACTATTTTATCATCTATTAGTTTTTTAACCTGTTTATTAATTTCGTCTTTGTGTGAATGTGGTATACGATAATTTTTAATGTACACAGGCTGTTTGTCATTAACTCTCAAATTTTCTTCGTAGAAATTATTGGTAGATATTGTTTCTGCTTCCAAACCAAAAAGTCACTATATTCTTTGCAGATTTTTGATAGTGTAAATTTTAATTGTTCTGGGAAATTTTTATTTAAAATATTCATAACCTTTGATGGTCTATTTTGATGTTTATTTGTCTTTTGTGTAATTACATTATAATCGGAAACGTTTTCTGTTTTAATTTTATTTTGTTTAATTATAATTATACTGTCGTTGGTATTTAAGAAACGGTTGAATGCTCTATTTGAGTTGACCAGAATGTTTGGTATAAAAGCCCCTGGTTCTACTTCCTGGTTTGCTATAAGTATGTCATTCTTGGTGTTTTCGAATTTTATCCTTCTAATTACTTCTGACCTTGGAGGTAGTGTTATTTCATTGCAATTATTTGTTATTGGTATACCTATAGAATGGGACAAGGATGTTGGTCTCAAAATAAGGTAGTCATTTTCCTGATTAAATTCCAATATGCAGTTGTATTTTCTTATAAAATCTGTGCCGATAATTCCGTCACAGGGTATGGAGAAGTTGTTTAATCGCATATCTAAAAGTATTCTTCCCATTAACTCTAGTTGTCCTTGTTCTATTCCACTTATTTTTGTTGTTATATTCCTATCTATTTGTTGTGGCCTTCAAAATATAGTTTTTATGATTGAAATGACCGCTTCTGTGTCCACCAACAATTTGACTACATGGCCGGTGCCATTAATTCCTGCGTTTATAAAAAAGCTTAAGTTGAGATTAAGGTTATATATATATATATAATTGTATTTAGTTAGGGGTTCCTCTGAGTTTTCCGAACCATTTTCATATGATTCAGTTGCTCTAACGTAGTTTCTGTACCTACGTCTATTGTTCTGGTATTGTTAATTTTGGTAACTATTAGGTGGTCTTTGTTGAGGTCTGAAACCAGAATTATTTACATTACGACAGTCATCGGATAGCACTCGTTGTGATCGGACGTTCTTTTTATAACGCGTTTACTATTTGAACATATACAGCGGTTGAATTCTTTTTGTAATTGTTTTTGTACTTTTTCGCGTTATTTTTTGTTAATCTTATCATTGTTTAAAAGTAAAAGAAGAAAAGTGCAATGGCTCCCGGGCCACCTGACAAACAATCGAATAGGTTTGCTATTCTGGGCGACTTTATCGACCAAGCTTTTCAAGAAAAGTTTCCTACTCTACCGCAATCGAATACAAATGTGTTAAGCGATCCAAAATACCTCATTATTTCGTCAGAAAATAACCAATTGAAAAAACTAATTTATCATTTACCATTTATCATATACAAGGGTTTACATCTCTACCTTAATAGACTCAATCACCCAGCTAAGAGATGGAAACCTCCTAGTACTTGTCCGTAATCAGGTTATTGCGAATAAATTCCTTAAAAGTAAAACTCTGGCCAATATTTACCCAATTTCCGTAAAATTACACGAAACTTTAAACTATGTTAAAGGTGTAATATATGCCCCTTGCCTCATAGATGTTTCGGAAGAAGAAATAGTTAAAGAACTGCGTACCCAAGGAGTAGTCTCAGTGTACAAATTTACTGTTAGCAAAAAGAACAACACAAAAGAGAATGAAAAAACAGTTATAGATAACAATAACAAAAACTCAACGGACTATTCTGGTTTTATGATTTTAACATTTAACCTTTATAACTTACCAAAGGTCATTGACATTGAATGGTACAAAGTGAAGGCCAAACGTGTTTCCCTAATCCTATGAGGTGCAGAAAATGTCAACTTCTTGGTCACACAACAAAAAAAATGTAATAATCCAGCAACATGTGAAGTTTGTAATCTTCCACCTCATTCACCGGATGATTGTTCAAGACTACAATGCGCAAACTGCTTTGAAAAACATCCCGCAACGAATAAAAATTGTCCCAGGTATCTCCAACAAAAGGAAATAATAAAAATAAAAACCTTAGATAAGTGCTCTTATAATGCGGCCAAACGGAAATACGAAGCAAGTATAACCCCACCCCAGCAAAAAATAAGCCAATCATACTCTGAAATATCAAAAAATGGTAATGTAGCTCCCAAAAATAAAGAAAATAACCCAATGCAGAAGAGACCAGCTGTGTCACCCGTTCAAAACAACGAAAACAAAAAACCAATGCGCCGAGATTCATTACTTAGTAGCTTATCAAGTGAAACAGATATGGAGTTACCAACTTGTTCAACATCATTAAAAAGTAATAATCTAGAAAGCATCTCATCAAAGAAGAAATTATCCCATCGACAAAAAACAAAAGAACAAAAAATTCTACCCTATGAACCTAAACAAATACCTAACAATTTAGAGCCTTCCCCTACACCATCCGTAACAACAAAACAAAAAACTATAAAGCAAAATAAATCTAACAAATCAGAAAATAATATAGATATAAATCCAACTAATTTATCTAAACACTCACCTGATCAGAATAAAGACTACCTGCTTAGGTTGCTTAACCTTACCCAGAAATTGATTTCTGATAATAACTATTTTTTACCTGTAATGGACACCAATTCAGACAGCTAAGATTTCAAACAAATCGCCGGGCTCGCTTCTATCAGTTGTAAATTTTAGTTTACAACTTGTTATAAATGCATTTGTTATGACAGGCTTTAAGATATTGCAATGGAACATGAATGGCTTCATTAACAATTTCAGTGAGCTGCAACTTTAGATAAAAGAACACAATCCAGATTTCCTATCAATACAAGAAACACATTGTAAGCTTGATTTTACACCTATACCGCCTAAGGGTTATATTGCTTATTTCTACAACATTCAATCCAACACAACCTCTAAACAAGGCATATGTCTCCTAATAAAGAATAACATCCCACACAGACGGATTCAGATTAACTCCACACTTTAAACAATTATTTTCGAAATACATCTTAATATTAAATTTTCAATTGTATCCCTTTATATTCCACCAATCCAAAATTTTTCTGTACATGACCTTTCAAATATCTTCGACTCTGTAGCAACCCCTAAATTTATTCTGGGGGATTTAAATTCTTGGAATACATCATGGGGCTCCCCTTCTACTAACCAAAGAGGATATATACTGGAAAATGCCGTACTGGCTTCGGATTTATATATACTAAATGATGACCGTCCCACCCATCTCTCTACACACTCAAATCTAACACATGTTGATATATCCTTTTGTTCACCTTCGTTGCTTAATATCACTTCATGGGATATTTTGAATGAAATGTACAGCAGTGACCATTTTCCAATTGGTGACAAATTCCACAAATTTATTAGAACATATCTGCTGGACACTGCAAATTATTCAAAATTTGCTGATGGAGTGGACAGTGAATTACGGAAAAGAACTTACTCATCGAATATTAATAAAGAAGCAGCAACTCTAATAAAGGCAATAAGAACATCTGCAAATAGTTCAATCCCTCAATCGTCCTTAAATATTAAAAACAATGTGCCTTGGCGGAATAAGCAGTTGGCTTTACTACGTAAAAGCAAAATAAATGCATGGAAGTTATTTAAAAATTCACCTACAACAGAAAACCTCATTAAATAAAAAAAGAGAACGCCATATTTCGCTGAGGAGTGCAAAAATATAAAGAAATTAGTTTTGAAAAATTTACCAGCACCATCAATAAAAATTCCTCAATAAGTACAATTTGGAACAAAATAAGAGCTCTTACTAGCAACGCAACAATTAATAAAATAATAGGAGTCGAAAGTTCTAATACAATTCTAACCGATTCATCGTTAGTAGGGGAAGCTTTTGCCGATACGTGGTCGAAATATTCCTCCGATAATAACTTTTCACAGTCTTTCATACAGTCTAAAAATGAATCTCATAATATGGCCCCTGCCTTGCGAATTAATAAAAATGTCGCCTATATAGAGAAAGATGTTACATTAACTGAACTGCTCCTCTGCTTATCAAAAGTTAAGGGCTCCACACCTGGTTTTGACCGCGTGCCTTATATTATGCTAAAAACATGAGTCTTCAAGCCAAACATCGTCTTATAACGCTTTACAACTACATCCTTCACAGTGGCATAATTCCAACGGACTGGAAAACTGGTTTAATTATTCGAATACCAAAGAATAACAATAAAAGCTCCTTGAAATTAAATGAATATCGTCCAATTTCGCTATTGCCATGCATAAGCAAAATTCTGGAAAAAATCATAGCAACCCACTTATATTGGTTTATGGAAAAAAACCACCTTACGTCTCGCAATCAGGTTGCATTCAAAACGAGTAGATGCTGTACAGATGCACACATTACATATTGACTATTATGTAACTAAATCGGCAAAGGACAATAATATGCAGTGATAGTTTATCAGTCGTGAAGTCAGTCTGTAATCCGGCTAATCAAAAATGGGACACAATTAATGAAATCCGAGACCTTTTGACAAAGCACTATGGAACTTTAAAAGTCATCTGGATACCAGGACACAGCAGAATAAAAGGCAACGTCCAAGCGGGTGAGGCTGCAAAATTTTCATGTCTGGCCCCTATAATCGGCGAAATCAGAACAGAAAAAAGTGATATCTACAATTTAATCAAAATATTACCTCCACGGATTCACCTTTACCGAACTTTTTAATTTATTTATTATTTCATTGATTGTTTGCTCGTTACTTATTAAGTTTCTCGCACCTCCTCTTAGTTTTGTTTTTATTAAAGAAACTGCAGTTGATATCTTTGATGGTGTTTAGTAATTCTAAGGAGTCTATAAAGGAACGCTAATTCGGATTTGTATTTTTTTTATTTGTATTTGTATTTATTAGATTTGAATTTCTGATACAACAAGACATAATATCTTATAATTTAAAGTACCAGAATCTGGCAAGTCATATCGATACTCACAAAATTCCAAACTTATAAATTATATATGTGTATAAGAAAGGAAGAAAATATAAAAAACAGTAATGTAATACAAAATTAAAATATGTAAATATAATTAAATTAATATAAAAAAATAAAATAATAAAATAAAATGTTTACAACTGACATTTACAGCAGATTACGTTTGATAAAATAGATGAAGTTGATAAAGTAAATGTTTAAATTTATTTGCGTTGCTAATAACTTGCACGTTTGGAGGAAGTTGGTTCCAGAGTCGGATGCTTAATATGAAAAATTGTCTCTCAGACGCTGCATCTCGATGAGGAATCTGCAAAATACCATTTCCTCTTAAAGACCTCATGAATCTTAAGCGTTTGCGAAGATATTTTGGATGCTCTGATGTAATTATTTTGTGAAGAAAAACCAAGTTTTTTAACTTCATGTAGTTATTAAAGGAAACATTAAATATGCGGTTGGAAGAGTGAGAGACATGATCAAATCTCCTTAGGCAGAATATGTAACGTACAATGTTGTTGAAGTACTGTTGAGTTTCGCAGTGTCTTTTGAGTTACAGCCGGAGAAGACTTCAGATGAATACAGCAGAGTTGGTATTAAATAAGTTTTAGCTAGAAGTAGTCTTATTTTTGGTGGAGTGTAATACTGTGAAGCCCATAAGCATACTATAAACTCTTCCACATGTTTGGTTTATGTGATCCGACCAGGTTAGCGTATTGTTGAAAACCACGCCAAGATTTCTGGCAGAATTAACAATATCAATCTTGCTACCACCCAGGAAAACATCAATACTAGATTCAATCTTTGCGGATTTTTTGCAAATTACAATACATTTTGACTTTTTAAAACCTTAAACCATTTGCAGTCGCCCAAAGAGAAATATTATTAAGGTCAGTGTTAAGATCTTTAACTCCAGTGTTGATGGAAGATATACGGCTATCAAGGTAGAGCTGAAAATCATCAGCATACATTTGAATTCTAGAATGTTTCAGCTGCTTTGGTATATCGTTAGCATAAATGGAATACAGTAATGGTCCCAATATGGAGCCCTGCGGAACAGCTCTTGCCACGCGAAAGTAAAGTTAGAAAGTAGTCCTTTATTGGAGACTTATTGCCATCTGTCAGTTAAATATGTGGACATCAATCTAACGGCAGTTGTAGAGAAGTTAAACATTCTAGATAGTTTGAAGCACAGTATTGAATGGTGAACCGTATCAAAGCCCTTTGAATGGTCAAGCAAAACTAAGAATGTTATCCTCCCATCGTCTAAACTATTACTTATGTCTTCGATTACATCGGTCAAGGCGGTTAAACAGCTATGTTGAGATCTAAAACCTGATTGACGGTCAGTTAATAAATTGTATTGATTTATAAATTCAACCATTTGTTTATAAATAAGCCGCTCAAAAACTTTAGAAAGGTATGGTAAAATTGTTATTGGGCGATATTCATTGCCAGTTTTTGGAACTGGTATGATTTTGGCATATTTCCATTCCGTTTAAAAAATACTGGTAGTAATAATTGTATTATACAAATACTTAATAGGGTGTATTATCCATGGTAGTATTATCTTTATGAACCTTGGATTAATATCATCCAAACCGACAGCATTTGATTTGACTTTGTAGAAACCTTCTGCCACATCATATTTGGATATATTAACGCAACGCAACTAAAGATACATGTACCATTTACGTTTAACAGTTTATTTTTTAAACACAAAAGAGAAATCATGATTAAATAAACATTTAAGACAAACAATTTTAAAACGGAAATAACAATATGAAAAAAATGTGAAAAATGAAGACAGATAATAGAATTAAATTTAATAAAGTAATTGATATTATTGATAATATAATTAATTATGCAGCTAATACTATTCACGAAAAAGATGTATCAATTCCTCAAGAAATTCAATTAATATTGGTTCATCTGACTCGTGCTTCTTTATGTAAACGACCCTGCAGTGTAAATGTGGATTTGATATTTTTTGCTTCCTCATGTTGAGTGCTGTTTCAAATATTTGGAGATTATGCGGTATCAAGTTTTCATTTACATAAATAGACTGATTACTGTCGAACCCAGCATTTCTTAAGCATAATGTTGATTTGTTTTCGCAGCAATATTTTGAAATTGTTTTGAGAACAAAATTTTTTTCAAACGGTGACTAGTTTCACAGCAATAACTTCATGCTTTGGTTCATACGGTATATTGTTTTTATATATTTTCTTGAGTCTGTAAATGTTTTCAATTTCCGGCGTAGCTATTTTTAAAAAGGTACACATGTTACCATTTTTTTCCGTCAAATTCTACAATTAGCCTCGAGGCTGTGTTTATGAAATCAATTACTGTTTGTGTCATGTTTGTGTTCTTATTTTCTTCGTTGTTAAATAATTTTATTAAGTCTTCGCCTGCTTCTGGGTTTGTGTTTTCTAATTTATAAACCAATTCCTCGTGGAGTGTGGTAGGGAGTTTAATTTCTAAACCCTTTTTGGCTAATATGGCTATTATCCTACTTCTTATGTCTGAAAAAAATTCTCAGCCGCAGCTTTATAATGAGTTGTGAGCCTGTTATAATTTACATTAAGTATTACTCTAATTCTTTCAAATTTGTCAAGTAGTGAAGTTATTATAATTTTTCTTTATATTCAAAAAAAAAAAAAATTGCCAAGAGCAGTTAACGCTTTTTGGCTTTGCTGTTGTTGGAATGGGTGGTATGGCAATTTGTTTCTTATGTTGTTTGGTCCTTCTCCTGTATTCCTCAATTGTGATTAGTTTAGGGCCCTCCTTCGTTGTTGCAGGGTTTTGTGCCCTTGACTTCCTTCTCGCAACTGATGGATCGTTTTGGCTAATCCGTCAGGACAATTCTGTTATTTTCCTGGGTGCAGAGTATTCTGAAGCACTCCAGGATACTGGCAGGATCGCCATGTAGTGAAAAAGTATTTAAAAACTTTTATTTTGTTGTTAGCGCGACTTGATACGCACTGTTTCGTTTTATTTCAAAAATTACTCTCTTCTTTTATACTAAATTTTGGCTGATTTAGCATTTCTAAATCAACCCCTTAGTTCTAATACATTTCTATATTTACTTAATGCTGTTACATTTGTTTGTACGTACCCTGCAGGAAATGTCAATAGTGAAACTGTACTGACTTATTAAATGACAGAGTCACCTGTACTACTGACTTAGTATATGACAAACAATGCTTTTTACTGTATACGTTTAACATGTGCGTGTCATTGAAAATCTACTACTGACGTTAGTACTATTGACTAGGTACTTCTTTTGGGGTCATATGTAGACATTGGAACCAGTGAATCAATAGTACAATTTAGCAGTTCTAGTCTACATTTTTGGTACTTTTCTGTAGTAAAAGTCGACAATACAATTTTAATTTTTGTAAATATTTGATATTTTATTAAAAAAAGGCACTATTAATTTAGTCGCTCTTATTTATATAGGGACGTTTTTCTTTTATTAAAATTAAGTAAAATTATTAAACCTCTTTGGGAGAGTCGTCTTCACGATTTTCATTATTTTTGGTTTTGCTCTAATTTTCGTTGAAAGTTGATATTACATCTGGATAATAAAAAAATTAAACAAATTGTTAAAATATTACAAATATTTATGAGAACACAAACAACCATTTATTACCTATTATGGCTTTAAAAACATTTGAGTATTCGCGCAACCTCTTTTTGCTGAAAGAGCTATCAACATTAAAATTCATTATAATATTTTGGCCAAATATTTCATGAAGGTTTCGTTCTGCATTACCCGCAAGGAGTGATTTCATTTGTCGAATCTATTGAATATAAACAACAAATTCAATTTTATTCGTTGAAGTACATAGTTCCACAATAAAAGTAAATACTTACGTATGGGTGTGAATGAGTTTTCAAAATAGCATCAAATTCTCCCAGTTTTTCTAGGGAAAAATTCCATAAGATTTGAAGCAATTTCATTTTGTTTAACAATTGTGTCCAATAAAACTTCTGTTCTGTTCTAGTATGTCAAGTAATGTGTTGTATCGTTTTTCAGCGACATCTATAGAAATAAAATAGTAGTCATAAGTCTACAAATCAACAATTTATGCACAAAATATTGGATACTTTTTGTAAAGTCCAAAAGAGAATTTAAATTTTAGAAGTTAAAAATAAATAAAAATTTTTCAAAAATTTTAGGAAAAATTCAAATATTTTAAGAAAAATTCAAAAAACTATTTTTTTAATTTTTAAATTAAAAACAAAAATTGTTAAAATCTACTACGGTGAAGGTATGTAAGATTCGGCATAGCCGAACTGCTACTTGTTTAACTTAAGTTTATTTTTCAAACGAAAAATTAAATTGTTTAATACTTCTTCACAGCTAGAACATTTGGAAGTGTCTGGAAAGAAAAAAATAATTAAGTATTTTAACAGTATGAAATTGTAAAATTACCTTCTTGGGGAAAGTATTTTAGTTTTCCTTTGGAATGTTGTAAATGCTCGTTTGACATTTTTCTAGAAGACAGCTACAGTGCATGCATCCTGCCACATTCTTAATAAAACTACTATAAAATCCTAAATAAATAAGCAAATTAAATAAAACTTCAGGTATATTTTACATTTTTTGATATATTTTTTGAAGATATAAAAATAAATATAGAAAAATTAAATATACTTCATTTATTTATTAAAAACTTAAACAATTCGATTATTCCACGTTTGCACGTATTCGAATTTTTAAATATTTATTAATTTTTAATATTATGTCCACAGTCCTTTATTTTTTTTTACTCTTTTAATGCGCTTGGGTATACTTTCCACAAAATTTTCTATGGTTTTTTTTGGTATTTGTCTCCATTCATCCTGTATCCTAGTCCAAAGTTCGTCTAAATTGGTTAGTGCTCTTTCATATGCTGCTAGTCTTCTCTTAGTAATTGCCCATAAATTTTCAATTGGATTTAAATCCGGGCTTTGTGGTGGCCATTTAATCAATTGAAAATGTTGATGGGACAAACAATTTTGGACAATTTTGAATACTGCTGGAAGAAGAGTTCTTCTTCAGGGTACGCACTTTCTTCAATGAATTCTGTCAATTTTGTTTGAAGGACACTGAGATAGTTTTCCTTTCTCATTATACCCTCCATTCTCACCAACGGACCAACACTCCACCAAGCAAAACATCCCCAAACCATCAAATTTCCACCTACATGTTTTACTGTCTGTTTTACCTGATGCCTTTGAAGTTTTTCATCCGGCCGGTGCCAATAATACTCTTTTCCATCTGATTGGAATCGGTTAATTCTTGTTTGATCCGACCAGATCACGCGTTTCCGCAGCAAGAGTAATCATATTCACATTCATATTTTACAATATAATAAACGCGAAAATTAAAAACATGCTTCCATTTTTGCTCGCCACTGTATGTAGAATCGGTATTATTAAGATGTGATTACCTATAGGTAGGCTTATAAATTTATATTGAATATCGCTAAATAAGAATTTTTCTTTTTCTCCTAAAACTAGATTTGTTGTGAAAATGCCTATTTCGCAGAAATTGAGGGGTTTTTGAAAAAGCTCTCTAAATCTAACAAACGTCGTCCTTCAATATATATGTCTTCTTTTATTATTGCTTCAACTTTTACAGGGATATCTGATTTAACGGCACAAATATTGTTGGGTTCTTTGGATGAAATTAAACAATCATTGATAAGAGCTTCTACAATGACATTTCCTTTGAACTTTAATGTTTCTTTTTTAGCTTCAACATATAATTCATGTTGTTCACTTTGCAGAATTTGTTGAATTATAGAGGTTGGTTTTAGAACATGTTTTTTTTTAAATTTGCAGTTAATTTTCAAAATCATAGGCCGAAAAAGATATAAGAGGACCGTAATCTTCAGCGCAGACTTCAATATGCAACAAATTGTGCACATTAAAGGAAACACTATTTGGGCCAAACACAATAGGAAAATTTTCAACAAACGAAAAAAAAAATTCCCAACCATTTTCTGGAAGGGCCTGTCTCAATATACCAATTTTTTATCTTCTTGCACAAACTATATTTTGGAAAATCTATTTGAGACGACAAAATTTTCACAATTCACACTTGGACTTATAATTGTCTCATTTTCACTACTTCTACTTTTATATAACATTGATTGTTTTTTTTATTAAATGTTTATAATTTCTCTTACTCATAATGGTTAAATTAACTTAGAAAACACTTTTATTCACCTTTTTATTGATTTATTTTAAAAATTTTGATGACAGCCGCCTTTTTTCTACAACATAATAAAAACATTGAGAAGAAGCATAGTTATTATAGAGCATACATTTTGTAGCTAAAAGTCGACTGGGAGTAGCCGTCGATCTTTATTTTAATAAAATTGTCGTCATTGCATGCAAATTTTTTATTTTTTTAATGAATTTAATGAATTGAAGAAATTTAAAACTTAAACTTAACGAATTAAATAATTGTTGACGCTTCGATCACAACGTTACCAATATAGTCGACAAAACTGGTGACTTGGAGACACTTGTCGACATGTTTCCTTCAGGGTATGTTCTATGTTAAATAATATTACATTGGTTTGTGTGTGTATTTATTACGGGACAGTAGGTGCAATTCGACACGCGCCCATTGTCCCCATATAAAAATCATAATTCCCACGGAAAAGTGTAAAGAGAGCCACACACGATCACAAGAAATGCCATACGACAACAACATGCATTGTGCATACAATATGCAAACCAATGCAGCCAGCGACCTGACAACAAAGTATCAAATGACCATCGCATGTGCGCCTTACTATTGTGGTATATGCGCTGCAGCAATATTGAGCCGCTGCTCATGTGCAATTGGATATTCTTTTGTCTGTGCACATTGTTTGAAAATAAAACATGAAATGTTGTGTTAGTATTGACGACTGTAAAATCATGCTACAGATCCAATGCAGAATCATTGAGAAAATAAAATAAAATGAAAAAAAGAGAAAAAACCTAAATATTTGCAGGCTAAAACAGTGAATAATAGGATAATTGAAAAACAATAGCAGGACTATTGAAAAAATATCGAACAAATTATTTTTGATAATTAGAATATGACGGGAAATATAAAATTACAAATAACAAATATTTTTCCCAAAAATTTGAAAGGAATAATGGTAATACAAATTAAAAAAGTGATAAAAATAAAACATGAGTGGCGGGACCTACAGTTTAAAGTCGACTCCGAACGACAGATTTTCTTGAGAAACTTTTCGTGGCAATTTTATTTACTCTCAGAGTTTTTGCCAGAAATCTGCTGAGAGGAAGTCGTCGAAGAAATAGTTTTTCAAATTTTCGTTTTGATGTCTGACCTGGGGTTTGAACCGTGGCTTTACGCCTAATAAGCCAAGACACTACCTACTAGACGACGGTGACAAGTAAATTGAAAGTCATAGGAAATATTAAGAAAGTGATGGCAATATCTCTTGATTTCAAAGGAGGGTCTGAAACAATAGACCGGTAAATAATGATCAAAATTCTATATACACTGGCAGTAAACACTATACACATTGCATATAAGAACGAGATTTAAAAGTATGCGCTAATTTTGGGTATTAAAATAAACGGTACTAATTTGAAATTATTTAAATAAAAATTTTATTTATTTAAAAACTTTTTTTAATTGTAAAACTTCAACTAATAGAAATTTAATTAACTAAAAATTACTAGCTAAAAGTCTGCGTACACAAAGTAAAATATTCTTAAATTATACTATATTCTTATAGGAAATCTGATAATTATTGCGAGTGAGAACTTAATTTTGACGTTTTGAAGTCAGTTATCGCAGTATTCGAAACTGATCTCTTAACATTCTTCAGTTAATAAAAAAGCATTTCCTTTCACGATATTACGTGGTTTCGTATTTTTGCTGAAAATTCAAAGAAGGTCAAAGGTATTTAGGTTTGGTGGCTGCGGAGGAGTTTTTAATTGATTTCGTACATTATACATCAACCAAAGCCTTCTATTTGTGCAGTATACTTTATGTCATTGCCTTGTTGAAATACGTAATCGTCCTCACTGCCCAATTCCCTGACTCTTTCGGTTAAATTCTTTTTTAGACCGATAGGCACTGGTTAGTTTGGGGTACGTAGTTTTTCGTGAATTTACAGTTGCTCGTCGAGCTGCTATAATGCCAAAAAATATCTATTGAGATATTTTTTTAAATTCCTTAAAATATACCACAAAATTTCTTTCATGACTTCACTTTTTATTAGCAAAAAACTGACCACAAAATGAAAACGCGTGCATATTACTCCGTTAACTTATATATACCCTAAACTCAACTACCAAAAGGAGAAAAAAACAAAATTTGATGCATTAGCTTACTAGATTTCAACCAAGCAAGATCATAACAGCTAAGTATATTAAATTTTAAATTTTTTTCTTGTAAATTTATGTATAGCTCCCTTTTACTTGCAGCTCGTTTTAAAAACTTTTAAGTTAATTGTTAGGATAGTATACATAAATTTTAATAAAACATAGAAACAAAAAGAAATACAGTGAGCAAAAAAAGTTTACGTACACTTTGTACTTAATATTATTTCACTTATTTTCTCTTACTGTATTGAGTAAAGATAGTAATTTTGCATTCATAATTTTTCAGTAGAACCATGCTTAAAATACATTGCGTATTTCATTCCTGTAACTTTTCTGAGAAACAAGATATTTATGAAAAATACCAAAAGGTGCCAAAATAAACGCCAAAAAAGTTTACGTACATTGCGTGAAGCAATAATAAAATTGTATTTGGAAGATAAATCATTGCGGGAAATAGGAAAAATTATAGGAACGTCTCATTCTAGTGTACAGACAATAATAAATTCCTACTTAAGAAATGGAAATTTGAATGTAAAAGCACGATCTGGACGATTAAAAAGCTTTCACAAAGAGAGGAGCGACTTATTTTGAATACTGTTAAAGCCAACCCAAGAAAATCGGCTCCAGAATTATGCGAAGAACTATTCCAATGCTCTAGCAAAAGTGTACACGCGCAAACTGTAAGAAATGTGCTTCACAGAGCTGGGTATAACGGCCAAACTCCTCGAAGAAAGCCACTAATATCTAAAGTAAATAAAAGGAAGAGGCTAGCATTTGCTAAGGAGCATTTAAATAAACCGGATTCGTTTTGGGACAATGTCATATTCAGTGACGAGTCAAAATATAATATCTTTGGACCCGGTAGTGCCAAAAAAGTTTGGCGAAAGGCTAACGAGGAGATGCTAGAACACAATTTGATTCCAACCGTAAAACATGGGTGTACGTAGACTTGTTTGACTCACTGTACATAGATTTCTCAAAGTGTCAAACGAAGCGAAACCTTCACGTAACGTTACGTAGCTTAGATTAATTTTTAACGTATGCAGAGCAATGTAAATGTTTACCAAAATGTACTGCCTCGTTGACAAACGGAACGATCTGTATAAAACAGAATTCCTTTACATTTTTACGTGACATTTGAACATAGGTGATACATACACATATATCATTGGCCATTACAACCCTTCAGTCAGTCTCACACCACTCATGTTGTGTGCGTTAATTTTATACGCGAGTGACGGGACCTACAGTTTAACGTCGACTCCGAACGACAGGTTTATGAGAAAATTTTTCATTGCAGGTTTATTTACTCTCAGAGTTTCTGCCAGAAATCTGCTGAGAAGAAGTCGCCGAAGAAATATTTTTGTTCATATTTTGTTTTGAAGTCTGACCTGGGATACGAACCCGAGCTTTACGTCTAATAAGCCAACACACTGCCTACTAGACTACGGCGACTTATAGGTGATGGGACTATTAAATGTAGAGTTGCATTGCGGCACAAATGCCCTCTTTAGTACTTCAATGCTTATTTATATAAAACTTTTGAATTTTTACATGTATGCAATAATTTTTCTTTAATTTTTGATAAAATTAAAAAAAAAATTATTTTTTAAGAAATAATATTTATTGTTATGATTCTATTGTGTACGCAAAAAATATTGCAGCGAAATAAATAAATAATATATTTGTAATTTGAGTTACGAAGTGGTACGATATATTGATCTTTTCCTTCTTCTTGGCAGTAGTTTCTACCTCCTTTTCCAAACACATAGCAAAAAGAGCACCAGCACTAATGCTCTTGACATAAGGTTAGAAACCTGAAACTTTTTTTACTCTAGTTGGGGCGAATGTTTTGATCCCTTGCTTGCGGCTTTATATGTAGAAGATGTTAATTCCACACACTCAACCATAATCAAGGACTTTATTTTGCGGAGGAGCATGATCTCGTGAAAGGACACCGTTCTGATATTGGGTTTCATACAGAAAAACAATACCCTTTGGTCGAGCCAGCATCATCTATATCTTAAGTGAGAGAAAACTCACATCAAATATAGATAGATATGATATTGGTTTTTTTCTACGCCGGGCGAAGCATTTCCGCACGGGTTTTCCCTTTTTCACACGAGATGCTTCTGCCCATGCAGTCCGAATCAGTAGCTAATTGCACTATTCATTAGATACATACTGTCTGACAACAGAATTTCTATTTGGGGAAGTCGCCTCGTCTTACTAAAGGACTCCTCCGCGGTAGTGATCTTCAACCACTTAAGGCAAAATTTCAAACGTTTGCTCACCTGAATCCGAGGAATGAGTAGAGACATGTCATCATATCAAATTGCATCAATTAAAGTGTGTTAATGAATTCCTTTTTTTAGGAATACCGGAATACCTTTGCTCATTGTCTTAAATAACATGTATAATATACTGTTTCATCTTTCATAAGAATCGAATTGTAATCTTCCATTAGTTTAACAACTCCCTCTGTTGCGTCATTGACCACGTTTAGTGGGAAAATAATGTCCTTTGCCGTATTGAAAGCGTTTATTTTATTCTAATTTGCAGGATTTTCTTTCAAAAATGCTTAGCTTATTGGAAACCTGTCAAAAAACATCTTTGTTTCTTTGGAAATCTACTCAATACCGTCTCTTATTACTGGTGAAATATTATGATTTCTTTTTATTGTTGCCCTTTTTATATTTTTTACTGTGTCATTGTCGTATTTCAAGGCTTAAAAATTTTTTCCTTTGTGGAATATGGTATCCGAAAAATAACATTTTTAGAATTAAGGTACCACAAATGATTTTGTAATTTTTGAAGTGCAACCTGTGTTATATCCTTTTCAATTTTTCGAAAATTGTATATTTGTTGCAGTAATATGGAATCGTTATAGAGCACCATAATTACAGAAGTAAACGAAAACCAAGCTTCTATTATCTGTAGTCCTCGATACCTTCGAGAAAAATCACTGTTTAAATAAAAGTAATGATTTAAGATTTCATAAATTGACTTATGTCTTCTTAGACTGGGACCACAGATATATAGTTACTATAAAGATACATACTTGGCAAATCATTTTCTTATTGAAAATTATTATTATTATTAATTTATTTAATCTAAAGGAAATTAATTCTAAGATTAAATTTAATCGAGGAGCATTAGCTGCATTGGCCATTAGCTCCATATGCAGGAAAAAATAATATTGTATGTACATTAGGGTCGTCCTTATAATTAAAAGTCAGATTTTCTCCAGTCTCACCCCCCAGTTTGGTGAATATTGGCAAAAAATGATATTGTCAAAGTTTCAGATCAAACGGGGACCGCAAGACCGATAAAATTTAGGGCAAACCCTAAATTTAATTTAACCCTAAAATTTAAAATATAAAAATTTTTTTATTAATTTTATTGAAAAATGTTGTAAGAGGAAGATGTTTCCTGTAAAGTTTTAAACATATTTTACTTTGACAACATTTTTCTAATTCCCAGCGTTGAGAAAATAAATTGGAAAGAAATAAGTAAACTAGTCATAATCCATGATTTTATATGCGTACACCTCATTAAAATATTTTTTAAATGTTTATATTTTAATTAAAAATATGTTTAGACAATGTATATACATGTACTTACTTTACTTGCTTACTTAACTGGCCATTACCAACAAGATTAACGGATTTTGGCCTGATTCCTCCCGGATTTCCTTGACTATATCGAAAGTATAGTTATCGGCCGTAATCTGAGATGCAATACGCCGCATATCCCTACTTGTCGATAACATATACTTCGTTATGCCCTCGTTTATATACATGTATTTATTAAATTAAATGTTTAAAGTGTCTTAAATAATTCACTTTTTAGGCAACCAGAACACCTTTGTCTATAATCTTGTAAAGCTTGTAAAATATACTGTTTCTGATGCTCATATTTCGTAAGAATCGAATTGTAATCCTCTGTCATCTTAACACCTTTTTCCGCTGCGTAATTGATAATATTTAATAGGCAAATAGTGTTCTACATTTTCGGGATTGAGATGCCATAAATGATTCAGTATTTTTTAGAGCAACCTGCGCTATATCCTTGTCAGTGATTTTAAAATTGTATATTTGCTCTAGTAACATGAAATCATTATAGATCGCCATAATTGCAGAACTAGACGAAAATAAATCCTGTATATATATAATTATTATGTAGTCGCCGTGGTCTAGTAGGTAGTGTGTTGGCTTATTAGACGAAAAGCCAGGGTTCGAGCCCCAGGCCAGACATCAAATAAAATACAAAAAGTATTTCTTCGGTGACTTCCTCTCAGCAGATTTCTGGCAAAAACTCTGAGAGTAAATAAAATTGCTATGAAAAGTTTCTCAAAAATCTGTCGTTCGGAGTCGACTTTAAACTGTAGGTCCCGCCACTCATGTATAAAATTAACACACACAACATAAGTGGTGTGAGAAACTAGGTCGTAATCCTGACTGAAGGGTTGTAATGACCAATTATGTATGTATGTATATAATTATTATAAAGATATAATGGCTCACAGCTTATTTCAACCAGCACCTTTAAAAAAATTAAGCTTGTATAATTTCGAAATGAAACAAGATATTAAAAAAAATTGAATAAGAGTTTATAGAATATTTAAAAATTAAAAAAAAAACTTTTTTCAGCCTCAAATGTAAACTTACAAACTGAAAACCAAAAATATAGGAACCCAATTAGTCACAGCTTATTTCAACCACTTACTATAAACTTAATTTGCTTAATTACGCCTTTCAGCCTTTTTTGCATTGATTCCACTTTCTAGTGGTTTGGAGAGTTATTTTTGCCCATTCCTCATTCAGAGCTGCTATAAGGTCATTCTTGTTCTACATCTGGTGTTAGCGGACGTTTTGATCTAAACTTGCCCATAAATTTGAGACTGAATATAATTTTATTTTTGATTTTTAAAACTTATTCTATAAACTCTTATTCAAAATTTTTTAATGGTGCTGGTTGAAAGAAGCTGTGAGCCACTGTACATATTTGTCGCAGAACATTTTGTTCTTGTTTTGTCTATTTAAATTCTTCTCGGAATAAAAATATCTTTATACTATAAATAGCTTTCGTCATCCATATCGCATGGTGAACAGCACCAGGTGCATTAAGCATTATTGCTTTAGAATTGTGTTTCTTAGGATACTGTCCTAAAAATACAAAAGTGTAGTCATCTCCTGATAGTTTTTGTTACGAGCATAGGCTGAGCAAAATTTATAATACGACTAATTGAATCACTAACTTGAGATTTTGTTCTTCCGTCATCTATTCCAAATCGAAATTTGTTTAAATTTAAATTTAGCCAGGCTTTTTTAATTCTTTCTAAAAGGAAGACATAGAGACCGCCGTTTTTATTCATTTTTGCTTCAAACACGCTTCTCAAAATTATTTCATGTATATGATGTCCACATGGTAGCCATAAGAGCGGCTTTTGTAAAAGATTTTCCATGATAGTACACGTTCCATTTATACGACCAGTGTTTACAGCTGTCGTATCAGAAACAATAGCGTTTATGTTGTCTTGAAGGCCCCATTCTTGAATGGCATTACACACACCTGATGCCTGTTCTCATCCAGTTCCACATTCCAAAGCAGAAACTTTGAGCAATTTTTCAGTGTGCCCGCAAGATATAATAACTGGAAACCTAACCACATTTCCCAATGTAAACACAACAATAAAGGTACTAATGTCGAAGTTTTTTTCAACTCTAACATATGATTGTGTCGTATTTTTTCTCGGACTGCTCGAATAGAATTTTTATTAATTATATAGTTTTGAGCGTCAAGATCTAATGCCTCAATAACTGCAATGATTATATGTATAAACAGCTTTTCAGTTACTCAGTTACTTATCATGTACGTATAAAAAGCAAGGGCTACAAATTAGCATAAAAATAAACCGTGGACATCTAGGGATTTTTTGAAATATTGCCTTTATTTT
This sequence comes from Sarcophaga subvicina, assembly GCA_936449025.2. Taxonomy (NCBI): domain Eukaryota; kingdom Metazoa; phylum Arthropoda; class Insecta; order Diptera; family Sarcophagidae; genus Sarcophaga; species Sarcophaga subvicina. The sequence goes on along the minus strand of OW388082.2, from coordinate 59,871,876 downwards.
GTTGAACATAGGATTAAGAAAAAAGTTGTCAAGGGGAAAAATGTTTGAAACTTTATAGGAAACATTTTCCTCTTACAACATTTTTCATTAAAATTAAAGTTTTTAAAGTTATAAGTCATGAAACTTAAATTTAATGGTTTCCCCTAAATTTCATCGGTCTTGCGGCATGTCTTAACCCCAACGGATTGATCTGAAACTTTGACAATATCATTTTTTTTTTTTGCCAATATTCACCAAACTGGGGGGTGAGACTAGAACAATTTCGACAAAAAGAATATTCCATATAGATAAGAGCCACCCTAATGTACATGTTAATTCTAAATTATAAATAAATGCTATTTACAAAACATTAAACTCTCAGTTTGGTGAATTTTATAAAATTGTAGATTTTATCGATATTCTCAGAAGATGGATGTTTTAAGAGATCCAGGACAGACATGTTCCCAAAGAGTTTTAGTCGTGTTTCAGAAAGTAACGGGCATTCTGTAAGAATGTGCTCGATGGTGAGACTACTATTGCAACGTTGGTATATACGTTGGTGCTTGAGTTGGTTTTTTCAGGAGCCATTCATGTGAGAAAAGGGAATGGTCTAGCCGTAAGTGTAATGAACAAACTATGATACGGCCACAGCCTATACGGAGAATCTGCTGACTTATTGGTATTTAGGTGCTCTGGTGAGAAGGAGAGAACGAACGGAAGCCATTGAATTAAAGCTAGCAAGCAGTCGGTGGGGGGATTCTTGTTCTCATCAATCTCATTTACCAATAATATTCGTCATTATCATAAATAATTATTATAGACTCCCTGGAAACTATAATATAATGGACCGGGTGTTAATCCTTGATGCTAGAAGATGGAAATATAAAACCTATTTAAGGATTAACTAAACGGAAAAAAATGAGTCAACCAAACCAATAGACGAAAAACTCTTCTCTCCACGATGGTATTGGAGAGTAAAGCGCATCTTCACCCGCCCTTTCTATGATCTTAACTCGCGCCAGTTCTTTGTTAAGATCCCATACACATAACCTACCCAAACTCCTCACATCAGTAAGAAACTTGCCTTAAATATTCTATTTCCTCATTATTTATGCACAGTGTTTTCATTCATTAGTAAATTATAATTCATAATTCATAGTAATTGACAATCAGAATAAAAAGAAATTAACTTAAAACTATAACCGGTAAACCGCTAAGAAAGAATTAATAAATTTAAATTTGAAATTTTAATTTACATTACAAATTCAATAAAAAAATAAAATAAAATGTAAGAAATGAAGTTACATATAAGCATATAAAAAAAACCATTAAACAAAAATGACAGTAATTTAAGTAGAGTGCGAAAAGAATAATGCCTTGCCCAAGCGTTAGAAACGTAAAATCGTAACGTACGTAGCTTTAAAAACGTTTGTGTAGTTATAGAAACTAGGGATCAATCTATTTATAGATTTGTCTAATTAAATATGCATGTATATAGGTCAAATAACACGAAATAATATTGAAAACAAAATAAGGAAAAATTAAAGAAAACAAACACTCACCGATTTTAATGTTTCTGCAGCATGTTGATGAGGCTAAAATATGTCTAGTAGACGTCTAAACTTATGGGCATTTCCATGCATATTTAACTTATTATTCTATACTAATAGTGTTTTCACACCGAGTGGTTTTAACGCAAAAGTTGGTTTTAACGTTAAAACCAAAAATAAAACCTGATTTTACCATACAAAATTATTGTGTTAAAACCAAAATAAAACCTTTTTTGAATTGGTTTTAAGTTGGTTTTATGAAATACAACCTTGTTTTGATGTACTAAATGTACTAAATCAGAGCTATCAGCTCTGAAAACCTGAAAACAGCTGATAAAAACAAAAACAAATGTAAATAAATAAATAAATGTAAATAATCATTTATTTTGTATTAAAAAAGGAAAAATTTGGAATATTTTTAATTTCTTCAATGAAAATCTTAAAAATTTGTAAATATTTAATTATTAATCGAAATGTGTGTTGTTTCTGGTCATAATGAATATAGTTTCTTGTGCGAAAGGTAAGTCAGAAGCTAAATATATCAAAATGAAATAAGACATATTGCTCATAAAATTTTTTTCTCGCAGTCATAAATGTCATGAATTTAAAACCAATTTTAATAAAACTTGCAGTGTGAACGCAAAATCAGCTGTTTATGGTTTTAATGCTAAAATCAGGTTTTAAATTTTGGTGTGAAAACACTATAAGATAAAAAAAGAATAAATTTTCAATCTATTTATAATATTAAAATTGTATAACTAAACTAATTAAATGAAATATGAAAATATAATAAATGAATTACGACATTTTTGGAGTCTCTTGCTGGTTTGTTTTTTGGAATTCTTCAGTAGTTTTTGGGGGATTGATCTTCCAGTGATAATTGGGGTGCCCCTTCTCCTTCTCCCCTTCTTTGCCACCTTCTTTTGTTTCTAATATCACTGCCCGAACAGTGTATTGTACACGGTGCAACAAAATTTTCAACATCACTATTTTTGAATTCTAAAGAAAAATAAAATGAAATATTTTCTGATCGCAAAAAGAATGAATACACCGTTACCTTTTTTCTTTAGGAACTTTTACAAAGAAAAAATTTATGGAACTTCTGACTTCAAAAGCCAAAAAGAACACGAGGTAAATTTTGGGTGACGGTACCGTTAGTACCACTAGGTATTGACGTCACTTTCTTATTAACGCTTCAAACTTTTACTAAAAAATTTAAAAAAAAATTCCTCACGCCTCTAAGTTTTCAAATAAATGATGTCAAATCTTACCTTTTCCTTTAGGACAAAAAAGAAAATGCACTATAAAATTTCAATAGTCACTAAATCACTTAAAAATTTTTCTCCACTTTAACTTCTTGAGAATTTATTTAAAAGTTATATTTAGTTATATGGTATTTTCCTTTTACTTGCTTTCAGTCGAACAGCTCAAATTGAAAAGAAATATTAATCTTATGAGTTCGACCTAATACACTTCGCATGGTCTATTTGTCTTAGTAGTGACTGGAAAATGTTCGGCTCAGTAGACGCGTCAGGATGCGTTTACATACTACTGACTATGACATTATAATTATGCTAACTAAACACAGCATCACGTCGACCGTTATTATTTGAAATTGATGTTCAATATTTTATTCAAAATCTGCCACTACACAAGCGGGGAAATATCTTTATTTTTTCCTTCTCAATGTCTGTGGGGTAGATCGGATGACAGTTTTGGGTGTTTATAATTGAGTAGTGATAATGAGTCAGCGGTTTCTGTTTAAACCTATTTCTGACATGATTGCAGATATGATGTCGAATATAATTTTTTTCTAGTGTGTTGTTTGTAATAATGGGAGCATAAGACGCAAATTTGGCAGCAATGTCTGCCTTTCATTGCCGATAATGCCCATGTGGCTTGGAAGCCAGTGTATTTTTAGTAATTTATGGTTAGAAATTAAGGCGTCTCTTATTTTGATGATTGTATTCCAATTACTTTTAAAAGGGTTTTTTTTTATAGATTTTATTACCCGCAGTGTAAGACAAATAACCTGATAGATGGCGCATGATTCAGCTGTAAAGACTGATGAGTTTTCGAAGAGTGTGCCCAGGGAGAGTATCTTTCCATCTTCATCTACAGTGGAATAGGCTGGTATATTGTTCTGTAGCAGATTGAGAAATATATTCTTAAGAACAACACTTACTGAAAGTAGCCAATGAAGTGTAAAAGCAAGTGTTTTCTAGTTTCCACGGCGGTTCATTTATATGTTTTTTTTTGTTAAGATAATTGGATAATTCTGTACATAGCGACAAAGACAGAGCGAAGGCAGATTTAATGCGTTTAGGCTTCTTTATAGATATTATGGAGTTGATGTTTTTGCCCAATACGGAGTTTGTGCTATTGATAAGTTTAGGCAAGATTCTAGATTTTAATTCGTATATTCTATCAGTTATTGAAGGGAGGATGGCTTCACGCAGAATGTTCTCAATTGGGGTTGTTCTAAACGCATAAACACAAGCTCTGGCAGCACGATGGTAAGCTGGTTTAATGATGTTGATGTTCGATATGCAACTGTTTCCGTATATGAAAAGGCTGGTGAGATAAGTTAAGGTAGTAATATGAACAAAGCTTTTTGATGACAAATATTGTATTATATTTGAGCGTGTTAGTATTGAACTCTTTAGTTTAAAAAGGTGATATTTCCAGTTATATTTATTAGAGAAGGGAAGTCCTAGAATTCGCAATGTATCTACATTTTGTATACTCTCTATTGACTTGGATTATGTTGGTGTCAGCGTCTCAGCATAATTACCTGTAAACGTGAAATTTTTTTGTTTTTTGCATCGAGATTTTTGCACCAGAATAACTAGTCCAACTTTTGATATCTTGAAGAATTTTCTGTGGAGTGCTGTTAGATTCCCTATTGTCATTTTTGCTACAGATTACATACAGATCGTCGGCATACGCAGTGATCTATATAACGATTTTTCTCGATAATCTTGCTGATTTTGTTAAATGCAATTTGAAAGAACACCACTGATAACGACGATCCTTGACAGGTACCCATTGACTCTCACCTTAAAGCGCCTATTTGTAAAAAAAGATTTTTTTAAATTAAAGATTTTCAGTCCAATACGCCATGTTCTCAGAATGTCAAGAATGACATTTAGTCCAATTCGATCGAACGCCTTTTCAAAGTCAATCGACAGAATTGTCACGTGATGCCCTGCAGACAGGGCCTTTGGGATGCCGCAGTCTATATGTAGAAGACTGTCGTCCCAACCCTTATTTGCCTTGAAAGCTATTCGTTAGCTATTAGTTTTTTATTTTCCAAAAACCAAGAAGGTCTAGCAGCAACAAATCGTTCAATGACTTTAGAGAGGCAGGGAAGTAATGAAATAGGGCGATAAGCATTAACTGAAGATGGGCTATTGGATTTGGCTATAGGAATTATGGTAGATGGTTTCCAAGAGTGTGGAATAACCCCGGTTTTAAATATAGTGTTGTACAAGTTCAGTAAATATATCTTACTTGGGAGTGTTAGGGCTTTTATAATGGTAAATGAGTGATTCTATTGGTGATTCTGTTAATTTTTGACCAAATAGTTGATATAGTATTATTTCTATTTACGGATTTTGTGAATTTTTCAAAACAAGAGAGCTTAGCGATTCTAACTCCCTGCGGAATTTAGCGTTATCTTTTTTGTAACATATAACGTTGTCTTGTGTTGGGATGGTCCTGAAGTGTTGCCAACTTTTCATATTTTTTTTTTGTTTCGCAAAATAGATAATGATGAACTCCACCATGGTACCGGTAAACGATTTCTATTTCAGATTTCTGGGTGTAATTTTTCCAATCTGCTAGGTGTACTTCACCTTTTACTTAAAATCTACTGGATTTCGTTGGTATATTTGTTTCTTCAGAGACTCTAATTGTTATTTTGATTGGCAAGTGATCACTGCCATGTAAATCACTGAGAGTAGTCCATGTCATCAACGGCAAAATGTTAGCCGAGCAAAGTGATAAATCATTATTGGTCAAGGTGTTGTGAGACGAGAAGTGTGTGGAACTACCATCATTTAATATGCACAGGCCGATCTGGACAATTATGTTCTCCAATAGAATACCTCTATTGTTGTTTACAGTTGAGTCCCAAATGGTGTTCAAGCCGTTGAAATCCCCAACAACAAACAATGGAGTGTTAAATGAATTTATTATGATAATTATTTCTCTAGGGGGATATGTCCTGATTGGGTGGTATGTAGAACGATAGGATAGTGAATTTTATATTTAGTTTTATTTCAACTGCTATAATTTGATACTCCGAGTTTACCGGGATTAATTTGTGAGGAATGTTAGATTTGATAAGTATTCCAGCTCCTTGCTTTGAAGTGATGTTGTGTGTAGGGTTAACAAAATATCCAGTGAAGTTTATAGGTGGAATAGAAGTAAACCTGTATTGGCAGTGTGTTTCTGGCAATGATATGAAACTTGGATCCATTTCCTTTAAAATTAATTGGAGGTTGTAATAGTTGTTGCAGAAGCCGTTGATGTTCCATTGTAGAATTACAAAGTCCATTTTAAGTTGTGGAATGAAAATGCGAACGAATGCACAGAATTTATATTGGACTGAAAATGTGTGTTGAAAAATTGGGGCAGTTCAACATTAAGGCCCCGTTGATGACAGATCCATCACGTCATTATCGGAATCATCCCCGCCGACGGATGGGAGGTAATATTTGTCATCGTTAATCAAGGCCTGAGTTAAATGTGAGATAGGTGAAGTAAAGCTTTTTGTAACAGAATTATGTAATTGATGTTTATTAATTTCTTTATTGTTGTTAATAGATATAGTTGTTTCTTCTAGTACTTTGTTGTCATTTGTTTGATATTGTTGTTGTTAGTTGGTATTGTTGTTTTGGTTTGTGTTGTTCTTTGGAGTTGGATGTTTCTGCTTGTACTGACGTATTTTTATGAGTATTGTTAAATTGGTTAACAGTGGGCGTGATTTTATTATTAGAAATGTTTTTTGATGATGTCATTTCAGTTGATTTTGTCGAAGTTTTATTTGTAATCTTTTCACGGTTGTTTATATGATTGGCAATGGTAGATGCGAACGAGTTGGGTAAGGATGTACTTTGTATGGGATGTAATTCTCGATATTTGCGACGGGCTTCACTTACGCTACAATAGTTTTTTGTTTTAATTTTGAGAATCTCCTTCATTTGAGTATAACGTGGGCAATTGTTGTCTGCCGAAGAGTGTTGCCCAGAGCAGTTTGCGCAAAAGGTTCGGGTACATTCCACAGGTTCGTGAGTGGGGAGACTACAAGCAGTGCAGGTAGCATTACCCTTACAACGATTCTTTGTATGGCCCAGCCTCTGGCAATTCTTACTTCTCATTGGATTTGGGAAATAATAATCAACCATGCATTTATACCACGCAACATCAACTGATGAAGGCAAGCGGTGTAAATCAAATGTGATGATCATTTTCCCAGTTGGTACACGAGACTTTCCATCATTACTCGGTTTAGTGAACTTGAATACATCAATAACCCCTTAGTCTTTCATTTCCTGCATTATTTCTTGTTCTGTAACTGAGATTAAGCATGGGGCATATATAACACCTTTTACTAAATTGAGTGTATCATGTAATTTGCATGAGATTGAACACACGTTAGAAAGCGTTTTAGATTTTAAGAATTTTTCGGCAACACGTGCATTCCGTGTGAGAATTGAGATCTTACCATCCCGTAGTGCAGTGATAGAGTTTAATTTTGTACTTATGCTTTCTATACCTTTTTTTTTGACAACAAAGGGACTTATGTTAGCCAGTGGTTTTTTTGGGTCGGTGGAAGAGATAAGTACATATTTTGGGTAATTTTTATTGTTATTAGATGGTGTTGGAAGTTCTGGATATTCATTTAGTCTTAATTTTTTTGGTGGGTTGTCTGCGAAGTCCCCCAAAACAGCAAACCTGGTTTTCGAGAACTTGTCCGGTGGCCCTGGAGCAATGGTTCTCACAGGTCACTAAAGTACTATTATTATATTTTCCCATTGTATAAGATATAAAAAAGAAAAAAACACGAAAATTAACAAGTACTCAGTAAGCGATTAGGTGTCAAAAGAGAGATCAGAAAAACAACCGTACGCTTCGATAGCTAGACAATAACTGTTATTGAAAATTAATTAAATAATTTCACACTGTAAATGTCAGCTTTTACATTATTAAACAGATATATCAAGTGTATGGTTATAAAAGATTGTTTGTGTAAAAACACAAGAACAGTCTTTTAGCCAAATTTCAATTAGATCGTGATCTAATTTCGTATGCATAATATATAATAACAAATGTGTCCGCCATGTACAAACATTTGTCGGCGCTGTATTATGTGTATTATTATTAGCCGGCTGAAAGAAATATTTCACTTAGTTTTTTATTTTTACTTAGTTTTGTCTTTATATTAACATGAATATAAGTTATATAATTTTTTATTGCAAGTTTAACGCAATCAAAAAGTTCTCGGCTGTTTTAAGCCGTTTTGCACACGACCGCCGCACAATGGGGTTTTTGATGCCTAAAATGGGAATTAAATCGTCGGAGCTTTACTGGTTGCTTTTTTTAACTTTTTTTGGCTTATTTCGCTTAAAGAAGATAAATCCATAATAATAATAAAAAAAATCGTGACATGAAATGCATAAGGGCCTAACAACCAAAAAATTCAAAATTGAGTTTTTGATTGAATTTAAGCATACAAAACATGTAAAAAGATGTCGTGTACCGGTGCCCTTAAGTGGTTAAGCTTTTCTTTCTATCTCCGATAGCATAATTTATAGCTTGTTTAATTACAAAAATTTCTATTGTGTGTGAAGATCAATTCCAATTTAACTAGTAAGGGCAACATGCAAAGTTTTCAACCAAGTCTATATTTTCGCATAAATTATAATATGTATATCTGAAAAGAATTTGTAAAGAAAAAACTGACTTAACGATTTACTTCATATTCATTTTATACAGCTTTGATTTTACTGTCAAGTGAACTGGAATTAATAAGAAATAATAAAAGCAAAATAAATATAAAAATATTATAAATCAAATATTTCATGATTCTCTACCTAAATGTGTGAATTTCTTCAAAATCATCCTGAATGTTATAAAGGCTGCATCGTTTATAGACAATTATTAAAGAAAAGGATTCAACATAATACGACGACATATAGAAATTTCATACTGTACCTGTAAACCTGATGAATTTTCGCATTTAAAGAACTTCACCAATATTAACACCAACAATAAATTTTATAATAACAACACTTGTTCTGCAGTTCTGCAAAATAATCATTCTCATTCTCCAGAAAAGTTAGATTTTGACACAGCCATATATAAGTGTGAATTAGCCACACGTAACGTAACGTACCGTAGAAAACGTTCTCTTTTTAGCATATGGAGAACAATGTAAACGCTTACCCAAACGTTCTCTCTCGTTAGCAAAACGGAACGATCTGTATAAAACAGAATTCTTCCACGTTTTTACGTGACATTTGCACATAAGAGAGAGAACATGAGAGAGAGCAGTGTTGCCACGAAAAAAAAAATATTGTAACCAACATTTGGGAAAAATCACCAAATAAGGAAAAATATGATCAAAATTAAATTCGCAGTTTTTTATTTTATTTTTTTCAAATTTAAATTATAATTGAGAAAAATGAAACAGAAAATAAGAAAACAAAATTATAGTCACATAATTAATTAATTTTAACAAACAAAACAAAAGCTATTTTTATAAGACAAATAATAACCAAATCCGGAATAATCTACACATTGAACAAAAAACGGCAACACTGATGATGAGTCTGTATACCAATTCCTATTGTGTTGTGTTTGTTTGTGTATTGCTTTGTGTTCTGTTTCGTTTTTATTTACATTCTTCGTTGACATATGTCCCGTTTTAAACGTTTCTATAACTACACAAACGTTTTTAAGGCTACGTACGTTACGATTTTACGTTTCTAACGCTTGGGTAACCAAGGCAATAGAGTTAACAAGCAATCTGCTAAACATGACGCCATTTCTGATAACAAAACTACGGAACTAAATTAAATATGGAATGGCAATGGGGTTTCCGGCTATTTAAAAGTAACGTAGAAAGAAATTACTTTTTTTATTATTTACAAATTACTTATTGTCCTCTAGTGGACAGATTGTAAATAAAATACAAATATGCTATGTTTTTTATTTCAGATAGTCAATATCAAGTAGTTCTCATTACAATTTATGAATATCTAAATAGACTTATTTTGGAAGATTGACGGGGGTGTGAGAGTGTAAACTTCACGAATTCCAAAATCATTTGGGATATACCACTAATTGAGTTTTGGACTTCATTCAACACCAACTTCTACTATTATTGCTATCTTCACATTCGCTGTTTTTGTAGATTTCCTTTTGCATAAAAAATAATAAATGATGATGTGTTTTTACTAAATAAATTTATTATAATTAGTAATGTTTATTTAAATTTTATTTATTCTATATTAAATATTAAATAGGGGGTGATATTTTTATAATTGAAGTTAGTACCAATTTCAGATTATTAAATTGATATTTGTTTAATCAGGAAACTTGTAATTTTGTAATAGTAGTGTCCCGAATGATCATTTTATCCTCCCGAGCTGTCGTTTTACGAGGTCTTCCACCACTGTAGATAGTTTCAACTGAACCACTTGATAAGAATTTTTAATAAGACGCCAAATAACTGACTTGTGTATCTTGAATTTTTCTAAGAGACATTTTAAGAGATATTCCACCTTTATATTATTTTAGTGTTTCATTTTTAATAAACGAATTGCATTTATTTGTCGCCATTTTTAAAAATATTTTATCAGCACCTTTTTAGTGTCTTATTATTGCCTTAGCATTAAAAAATTATATATTTTTTAACTTTATTAAAAGAGTTGATTTAGTTTTTGCCATCCAAAACTGAAACATTTTAAGTTTTCTTTTATTTTTTTAGAACTAAAAAATTTTTATTTAATAAATTAATATAACCGTAAAGAGTTATAATAGCGATCTTTAAAAATTCTCAGTTTCATTTTTTACAATATTTCTATAGAAATGTTAACAATAAAAGTAAGCAACAAGGATATGTGTGAGAAAATTGAGACAAGAAATACGAAAATGTGCAACGAAATTAAGAAAATTGTAAAGAAGACAAATGTCTAAACAAATGTCATATGCACAGGTTGCTGCCAAGAATATAGTGATGCCAGATGTATCAATAGAGAATGAGATAAGTAAAGATTATGAGATAAAAGTCCCAAAACAGGTAGAGATGCAGATTATTATAACAGATATGAATTTTAAATTGCCCGACAAGAAGTGCAATAGAAATAATGAAAACATTTGAAACAAAGCGGAAAAGTGGAACAATTTTTAATACGAGAATGAAAATAGATCAAGAGTCATATAATAGAGTTATTTCATGTCAGAATGTTAATATTGGATGGCAAAGATGCAGAGTTTGTGATGGCACGGCGGTGACGCAATGCTATAAGTGTCTGGGTTATAACCACAAGGCAACGGAATGTAGAAATGAAGAAGTTTGCTTTAAATGTCGCGGAAACCATAAGAGTAGGGATTGTAACAGGGAAATAATAGATAAATGCTTTAATTGCATAAGGGAAAATAGGATACTGAATTTGGATCTAGATGAAAACCATAGTACGAATCATAGAGATTGTCCAGTATATCAAAATAAACTCAATTTGAAGAAAAAGTGAATAGGATTAGCTGTTTAGCAACCAAGATGCATAAGGGGTATATACACTAACATTCAAGGATTATTGAACAATTTAAATCAGTTGGAGATAATGATGCATACAGTAGGACCAGAGTTTATAGTTCTATCAGAAACTCACCAAACGGAGGTTATAGATGATAGAGAAATATAAATAGTGAATTATAACCATTACTATTTACTATCGGGTTCGTCTAGAACCGGGGGGCTCATATTATATTTTAAAAAGCATTGGCAGTTAAGTAAAATTCGAGAATCTTTAAGGGAATATGAGTTTTGGATAGGTGTATATATGGCTAAGTATGGAAAAATTTCGATAGTTATAATAGCAGTTTACAGATCACCAAGTGGCCAGAAAGCAGAATTTTGTGAAGCTTTAAGTGAGTTTTTAGATATAGTATGTGAGGAAAATTATGAGATTGTAATAGCTGGAGACTTCAAAATAGATTGGTATAGGGACTATTATAGAACTGATTAGTCAGCATACTTAATGATAATGGCTTAAAACAGATAGTGAATGAATTTACTAGCATTACACAGAGCTCTAAAACATTGATGAATTATATTATTACCAATACGCAGAATATTTACAGCAAAGGCTAATGTGGATAATAAAATAGCGGATCATGAGTCGATTGATATATTAATAGAAGCAGGAAATAAATGTTATACGCCTAAAAATAGGGAATGTTGCGTTTTTTGATGTAACAGGAATAGATTTAGAAGCAAACTGGGATCGATGCTGGAATTTGAGGAAATGGACGACTTAAATGAGTATGTGGGCAAATTTGACTTGTGTTAGGATAATACAATAGAACATTTACTGTTAGATCGAGAGTAAACAGGGAAAAAAGAATGAATGGTTCAATATCGATCTCAGGAGCTCAAGAAAGGATAAAATTATAAAATACGGAAAAGCCATTATGGAGAATAGTATTGATGCATGGTGCAACTATAAGGCAGCGAGGAACTTATATAAAGTTAAAGTAGTAAATTCAAAAAACCATTATATAAATAGTAAAATAAACACAGCAAAGGATCAGAAGGAGATGAGGATTAAGAATTTAGTATTAGGAAAACCAAGGAATGTGATAAGAAAAATGTGATATTTGAGGGCATAGAATATACGGAAAGTGTGGAAATTACTGATAGGTTCAATGGATATTTCATTAATAGCATTAGGAATATACGTAGTTCAATTGAGAATGTACATTATGAGAATAATGTACAGACTTCAAACTATAGATTTAATTTTCGTGCAATATCATTAATGGAATTAGAGAATATATGTAGGAACATGAAGAAAAAGAAGGACTACAGGAGAATATCAACTGGCATTTGATTGGACAATTGGAACAAAGTTGGTAGTATTTTGTTTGGAATTATAAATAGATCGTTGGGAACTGGAATATTCCCAGAGAGCAGGAAGGAATCGATGGTTACGCCTGCTGAGAAGATTAGAAATACTATTAAATGTGAGGAATATCGCCCGATAAATACCCTAAGAACATGCGAGAAGATTATCGAGAAGATAGTTAAGAACCAATTGCAGGAATATTTTGAGAAACATAACCTACTATCGAAATATCACTCAGGCTTTAGAAAGAAGTATTCATGTGAGACGGCAATTAACTATGTAATAAATAGATGGAAATTTATAGGGAATGATCGCAAAGTTCTAGCAATTTTTTGGATTTCAAAAGGGCTTTCGAAACAATAGATAGGAATGTTTTGCTTCAAAAACTTTCATGTTATGGCATTAAGGATAGAGAATTAAGGTGGTTTAGTTCATATCTCACGAGACGTAGACAAATAACAAAAGTGAATGATGTTGAGTCGAGTATGAGTGAGAATGATTTTGGTGTCCAACAGGGTTCGATATTAGGAGCTTTACTGTTTATAATATACATCAACGATATCGAAAATGTAATGGAGAAATGCGAGAGAGTTTTATATGCAGATGATACTCCAATTTTTATTGAGTGTACAACGTGTGAGGAATGTTATGAAAATATTGAAAAGGATATGGATAATATAAATAGATGGTTGAAGATAAACAAATTGAAATTAAATGAAAATAAAACAAAGTTGATGGAAATTAATATGGACACTAATAGTTCATTTGGAATAAATAATGTAGTAATTGAAGAGGTCACCAATATTAAGTATCTAGGATTCATAATAGACAGGGAATTAAAACTAAAGGAACATTGAGAGTATATATGCAGGAAAATAGGGGAAAAATAGGTTTCTTTAAACGGCTGAGGAATAAGGTCTCAATGTTAACAGTACAATGCTGAAGCCACATTTCGAATATGGATCGACAATTTTATATACATGCTGTACTGAGCAACAGTTAACAAGATTGCAGAAATTACAAAATAAGGCGATGCGTTCTATATTGCAACTAAATAGATTTACACCAACTACTTTTATATTAGATGCACTGAGATGGCTTAATGTGCGAAAAAGATTGGAATTTAACACGCTGAATTTTATTCAAAAAATTAAAATAGGAGAAGCACCAGAGTACCTAACTGAACAGTTAAAATATGTTGGAGAAGCGCAACCGTGCAGACTGAGAAATGCGAACGATTTTAGGCTGCAGCGAGCGGATACGAGTGCAATGCAGAAATCATTATACTATAATGGACTGAATATGTGCAATAAAATGGCAAATCATTTGAAAAATGAAGGGAATATCAATGTTTTTAGACAAAATGTAAATTTTGTTAAAAATAATAATAGTTAAAATCATATAGTTGTAATATTTATAATATTTAATATTTGTAATATGTGGTTGTTATGAAAGTATTTCAAATACTACTAAAATAAACTTGAATTGAATTGAATTGATATTAGGACAATTGCTTTAGTTTGTGTCACTAGTGTATATCATTTATTCTGCTTTAGTTAAGTTTGTTAGTAAATTTAGGTAAAATAATAATAATATTCATTATTATTAATCGATTCATCGCGCTGCGCATTGTCTGAATGCTTCGTTGTTTTTATAACCTACAGGCATTAGCGTGTTTACAGTTGTTCGACTGTGGACTGTATGGAGTGTGAGAAAAAAATACCGTGTACACTTCTTCACAGAAAGAAAAAAAGCAAAGACACTTTCCTTTTTATATCTAAAATTTTTTTGTTGTACACAATATTTATTTTATTTCTTTTCTTTTTGTTTACAATAATTTTAAAATTCACTATAATTGTGAATCTTTTTTTTTATTTTTAATAAGTATTTATTCCACCAAGAGGATGGCCGAATGCCTCTAATCCAAAAATAAAATTACTAATCAAATATCTGGAGCTCTAAATTTCTCCAGCCGATCAAAAAATGAATAATTAAATTAATAAACAAAAAGGTTTAATGCCGAAAACAACATTAATATTAAAATATTAAAAAAGCTTAATTATACACTGCAGCGCACTCTGTTGCCAATTTGTCATCGTTTACACAATCCTGTTTATGCCACCAAGGATGGCAAGTTTTGACCATCAGATATAAACAACAGTGTTTTGGGATAGATCTCTTCTTGGGCTTCAGGCTGCTTATACGTGGATCCGAACTGAGTAGTAGTCTGAGGTAAACATTAAAATTACACTATCCTGTGGATAACTTTCTGGCAATGTTTTTGCGATTCACAGTGAAATCTCCCCATACGAACACCTTCAATAAGCGGACACTCCCCGATAGCGAACGAATTTCGTGGTCCTATGCCTTTGATGGCAATTTTGGTACAAAATAACATCCGTCAGATGGACTCTTTCGATATTTTATTTTCCTATCGTTCAATAACTAAACATAAAAAATAAAAATATTCTCATTTCAGCACGTAGTACTGAACGCACATCAGTAACATCATTTTAATTTGACGTTTCCTCTTTACCTTTAATAATGTGGTTGAATTCTTAATGTGTTGCACCACAAATACATCACTTTTTTCATATTTCGCTTTGTTCGAGACGTCTGGGCTGGGGCCTCACGTCTAATAAACCAACACACTCCCTGTTTGACTGCGGCGACCTCATTGGTCAAACTGTAGATTTCGTCACTTATGGATAAAGTTATCACTGGCAATATTGGTGGTGTCAGAAGCTAGGTCGTAATCCTGACTAAAGGATTGTAATGACCGATGAAGTGAGTGGACTTCGTTTCTACCATAGTATTTGGTTCAAATTTATTTCTTCTCTTATCACGTCAGTAGACACTTTTCAAACTGAAATCTTATTTTTCGACAAAATCGTAGAGACGAGGGCCAGATAACTTTTTTGTTATCATTTCAACATACTATTCGAAAGGGCACAAATGGTCTCACAAATATACTAACACTATCGAATTAAAATTATAGACAAAGAATTTGTTTCTCCTTCGTTGAGTGTCAATAGCAAGACAATTGATAACCCCCATCCCCATTGGTACCTGTAGCCCATGAACACTTCTTTGGTGAATAAAATTTTCGTTTCGGATGGTACCATACTGACGTTTTGTTAGATCAGCTTAAAATCTGTATTGGTGTCAAAAGAATAGTACTATGCTTATTTCCTTTTTCGTTGACTGTTTTTTATATTCGTGAGATGGAATAGAACAGTTTGTTATTTATTTTATGATTTTTAAAGCATGTACTCTTAAGGTTGTTTGTGCAGCGTGAATGGTAACGACCTTCCCCACAGTTGGCCGGATTTCTTCGGCTTTTCGACGCTTGCTTCCTTCACTTAATTTGTGAAAGGATTTCGAAAGCCGCTCAGTTTGCTTTAACGATTTTACGGGGAATTTACAAATCCCGTTCAACCAAGACTCATTATTTTTAAAGAAAGCGTCCTGCAATTTGCCCATTTGTCCTTAAACACCGGTTTAAGTTAAGAAAATCTTTGTTTTAAGTCTTTTATCTATCACAATTTGACAAAGCTATTTTCGGGTAACAATATCCATACCTCATCTCCTCGAAATACCTACAATAAAGAAAAGTAAATACTTAAATTGAAAACTCTTATCTAAGGCGCACCAACAAACAACGCAGCCATAAGTAATAACCGGCCTAACAATCGCCAGATATATCCAGCGAATGGCCCTAGGTGGAAGACCCCACCTCTTACCTACGGAGTTCCTCACTGGTAGAAAGCATTCAGTCCCTCCTTCATTCTTCCCTCGATGTTTCGTTTCCAGTTCAGCTTGCTGTCCAGGACAACACCCAAGTACTTGACCTCAGAAGACAACGTAAGTTCCCTACCAGCTAACCTCGGCAACGTGAAGGTTTCAACTTTGTACCTACGCGAGAACAAAACGAGGTCTGCTTATTCGGATTTATACCCAGACCACAGTTCGTAGCCCAAGAGGATATAATTCCAAGAGCAGACTCCATCAGTTCCCCCAGCGTCGGCAAACATTTTCCACCCATCAGAATAGCCACATCATCGGCATATGCCACAACCCTAAAGCCCCTACTTTCCAGAAGCCTCAGACCAACATTAACAACCAAGAGCCACAAGAGAGGGGATAGGAGAGGGGTGTACCCGTGGTCGCACGCTTGACGATATAACATCCAGAAGAAGTTGTAACATTACCCCCTCTATATCAAGGAAAGCCGACAGTGTCTACTCACCCCTAGTCAAATTCGCCTCAACAAAACCTGTCACATCATGAAGAGCGCTCTCAACCGACTTACCCTTAATGTAAGCATGTTGCGCACTACTCAACAGAGACCGGTCTATGCTCGACCTCAAATATAGATCGATAAGTCTCTCCAAAACTTTCAAAGGAAAGGATGAGTGCGATATCGGTCTATAATCCTTAGGGCCGATGTGACTGGGTTTACCAGCTTTTTGTTTAAACACCACAACCACATCTTTCCAACCATCAGGTATATCACACCACCGGAGACAGTTCTTATACACGTCCACCAGATATTCGTGTAATATATCACCAGCATGCTGAAGCACAGCCAGAAATATACCATCCTCCATCCATCCTCCATCCTCCAAATCGGGCATCATGCCCGCATCACGAAGGGATCAGCTACACCCAACGGATAGCTTTCTGGATCCACACAATTGGGAAAATGAGTGCTCAATAGAACCTCCAGGGTTTCTTTTCTCGAGGCTGCCCACGTGCCATCGTTCTTTTGGACGAAGCCTAGGTTTTTGAGGTACTTCGACAGCATCCTACGGAAACGAGCCACATCGGCAACATCCTCGATGCTCTCGCAGAAACTCATCCAGGTGGTTCTCTTTAAACGCTTTATTACCCTTTTACAATCATTAAAACTGGATCTATATGCAGACCAGTCAACATCCTTCCCCGACCTCTTAGCCTTATTAAAGAGTCTCCTAATACAACAGCGGAGTCTCTGGAGTTCAGCATTCCACCAGGCTGGCTGGCTCCTTTTACCCGGGTAAGTGAGAAGACAAGCATCTCTATAACAACACAACAAAATATCTGTCAAAGATTCAACTTTATCATTGATGCCAGGAGTGGAACGACCCCTAAGTTCCTCCTCCACAGCCTTCTAGTGGCTTGTTAAAGCCACCAGATAGATTAATACTGACGGACATCACTTGGTGATCAGAGAAAGAACACTCATCTGAAACCCTCCAGTCCCTAATCATAAGCCTATCCATATGAGAGAGCGTAATGTCAATTACCGCCTCCCTAACACGGTTCCTAAACGTTGGCGTGTTACCAACGTTACAAATGTTAAGCTCATTAAGAATAATAAAATTCAAAATCGACTCACCCCTAGTATTTATGTCAGCACTGCCCCATTGGGTGTGATGAGCATTGGCATCACAACCCAAGACAAGGTGACATCTTTTCCTCTTCGCATGCTCCACCAGTAGTCCAATTAAGTCATCAGGAGGGGATGCAGCCTCAAACGCCATGTACATAGATGACAAGGTCATCTCTGTACGCCACAGTTGTTACATCACCTGTACAAAAGGAAGGCGTGATTAACAAGTCCAAATTACCCCTAGCTAATATACAGGTTCTTATCTTCTCACTTGTTCTAGGCACAAGTAACCTATAATCAGGATCGCTCAGGCACAGAATCCTATCCCTAAGAGTCCAAGGTTCCTGGGTAAGAGCGATGTCAACTGCAAGGTGGCGCAGGGTGGTTAGCAGGTTGTGTGAGGCGGCTTCGCAGTGATGCAGATGAGGCACCTCGTCGTATCTGTTTCTCTTCATCCGCCGAAGTACCCCCTCGCCTCCAACCTTATATCCTTCTGGGATAAAGGACTAGCGGTAGTTTCTACCTCCTTTCATTCATCCATTGTAAAATGAACAACATCACCCTTTCTCTACACCGGATTTGAAAACCCGGGTGGTCTTCTTTGCTGCAGTTGGGAGTAAGGGTGTAGAACATTCATGCCCCTTGCTTGCGGCTTGAGAGGTAGAAGCAATTGGCTCTACGCTCCCGTCCGCACTCAGTACCTCTGTGTCGAGCCAGCATCTTCTGCTCCTTAACAGAGAGGGAATCCGCATCACAGCTTGCAAATATCCTCAAGGCAGTGCAAGCCCTGCGGTATGAATTCCTCTCCTTATACATAGCAGAACGTTTCCCCCCTTGTCAGACGAGCTACTTTTACCCATATATTCCGAATCAGTAGATGATTGTACTAGTGGGTCCGAAGCATCTTGTCTGACAAGTGGGTGCGTTGAAGGGGAAGTCACCACATCATTGCTCTCAGTAGCAATTTTGATACGAGTGAAGGGGAGCCTTTCGATGACCGTATTGTCACCGTGTTCATCTGATAGTGGGGAGACAGTCTAACTCCACGCACATATCTTCCCTTGAAGTGGGGATCGCCAAAGCAGTCGCCTCACTTAAGCACTGCTCTACAGTCATAATCCTTAAACCACCTGGGGCGAAGTTCCTGACGATCTCATTGTTGTTGTCAACAATGCTCGTCTGGATTCGCGCAATGAGTGGGACGCGTCTAGTCCAGTTTCAATAGCCATTTCGTCATCATCGTTTGTCATATTCAGTTTTCTGTTTGGTTCGTTGTCCGTATAAGTCCCACGAGTGAGGGGGAAAGGAGGTCAATCTTGTCATAGCCCCCACTAGCAGGCGCCCAGGTATCAGTGAGGCTCCGTTATAATACAGTCGGATTAGACCCCCGATTGCAAACCATCTGATAAGCACTGGTCGCTTAACACTGGATTAGGGGTATAGAAGAAATATACATGATCGGGCGAGTCGAAGAGATCACACAGACATCAATTCGAAGACAGTCCTCTCACGACATTAGGGTAACCTTTAGTCATGCACCACATCCCCAATTGGACGGTATCCCATTGGGGTACACTTAAGCCCCCATATCGCGACAAGATTGTTATCCAGGTGGAGGTCATTTTGGTATACCTGGCAGCTGTCCTCGCTACATTAGGTTTACTTTCGATTGATCCCCCAATCTGCCATTTCTACAGTCTCATCACTAGGGTTGTTATGTGTCTAGGAGTATATGACCTGCTGTAGATAATGCTAGAACAGACTTGCTGCTAGATTTGAATAAGACGAGTTTCGGTATTGGGTTTATTACAGTACACCACGACGCTTGATCGCTGAAAGGGATCTGGAACAGATTCCAATCGGACTATTGCAGTATATATTGTGATAAGGAGGAGTTAGAGATTATCGAACACTCTGCAATTGTCCAGCCCTTAGTAGGGTAAGGACCAGGGCAGAGGCTTTTTAAGGGTTTAAATTTTCACATTAGGGCTCCTTTTTTCAAATTTGCAGTCTATGACAGAAAAGCTTATTTATTTTGCCACTTTGAAACAAAATTTCACTTTTTTGCTTTCAAGAGATTCGATATGTTGACGAACAGGACTCAGTGTCTTTTGAATTTTTTGACCATTATATACGTAAAATTCTTCTAAGATAGCCAGCGGATTTTAGAATAATTTTTCGTAATTACTTAGCATTTTCTTTTGTAAAGCGCTCTCATTTAAAAGTCAGTTTTTGCACACAAAAATTACACTAAATTAAAAAAGTGCATTCTTACTGATACACTTTTTAAAATCAAAATATGCCAAACTTAGTTATTACAATATGATATCAAAAAGATCTGTTCAGCATTATGAACACAAATTAATTCTTTGATTTCTTCGTCGCAAATATAAAACAATACAATTTTTAAAACATATATTTAATTTTTTTAGCGCTTGTTGTAATAACAGCAATGGGTGGCTACGCTGTGGCGCCTGCTCCATTCGACCTTACTTCATTCTTATTGTGTTCGACAGGAACTGGCTTAGTTTCGGCAGCTGCTAATGCGATAAATCAGTATCATGAAGTTCCATTTGATTCACAAATGTCAAGAACTAAAAGTCGAGTACTTGTTACTGGAAAACTTACTCCACTACATGCTATTGGATTTGCCATGGTTTCAGCGGCTTCAGGCTTAAGTATACTTTACTATGGAGTAAATGGATTAACTGCAGCATTAGGACTTGGAAACTTATTTTTATATACCTCAATATATACACCAATGAAAAGAATGTCTATATTAAACACGTGGGTGGGATCCGCTGTCGGTGCTATACCACCTCTAATGGGCTGGGCAGGTTGTTGTGGTAGTCTTGATGCAGGTGCCTGGATTTTAGCAGGTTTGTTATATGCTTGGCAATTTCCACATTTCAACGCATTATCGTGGAATTTGAGACAAGATTATTCTAGAGCTGGATACAGAATGATGTCCGTAACTAATCCCGGTCTATGCAGGCGTACAGCACTACGATACACTTTTCTGATCGGTGTACTTTCGTTATTTGCTCCAATATTTGATGTAACTAATTATTGGTTTGCACTTGAAACATTACCACTTAATGGATATTTTTGTTATTTGGGTGAGTAACATTAACTTTATTACTATATTTTAAAACATGTTATTTTTGCTCGTATTAAATGTAATAAGTTTTATAGTTTTTGTGACTGCACCTTATGCACTGATGTGAACATTAATAAGAGCATCAATGTGACACATAGATATTTGATGAGAGAATTTCTGACATATAGCTACACATATTTTCAGTTTATATATCACAAAAATAAATATCATTGTAATTTTGTTAAATTATCTTTTTTATTTTAAATCTTTGTAATTAAACTTAAAATATAAATTTACGCTGTAAAAAAAAGAAATAGGAATACTTCAAATTATTTTTGAAACAGTCATAAAGATAAATAAAGAATAGTAGATTTGCACTAATTTCAGTCCTAATGTTGTTCTAAAGTGGTTACAAGTTCGTTTAAAACTGCTAGGTATCGTCGAGGCATATGGGCGACAAGATTTTGGCATACTGATTCCGATATATCATAAAAACGCAGTCCGAATAAATTCCCAAAACTTATCAAAATTTGTCGTGAACTTTCCTGTGATTGTTGTTTTTACAACTAGAAACAGTTGTACTTGCCGTACTGGCCCTGCCAAGCTCATCAACAACACAATATCAACGATATTCCTTTGCCCCGATTACCTTTGAATGATCCGAAATTTTCCTAAGAAATTCTCGGTATTCCTGGACAAGGACGGCTATCCGAGTAAAGAGATTTTCAGGGAAAATCTCTCCACCCATAAAGCATTGCGCCGCTTTCAAAATTGCCGTGACCTCTGCTTGGAAAACACTGCAGTGGTCAGTCAGCCTATAAGAAAGTTTAATATCAGGACCCTTAATAAACATATCACAGCTCACCTTGTCACTCATCTTTCAGCGAGCAGTGTAAACTTCAAGAGTCCGCATAACCATTGTGGTATTTAACGTTTTTTCATTCTTATTAATTCATTTATGTGCTTGAAGCACTGTAAAAGCATGTGATTTATTTTAAAATATTTAATGAGAATTTCTGTTCGTATTTCTCTTCTAAACCACCATTCCAATAGGAATGTCACACATAAGAATGATAAACGAAATAATAGAACGAATATGAATGAAATAAACGAATAAGAATCAAGAACTAAAAGATCTACGGAGCTAAAAGAACTACTGAGCTAAAAGAACTACTGAACTAAAAGAACTACTGAACTAAAAGAACTACGGAGCTAAAAGAACTACTGAGCTAAAAGAACTACTGAACCAAAAGGACTACTGACCGAATAAGAATGAAATGAACGAATAAGAAACGAGAACTAAAAGAACTACGGTGCTAAAAGAACTCATTATAATGACCGGCTCTTTTAGTTCAATTGTATGAATAGTTCAATTGAACTAGTTCGTTCGTGAACTACACAACTCTATAACATATGCATTATATCCTTCTAGTTGTACCTCAGATTCATCTACTCTATCGGTTAAGTGTGTTTCAGACAGTATAATGGAATCCGTATGTCTGTATCAGCAATTACTACAATCTGGTTAAAATTGTTTATTTTCTTCTTTCTTCTGTTTGGATATTCCTCAAATGTTTAATAATACACGTCGCAAAAACGGAAGATACTAGACATCCATCTGTTTCATCCCAAACATAATTGTCTTAATCGTGTGTTAAAATATTGTATATTGTGAAATTATGTAGTTTTAGCTTCATTTTATAATATGCAGCACTAGTCTTTATTTGAGGGATTAATTTTACTGCTTGCGCATCCATACATATAACTTCACATAGTCCGGACTCACGATTTCGTACGTCATTTTATTTTTCTTCTCCAATTTTTTTTATTCCTTCTCTATGTTTTTTATAATCTTCGTCTGATAAATTACCAGCTTTATGTGATAGGCATTGATCTTTTCTAGGGTTAAATATGGAATAGTTGAATTCCTTTAATAGTTCTGCAAAAAATTTATAGGACAATTTTATGTTTGCATTTTCTTTTTTGACCACACTATGCGACATAAAGCTGGTAATTTTTCTGACAGGTGGAAAAATCCAATTCAAGATATAATTTTTTGGTGTCCTTTCGACAATAATGGAACTCCATTTATGGCAACTCACCTAAGAATTTTTGTAGAAATTTACGTCTTTCTTCGTTGCGCTTTCCTGTGGCAGATGAACACTTGGCAGATTTGCGTAGACTTGAAGTCTTATCGGGACTTTCTTGCATACCATGTTTACTGGCCCCGCTTATCGAATTCCGAACCTTCTTTGTTTTTATGCCTAGCGTTGAGTAAAACATATTCGTCGTGGTTTTTCAGTGGGATTAATTTTTGTATGAGAACTGCTTGTAAGACCGGTGACATACATCCGTTTTTGCTCCCAAGTCATCTTCCAAAACAAATTAAAGATTTCATTTCGGGTGTGCTCTTTAAAAGATAAACAATTTATAAGCGCACTTTTTTTTACAAAATTGTGATGAACATGCTACTCCTAGATGTCTAAGAAGCTTAAGAGACCGTTCCTTATTCGATATGCCAAAATATTGAAGACCTTCCATTCTTTTCTTTTTTTTCTATTTACGTTATATGTCCATTCGGACTTTCTTGCAATATTTTTCCTAGTTCGGATACCATCTGCATTCTCCAAAACAGAGTCAGAATTTTCTCTCGCTTTCATAATTTTTATTGCAGTATTTAATTTTTTTAATGTCAAAACTTTTCACTCTTAAACAATATTTTTCACAAAAGAGCAAAGTGAATTGATCGGAATACTCAAGATATTTGTATGCATAATAATATTGGGAAGTACCGTACATTTTTCCGTACATTTTTCCTGCTTGTGAAAAGCAGAGAAACATGTCGATCGATTTATAGCCGTCGTTTTTAAGAACTCGAGCCGCCGTCGAAATTTGTTAATCAACTTTTTCCGCTAAAGCGAATTTGTTAGTTGGGAAATATGTTTTATTGTGTCATGGAGAAAACCAGTCAAACGAAATAAAAAATGAGTTAGGACTTTTTCTTTAAAAAATTCATTGACACGACTTAGGCCTTTTTTGAAATCGTTATAAATCTGTTATTTGCAATTGTATCCACTTGAAATTTTGAGGCAAGGTGCATCTGACAGTTGTCTTCCAGAATAAACAAAAAACGCTATTTGAAAACAAATTGAGTTAGGCCTTTTTATATTAAGCCATCGATTTAGAAGTTCTACAGATGGAAAACTCATTCCACTTTATTGGAGTCTGTCTGGAGGAGTAGAAATTGAGTGTTTTGCAGAAGAATTTTTGTTGAGAATTATTGCAACAGGAATAACCTTTCAGCAAGATTCAAAGCAGTGAAATGGCCAAAACAAAACCCCGATTTAAACATCATCGGTAATTTGTGTCAGTTGTCAAAGAAAAGGAAGCTTTTCAAATATGAACGGCCACCGACCAACTTAGAGGAACTTTGATCTGGCGTTTCTGTGTTACATCTCAAATGTCTTGGAGAATATGTCCATTCTCATAAAATCTGTTATAAAGCACACTGGACTTTGGACGAATTGAAAATTCAAAAATGAACAGTACTATAATATTATACTGTATAAAAAATTTTTAAATTTCTAGTTCTTTTTATTTAAATTTTTAGCATATGTTGTAGTGTTATAAAGTATTTTTTACTGCAGAAATATATACATATGATTTAGTTTAATGCTATAAAATTGTTTTAGGTTTTTTTAATAAAAATTAATGTAAATTATCAAATTTAAAAAGCTTTTAATTTAATGCATCCACTTCACTCCACTAGTGTATATCTGTGGTCTTAAGTATTAACAGCCTAAGTCGACTCAGGTCAATTTGAGTTATGTAGTATGCCGTCACATTCTACTAACAAAACTTTATATTTGCTTGAAATTCCATTCCTTTAACAATGTTTTTTTAAAAGTTATTAATAAAAAACATGTTGCCCTAATAAATTAGGTGTGCAATTGTGTTTGTTGTTGACTTACGACAGTTCGACTTATGACTGTTCGCACTTACGACCATTTTTTTCATAGAAAATACTTAAAGAAATATGTAGTTGCGAGGAATTCCTAAAACATATAAGAAAAATCTAATTATATGTAGTAATACAGTATATAATTTTTTTTATATTTTTTTTTTATATGAAATACGACTTACGACTTAATGACATTACGACCGATGACCAGGAACCTATCTCGGTCGTAAGTCAGGGAATACCTGTATACTAACTCTAAAGTAAGCGTAATTTTTTTATATTCAATCATAACTAACATAGTAAGAAAAAACCTGAAAAGAAAAAAGTTTAAATTAGAAATTGTTAAGTAAAAAAAAGAATCTTAATTTGAAGAAAAAATGTTTTTATTTTTTAAAGTTTGAAAAAGTTGTTTTAATTGTAAGATCATCTTGTCGCTGTTCTAAATAAAGAAATTGGAAACAGCAAACTAAGATACCTGGTGCGTCTAGATGAAAAGTGGGTTAGTGCCCGCAGAATTGTGGCCCATTGCAAATGGAACATTGGTAAAGCGAGAAGCGATGGTTTGGCATCAGAAAAATGAAAAGGCCTTGTAATAATTATTTTATCGGTTAAAATTTCCTAGTTAAACAATTTGAAAAATTTTAACATCTGGGGAAGCATGGTGGTGCACAAACCGAGTGGTCCTATAGGAAAGGTTAGACTATACAAGAAGTTACCAAACCTGCAAATAGTGGAGTTTATGAATAACACATACCAAGGTGTACAAACTATTTGATGCAGTATAAAAGAGATGTAATTTGTGAGAGTAAATGTATAACAAAAGACTGCAATAGAAGATGAAGAGAATCTCGAGAAAACTTTAGTTTGTACAGATGATACGGAATATGAGTCGAAATAGGATTTCTAGGTTTTAAATCTGGTACTGGTGATGAAGGTAACCAAAGTTCCAGTAATGTAAGATATAGTGGGAGACCTAAAATGATTCGATCAGCTAAAGTTGGACGTCTAAAGAAATTATATGATAGGAAAAATTTCTCTGTAAAATCATTGTACCTGCATCATATTGATACATCAACATCTTATTTAAATAGTCCACTTGAAGTCAAAGTCTACATGAAACAATCGGATGGATTTCTGAACGAAAAGTATCCAGGCAAAGTTTTACCTTTTAAAAAGGCTATTTATGAACTTAAGCAGTCGGGACGTTAATCAAGCACTACATTAGATGCTGCAACTAGAAATAGAGCCTGTGCCAGTGAACCTTGTATTTATACTAGAAATTAAGATGGTAAGGCCACGGTTCAAACCCCAGGTCAGACATCAAAACGTAGTAAAAAAAAATATTTCTTCGGCGACTTCCTCTCAGCAGATTTCTGGCAAAAACTCTGAGAGTAAATAAAATTGTCATTAACACACACAACATAAGTGGTGTGAGAAACAAGGACGTTGTACAATGAGTCAATTCGACCTCCGGGTACTGTACTTGTCTGAATTGACAAGTACACGTCCTCTAACCTAACCTAACCTAATGAGATTAATATTCTTTAAGGACGAAAGAACTATTTTTCATAGAAAAAGCCAGCTTTTGTGTGATTTCTGTCCCAATATTCTACCATTCTGCAATAATGGTATCTTGTGGCATTTGCGTATTAGTTATTGTATTGTATAAAAATCGTTCCTCCACAATCTTGGAACATTATCGACATCAAAACAACATTGTAATTCCAATTTTATAGCCCACATTTTAATTTTTTAAATAATGAAATTTGTACATTTATTTTCTTAAAGACAACATTTGCGACATTACTGCTTACAGCCCCACTTCTATATTTCACGGTAGGCTTTAAGTTTTTTAGATATATGTCACAGATATTGTCTGACATCGAATCCAAAAATATTTAATTTGCTCTTGTCAATAAATATAATCACACTTGCCTACCAGAATTTTCACCCACAAGTGTAAATATAGTTTTCTTAATCTTAATTCTTAATTTCTTAATCTTCGTTTTCAATTTTTGAGTTTACTTAATCTTATGTTTAACCTTACGGTTAAACCACCAACGTTGGTGATTTAAACTTAAGATTAACTATCAAACGTAGTTGACAAATTTTTAAGTGATTATGAATTATATAAGACACAAATTGACAATAGACAGTCTTAATTTATTTATTACTTTTCAAAAATTATTTTTTTACTTAAATATCAATAGTATTCTGTTTTTGTTTGTTTGTTTTTGTTCTATACAAAAGCAAATTGTTGTGAAAAACTTTGCAATTTTTGCTTATAAGCATGGCAGCTCTACAAGGTTTAAACCACCGTATAAATTTGTATGAGCAGTACGTCTTTTTTTGATCTTGTAATATTGAGCTTCTTAACTACCTCTTGCATAAGAAACTATATTCATTGTGACCGAAAATCACCCACATTTCGATTAATATTTAAATATTTACGAATCTTTAAACTTTTCATTGAAGAAATTAAATAATTTTCCCTTTTTTAACACAAAATAAATTTTTATTTACATTTAGTTTTTCTACTTTTACCGCCAGTTTTCACTCTGTATATCTGTTGCTTCTTACACATTTGATTCGCAAAACATTATAACATTTTTTTTCTCCCTCTAAATTGGCCAGTAATGTTGCTGCTATGCGCGTTTGTCAAACGTCAAAGGTTTATATTCTGTGTGTTCGGTGGTTTAAACTCCCACTCAAAAAATGAAATTTCAGTTAACGAAAGATTAAATTTAACTGGAGATTATCTTAAACTTGAGTTTAAACTCGCATTCAAAAAATGGCCCTTAAAAGCAAATATGGCAACGTTTTTCACAACAATTTGCTTTTGTATAGAACAAAAGCAGCTGAATACGATTGATCATTAATTAAAAAAAATAATAAATAATTTAAGAATGTCTATTGTCAATTTAAGTTTTATATAATTCATAATCACTTAAATATTTGTCTTAATCGGATTTCTCTCACATAAAAACTTTTTTTGAAATAAGATTTGTCAACTACTTTTGAAAGTTAATCTTAAGTTTAAACCACCAACATTGGTGTCAAAGGTAGTCGAAAAATTGTATTTAAAAAACGTTGGTGGTTTAAACTTAAGATTAAGGCATTAAACGTGAGATTAAGTAAACTTAAAAACTCTATTCGAAGATTAAAGTTATCTTAATCGTTAATCTCAAACTCAGAAAATGGTCCTTAGACTACAATGTGACGAATATATAAACGTGCATTCACGTTTAAAATTTTTTTATAACTACGAAGTCAATTAAATCGTGGATTTTATTAATTCTTGCAAGCTAATAAATTAGTTCCCTACTTGAGACTGAATGAGAAAGTAATCTTTGAACTGATATTTGAGATAAAGTTTTAATGCAGTAGATGTTTATTTTTCAATTTTATTACTAGACAGTGTTTGATTGTTTTATGAACAGTAATAGTTCCTATTAGTAGATTTATTTCGAATTTAAGCTTATACCATGTTATAAGAAAAAAATAATATTTTCCAAGTTTACGCCATCAAATCTCAGAACATATAGGTTTGAATAAAATGTTTATGTACACCGTTTAAAAGGCTAATCTCTCCCCTTTCTAAAAAACTTTGAATTTTTAAAATAGGTTCAAACATATTTGGGTAATCAATAATTTTGTGTGAAAAGATCAAAAAGCCGTTTTAGTCAAACAAAACAACTTTTTTAACTTTTCCTTTCAAGAAATTAAAAAATATTGGCTACTTTCAGCAAGAAAAAATATAAAATAAAATATTTAGCTACTTAACTACCTCTTGCACAAGAAACTATATTCATTGTGACCGAAAATCACCCACATTTCGATTAATATTTAAATATTTACGAATCTTTTAACTTTTAATTGAAGAAATTAAAAAATATTCCAAATTTTCCCTTTTTTAACACAAAATAAATGTTTATTTACATTTAATTTTTCTACTTTAACCGCCAGTTTTCACTCTGTATATCTGTTGCTTCTAACATATTTGATTCGCAAAACATTATAACATTTTTTTTCTCCCTCTAAATTCGCTAGTAATGTTGCTGCTATGAGCGTTTGTCAAACGTCAAAGGTTTCTATACTGTTTATACGGTGCTGTTCAGGGCCAGGTGTCACGATAGTCTGGTTGGAAGTTTATTATACTACGAGTTTCGAGATTTTTGAGCCGTTACTCACTTTTTTTCTCTAATGTAATTTTTTTATATTTGAATTTTATTTATTTTTGACTTTAATATTAATGAATTTGATAACGTTTAAAAAATATGAACATCCCCACTATTAAGTGTTAATTTTAAGGTCAGTAAGTAAGTAAATTACAATGATAAATCAGCAGCAAAGTTGCCGAATTACTTACACTGGAATATTTGGCCAATTCACACGACTTTGTATTGTGTATGTTGTATTAAATACACTTTTTGTTTGTGAACGCTCAATGCTATGCTGTATTGTGTGTTTCGTATTCAAAAAACGATAAGAAGAAGACCAGTATTCATAATTTGATTTTCAAGCAACTAAATGAAAAAATATGGAAAAGAGTAAATTAAATAATCATCTGTGCGAACAATTGTAATTTTTAAATGTTAATTGTTGTTACATTGAAAATATTTTTTTCCTTCTTGATTACTGGCATTTACATAAACTGATAGCACGAAACCAATACAACTTCCAAAAACATGAAAAAAAGTGTATAAGTGTATCGGATTTTTATAAGAAAATTATCAACAACAATCATACACTGTTGTATATTCGTCCAACAATACTATGAATACAACGATTGTTTTATAATAAAGCAGAAATAAATTAATAAAATAAATATAAAAACTTTTATTCTTTATACAAACTTTTACTTCAAATTCATGAAATTGCTAAAATGTATTGGGGTACCAAGACTTTTGCTGTACACTGTATATATATATTTCTTCCACAACATCGTGGACCACTGCACAACAGACAATACATCGTCGGAAAAATAAACTAGGAAGGATTCTGCACAGATTCATAGATTACCCTGGGAAGTGGCTTCAACTCAGATTAGGTAAAGTGTATTTAATTCGTGTCTTAATTTTGTTCATTACGCAAAATTAAGAGATTTGTGACATTTCTTAAAAAATTAGCTCAATTTTTAAGTCGCATACAAGACTTATTTTACACTTTAATTCCTGAAAAAAAATTTATTTATAATATTTATGTTTATAGTTATACAAATCGCGTTGTTGTTGCCGTCCTAAACGTACACACAAATGAATATATAAATTACTCTGAACATTTTCCTAGGACAAATAATAGACTTCACTTGATACAGCGAAATCTAAACCATCTGCTGACAAATGTCTATTTTCCAAATTTGTTCAGCATAGTATCAACAATTGACCTTCATTTGCTAGTAAGTCAAAGATTTGACTTCATCAAATAATAACTACACTGTCATAGTTTTGACAGCAGTATTCAGTGTAAGAAGTAATTCTGGTAAAAAGAGATGTTGGTTTCGTTTCCGAAATTTCGTATTAACTAAACTGTCACGTCGAGGATTAACTCTACTCAGTTTAATGGCAACAAAGATTATCCAAAAATGGCATAATGAGATAAATGTATCACGATTTCTCGAAAGAATATTTGATTTGAGCCATGTGTCGTTCTCAGACGGTATGCCAGATTCTCTTCATTATTTTATTTCTTTTCGACGTCAAAGTACAACTACTTCTAATAGTTTTAGATTCTTAATGTCACTTAACGATCTCTAATAGGTTTGGTCCTACTGCTAAACACAATATAAACAGTAACGAAACGCGATTCGACAGCGCATAGGCCAAACGTGAAAGGGACAGCAAATATTACCAAAAAATATTTCTGTCCTTCTCTGATTGTAACTCTGTTTTGTTTATGTTTTTTTTTTTAGTTTTCGGGGTGGGTTTTTTATATTGGCGAGAGTTAATAAAAAATTTAATTTTTGTCTAAAATAATAAATAAATAATAAAAACAACTAATAACAATAACAATTTTTTTACTTTTTCTTTCAAGAAATTAAAAAATATTGGCAACTTTCAGCAAGAAACACTTTTTATGAGCAGTATGTCTTATTTTGATCTTGTAATATTTAGGTTCTTAATTACCTCTTGCACAAGAAACTATATTCATTGTGACCGAAAATCACACACATTTCTATTAATATTTAAATATTTAAGAATCTTTAAACTTTTCATTGAAGAAATTAAAAAATATTCACAATTTTCCCTTTTTTAACACAAAATAAATGTTTGTTTACATTTAGTTTTTCTACTTTAACCGTCAGTTTTCACTCTGTATATCTGTGAAAAACGATTCCGATTTTGCTAAAGCTTTAGACATACATTAGAGTCCGAAGAATGTTTCATTAAAGTCCCATTCAAACTACTTTTATAGCATATATCCAAATACAATGCGAGCATATTAGTATTAGAAGTTCTGAGTCTGGCATAGTTACTGCCCGACTACTTATAGTAAAATCTAGTTATACAAATCTACTTATACTTCCGAGACTTGAGCTGTATGTTGCACGCCTTTTAGCCAAGTTATGAAATCGATCAGGTCTTTCATAACAAATTCAGAAATAACTCTTCATTGAATAAAGATGCATCCATTCTCACTAACTCCTTTCGTATCAATTTTATTTATCTTCAGAGTTTTTGCCAGAAATCTACTGAGAGGAAGTCACCGAAGAAATATTTTCATATTTCGTCTTGCTGGAGATGTCTGACCTGTGAAATATTTATTAAAAAATTCAATTGAATGTCATAATCTAGGTCGTTCGTTTGTTCTTAGTAAGCATAAATAAATGGAGGTCGTTTGTTTGTTGCCCCCCGAGATTCAAGGTGTTTGTGATTGTTAATTGATTTGTCTGGTAATTATATTACAATATTCGCTGGATATAAGCGCTTTAAAAATGCTTGCATGATAGTGCTTATAAGCGGAGAATTCTTATATCGAAATCCCGCAACTGAGAGTAAATATCCTCGCATAATTCAAGCTGATCGAATTGTATTTGTTTCATTAACAGCACTAATTTCGGAGAGGGCTTTAATTATCTTTTAGAACTCGTGTCACTTCGAGATGATCTTTGTAGCACACGCTACCTATACTCCTTAACGGAAAGAAATATTAAATGATAATAAAACATATTCTAATAATTCTGCTTTCGAGAGTTTTGACCTGGAAAATAATTTCATAAAATTAACGATCAAGTAATTAATTCCTTATATCTTGGTGTTATGTGTTTAATGGTTTCGTGATGGCGTAATGTGTATTGGATGGATGTTATGACGTCGAATTTTTTTAGTACGTCATTGTTGTTATAGTTTGCAGTAGGCAGAGTCAGGTAGTCTCAATTGGTCGTAACGACAGGTTGAATGTGAAGTGATCAGTGAGTTAGGACAAAGTGGTTGCTTTAAGGTTCTCGGAATTATATGATCGCTGCATGAATTCAGTCTGACTGAGTCAGATATTCCTGATGACATTTAAAAACTTGCGATATTCCTGATGTCATTTAACAATTTCATAATGTCTAGTCTAGTCTGTGGGTGACTATGATTTGGTATCTTGCAGGCATCTAGGAACTGTTTTGTTAGGAGGAATTGCGAAACCTTAATGCCAGTATCTTTGTGTCCTCATTTTGCTATTATCTCTCTCAGAGCCTTGAGGACCATGTTCCTGCTTTTCACCTTTCTGCTAATATACGACGTATGTGATGAAAAAGGAATATTAAGGTGTTTTTTCAATTCCTTTGTCTAAAACGTGAATCAAATAGCTGTTGACTTTGAGGAGTAAAGTTTGAGATTCCTAACTTCAAAATATTTGTATTTATTTTATTTATTTTAATAGTGTTAAATAAAGTAGTTTTCTTCTCTTCATAATTAATTTTTCTTATGCATATATACGAGGTGTGATCAAAAAATAACCGTTAGTGAGTTACGTATGTTCGATTTTCGCATTTTTTTGGTACACATGTCTGTTATATATGTTGACAATATCAGCCATTTCGGATTGTCAGTTTGTGTTTGGCAGATAAAAAGGTTGTTAATCGAAAAAAATATGCTTCCATTGGGATGATTCGGCTTTGGTTTCAAAGTCATAGCCATACACCCATGATTCGTCACCAGTTATGACCTTTTTGAGCAAATCTGAATCGTCGTTGATCGTCGCGAACATCTCCTGAGCGATGTCCATGCGACGTTGTTTTTGCTCAAAATTTAACAATTTTGAAACAATCTTCGTATTCAGTACTTCCTTTTAAAAAAACCGCTTTTTTCCCAATCTTTTTGCACATACAGTCGAATGTTGACTAAATTTTAGCTTTTTGTCTATTATGAACCCTAGAAATTTTATACGTTAGACTATGTCTATTACCGCGTCATTAATTTTAAATAGATCGTCCGTATTTATATTTATTTCTATTTTGCTTAATTTGAAATCAAGAAATATTGCCACCACTTTCTTAGTACTTCTTATATTATCACTTACTTGTTACATAGTTTCACAAGAATAGTTTTTACTAAATTCCGATATTCAACATCTTCAACTACAGCTAAGCCAATTAGAATTTCGATGCCCTTACGAAATTGAAATTATTGGTTCGTACGGGTCAGACGTAATATGCTGAAAATAGTGAAGTCTTGTGCGCAGGTGCATCTTTTAGTCACTCTGGTCAGTTGGTGGTACTTAGACTGTTGCGCTGTTAACAGGTGGAAAATATATATTGGTCAGTTCAATTTCCTACGTACTGACATGCACATTTCTTCCCAGCATGTGTCGGTTATGATTCCACGTAGTTGTGAATACTGTGCTTTGGAATGTGACCAAGTGGGGCCTGACCATGTGTAAGAGTTGTGGGAGACATACAGCGTGTACTAGATGAGAGGGGTGTGGTGTTGGGTTCTGTAGCTTGTCGGTAAGTGGGACTGAGCTTGAACAGCGGGTGAGGAAAAGTTAGTATTTCAATTACGCTACGAGCGCAAGGTGGAACAGAGGTTCATGTAGCTGCTTGGACAAGTGTAATGTTAGATCTTACAGTATTGCCGCATAAGTGTTGTTGGATTCCAGCCTGGAGAGAGGATTCGTTAGGAGATTGGCATATTTTCCTGACTCTGGAAAAATTTTCTTGTAGGACAGCTGGCAATCTTGCAGAGTGGTATTCATTGTTGCCATGAGATCGAAGGAGTAAAGAATCGTAATGGTTCATAATGCAATAAATGTTTAATCCAGTTTATGATTACATTACAAATAGACGCCAAATTTTTAATGTTAGTTCATTTAGAAAAATGCTCAAATAATAATATTACACTCACTACAAATAAATGAGTACAACAATTTAAAAACGTAAATAATTAAATTGTGTTTTTTATTTTATTATTAAATTTTAATATTCTTTTAATATAATTCTCTTCGGCTATATTATTATGTTTCTAACTAATATAAATTTTGCTTCAATTTTGAAAGAATTTTAATTTTTAAGATAACGAAAATCACTGCTTACTAAATTGGAAATATTTATGTTTTTCGTTACAGCGTACAAGTTTTATAAAAAATCAGATAGTGGAACCTCCCGTCAACTTTTCCGATTTTCATTACTTCATCTACCTCTCTTAATGTTATTGTTGTTATTAAACAAAAAGCGATGGTTCACTACGGAGACCCCAGAATTAGGTACACTAAACCCCAAAAAGTTAAAGGATGTTGCTAATAAAAGCTGTACTGAAAAAAATGAGGAAAATAGCTCACAACTTACCAGCTTTAATCAAATGTTGCCAATACATTGATCAAAAACGTATTTTGAAAAGTTTTGCCTAACAAAAAAGATTTATCAATTATTTAGTAAAGATGTACAAAATTTCTGAGATTTTTTCAGATGTGTAAACTGTTAATGCATAACCAAAACGAAATAATAAATAGTATGTCTCACACGTAAAGCAGATACATGATTGAATTAAAATTAAATTATTTAAATTTCGGTATAAAATTATTTGTCATCTCCTTATTTGTTTGTATAAGAAATCTAACAACAGATTCCATAGTTCTCGATTTAAAGTAAGTTGGCGTTCACGTCATAGTATATCAAAAATAAATTATGTATAGTATTGGGTAATTTTGCAGTATATACGAGTACATATTTATTAAAATTTTGGAATAAGCCAATAAATAATAGGGCGAAATTAAAAAGTTATAATTTGGGCATCCCAAGGTAAGTTCGTTTTTAAACCAAAAAATAAATAATTGTTAAATGTCCATAAAATTGCCGTAATATCAATATTTATAATTTATCTTATGATTTAAAAATATAAAAAAATATTTTATAAATACATTTATTTCTCTAATAATTTATTTATAATTAGTGTCAAATATATACTTATTCAATTAATGATGGAAGAAGGGTCCATAACCAAGTAGCAGAGATATTCATTTTGTTTGATAGCGATTCACAACAGTTTAGTGAATTTTTGTGGGTATTGTAAATAATTGAAATAGGTGATATACCCCAATTTTGAATGCATAAAATAAAAAATGTATACGCTTACTCTTCTAAAGCACAAACCAGAATGAATCGTGTGTTCTTTATTTAAATTACGCTCCGCCTATCTTTAAAAGGGATGATGCACAATATTGATTTATATAAAAGAGAACAAACATGTACAGAGAGAGCAAAAAGTTAAATATTCTTAAACTAACATAACATATCATACATACATACAGCTTGAATTATGTTACGTAAAAAACGGGGATGACAGTGTTATTCAACACATATTCTTCCTTATCCAAAACCATATTCCAGTATACACCCTCTTCAGGTCGAACCACTTTTGGACATTTGGACAATATTGGACCCAAATTTCTATTAACACTTTCCACCTGTACGTTGCCACCTTTACCTGTCGGACGCCGTGTTCCTTAAGAAAATTCTGGAACTCCGCTGAAATAAGTGTCGTTTACCTGTCTCTCACAATATATCTCGGACTGTAAGCCCTAAAATGATCCCTTAGATGTCCAACAATCTCTCTAATTACCGTAGCCTTGTAGCGTAAAGTCTCACAAACTTAGCAGAAGCATCTATAACATTCAATATATGCTTCAAACTTCTCCCATTATCGACTGGCCCATAGTGATCGATGTACACTACATCAAATGGAGTGGTGGATTTGGGGATGACTGCACCACTTCGTCGTGGTACTTGTAAAACACGTGCCTTTCAGTCGCCTTCGGTACAGAAAACAACCCCCAATCATCCTTGTTCGTCTTCCTATAGAGAACAGCATTCGTCATTTCGAACATTTTACGTTGTTTCGTTTGAAGACTGTCCTGTAGACCCACTAACCTCAGATCCCTGTTGTGGCAAATAACTAGATTTTCCTCAATGGGTCCAAATGCTGCATCTGCGACCCTGGTCTATGTTCAAGTGCGTTATCATAATTCTGGAACTCCAGGCTCTACATTCCTATTCCCGTGTTCATATCATTCCTGTTAAGAGTCATTGTCAACGAATTGCAGTCGGTAGCTATTTTGAAAGTCTTTCTCAGCAGATAAGGTCTGTAACGTCTAAGAGCGTAAGGTATGACGAGCGTCTCCAACTCGAAGCTATGGTACCTTGATTCTAAATCACTGCCTTCGAACACGTATCGTCTGCTCTTATGCTATTCCCATTGATCTCATAACCTAAGTATTTAACGTTAGTCATAAAAACTTCGCATTTGTCCAGTCTCAGTTCCAACTTGTTCCTCATCAACTGCTCGAACACTACCCAAATTTTCCAAATGCTCCTTAATATCCTTGGTTGCAATCATTATGTCATCCATGTAATCTATCAGCTATTCATCCCTTTCCATATCCGCAAAGACCCTGTTAACAAAACGCTAAAAGACCGACGGGGCGTTTTCATCCCGAGCAGCATCTTCAAAAAGTCATATTGGCCGAGCAATATAGTTTTTCCACCAGACGGTCCTACAATTTTCCAATGAGAGGTATAGGGTAATTATGTTTCGGTGTCATTTTGTTCAAAGTTCTGTAGACCACACACGTACGCAGTTCGCCTCTCTTCTCAACTAGCTCTTTAGGTGACGCATATTCGGACTCACTTGGTCTTATACAACCCGCCCTCAGTCGTCATCAGTTATCTTTTTGTCATACGATAATCTTCTAGGTCTGCAACTAAATGACTGTGCCTATTCCAAGTTCAGTTTGACCTTACATTTTGATTCAGGTTCACCTGAGAGCTTGGACTGCAGATAAATGTTCAAAAATAATCTATCCAGATTTCTTCTAACATCCTAACCTCTTCACCAATCCTCAGATCTACAGTGCAAGTATCCTCTCAGTCAATAGACACAATTGCCCTTTCAAAATCTCCGCCCTCTGTGAAATAATCTTCACTAACACACATCTTCTCCACTTTCCACACAGTTTACTGGCAGGACCCCCAGGCATTTTATATAACAACTAGCTGTACCCTGCGCGTGTTGTTGCGCCACCAACTAAAATAAATTTGAAGGAAAATATCAATTTTAATAAAATATCAATCAAATATCAAATTAATTTTTAATCATTTTGTTGATTTTGTTTCCCGTTGTCCAGATGATTTAGACAAACAGGCCTAAGTAGTACGCATTCGACCAGTTTCGAATTTCACTTCTCGTTGTTCAAGTGATTCATACCAACGGGTCTCAGCGGCATGTACTCGAAGAATTTCCAGCCTCAATGCTAGTTGCCCGTCTGATTCTGAGGCTCGTAATGGTCTTTTCTTCCGTGCTCGAGGTGTAGGTCGACCAATTGCTTGCCGCTTTGGAGGCATAATTGCACGAGACGACGTGAAAAATGTGTTAAATTTATTAGAATCTCACAATGTACCCAATCCAATTGAACCCAACAGCATTTTTAAAAATTTTGCAAAATTAAAATGTTTCAAATTTTACGGGAATGAGTTATACTAAGGACCATTATTACAACTTGGCGGTAACTAAAGGCTGGATTTTAACGACAAATAAATTGTTTTTCGTTATTATGACTATCCAATAAGATAGAAGTGATCGTTAAGCTAAAGGGAGGATCATCCTACCTTTAACATTCAAAGGTCACTTTATGTTTGAACTTGCCATATTATATATTATTTTCAATAAGGCAACTTCAAATTTAAACAAAATGAGAATATTCAACAAAAAACGAAGCCAGCGGTTGCCACTGCGTTAAAAAAACTTTTATAATTGAGCAGTTTTATCGACATTGCTCCGGAACTGCCATATTTTTGAAAAATTTTATCTGTAAGTTGTAATAACGAAAATAAGTTAAGGGTAACTTTCCAGTTCCCTTTAGCTAAAGGTGCCTTTAACTAACCCCAAGTTTAACGACAAGTTGTAATAATGGCCCTAAATGTTATTAAAATCATAAAGGATAAATTCTAAAATGTTTGGTATTTGCCTGATTAACACATGATCAAATGCATAGTTTACGATTCAATTCATTTTGAATAATTCTTATTGGCGCCATCTATAGGAAATTAATCGCACCAACTTAGAAACATCCGTCGTCTTATACGCAACAACTTTGCTAAAGATTATATCATGATCAAATGCACAGTTTACGACTTAATTCGTTTTGAGTAATTTTTAGTGACGCCACCTGTCTTAAATTGGGCATACCATATTATTGTAAAAGTTCATAACGTGATCAAATGTACAGTTTACGATGTATTTCATTTTTAGTAATTTTCAGTGGCGCTACCTGTCGGAAATTGGTCATACCAACTTAGAAACCTTCCCCGGCTCATGCGCAGCAACTTTGCTGAAGATCATAGCATGTTCAAATGCATAGTTTACGATTCTATTAATTACATACAAACAAATATTTATTTTTATATATATAGATAGAAGATATTGTTACGTTTTTACCTTTTTAAAAACGTTTCACACGCAACGCGTCTTCACACAAGACTGAATGAATTCTTCCCACTCGTTGACTGCTTTGTCTTGCCTTTTTATATGCCCACATAAACAATCTGATGAATGTTCTTGAAAACGAATGTTCGTGTCTTCGCTTTCTCGAGATCTCTATCGTTGTTTTGTTGTTATTTGTGTATTTTGTTTACGTTGTTTGTTGTTACTTTCTTGCTTACTTGTATATCCCCTTTTCTTTCAACTGCTGTTGTTGTTTCTTTTGTTTTTGTTTTAATGTTAAACGGTGGAGTGTTTCCATTTTCGTAACAATATTTTTCACAATTACTATCAAAAAGTTTCTGCCAGCAATCTGCTGATAGGAAGACTACTAGACTGCGGCGTATACTTAATTTTCGATAACGGAACATATTACAACAAACATGTTCAATTGTAGTAGTAAATAAACGTTCGGTAAGCAAATAAATCAAGTATGATTCGTGGTACCTATGGTTGTTTTTTTTTGTCCTGAGCCGGAGGTGGGAATCTTCTAAAGACACTTTTGTTCCAACAAAAGAGTGCACTATTCGCCATCACTGGTGCCTACGTACTAAACCCACCCCCTACACACTTCAACCACTCTCCCCCCGCCGGACTGCCGTAAAGTATTACTTCGCGGAGGGCTGGTTAGCTTGAAAGCTTTATCACATTAAGTAAAATTTCGCCTCCGTTCCTCCAGTCTTCGGAGTTCTAGTATAACTTCAGCCATTCTCTGACTATATTGACTCCATAGAATCCTACAATTCAACAGCTCTTCCATTAGCCGGTTTGGTCCTAAACTCGTTTCTCTGGGCCATCTAAATCTGAGGCAGCCTGTTAGGATATGCTCCGCATCTTCCTCCTCGTCTACACAGTTTGGGCATATAGGGGAAGTGTCATGACGAAATCTGTGCAGGTACTTCCTGAAGTACCCATGACCAGTTAGGAACTGGGTCACGTAGTAGTTCAGCTCGCAATGTTTGTTCTTCATCCAAAGGGTTACATCAGGGCCAAGGCGAAATGTCCATCTTCCCTTTAAACTGCTCTCCCATCGTAACTGCCATTTGTACATGGAAGTCCTTCGTTCCTCGGCTTTTATAGCTGATATTTGTCCCGGGTACTCGAGACGGCGAAGGTATATCCTACTCATCTCATCCGCCAATATGTCTATTGGTATTGTCTTTGCCAATACCAATACCGCTTCATCAGACACTGTCCTGGAGCCACTTATCCGTCTAATCGAGCTTAGACGATACACCGAGGACAGTATCCTCCTTGTCGGCCCCACGGAGAGTGCCTCCGACCATATTCACAAGCATACAGCATTATCGACGTTGCTACCGCCGAAATTATCCTCCTTTTGAATGGACCTGGTCCTCCAATATTTGGCATCGTCCTCGCCAGTGCTCCCTGTGTTACAGATGCTTTTTCGCCGATGTATTTCACGTGCCCCTTGAAGTTCAACCTGTCGTTGATAATCACTCCCAAGTATTTTATAGCCCTCTTCGATTCGATCCTTGTGCCTCCAACGGTCACTTCCATCTTCTCCGCTATCTTCTGGCCGCTTATCAAGACGGCCTCCGTTTTATGTGCAGCAAGTGTCAAGCCTGCCTCATCCAGCCATGCTCCAACATTTCGAATCGCTGTATTCGTTTTCTCCTCTATTTCCCTTAACGCCTTAGCTATCGAGACTTTGGTAATGTCATCTGCAAAGCCCACAATTGTAGTCCCGTGTGGCAATCGCAGTCGAAGTACTCCATCGTACATAATGTTCCATAGTAGTGGCCCAAGTACAGAGCCCTGCGGGACACCCGCCGTCACTACGTATTCCTGCTCTCCTTCATCTGTTAGGTATATTACCTTCCTGTCCTGAAAGTAATAGTTCAGAAACTCCATTAAGTATGGCGGCGTAGCCATGTGACAACCGCGCAGTATTTCTTGGCGCCAAATCTCCCTCTTTCGCCCTCTATTGCATCTCTTGCAATGTCGACCACCCTCCTTATCGCGTCAATAGTGGACCGTCCTTTCCTAAATCCGTATTGCAGGTCCGAAAGAGCTCCTCCTGCCTCGGCACACGCCAGTAGTCGATTGTATATTATCCTCTCCAGTATTTTTCCCATCGTGTCAAGTAGGCATATGGGCCGATACGACGATGGTTCCCCTGGTAGTTTGTCAGGTTTTGGAATGAGAACCAATTTATGCTTCTTCCATCTATGTGGAAAAACACCCCCGACGAAGCACTTGCGGAACACCTTGGCGAAGCCCGATAGTCTGAGCTGGATAGCCGCCTTAAGTGCTCCATTTGGGATTCCATCTGGCCCCGGTGTTTTCCTATTCCAGTGCATGCTGCGAGTACCTCCTCTCCTGTTACCTCGGGTATGGTATGAGTGGCCTCCGGCTCCCTACTTATAAAAGTGTAGGCCTGGCCCCGTGGGAATAATGTGCTAATAATCTCCCGTAGCAAAACGACAACCTAGTTTAGGCTGTTCCCGAGCAGTGATTCTTTTGCAGACGACTTTGTACGCCGTGCCAAAAAGATTGACATTAGCTTCATGGCATATCCGCTGAAAGGATAGTTTCTTGCTCCTTTTAATGACTCTTCTAAGTTGATGCTTTAGATCCCCATGTCGGTCTTCCTCTCGTGCGCTGGGCCCGTCTTCTCGCACCAAAACATGCCGACCGCAGATTTCGAATCTCGTCATTCCACCAGTAGCAGGGGGCACGTCCCCTACACACAGTCCGCCTAGGCATAGCAGCATCACACGCAGTGTTGAGAATTTCGTATACGCCGCTCACTAATTCCTCGACCGTGCTGTCAGTCTTATGAAAAGACGATAACATCAATCTATACGTCTCCTCGTCAAAGCGGGAGTCCTTCCATTTGGGTCCCGTAAATTTCGGCAATCCGTCTCCTCTCGTGTTGCGCCCAGTAACCGTCATCACAATTGCCTGATGGTCAATATTCGTGAAGTCCTCAGTTAGCCGCTACGCGGCCCGCGAAACAAGGCCATCGCTCACAAACGACAAATATATTATCGAGATCGATCCAGCTCTCCTAAATGTACTTCCTCTTCCGTCATTCATCAGCGCCACAGGAAGGAAAGCGAACGTAGATCTACTATCTGGCGTTAGTATATCTACTACGTCATTCGGTCGCCCAAGCGTTAAAGTCTCCTCCAATAATAACGGGGTTGTACAAGCACACGTGTGACGCCTGCCTCTCCAGCATATGTTGGAACTCATCCATTGACCACCTCGGAGGGGGGCGTTACAGCTGTAGATGAAAACTCCCTTTATCCTGGCCATAACGAAACCAATGTCCTGCGCATAGGTTTGCTGGAAGGGTAATGAACCACAAATCCATATAGCCTCAGTACTAGATCAGTCCGTGATCGAAGTACTATTCCTCGGTACCCTATAAGCTTCGCTTATGATTGCGACATCGATATTCTCCTCCTTTACCCTCTGGACCAATAGGTCCTGGGCAGCTTCGCAATGGTTCAGATTAATTTATATTAACCTCATCTCCTAGAACGTGATCTAAGAGCGCTCAAATATTGCGGACATTTTCCACTCCCCGCGATATGGTTGGTGGATTTCGGGTCGCCCACTTTGCAGAACATGCAAAGAGTTTCCCTTTCGCAATTTTTCGCAATATGCCCCTCCTGTCCGCACTTACGGCAAGTTCCTGAGCGGTCAACACTTCTCCTGCACTGACGAGCCATATGGCCAAACTGCAAGCACCTGAAGTATTTCGTCGGTATGTTCCTCTCGCGAATCCTGCATACGACCCAGCCGATCCTAATTCTACCTTCCTTCAGGAGAATAGCTGAAGCGTCTGCGTTAAAGCTTACTGTGGCAGTTTGCGTCCCACCATATGCCCTCCCAAGGGCAACTACGTCGGGCTTACAGAAAATCTCGAGGCCTGCAATCTTCCGTATAGCCTGTATATTTGCTCTTTCCAAACGGGTTTATATCCCGATTTCGCACCGGAGACCTCGGTATTTTCGAGCTCTGCCCAAAAGCATTTAGCTCCAAGGCATTCATCTCACATGAATTCGTCGATTTATTCGTAGTTCTATTTTTGCTCATCATTGTACCTAAGGTTGTATAAATTTACGTATGTACATATTCATATACATTTACATGCATATACACGATAGATGTATTCCCAAAAAACTCGTGTAAAAAACCGTTTAAAACGAGAATTAGGTGAAAACAGTTTAAAAAAATTCTTAGAATTTACTTATGAATTTATTTAGTGCTTAAACATTTTAATTAATATATTAAAAGAAATTGTTGATTTTTATCCAGGAGAATTAAAAGACGATGTTTCACGTTTGAATAGTTTATTATGACTAAAGAACAAATGGTTTCTCTATAGCTTCTTCTAATGAGTTGTCATCAAATACTCCACATGTAAGTG
The DNA here is from genome assembly GCA_936449025.2 of Sarcophaga subvicina. Lineage (NCBI taxonomy): Eukaryota > Metazoa > Arthropoda > Insecta > Diptera > Sarcophagidae > Sarcophaga > Sarcophaga subvicina. Next base: position 59,828,411 of record OW388082.2, on the reverse strand, counting down.
AAGATGATGGTTTTGGGGATGGATTCTTTCCAATTGCGCCGCCCACAATCCAACATAATACCGTATTTTGCAAGGTTGGTAGTTTGTCGGCCAGATGTATTGTTCCATGTTGAACTAATTTGTAATAGCAAGCAGCAAATCTACCTTTTCCTGCTGATAAAAATGAGGATCAGCCAGCTGTATATTTTTTGGAATATCCCACGTTGAAGGGTCGATGTACTGGCTGGGTTGAGCAGGAATTATGCTTGGTAGGACATAAGGGTCTACATTCGCAGAGAAATTATGATCTATGGATTTCATATTGATATTAACACGATATTGAGATTTTCTTTGTATTTCACCAATGCCATTAAGACAAAGTGATGTTGCCAATGGTGAGATGGATAATTTTTGACAAAGACGTTTTGATACAATGTTAACTTGGAGCCGGAATCTAACACTGCTCTAAATTCATCGGAGGCACCATTTGAGGCTGTTATTATAGCTTTTGCTGTTGCTAGCAGAACGTAACCTTTGCTCCCTACAGCGTCGTTAGTTTTTGTCGATGTAGCTGCTACGACCCTTGAAGGATTTGGAGTTGAGAAGCCTGGGCGGTCCGCAAAGGTGGTGTTCGGGGATATAGTCGCGTTGGCTATAGGTTGCTTTTGTTGAGTGCCTAATGCCCCTTAGCCTTTTTGAGATTTGTTCCCTTTTTGTAAGTGGAGTAACGTATTGTGTTTTTTGGCACACTTTCGGCAACTACCATGATTGCATGATTTTGAATCATGGTCATTTCCGAAGCAGTTGACATATAAGTTGTGTTGTTGGACCCAACGCAGTCGCTCTATTTCTGATAATTGAAGGAATTTGCTACAGTGGTATAATTTATGGTCACTGGTGGCATAATGCGCATTTGCCATTATTGTTGGATGTTATTAGTGCTGACACTGCTTTGTGTGCTGCTTTTTCTTTTGTGGAAATTGCCTCCATTGATTGGAATTGACGCTCGAGAAATGATAAAAAATCGGTTATGGTTGGTATGTCTCTTGGGTTAGTTAATGACTGCATTTATCGGATATGTGTGTTCCTGTCAAGTTTTTTAATCATTAGTTGTATGAGCAACGCCTCCCATGAGGAAGTTGCAATTCCCAAATTGTTTAATGCCAATAGACACTCTTTTGTGGTGTCATGGAATTCTTTGATCGATTGGGCAGATGATGATATAGACTGCTGATTGAGTATTTTTTCTACCAAATTAGCTACCAAAATTCTTTTGTTGTTGTAACGCTCCTGTAACGTTTTCCGAGCCGTTATGTAATTTACTTCGGATAGAGGAAATTGACTTATTAAATGCTAGGCTTCTCCTGACAAGTTGCTCTTTAAATACCAAATTTTTTGAATTGATGGAATTGATTGTTTGTCTACCATTTCAGAGAATAAGTCATAAAATTGTCGCCATTTCAAATAACCGCCATTATGTATGGTTAATTTTGGTAAATTTAGGGCACCACTAGCGTTTGTGACGGGTTCTGCAGACGTAGTTTGTGTAGTGGAATTCTGTCGCAGTCTGTCAGCTCTAACAGATAGATTGACCAATTTTTGTTGCATTAGGTCATGTACACTATCGTATTCCACTTGATCTAGACCATAAGCCGATGGGTTTGTTAATTGATCAAGAGCTTCATCAATGCTCAATTTGATCCCATAATCTTTTGATGGTATTTATATTTAAATCAAAGTACTGCAGGGGCTGATTATCTGTGTCTATCAATCCCCTTAGTAGCCGATTGAGAGTTGTTATACGAGCTCTCAGCCTGCGTAGAACCCCAACGCTTGTAGACTCTCTTGTAGGCAAATTATCTTGTTCGGGTTTTTTTGATATTTTAATTTCCTCAATTTTTTGTTTGAGGCGAGCAGTTTCAGTTTTAAATATTTCGATGTAATCAGAGACTAAGTTTCCGATTTTATCATAGTAACCTTCTGAAAAATATTCAGATTTCATTGGATCGTCGCACACCTCTCGTATCTTGGAATCTGTTTCCTGGAATTGGTCCCATGATTCCTGAAGGCGTCGTGATCGTTCCTCAAAGTAGCTAACTTTTGTTTTCCTGTCTACCGGGTCCTTTTTAAAATTTCGAACAATGCCCTGTATTGTTTCTCCAGTCTCTAACTGAAGATCCAGTAAACTTTTGATCGTATCCATATTGTATTGTAGTTTTAATGTAAAGTTGCGAGTGGTCTGCTGTATCCACTCGTTGTATGTAGCCCTGTGCTACTGAATTGGAATGATGTGAGTGGACTGTTGTATCCACTTGCTGTATGTAGCCCTGTGCTACTGAATTGGAATGATGTGAGTGAACTGTTGTATCCACTTGCTGTATGTAGCCCTGTGCTACTGAATTGGAATGATGTGAGTGGACTGTTGTATCCACTTGCTGTATGTAGCCCTGTGCTACTGAATTGTTGTTGTGGTCTTCAAAAATGTGCTTGGGTGAAGACTCTAGTCCGCGGAATCGCACTATTGATGAGTGTTGCTTCCTGAGACCAAAAAAATGTTGCCTGGTGGTTTCTAAGTCCTTACCACTGGTGGGGGGAACTTAGAAAAATGACTGGGTTCTTATCACGTCGGGGTCACCAAAGAATGTTTGGAGGGTTAATTAGTATGACTCAATTCAAACACATAAATTTGAACTGTACTAATTTTGATTTTGAGTTCTTACTTTCAAGCACTTGGAACTTGAACGTAATGGCATGCAATAATTAAAACAATTAAGTTTTTACTACTGCGCGAAAATTTAAATTTTATTGAGTTTTTATACTAAATCTATAATAACAATAATGCTGATACAATTCAAATTTAATTTTCTTGTCCCTGATATTGCATTTCTTACGTAACTACTGTTTTGTGAAATTAATAAGTTCATTGGCTGTGTGACCATGAACAACAAAAAAAATGTAAAGAAATTAATGCAAACAAAACAAAAATAGTTTTACTGCCAAATGAAACTTAATTCCAAACTTTGTCAACATAAAAAATTAAATAAAATGTATTTATAAATTTACACTGTAATAAAATAATTTTCGTCAACTTAAAATATGCAATAAAATAAAATGAAATAAAATAAGATAAACTAAAATAAAATAAAATATATTTATTGGCTTTAACAATGCTAAAAGAATAAAAATAACTGTTACAATCAAAAAGACAAAAGTAGAAAAGAACATTAAAATGGAAAATGAATAAACCTTATAATAAAGGGAAAAATATTAGTGTTGTCAGGGTTGTAGGTCAGGTTAGGTTAGGTTAGAGGACGTGTACTTGTCAATTAAGACAAGTGCAGTACCCGAAGGTCGAATTGACCCATTGTACAACGTCCTAGTTTCTCACACCACTTATGTTGTGTGTGCTAATTTTATACATGAGTGATGGGACCTACAGTTTAAAATCGACTCCGAACTAAAGATTTTTCTTTATTGAGAAACTTTTCATGGCAATTTTTATTTACTCAGAGTTTGTGCCAGAAATCTACTGAGAGGAAGTCGCCGAAAAAATACTTTTCGTATTTTGTCTTTGATGCCTGGCCTGGGCCAACACACTACCTACTAGACTACGGCGACTTCAGGGTTGTATTTAATATTCAATTTCATAACACTCTTCTTCAACACATTATTTTAAATAAAAAGTATACATAAATTCATAAATTTATAAAGCCTAAAGCCTCTACTAATTTCACGTGATTATTCTGAGATAAATTTTTTGTCAAAATATTAGAAATATATTCCAAATCAATTAACCCTTCTACAAAAACATTTCTAATATGGGGTTCTTAATTAAATGTAAAGCACCAAGGTTATTTCCATATATTAGAATCTTCTCTAGACAATAGATTTGCGCCTCACTTAGAATTTTTCTCAAGAATATTGCTTCCTTTGCTGCTGATAAAAGCGCCATATATTCGGCCTCGTGATACTCAAGGCTACTGTAGCTTGCTTCTTAGATTCCCATGAGAATACACTGCAACTTTCGATTTGTTGCATCGCCGTCATAATCAGCATCGGCGTAGCATACTAGTGGTTGTCCAGTTTTACGATATCTTAATTGATAATTTGCACTCTTAATCAAATACTTCAAACGTCTTCTTGCCGCTGCCATGTGTTCCCGGTGTGGATCCTTGTTCCTTTGGAATAATTTACATACCGAATGTAATATGTCAGGACGCGTACAGATCGCCAAATACATTAGGGAACCTATGAATTTTTGGCTTGATCATCATGCAGATATCATTATCACAAACAACTTGATATTTGGGCTCCAATGGAGTGGATACTGGACGGCACTCTTCCATTTGGTATTCACGTTCTCATTCGGTATAGACATGGCTGACTTTCGCATGGATGGAAACCAATTCCCCTTAATATTTCATCCAATTTCAGATTCCATTGACGGCTGGATTGCCTAAGTCCATATAAAGCCTTTTTCAATTTCAAAACTTTGTCGGGAAATCTTTCATATGTGAACTTCTCAGGCTGTGCCATGTATACTTCATCTGTCAATTCGCTATTTAGGTACGCCGTGGATACATCCATTTGATGTAGATGAAACCCGTATTCTGCTGCAAGGGCAATTGTCATTCTGACAGTTTCGTAGCGCACAATGGGTGAGAAAGTCTCTGTATAATTTATACCATAAGTTTGGGCGTAACCCTTAGCAACTAATCTCGCCTTAAAACGTTCGATATGGCCTTCCTTATTCCTCTTCACAGCAAACACCCCTTTGCATCCTACGATCTTCTAGCCTTGTAGCAACTTTGATAATTCCCACGTATCATTCTCAAGAAGAGCTTTATACTCCTCCTGCATCGCACTTAACCAATAATGAGAGTACTCACCCGATAAGGCCTCGTCCACAGTTTCAGGAATTTTAATATTGTCTGCACACATCAAATTTACAGTATTACACTGTATTTTCGGTCCTCCTGGTTGACCTGTAGGTAGTAATTTTGATCTTCCTGGCCCTTTCTGATTTTCACCTTTAGTACGAAATCTAACAAATTTTGTACCACTCATCAGGATCACGTTATTCTTCTTCAGCAGACTTGAATTCACTGTCACTTTGATCTTGGACTTCTTGAACAATATTTTCCTCAAGCGGTTCCATTTGCATGCTGAGGATTTCCTTATCTAATTTAGATTGCTCTGCCGGTTTATTCCCCTTCTCATCACCATCTTCAATAAAGTAAACATCTCGAGTAATTATTATCTTTCCCGTGCGTTTTCAAATAGACGATATGCTTTCGATGTTTCCGAATAACCAACCATGATGTATCCTCTTCCCCTTGGACGGAACTTGTGATGATGTGTCTTGTCCAATGCAATGGCCACGGAACCAAAAATTTTAAGATGTCGGACACTTGGTTTCCTATTGTACCATACTTCATATGTCATCATTCGGTCATGCAATGCTTTCGTCGGCTTTAGATTTCTCAAATAAGCCGGAGTGTTCACAGCTTCTGCTCACAAGGACTCATCAACCTCAGAATATACTAGCACTGCCCTGGCCATTTCAACTAACGTCCTATTAAAACGTTCAGCTACCCCGTTCTGTTGCGGTGGAGGGGAGGTACAGTTAGTTGTCGCTTAATGCCATTCAATTTCAAAAAATCATCAAAATGTTTTTGTTCTTCAAAAAATAAACAAAGACATACCGAGAATGATAATCGATAAACGTCAATATGTAGCGTGCACCACCAAAAGAATTTTTGTTTACCGGACCACAAATGTCCGTATGAATTATTTCCAATAATTCTGTTGCTCTGTTTTCGGAACTAGAGAATGGTTACTCTTCAAACAAGTAGTACAATTAACTTCCTTAGGAAATTGTAAATTCAGGCCATTAAATAAATTATTCCGCCAGAAAGATTCAAATGTCCGTAACGATTGTGCCATTTCATAACTTCACTCATATTTGCAGTCGTCATGAACAATGTGTTTTTCATCGCCTTATACAAAAACAAACCTCCTACCTAGCTTGCACATAACATTGTCTTTCCTTCTTCATCCATTATTGTGGGCTCTCTGCAATTAAATTTCAATTTTATTTGGTACAAACAACACATCATTTAACACAATGTTACATTCGTCAATACCAGTATCTCTGCCCTCTGCTTCAATTTTACTGTAGTCTGCAAGAGTGATCAGTTCTGTATGTGCTTCAAAAAAGTCTCGGTTACAGCATAAATGAGCAGACGCACCGCTGTCTAAACACCAAAAATCTCTATTCAACACGTTGTTGTTGTTGGTTGCTGCAAATATCGAGTATGCGTGTGTGTCCCTCCTTGTTGCACTGTTCTGTTGCTTGTTTCTGCATTGCGCTGCGTAGTGGCCTCTGCGACCGCATTTAAAACAGTTGAAATTTTGTTTTGGCTTGTTGAATTGATGACTGTTTTCCCGTTCTTGTTGGTATTCGCGTTCAAACTGTTGCTATTCACGTTGCTGTTGTTCTTCTTGTTGTTTAACTGTGACATGAACAGTTGTTCACCTCCTTCAAGTTGTGTAATTTGTTCATCAGCCTTTATTCTTGCGCCCTCTTCTGTCAATTTCAATTTTAATGCACGAGTTTTGGTAGCTCATCTCTCGTCTCCAAGGCAATGACCAAGTTCTCATACGATGTAGGTAAACTTGCCAAAAGATTTTATAGCAAATACGCATTTGAAGCTCTATTCTAGTTTCGGCTAGCTTCTCCACAGTTGAAGAAAAATTACAAACGTATTGTTCGACGCAGTCTGCTTCACCTATTCTCATATTAAGAAGTTGTTTAAAAAGCGTAACTTTTCTTACCGGTCTTTTAAGTCTATATACCTCACGCAATGCGTTCCATGCTGAACTCGCGGATCGACAATTCTTAATGTACGAAATTTGTATAGGCGTAATGCTCAAAATAATTGTAGATGTGACCTTTTCATCCCTTTTCGTCCATGCTGCAATTTGATCTGTTGCCGTTGGTTTATCATCACTAATGGTTGACCACAAATCTTGATGAATTAAAAAAGGTTTAACTTGTCTCAGTGTTGTATATTGAGACACACATTCTGCTTACTTAAACTTTCGTCTTTTCACTTTCTATTATATAAAAAATCGAGCTCTCCTGGACCCATAACCTGTTGATTTTTATCCAGGAGAATTAAAAGACGATGTTTCACGTTTGAATAGTTTATTACAACTAAAGAACAAATTGGTTTACAGTGCTAAAAGAATAAAAATAACTGTTACATTCAAAAAGACAAAAGTAGAAAATAACATTAAAAAGGAAATGAATAAAACTTATAATAAAGGGAAAAATATTAGTGTTGTAAGCAGGGTTGTATTTAATATTCAATATCATAACGAGAGATGAGATTCAAGAAAAATTCCTAGAATATTATCCACCTTAACTCAAAGTTAACTGTGGTGGTTATGGTTCAACTAAATCTTAAAGTGGTAAATCGCTTAATGACTGGCCGTTTAAAGGAGCAATACTGCCACAATCATTTTAAAAGTTAGATGTAAAAATTACCTGCCGATGTAAGCAATAAACTACTGTTTTGTATTTTAAGGGTAATGGTGTGTATACAAAAGCTAAACGCAATAATTTTGTCAAAACAAATATAAAATATACATAACAGTTACTATGGATATGAGAGAATGAGTGTAACTGATATTGTATGGTTTTGCTTTTGCATACATACTATTACTTTAAAAACCAAAACAGTAGATTATTGTTTTGAGTAGAGTATGTTATACAGGGATGTCACAGAATCCAATAATGTCGGAATTGGATTTAAAAACGACACGAAAATCAATTTTGTGTCATACAATCCAAGATTATCGGTTTTGTTTTCGATCTTGAATAAGTATCGGTTTTAGGTGTCACAGAATGTCTTGTTATTGGTTTTGTTATTGAAAATAAACCAAGCAGCTAACACCTGTCTGTTTGTTATTTGAAATAAAAACAACTTTAATTGTACTTTATAAATAGCTTTTATTTTACCAGTTTTTTATAAGGTGTTGGCTATTTCGTCTATGATTCTCTGACCTTCACTTTGCAGAGTTGTGCTTGATGACAAAATAACATTGTCTTCACTACCAGGTAATGATAAAGTCAGCTCATCCTCACTGGTTTGCACATTATAGCTTCTGCAAATGTTGTGCAGAGCACAGCAGGAATTTATAATTTTTACTGCCTTTTCCGGATGGTAGTGTAATGTGCTCATTAAGCAACGGAATCGAATTTTCAAAACTCCTATTCATATTCCTTTTGGATTAAAGTATAAATGCTCGTTAAAGCTGGGCTTTATTATCTTTATATGAGTCCCGTCTATGCAACCAATTATTGAAGGGATTTTAAATTTATTAAAGAAATAGTCCCTTAATCTTTGCTTATCGTTAGACTTCATTTCTAGTTGTACCCATTGACGGAAAATGAACCGCTCCATAACTTTTAGCATATAGTCTAAAATTGTAGAAACTGTGCTTCTACCCAGAGATACGCTAGAGTAATTTCCAACAGATCTTTGGTATGACCTTTCAGCTAAAAATCGCAACGTAGCTGCAAGTTGTAGCAATGGCGGGATCTTAGAACGGGAAATGTGTTATTTTACTGTGTCTAGGCCCATACAAAAAGCGTCTTTGTTCAACCGGCAATATGCTATAAATCTGCAAAGCAGCTTTAGATATGAATGTACAGTATAACAAATATGTGCCTCCGGCAACTCAACTGGGTTGCTGCAATCTCGCAATATTCGTCTTTTCACCTTTTCTGAACGCTCTTCCTCTAACAACAAAAATACGATATCAGCAGTACTCATTTTTTATTTATTTATTTAAAAGGATTTATTTACTTTTTTATTATTTTAATAAAAACATCAATTCTTAATAAAAACACTTTATAAAAAAAAGAATTTAATAAAAAAATTTAAATAAATACACAAATGTAAACAACAGCTGTTTCGAACATCGGTTTTATTTCAATTCTAAAATAACAAAACCGACTTGTTTTTATGATACCAAATGAATCCAATATGGGTTTTCAAAAACGACAAAAGGATCCTATGACACCCCTGATAGTCTGTTTTTCCTTTAAAATATCTGTACATCTACATAAAGTAATTTATATTCGACAAATTTTACTTTCAAGTTTTCGGGGTCTTTGCCTTCCTACTTTAGACAATAATTTTGATTTTATCTGACCGAGTAACATTCTCCCAGTCGTCAGCCTAAAGTATATTTCTGTGCAAAGTTCAAACGGAAAAACTTCGTAAGCAAAATATGTCAGCTCAACTTTATATTTTGGTGGTAGGACCGTTATGGTATGGGGGAGCATGACGGCCGAAAAAGTTGGAATATTTGGACGATGAACGATATATCATATTTAAACATTTTCTGCCACTGCAGAAAAATCCGGATTATAAACGCCGGATATCGTTAAATTTATTAAAAGAAATCCACAGTAGTCCGATGTATTATAATAATTATTCTACTTACTGACCTAATTGTTCATTACAACCCACAGTCAGGATTACGACCTAGCTTCTCACACCACTTATGTTGTGGGCGTTAATTTTATTCATAAGTGGCAAGATCTGCAGTTTAAAGTCGACTCCGCACGACAAATTTTTTTGAGAAACTTTTCATAACAATTTTATTTACTCAGAGTTTTTGCCAGTAATCTGCTGATAGGAAGAACCAATTTTTTTCATATTCACTGCCTACTAGACTGCGGCGTATACTTAATTTTCGATAACGTAACATATTACAACAAATGTGTTAAATTGTAGTAGTAAATAAACGTTCAGTAAGCAAATAAATCTAATATGAATTGTTGTACATACCTATGATATATTTGTTAACACAAGCTAAACCTTGATATAGCTGTTTGAGTGAGTGTATATATATAACATATGTACATATTCATATACATTTACATGCATATAAACGATATGTTCCCAAAAAATTCGTGTAAAAAAACGTTTAAAAAGAGAATTAATTGAAAACATAATAAAAAACTGTTGGTTACTTTTTATAGTTTCAACTGTCATCATGTATTGACAACACTGCAACTCAATTGCATCATTGTCTTTTGTTCTTCGATTCCTTTTTGTACTTTTATAATTCTTTTTATTGTTTAGTTGAATAAACGTTTGAATTGAAAACGGTCGTGTTTTACACAAAATATACAGAATGGAAACAAGAGTTTGACAGTTAAGCTGGATTCACCCATTGTTTCGGAACAAAATGCTTGTTCCGGAACAAACTCAGTTTTTTGAGAGTTTGTTCCGAAACGATTCACCCACTTCGAACAATTGTTCGGTAAAAACAAGGCTACCATATAAAATATCTTTGTAAACGATGCGTGTTAGTTTTACAATTAGGCAGCACAGTAGCAGATGATTGCAATTCGTTTGGTTTCTTGGCTTGAGTGTGATCATATTTTTTATTGTGTTACAAGGAAATTGTAAATTAAAACAAATCTGAACTTGTTGAAGTAAAAAAATGGACAATAATGGATATTATACATACATAAATAGATACATACAAATGTACATATAATATGAGGTGGCAGCTCAGTTCAACTTTACTTAAAAAATTAAACCAATTCGAGCTGAAAATGTTCCGAAGCAAGCTTACTCTCTTTCGCTCTCTCTCTCAAAAAGAGAAACGTCAAACTACATATAAAAAAATTGTTTCGGAACAAAAATTTTTTTCCGAAACAATGGGTGAATCCAGCTTTAACCGTCCATGGAGAAAAAGACAGCAAATATTACCAAAAAGTATTTCTGTCTCTCTCTGATTGCAGCTCTGTTTTGTTTATTTATGCTTTTTTAGTTTTCGGGGTGGGTTTTTTATATTGGCGAGAGTTAATAAAAATGTAATTTTTGTCTAAAACTATTAATAAATAATAAAAACAACTAATAACAATAACAATTTTTAACTTTTTCTTTCAAAAAAATTAAAAATTATTGGCATTTTTCAGCAAGAAAAATTTTTTATGAGCAGTACGTCTTATTTTGATCTTGTAATATTTAGCTTCTTAATTATCTCTTGCACAAGAAACTATATTCATTGTGACCGAAAATCACACACATTTCGATTAATATTTAAATTTTTAAGAATCTTCAAACTTTTCATTGAAGAAATTAAAAAATATTACAAATTATCCCTTTTTTAACACAAAATAAATGTTTATTTACATTTAGTTGTTCTACTTTAACCGCCAGTTTTCACTCTGTATATCTGTTGCTTCTAATACATTTGATTCGCAAAACATTAAAATATTATTTTTCTCCCTCTACGAGGTAGGTTAAGGTGCTGGTTTGAGCGGTTTTAAACGTCAAAGGTTTCAATTCTGTGTATTTTGTGGTGTTTTATTTAACTACCAAAAACTATTTTTAGAGTTTACTTATGGATTTATTTAGTGCTTAAACATTTTAATTAATTGAATATATTATAAGAAATAAAACGGTCCTTAGACGCGTTTAAAAATTTTGTTCTATGAGATTCATAGAATATTATCAACCTTAACTCAAAGTTAACAGTGGTGTGTATGGTTCAACTAAATCTTAAAATGGTAAATCGTTTAATAACTGGCTGTTTAAAGGCGCAATACTGCAACAACATTGTTAGCAATCATTTTAAAATTTTGATGTAAAAATTACCTGGCGATGTTAAACAAATTTTCGAGATTAGTAAGTTTCGCGAGTGTGAACAATAATGCTAACGCATATTATGGAATGAATATTCTACGTACGAAGTTCATTCGCTCTTATCGCCACTCGTACTCCTCGTTTTGCAGATACATGCCGTATAACCAGATAAAAAAGCTATATGCAATTATTTCCTGCAACTTCACTTCCCTGTTACCTCTGTAAAAGGTGTTACGTATGCCTTAACAACGTTCCCGAAGAAGAAATAATCAATGAGATAAAAAATTAAACAATTACTAAAATATGTATATAAATTACATACATAATTGGCCATTACAACCCTTCAGTCAGGATTACGGCCTAGCTTCTCACACCACTCATGTTGTGTGCGTTAATTTTATACGTGAGTGGCGGGACCTACAGTTTAACGTCGACTCCGAACGACAGATTTTTGAGAAACTTTTCATGGCAATTTTATTTGCTCTCAGAGTTTTTGCCAGAAATCTGCTGAGAGGAAGTCGCCGAAGAAATATTTTTTTTCATTTTTCATTTTTGATGTCTGACCTGGGATACGAACCCGGGCTTTACGAATAGTAAGCCAACACACTACCTACTACACCACGGCGACTACATATGTATATAAATTCCCTAAATTAAACGAACACGTCAGAACTTGATCTTCTACCGGGAAAATCAATGAGATAAAAAATTAAACAATTACTGAAATATGTATATAAATTCCCTAAATTAAACGAAGACGTCAGAACTTGATCTTTTAGCGGGAAAACAGTATTAACGTTCAACCTCTACCGTTTCCCGTCAATAATTGACGTAACTTGGTATAAATGCAAAGTAGATCACTATTTTGCTAACCCATGCTCAGAGACACGTTGAAACGATGCAAAAATACTAAAGGCCTAATGCCCACAGTGTAATTTACCTTGAAACTCAAAATTAAAGCTAAAAATTATTCTTCTATGACCTCTGAATCTGCAAAAAAAAGGTAAAGTGATAATCAACCAACCACTTGTGAAAGAAATCAACGATATATCCCAACAACTACAAGAAATAACGTTGATATCCATTAAAATCAAAATATAGTAGAATTTCCAGTCGCACTACAGGCAGCTTAAAATATTGCATCAAACATAAATACAATAACAGCAAAAGACACTTTTGAAACTAGTGATCTAAGCGACATCCCTTTAAAAAATACAAATTAAAATTCGTTCAGGGAATAACTCAAGTAAATTTTAATCACCTATATCCCAAATAACAACAACTGATCAAGGCCGGTACGTGTTTTTTTTTTTCATTGGAATCTTTGTTGAGGATTCAATGGACTCTTTTTCGATATAGTGTCCAAAATTTGATTATAACCATTAAATCTTCACATACATAAATTTTAATCCTCTCTCATAAAAACTCTCCATCTCCGCGGGCTTTGATATTATTCAATAGTTATTGCGGCCTTCAATTAATAATGAGAGAATTTTCATCAATGTTAACTCCTATTTCAATAACCTTCCGACAACCCTTTATAATCAAAACTTCGCTTTTCTTTTCCACACGTCAAAGTTTTCGCGTCTATTTAATGTTCTTAACGGAAAAATTGTGGAAAGATTCGCCATTTTGTTTTCTATCTATTTATTTAAAGCATACATAACATACGTAATTGGTCATTACAACCCTTCAGTCAGTTGTGTGTGTTAATTTTATACATAAGTGGCGGGACCTACAGTTTAAAGTCGACTCCGAACGACATATTTTGAGAAACTTTTTCATGGCAATTTTATTTACTCTCAGAGTTTTTGCCAGAAATCTGCTGAGAGGAAGTTGCCGAAGAAATACTTTTTGTATTTTGTTTTGATGTCTGGCCTGGGGCTCGAACCCTGGTTTTACGTCTAATAAACCAACACACTACCTACTAGACTACGGCGACTTCATTTATTTAAAAACATGTTTTTATTTTAACATAGAAATATTTATATACATACATATATAACATATATAAAATAAATATAAATAATATATTTTAATATAAAATTTTTTTGCGTTACACTGGGCTTAACCTATTGTATTGGATATTTTTATTAGACTTAAATAATCTACAAAGTAGTAATAACGAAATTAAAATAACAGAGTTATGTAGATGTAGTTAAAATGTAAATAAAAAGAAATGACGTTAATTTAATTTAAGTTTGCCTTGGTGATGTAGATTTAGAACAACTTTAGAATTCTGCTGTTACATTTAATTTTGAACTCATTGTAAACAAATAGACATCAAAATATTATTTTTTTATACCAAATTGTTTTAATCTTTTGCTTATACAATACAGAATATTTCACTGATTTTAAGAAGTTAAAGTTGGGGTTTGTTCAACAAGAAGTTGAGCTTTTATATTGTTTTATTCCTGACGAAAATATGCTTAACTTTCCTGTTAAGTTCTAAATGCATATATTCTGAATTTTTGTGATTTGGGATATATAAAAAGCTGTATTTTATGTTAATTGTGCCTATAGTTATGTCAGTGACTGAAAAGAGCACAATCTGGCAAAAGATAAAAATCGTTTTAATATTCAATTACTCTATTTATATCTAGCTTATATCATTAAAATTTATCGCTGAAATCGTTGTTTGCGATGACAGTTTGGTACCTGTTTCTTCAGTTTGTGATATCAATATGTATTATACATTTTATATTTAGTACTATCTCTACTATAAAAGTTCTTTTTAACGCTAATGAAATCTTCTAGGACAGCTGAGTTGGCAATCTTTCGCTCTGATTAATGCTGTAAAATTGCATACATTTTCAAAAATTCGTACTGTAAAATTTATCTATTAAATGTTAATTTAGGCCCCGATTATCGTTTACAACAGTTGTTATTTTAATGCTATCCCAACAAACCGAATGTTTTGAGAATATTTTATATTAAGCTTACCAACACAAGCCTTAAGCTTGAAAAAGTATTGAGAAAATCTTGAAAAGGGTTATAGTAACAATTGTAGAAAAATCAAAACGGAACCCTCGTGATAATATTATACGTGTAAGATTACTAAAAGCTTATTCTTGCAATTGTAGAATAAGCTTACAAATGTAGTGTTTTATTAAGTGTTGTTTATAAAAGCTTACTCGTGTCAATATTTTCATAAGTTTTTCAACATAAGTGACAATTGACAATAATAAAAAATGTATTTTCTTCAATATAATATTATTTATATATTTTATTGTATGTTTTTTTAGTTTTATAATTGTTTCGGAGCTTAATTCGATTTCTTGCGAATTGGAAATAGATACGAGTGTTCTTCATAAACTGATCCTCTGTTATTCCAATGGACAATGCTGTACCTATACATTGTAGATATTTAATAATTATAATATTGTATTTAAAATTTTGTTATTTTCTTAATTTTTACTTACTTCGTATTGCCTTTGTTGTGCTAAGATTTCGTACACTTTTCTTTTATTCAGTGCCTTTTCAGCATAACTGTTCTCCTCTCTTCAATTGGAGACACCAGCACTGAAATCTTCGTCACATTCACTTCTTTTTTGTTTTTTATTATTTAGAAGTTCCATTATTTCTTTTGTTTCTCTTCTAACACTTTTTATATTTATTTGACATTATTATTTTTATGGAACGATTATTTATTATCAGCTTTTTATTTTATTTAAAATAGACGTCCGTCCACGCACTTTCAAATTTTGTAATAAATTTACAGGCAAAATAAAACAAATTTCATGACAAAAAAGTAACAGTAGCTCTTTATAGCTATCGCGTGCGTAAAAGAAAGACAGCATGACTTTAAAAACTATTGAGAATAATAAGTTTTTTCAATCATCAGATTTCTTTAATCATACTTTAGAAACAGTTGTGTTTAACAATAGTTTCTCAAGTATAGGTGAAAACTGTTTGTGAATTCACATTTTAAAAACATTATTATAATATTAATAATACGAATAATAAGTTTTTTCAATCGTCAGATTTCTTTAATTACACTTTAGAAACAGTTGTGTTTAACAATAGTTTCTCAAGTATAGTTGAAAACTGCTTGTGAATTCACATTTTAAAAACATTATTGTAATATTAATAAAAAAAAGCTTTAAAATAGCTATTATTATAAGCTTATTCTCAAGTTATATTGCGGTTTGATTGCTAAATGGTATGTTGGGATATTTTTTAAAATGCTGTTGTATTCTGAGTTGTCTATGTTTATTGACATCGATTATTTTTTTTTTGTTTTGACAGAACTGCTGGTTTAATAAACACAGCAAGTAATACGCAAAAGACCAGGGTTTCCCACACAAAAGTCTAAAAATGGGAAAAGTTGGGTATTTAAAAATGCCTACTTCCTCTGAGATAAACGCTAAAGTGGTTAACGTTTGGTTATAAATAAATTAAAAACGATCCCTACTATTAGCTTCGTTAATGAAACTAATTAGTTGAGAGTATATACCGATGTCATGCGAATTTAATAAATCAAATAAGTTTGTAAACTCAAGAAATAATTGGTGTTTAATTCTAATACTATCAAATTCTGAACAATGAAAAATAAGATGTTCCGAATTGTCGATCATGTTGCAAAAATCACAAACATCCGATGGTCTTCTTCGTACCATGTGAAGATATACACCACTATAACAGTGGCCGCATAAAAGTCTGTTGATAATTTCGATATCAGTTGGATGCAAGCTACAGTTCGTGAACCAGGGTTTCGTAGGTATTTCAGGAAAAAGAGAGAATAAAAATCTACCAGACACCTGCAATCTAGTACAGTAGAATTGCAACCATTCCCGTCGGAGAGAATTTCCTATTTCGGCAAGTGCATCCCCATATGGAAGTTTAACCTCCAAAGGGGCTCCTAGCAACACAGCCCGTTTGGCCTAGTAATCCACTCTTTCATTAAAGTTAACTCCAACATGGGACGGAACCCAGACTATATGTACCTCAAGGATTCGAGAATTGACTATAGAGTTCACAATATAAGAAACTATAAACTTTTTTGAAACAGCATGTTTCAAAAGGACACAAGCATTCCTGCTATCAGTATAAATCACAAGACGAGAGAGATTGTCCTCAATGGCCGTCGTGACAGCCCTTTTAATGGCAGTCAACTCTCCGGACAACGACCGTTCGAGGTAAACTATATAAAAAGAAACGACCAGTAAGAATATTAAGAACAGCACACCCAGTACCAGAATCCATGACCGAGGCATCAGTAGCCACCAAAGTAAAATTCCTCGACCTATAAAAATCGACCGAATCACGATAGTGAGGCCCAACAACATCCTTAGACAAACCACCATTTTTGTTGAAAGAAGACTCAATAACGACTCTAATATATCAGTGGGCTCACATTCTCTGAGAGACGGAACTGAATCAAATATATCCTTGAACTTACGATATACGGAGGAGTAACTACTAATAATATGAGAGGGTGCAGATCTAATTAACTCCATTAGAGACTGATTATAACACGCAATTTTCAGAAGCTCCTTGGATGCCAGATAAATAGACCTGAGGTGAGGTGGCATTTCATTTGCCAAAACATAAATAGCCT
Source organism: Sarcophaga subvicina (assembly GCA_936449025.2). Taxonomy (NCBI): domain Eukaryota; kingdom Metazoa; phylum Arthropoda; class Insecta; order Diptera; family Sarcophagidae; genus Sarcophaga; species Sarcophaga subvicina. Next base: position 59,811,194 of record OW388082.2, on the reverse strand, counting down.
GGATAGGAGTGGAGGGACATAAACCAAGACAGCGTCTTAAACTAGCATTTTGAAAGGTCTGTATTTTCCTATCCACATACATTGGAGCATGGGCTGAGGTAGATCTGGCATATTCTATCTTACTCCTAATGAAAGAACGATAAAATTTCAGTCCATTCTGTGGTCTTAGACCACCCCGGATACTGGACAGTCTTTTGAGGAAATTTGTAGCAGACGAGGATTCCCTCAAAACACGAGTATAGTGCTCATCAACAGACAAGGTGTTTTTAATAGTCAGGCCAAGGAACTTGAGAGAGTTAACTTGTGTAATAGGGCAAGTAGCATGTCAAAATTAGCAGGTCTACCAAAGAACATAAATTTCATTTTGGATGGATTGAATCGCAAATTTAGAGAAGAGCATATGGAACGAAACTGAATAATCTTATTATTAAGATTATCCACCGCCGGATCAAAAAAATTGTCAAAGGAGAGAACTATAAAATCATCAGCATACTGAAAAATCAGCGTTCTTTCATCCTCAAGAGAATGTATACCGGCGGTGTATAAATTAAACAGTATCGGACTGAGACAACTTCCATGAGGAAGACCATTAAAAATTCGGACGGACAAATTTCCCATGAACAGCTCCCTTTCAGAGAGAAAGTCAATCAAATCCAACGATATACCCTGACTGACCAGAACGTTTCTCAGTGTGGAAACATTCAAAAAGTCGTAGGCACTACTTATATCAATAGCCGCCACGACAACTTTCAAACCCAAGGATTTGAGATATGGGACCCTAAAAAGAAACTTAATCAAACAGGTAGTCGTTGACATTCTTCCCCAATAAGCAAAGGAACGGGTAAAATTCCCAAATAATCCACCTCCGCAGTCTGTCTACTTTTAACCATCATATTCAGCAACTTTAAAAAGACAGAAATAAGAGCAATAGGTCTGAAGTTCCTAAAATCATCAAGCAAACTATTCCTTTTAGGAATAGGAACAATTTTAATTCTCCTGCAATCCACGTGAATGGAACAAACGGAAAATTGTTGATTAAAGACCTGTAAAAGATATTCTTCAGATGAAACAGGCAACGCCTTAACCATATCATAGGTTACACGATCCAGACCTCCAGTAGAGGCCCGTTTTCATGAGTTGAGGACATCACAGAACTCCCTAAAGGAGAAGGGCGTAATGTTGCCATTTGCCAATCTGGGGAAAACTATTTGGATATTAGCGGGGACTTGATCAGCCAAGTGTTTCAAAAAGGAACCATTGTTGTCAGAATCCCAGTTCGAAGGTCCATTAATATTGCAATCCTTTAGACTATTAACAAAACGCCATGCCGCCGCCGCGTTCGGCAAATCATTAATTTCCCCTATTTTCCCCTTGAAGTCCTCACTTCTCGCTTTCCGCGCAGCCATTTTCCAGGCTTCAAAAGCATTTACAGAAGCCTCCAGATTAACCCGAGTTGGATATTTCGTAGCTTTCCTTCTCGCAGCAACGTGTTTCCTAAAAAGACTAAGCAGACCATCATTCCACCAGGACTTAGGAACAAAATTACTAGATTTAAAGGTTGCACCAAAAATCTCCCTACCGAAAGGATCCATAATGCATCCCACATCAGGTCGCAGTTTTAAAAAAGACAAATTCTCCGATAGTCTGCGCTTAGAAAGGCATTTAGTAGGGGCAACAGCAACTGCTCCGATCTCAATAATTATAGGAAAATGATGTGAGCCTCCGGACCACATGGGACCCGTTCGGTATTTCACAGATAAAGAAGATATTTTCGCAAAAGTCAGGTCCAAAACAGACCCTATGTTAATATCGGGATGAGGAAGAAAAATGACGGAACCATCGTTGAGGCAGACAAAATCCGATCGACTGAAGATATCGCTTAATCACCCTAAATAACATTTTTCATATTCTCTAGAAAAGACAATAAACGTGATAATTCATTGGCACATACTGTAGTCGATAGACTAGGTGGAAAATAAACTGAAACAATAACAAAATTAGGGTCCAAATTGAGAGTTTTGACAATGATCACATCGAGACTGGTGGCAAAACCAATCCTTTTAGCACCAATAGATTTTCTGATACATATGGCACAGCCGTTAAATATCAGGACGAGTTTTGGAAAACATATCAAAATTAAATAATTTGCAGTCGGGATCTGTATCGTCAACGTTAAAAATTTCAGAAAATAAACAAACATCAACATTATAATTGTTGATGTAAAACTCAATTGAAGACTTATTAGATCTTAAACTCTGGACATTGTGCTGTATAATCTTCATTATTCAACGGAAAGAGATGACGAAGGATCACCAGAAACACGTAATTCAGAAAGAGCATTAGATATTTTGTTGTTGAAATCATTCAATACACGAAGGTGAGAACCAGTTCCCTCCTTGGTAAAGAAATCCTTGATAAAAGAGAATTCAGCAAAAATTCTCTCAAATTCGGAAACTCTGAAATTATTCTGCCTATATATCGTAGGGATTGTGGGTTCAGTATTGGTCGGCTGAAGGGGAACAAAGTTAGGAACAGGCCTGGGGGAGGCGGCTTCGCATAAATTACACGATTGTATATGTGCTTGGTAAGAATCGTATTAACGTCGTTGTCCCTGTCCTTCATAGGAGTGGACTTGGCCGCTGTAATAGCCGGGAAATTGACGTCATACTCGTTGAAAATATCAAAACGGTTCGTAGAATACGATTTCATGACTTCAGTCCTTGAGAGACGTTTAAAAGTCATTATCTTCAAAATGTCACCCTCCTCACGCCATTTGGGGCATAACTTTCTATCACGACTGGAGTGCGATACACTACCACATAACAAACACTTCTTGATACAATTTCCATCACAAGTCTCATTTGAACAGTTCAAACATCTTTTCCTCGACCGACAGCCCTTTACTGCATGGCCAAGGCGGCCAGAATTATGACATTGTCTAAGAGGTGGGTAGTAAATATTAACCTTAACCTGAGAAAAATCCAAAATAATATTTTCCGGAATATTACCAGACCGAAAACCTATCTTAACCGAAAAAGTAGGAGTCTCAACACCACTCTCTTTGTCCTTAAAAAAGCGCTTAACTGAAACAATTTCAACATCCGAAGTTGTAGTATTTTTAATGTACTCATCAGATAAGTCCAGTGGAATGCCATGAATTACTCCATACGAGTAAATAAAAGTGTCCGGAATGAAAGCCTTAAGACCCATAGAAGTTAGGTCCTTACCAACAAATTCATTAGCACTAATAGCCGAGTCAAACCTAATACGATAAAGTGTCCTTCCTACAGGGGTAATTAGTCGACTACCATCCACCTTAACTTTCCGTATCCTCTGATACAGAAAAAGGGAATTGCGAATTTTCCCATTGTTGGGATCAGCGTTGGATGAATCAACCAAGACTAAAAACTCACCTTCATGAATTTTAGGGTACAAATTTACAGACTGTGCACTGATGACAGCTGCAGGTTCCCCTGGCTGTCCACTTGACATAACATCAACCTCATTAGAAACCTCAGGCACTACGACCATAGACGTAGTGGAAGCTGCCATTCTGAATTTCAAATTATCCAAAAGTTCGGGTACAGAGTTATGCAAATCCGATAATGACGAACTGAGCTCGGATACACCTGTAATAATTTTATTATTCTTTGCCAAAGGGGCAGAAATGTCCGAATTGGAAATTGTCCTCTTCACATTACCCGATTTCTTCGAATCAGCCTTTAAATTGGTCTGAAAAAATTTCTCGAAGTCCGGCTGCGATGATGTGTGAGCAAAAGGGGGAGAGACGTCGTCTATTTTTCTCAAAAAAAAAAAACAAAAAAAAAAACAAAAAAACCAACCGTACGCCACAAGCATGTAGAGAGAAGTGTGACATCGATTATCATTTACAACATGTGTATTTATGTGTTGTCAGAACTGTCAAAATCTTACAACAGCTCAATAGCTGTGGTTTTATTTACGTACAAGTTGAATAAACGAAAATGGAGAAAAATTTTTAAGTATGAATATAAAATTTGTTTTGCAAAATATAACTATAAAAAATAATGAATTACAAATGTTCCTTTGCCAAACTACAAATAAAAAACAAATGGAAAAGCTTGTTGATCTCACGAAAATTAGTGCAGATATTGGCCGAGGCAAGCTACCATTTGAATTTAACAAAATGCAACTTAAAGAAGAATGGGATCAATTATAGGCCTGTGACCTCCGATTAAAACTATTAAGGAATGGCAAAGAGTAAGTAGCAATTTTACCATAAAATTTATATTATATTGCTTAAGGATTATATTTTTTTACCGTAGGTATGGTAGTGGTCTGTCGTCAGAAATCAGCTTGAGCTTGAGAAATGGTTCTACAATGGGTTTGGAAAATCCAGAATATTCCGATGGGGCGGAATCAATACTTACTCTGAGAAGCCTTCACCAACTGTCGATTTAACAGTAAAACGATTGCCAAAAAATTGCAGATCATCAAAGAATAAGCTGGAGGATGAACGTTTGCCAGTATTAAAAAATCAGTAGGAGATATTAAAACGATTAGAAAATAATTCATATAAGAACAATCAAATTGATAAAAGTCAAACTTGAATTAACAAATAAGAGATATGTATTTTTTGTTGCTGTCATTATCATTATCATCTAAATATATGTATATCGATGTTAATATCCATGATTCTTATTGTTATATTTTTTCTAACAATATACATACGGCAATTTTTGGCACGCAGATATGTATTTTTAAGGAAAAGTTTACCACATATGAAATGCAACTTTGTGCCGTACACAACATCTAGATGTTGTAAATCGTAATCAAAAAAAGATGAATGTTGTATAGTTGCCGATACAGCACAACATCTACGTGTTGTAAACGATAATAGTGGCCTTATGTAAAGCACAAGAATCCCAAAGAAGATCTGTTAATGGTTACATATACCTAGGTGTAGACCAGGATTCGTCAAAAAAATTTTGGTTATGTGTTATTGAGTAAGAGAGAGAAAATAATTTGAGAGAATTTATTTATTTACAGCCATAGAAAAGTGTTAGTAATATACGCTATTTTTATTTTCATTTCATCAGCATACATATGTAAAGCTATATAACTTTGGCTTAATAATTTTAGATAAATAAAAATAAAATAAAAAATCAATTTTTTAATAAAAATTAGACCATGTTTTTCTAGAATAATAGAAATAAAAAGAATAAAAACCCAACTTTTTATTAATAGAAAAAAAGCGAACATTCCAAAGCATTAAAAAAAATTATACCATGCGACAAAATAAAATAAAAGAAATACGCCTAGCTAATAACATAGAACATTTTTAACATGAAATATTTTTTGAGTGTTATCCTGAAATAAAATGAAAAGCATCCGCCTCACATGTATTTTTGTCGCACTCTGATCGACAACTATATGAAAAAACACAAGAATGCGTGTGAGTTCTCTTTGCACAACTGTGGTATGAAATGGTAAACTATGGTGTAGACCTTAACTACATCTTTCGTTTACAAAACATTTATTGAATAAAATAGTTACAGCAAAAATGGTAATCTATTCAACGTGGTCGAATTATAAAATTTCAAAGAATAAAAAATTTAAAATCCTTTAAGCTGCATCGCAATCAATAATGTTCTACGGAGCTCAAGATGATGAAGTTGAAAAATTATTCAGGTTTTTTTTATTATTATTATTTATTTATTTAGTAGTATTTAGAGTACTTTCTTCTTTACTATATTACACTACTTTATCAATATTTTAATTTCTTTTAAATACATTAATACTTCTCTCATATTTTACGCTGCTAGGTAGTGGGTTACATATTTGCAGTCCTTTATATAATAAGCACCTCTTCATTGCATTGTTTGTTGGTCGATGTATCCTAAAATCATTTGCATTTCTAAGACTGTAAGGTTGGGATTCGTTGACATATCTTAATTGATCCGTTAGATATTCCGGTATGTTGCCCATTTTCATTTTGTAAATAAATGTAAACGCATTTAGTTGAAGTCTTTGTATCCATTAGTTATCCATTTTAGTGTATCTACATGTGTTGTATTGGTGTAAACCGGTTGCATTTAATTATAAACCTCATCGCCTTCTTCTGTAACTCTTGTAGTCTATCTCTTTGTATGTTTGTACAGCATGTATATAATATTGTAGAACCAAATTCGAAGTGTGGCTTAATGATCGTGTTATACATATTAATTTTAGTAATTGTTGATATTTTATTTCTTATTCTTTTGAAGAATCCAATTTTTTCCCGATTTTTTACATATATAATTTAGATGATCTTTAAAATTCAAGTTCTTGTCTATTATAAATCCCAAATATTTTATATTTTCAACTTTCTCAATTATTTCATTATTAATTTTAAAAGCTGTTTCACAGTTCATGTTTATTTCTAATATTTTTGTTTTATTTTCATTTAATTTTAGTTTAATCATTTTCAACCAATTATTTACAATTGTCATATCCTGTTCTAAATTTAGCTGGCACTGTTCATCAGTTTCAGATTCATTAAAAATTAGAGTATCATCAGCATATAAAACTATTTCACACTTTTATATTATATTGGGTAGATCATTTATATATATATATATATATATATATAATAAATAAAAGAGCCCCAGAATCGATCCCTGAGGTACTCCATAATCATTGTTCATAGCACTAGATACAGTATCGTCCACTTTAGTCATTTGTTTTCTATCTGATATCCATATTTATACATCTTGCACAGTAATATATCTCTATCAATTGTTTCAAAAGCTCGTTTGAAATCAAGAAAAATTGCCATTATCTCATTTTTTTCCACCTATTAATAACATAGTTTACCGCTGTTTCACACGAAAAGTTTTTCCGAAAAACCGATTGATATTTCGATAAGTTATTTTTTTCCATGTAGTCTTCAAGCTGTTGTTTAATGATTTTCTCTAAGATTTTTTCAAACAGTTTTAAAGTGTTTATTGGACGAAATTCTTCACATTTATTTGTTTTTGCTATTTTCTCAATTGGTGTAATCATTCAAGTTTTCCAATTATCTGGAAAACTCCCGTATCTAATGATGAATTTATTATTCTCAACATTATATATCCACATAAGAACCAATTATCTAAGATCAAACATATATTTACTTTATTATAGTCTGGTTTTTTCTTTATGGTTTTACAAATTGTTTTAAGTTCTGAAATAGTTATTGCACGAGCAATAAATCTATTACTTATCACATTTATCTGATTATCATATTGCACATCTTCTATACATTCTCTTATTTCTTTAATACTATTTACAAAATATTCATTAAATTAGTTCGCTATATCGGAGCTGTTACTATATTCTACATTATTACATATCACATTTTTATTACAGATTTATTCTTTTTGAGAACTAATTCTTTTATATTATTCCACATCCTTTTTTGATCCTTGGTATTTCCTTTTGTTAATATATGAATTTTTTTCATTTTCTAGTTTTATTTTATATATATTTCTGGCATTTTTTTGTAATTATTCCCTGCTACAGTAGTATTTTCACATTTTGCATATGATACTTCACTATTTTATCTTTTTTAATGTTTGTAATTGTCTATTAAGCCACTTTTTTACTCTGCTATTTCCTCGTATCCTTTTTCGCACTGTAAGTTTTTTAATTGTGTCTTCAATCGATTTATCAAAGTTATTTATATTATAATTTAATTCCACGTTTTCATCAAATTTTAATATTTCACTAATATCTCTTCTAAATTTTTGTTTTTCACTTTCATGCTCTTTATTCACTTTGGTTTCTATATATATTTCCACTATTTCATGATCAGATATTTTATTTATTCTACTATTATTTACCTTTATATTGAGATTGTTTGTTATAACAATCTATTATTGTTTATATCTCTTGCAATTTTTGTTTATAAAAACTTTCCTTCGACCAATCAACATTAAAATCCCCGGCAAAAATTATGTCTATGTTTTTATCACAAAACTCTTCAATTGTTTGTTCAAAAACTTCATAAAATTTTGAGTCTTGACTGCTTGGTGATCGATACACAGCTGCAATTATCATTGATTAATTTCTTATTTTAATATTATAGGCACTAATCCAATATTTGAAGTTTCGTATCTTTTCACATATTATATTCACCTGCCACTTTTTATTAAAATATACAATTATTCCACCCGTTCTTGAAGAGTTAGATAATGTAACATATTAGAGTTGGGTTCGTATTAGTGAATGTTCGCTCTTTCTAGTTCAGTTCTCTGTAATGAACTAGTTCGTTCTTTTAGTTCAATAGTTCAGTTCTTTTAAAGAACTCCGTTCTCTTCCTCAATTTGTGTAACTTCTTTATGGCAACGTTTGCTCATTTATATTTAAACTATGTAAACAATACCAATAAAGCAATTAATGTATTCCATGTAAATTTATCGTATTTGTAATATGATTTTTCATTTTAAATAAATTGTGGTATTTAACGTTTTTTCATTCTTATTAATTCATTTATGTGCTTGAAGCACTGTAAAAGCATGTGATTTATTTTAAAATATTTAATGAGAATTTCTGTTCGTATTTCTCTTCTAAACCACCATTCCAATAGGAATGTCACACATAAGAATGATAAACGAAATAATAGAACGAATATGAATGAAATAAACGAATAAGAAACAAGAACTAAAAGATCTACGGAGCTAAAAGAACTACTGAGCTAAAAGAACTACTGAACTAAAAGAACTACTGAACTAAAAGAACTACGGAGCTAAAAGAACTACTGAGCTAAAAGAACTACTGAACTAAAAGGACTACTGACCGAATAAGAATGAAATGAACGAATAAGAAACGAGAACTAAAAGAACTCATTATAATGACCGGCTCTTTTAGTTCAATTGTATGAATAGTTCAATTGAACTAGTTCGTTCGTGAACTACACAACTCTATAACATATGCATTATATCCTTCTAGTTGTACCTCAGATTCATCTACTCTATCGGTTAAGTGTGTTTCAGACAGTATAAGGAAATCCGTATGTCTGTATCAGCAATTACTTCAATCTGGTTAAAATTGTTTATTTTCTTCTTTCTTCTGTTTGGATCTTCCTCACATGTTTAATAATACACGTCGCAAAAACGGAAGATACTAGACATCCATCTGTTTCATCCCAAACATAATTGTCTTAATCGTGTGTTAAAATATTGTATATTGTGAAATTATGTAGTTTTAGCTTCATTTTATAATATGCAGCACTAGTCTTTATTTGAGGGATTAATTTTACTGCTTGCGCATCCATACATATAACTTCACATAGTCCGGACTCACGATTTCGTACGTCATTATATTTTTCTTCTCCAATTTGTTTTTATTCCTTCTCTATGTTTTTTATAATCTTCGTCTGATAAATTACCAGCTTTATGTGATACGCATTGATCTTTTCTAGGGTTAAATATGGAATAGTTGAATTCCTTTAATAGTTCTGCAAAAAATTTATAGGACAATTTTATGTTTGCATTTTCTTTTTTGACCACACTATGCGACATAAAGCTGGTAATTTTTCTGACAGGTGGAAAAATCCAATTCAAGATATAATTTTTTGGTGTCCTTTCGACAATAATGGAACTCCATTTATGGCAACTCACCTAAGAATTTTTGTAGAAATTTACGTCTTTCTTCGTTGCGCTTTCCTGTGGCAGATGAACACTTGGCAGATTTGCGTAGACTTGAAGTCTTATCGGGACTTTCTTGCATACCATGTTTACTGGCCCCGCTTATCGAATTCCGAACCTTCTTTGTTTTTATGCCTAGCGTTGAGTAAAACATATTCGTCGTGATTTTTCAGTGGGATTAATTTTTGTATGAGAACTGCTTGTAAGACCGGTGACATACATCCGTTTTTGCTCCCAAGTCATCTTCCAAAACAAATTAAAGATTTCATTTCGGGTGTGCTCTTTAAAAGATAAACAATTTCTAAGCGCACTTTTTTTTACAAAATTGTGATGAACATGCTACTCCTAGTTGTCTAAGAAGCTTAAGAGACCGTTCCTTATTCGATATGCCAAAATATTGAAGACCTTCCATTCTTTTCTTTTTTTTTCTATTTACGTTATATGTCCATTCGGACTTTCTTGCAATATTTTTCCTAGTTCGGATACCATCTGCATTCTCCAAAACAGAGTCAGAATTTTCTCTCGCTTTCATAATTTTTATTGTAGTATTTAATTTTTTTAATGTCAAAACTTTTCGCTCTTAAACAATATTTTTCACAAAAGAGCAAAGTGAATTGATCGGAATACTCAAGATATTTGTATGCATAATAATATTGGGAAGTACCGTACATTTTTCCGTACATTTTTCCTGCTTGTGAAAAGCAGAGAAACATGTCGATCGATTTATAGCCGTCGTTTTTAAGAACTCGAGCCGCCGTCGAAATTTGTTAATCAACTTTTTCCGCTAAAGCGAATTTGTTAGTTGGGAAATATGTTTTATTGTGTCATGGAGAAAACCAGTCAAACGAAATAAAAAATGAGTTAGGACTTTTTCTTTAAAAAATTCATTGACACGACTTAGGCCTTTTTTGAAATCGTTATAAATCTGTTATTTGCAATTGTATCCACCTGAAATTTTGAGGCAAGGTGCATCTGACAGTTGTCTTCCAGAATAAACAAAAAACGCTATTTGAAAACAAATTGAGTTAGGCCTTTTTAGATTAAGCCATCGATTTAGAAGTTCTACAGATGGAAAACTCATTCCACTTTATTGGAGTCTGTCTGGAGGAGTAGAAATTGAGTGTTTTGCAGAAGAATTTTTGTTGAGAATTATTGCAACAGGAATAACCTTTCAGCAAGATTCAAAGCAGTGAAATGGCCAAAACAAAACCCCGATTTAAACATCATCGGTAATTTGTGTCAATTGTCAAAGAAAATGAAGCTTTTCAAATATGAACGGCCACCGACCAACTTAGAGGAACTTTGATCTGGCGTTTCTGTGTTACATCTCAAATGTCCTGGAGAATATGTCCATTCTCATAAAATCTGTTATAAAGCACACTGGACTTTGGACGAATTGAAAATTCAAAAATGAACAGTACTATAATATTATACTGTATAAAAAATTTTTAAATTTCTAGTTCTTTTTATTTAAATTTTTAGCATATGTTGTAGTGTTATAAAGTATTTTTTACTGCAGAAATATATACATATGATTTAGTTTAATGCTATAAAATTGTTTTAGGTTTTTTTTTAATAAAAATTAATGTAAATTATCAAATTTAAAAAGCTTTTAATTTAATGCATCCACTTCACTCCACTAGTGTATATCTGTGGTCTTAAGTATTAACAGCCTAAGTCGACTCAGGTCAATTTGAGTTATGTAGTATGCCGTCACATTCTACTAACAAAACTTTATATTTGCTTGAAATTCCATTCCTTTAACAATGTTTTTTTAAAAGTTATTAATAAAAAACATGTTGCCCTAATAAATTAGGTGTGCAATTGTGTTTGTTGTAGACTTACGACAGTTCGACTTATGACTGTTCGCACTTACGACCATTTTTTTCATAGAAAATACTTAAAGAAATATGTAGTTGCGAGGAATTCCTAAAACATATAAGAAAAATCTAATTATATGTAGTAATACAGTATATAATTTTTTTTATATTTTTTTTATATGAAATACGACTTACGACTTAATGACATTACGACCGATGACCAGGAACCTATCTCGGTCGTAAGTCGGGGAATACCTGTATACTAACTCTAAAGTAAGCGTAATTTTTTTATATTCAATCATAACTAACATAGTAAGAAAAAACCTGAAAAGAAAAAAGTTTAAATTAGAAATTGTTAAGTAAAAAAAAGAATCTTAATTTGAAGAAAAAAATGTTTTTATTTTTTAAAGTTTGAAAAAGTTGTTTTAATTGTAAGATCATCTTGTCGCTGTTCTAAATAAAGAAATTGGAAACAGCACACTAAGATACCTGGTGCGTCTAGATGAAAAGTGGGTTAGTGCCCGCAGAATTGTGGCCCATTGCAAATGGAACATTGGTAAAGCGAGAAGCGATGGTTTGGCATCAGAAAAATGAAAAGGCCTTGTAATAATTATTTTATCGGTTAAAATTTTCTAGTTAAACAATTTGAAAAATTTTACAACATCTGGGGAAGCATGGTGGTGCACAAACCGAGTGGTCCTATAGGAAAGGTTAGACTATACAAGAAGTTACCAAACCTGCAAATAGTGGAGTTTATGAATAACACATACCAAGGTGTACAAACTATTTGATGCAGTATAAAAGAGATGTAATTTGTGAGAGTAAATGTATAACAAAAGACTGCAATAGAAGATGAAGAGAATCTCGAGAAAACTTTAGTTTGTACAGATGATACGGAATATGAGTCGAAATAGGATTTCTAGGTTTTAAATCTGGTACTGGTGATGAAGGTAACCAAAGTTCCAGTAATGTAAGATATAGTGGGAGACCTAAAATGATTCGATCAGCTAAAGTTGGACGTCTAAAGAAATTATATGATAGGAAAATTTTCTCTGTAAAATCATTGTACCTGCATCATATTGATACATCAACATCTTATTTAAATAGTCCACTTGAAGTCAAAGTCTACATGAAACAATCGGATGGATTTCTGAACGAAAAGTATCCAGGCAAAGTTTTACCTTTTAAAAAGGCTATGTATGAACTTAAGCAGTCGGGACGTTAATCAAGCACTACATTAGATGCTGCAACTAGAAATAGAGCCTGTGCCAGTGAACCTTGTGTTTATACTAGAAATTAAGATGGTAAGGCCACAGTTCAAACCCCAGGTCAGACATCAAAACGTAGTAAAAAAATATTTCCTCGGCGACTTCCTCTCAGCAGATTTCTGGCAAAAACTCTGAGAGTAAATAAAATTGTCATTAACACACACAACATAAGTGGTGTGAGAAACAAGGACGTTGTACAATGAGCCAATTCGACCTCCGGGTACTGTACTTGTCTGAATTGACAAGTACACGTCCTCTAACCTAACCTAACCTTAAGTTTAAGTTAATCTTCGCTTTCAATTTTTGAGTTTACTTAATCTTATGTTTAACCTTACGGTTAAACCACCAACGTTGGTGATTTAAACTTAAGATTAACTATCAAACGTAGTTGACAAATTTTTAAGTGATTATGAATTATATAAGACACAAATTGACAATAGACAGTCTTAATTTTCAAAAATTATTTTTTTACTTAAATATCAATAGTATTCTGTTTTTGTTTGTTTGTTTTTGTTCTATTCAAAAGCAAATTGTTGTGAAAAACTTTGCAATTTTTGCTTATAAGCATGGCAGCTCTACAAGGTTTAAACCACCGTATAAGCAATATAGAAACGGAATTTTGACGTTTACCAGCGAATTATGAAAGGGACAGCAAATATTACCAAAAAGTATTTCTCTCCCTGTCTGTTTGTAACTCTGTTTTGTTAATTAGTTTTTTTTCTAGGTGGATTTTTTATATTGGCGAGAGTTAATAATAAATGTAATTTTTGTGTAAAATATTAATAAATAATAAAATCAACTAATAACAATAACAATTTTTAACTTTTCCTTTCAAGAAATTAAAAAATATTGGCAACTTTCAGCAAGAAAAAATTTGTATGAGCAGTACGTCTTTTTTTGATCTGGTAATATTGAGCTTCTTAACTACCTCTTGCATAAGAAACTATATTCATTGTGACCGAAAATCACCCACATTTCGATTAATATTTAAATATTTACGAATCTTTAAACTTTTCATTGAAGAAATTAAATAATTTTCCAAATTTTCCCTTTTTAACACAAAATAAATTTTTATTTACATTTAGTTTTTCTACTTTAACCGCCAGTTTTCACTCTGTATATCTGTTGCTTCTTACACATTTGATTCGCAAAACATTATAACATTTTTTTTTCTCCCTCTAAATTGGCCAGTAATGTTGCTGCTATGCGCGTTTGTCAAACGTCAAAGGTTTATATTCTGTGTGTTCGGTGGTTTAAACTCCCACTCAAAAAATGAAATTTCAGTTAACGAAAGATTAAATTTAACTGGAGATCACAGAATATACACAGAATAGAAACAAGAGTTTGACGTTTAACTTTCCATGGAGAAAGAGACAGCAAATATTACCAAAAAGTATTTCTGTCTCTCTCTGATTGTAACTCTGTTTTGTTTATTTATGTTTTTTAGTTTTCGGGGTGGTTTTTTATATTGGCGAGAGTTAATAAAAAATGTAATTTTTGTCTAAAACTATTAATAAATAATAAAAACAAATAATAACAATAACAACTTTAACTTTTTCTTTCAAGAAATTAAAAAATATTGGCAACTTTCAGCAAGAAAATTTTTTTTGAGCAGTACGTCTTATTTTGATCTTGTAATATTTAGCTTCTTAATTACCTCTTGCACAAGAAACTATATTTATTGTGACCGAAAATCACACACATTTCGATTAATATTTAAATATTTAAGAATCTTTAAACTTTTCATTGAAGAAATTAAAAAATATTCCAAATTATCTCTTTTTTTTAACACAAAATAAATCTTTATTTACATTTAATTTTTCTGCTTTAACCGCCAGTTTTCACTCTGTATATCTGTTGCTTCTAACACATTTGATTCGCAAAACATTAAAATATTTTTTTCTCCCTCTACGAGGTAGGTTAAAGTGCTGCTTTGAGCGTTTTTAAACGTCAAAGGTTTCAATTCTGTGTATATTCTGTGCTGGAGATTATCTTAAACTTGAGTTTAAACTCGCATTCACAAAATGGCCCTTAAAAGCAAATATGGCAACGTTTTTCACAACAATTTGCTTTTGTATAGAACAAAAGCAGCTGAATACGATTGATCATTAATTAAAAAAAATAATAAATAATTTAAGAATGTCTATTGTCAATTTAAGTTTTATATAATTCATAATCACTTAAATATTTGTCTTAATCGGATTTCTCTCACATAAAAACTTTTTTTGAAATAAGATTTGTCAACTACTTTTGAAAGTTAATCTTAAGTTTAAACCACCAACATTGGTGTCAAAGGTAGTCGAAAAATTTTATTTAAAAAACGTTGGTGGTTTAAACTTAAGATTAAGGCATTAAACGTGAGATTAAGTAAACTTAAAAACTCTATTCGAAGATTAAAGTTATCTTAATCGTTAATCTCAAACTCAAAAAATGGTCCTTAGACTACAATGTGACGAATATATAAACGTGCATTCACGTTTAAATTTTTTTTCTAACTACGAAGTCAATTAAATCGTGAATTTTATTAATTCTTGCAAGCTAATAAATTAGTTCCCTACTTGAGACTGAATGAGAAAGTAATCTTTGAACTGATATTTGAGATAAAGTTTTAATGCAGTAGATGTTTATTTTTCACTTTTATTACTAGACAGTGTTTGATTGTTTTATGAACAGTAATAGTTCCTATTAGTAGATTTATTTCGAATTTAAGCTTATACCATGTTATAAGAAAAAAATAATATTTTCCAAGTTTACGCCATCAAATCTCAGAACATATAGGTTTGAATAAAATGTTTATGTACACCGTTTAAAAGGCTAATCTCTCCCCTTTCTAAAAAACTTTGAATTTTTAAAATAGGTTCAAACATATTTGGGTAATCAATAATTTTGTGTGAAAAGATCAAAAAGCTGTTTTCGTCAAACAAAACAAGTTTGGAGCGTTCGAGAAATATAAAAAAGTATTTTTGAAATCTACTCAACTAACTGAACAACATAGACTAGTTACTCGGGTGTATTTTTTTTTTTTTGTCACATAGTGTTATTATGTCTTGAGTTAAAAGTTTTCAGGGGCAACATGTTACGTTTCAGTTAGTCATTTAGTAATACTGTTCAACACCGTATAACCAGTATCGAAACGCAATTTTGACGTTTACCAGCGAATTATGAAAGAAACAGCAAATATTACCAAAAAGTATATCTGTCCCTGTCTGTTTGTAACTCTGTTTTGTTTATTTATCTTTTTTTAGTTTTCGGGGTGGGTTTTTTATATTGGCGAGTGTTAATAATAAATGTAATTTTTGTGTAAAACTATTAATAAATAATAAAATCAACTAATAACAATAATAATTTTTAACTTTTCCTTTCAAGAAATTAAAAAATATTGGCTACTTTCAGCAAGAAAAAATATAAAATAAAATATTTAGCTACTTAACTACCTCTTGCACAAGAAACTATATTCATTGTGACCGAAAATCACCCACATTTCGATTAATATTTAAATATTTACGAATCTTTTAACTTTTAATTGAAGAAATTAAAAAATATTCCAAATTTTCCCTTTTTTAACACAAAATAAATGTTTATTTACATTTAATTTTTCTACTTTAACCGCCAGTTTTCACTCTGTATATCTGTTGCTTCTAACATATTTGATTCGCAAAACATTATAACATTTTTTTCTCCCTCTAAATTCGCTAGTAATGTTGCTGCCATGAGCGTTTGTCAAACGTCAAAGGTTTCTATACTGTTTATACGGTGCTGTTCAGGGCCAGGTGTCACGATAGTCTGGTTGGAAGTTTATTATACTACGAGTTTCGAGATTTTTGAGCCATTACTCTCTTTTTTTCTCTAATGTAATTTTTTTTATATTTGAATTTTATTTATTTTTGACTTTAATATTAATGAATTTGATAACGTTTAAAAAATATGAACATCCCCACTATTAAGTGTTAATTTTAAGGTCAGTGAATAAATAAATTACAATGATAAATCAGCAGCAATGTTGCCGAATTACTTACATTGGAATATTTGGCCAATTCACACGACTTTGTATTGTGTATGTTGTATTGAATATACTTTTTGTTTGTGAACGCTCAATGCTATGCTGTATTGTGTGTTTCGTATTCAAAAAACGATAAGAAGAAGACCAGTATTCATAATTTGATTTTCAAGCAACTAAATTAAAAAATATTACGGAAAAGAGTAAATTAAATAATCATCTGTGCGAACAATTGTAATTTTTAAATGTTAATTGTTGTTACATTGAAAATATTTTTTTTTTCTTCTTGATTACTGGCATTTACATAAACTGATAGCACGAAACCAATACAACTTCCAAAAACATGAAAAAAAGTGTATAAGTGTATCGGATTTTTATAAGAAAATTATCAACAACAATCATACACTGTTGTATATTCGTCCAACAATACTATGAATACAACGATTGTTTTATAATAAAGCAGAAATAAATTAATAAAATAAATATAAAAACTTTTATTCTTTATACAAACTTTTACTTCAAATTCATGAAATTGCTAAAATGTATTGGGGTACCAAGACTTTTGCTGTACACTGTATATATATATTTCTTCCACAACATCGTGGACCACTGCACAACAGACAATACATCGTCGGAAAAATAAACTAGGAAGGATTCTGCACAGATTCATAGATTACCCTGGGAAGTGGCTTCAACTCAGATTAGGTAAAGTGTATTTAATTCGTGTCTTAATTTTGTTCATTACGCAAAAATAAGAGATTTGTGACATTTCTTAAAAAATTAGCTCAATTTTTAAGTCGTATACAAGAGTTATTTTACACTTTAATTCCTGAAAAAAATGTATTTATAATATTTATGTTTATAATATTTATTTTAAAAACGCCCTTATAGTTATACAAATCGCGTTGTTGTTGCCGTCGTAAACGTACACACAAATGAATATATAAATTACTCTGAACATTTTCCTAGGACAAATAATAGACTTCACTTGATACAGCGAAATCTAAACCATCTGCTGACAAATGTCTATTTTCCAAATTTGTTCAGCAGAGTATCAACAATTGACCTTCATTTGCTAGTAAGTCAAAGATTTGACTTCATCAAATAATAACTACACTGTCATAGTTTTGACAGCAGTATTCAGTGTAAGAAGTAATTCTGGTAAAAAGAGATGTTGGTTTCGTTTCCGAAATTTCGTATTAACTAAACTGTCACGTCGAGGATTAACTCTACTCAGTTTAATGGCAACAAAGATTATCCAAAAATGGCATAATGAGATAAATGTATCACGATTTCTCGAAAGAATATTTGATTTGAGCCATGTGTCGTTCTCAGACGGTATGCCAGATTCTCTTCATTATTTTATTCCTTTTCGACGTCAAAGTACAACTACTTCTAATAGTTTTAGATTCTTAATGTCACTTAACGATCTCAAATAGGTTTGGTCCTACTGCTAAACACAATATAAACAGTAACGAAACGCGATTCGACAGCGCATAGGCCAAACGTGAAAGGGACAGCAAATATTACCAAAAAGTATTTCTGTCCTTCTCTGATTGTAACCCTGTTTTGTTTATGTTTTTTTTTAGTTTTCGGGGTGGGTTTTTTATATTGGCGAGAGTTAATAAAAAATTTAATTTTTGTCTAAAATAATAAATAAATAATAAAAACAACTAATAACAATAACAATTTTTTTACTTTTTCTTTCAAGAAATTAAAAAATATTGGCAACTTTCAGCAAGAAACACTTTTTATGAGCAGTATGTCTTATTTTGATCTGGTAATATTTAGGTTCTTAATTACCTCTTGCACAAGAAACTATATTCATTGTGACCGAAAATCACACACATTTCTATTAATATTTAAATATTTAAGAATCTTTAAACTTTTCATTGAAGAAATTAAAAAATATTCACAATTTTCCCTTTTTTAACACAAAATAAATGTTTGTTTACATCTAGTTTTTCTACTTTAACCGTCAGTTTTCATTCTGGAAAACTGTGAAAAACGATTCCGATTTTGCTAAAGCTTTAGACATACATTAGAGTCCGAAGAATGTTTCATTAAAGTCCCATTCAAACTACTTTTATATTATATATCCAAATACAATGCGAGCATATTAGTATTAGAAGTTCTGAGTCTGGCAAAGTTACTGCCCGCCTACTTATAGTAAAATCTAGTTATACAAATCTACTTATACTTCCGAGACTTGAGCTGTATGTTGCACGCCTTTTAGCCAAGTTATGAAATCGATCAGGTCTTTCATAACAAATTCAGAAATAACTCTTCATTGAATAAAGATGCATCCATTCTCACTAACTCCTTTCGTATCAATTTTATTTATCTTCAGAGTTTTTGCCAGAAATCTACTGAGAGGAAGTCACCGAAGAAATATTTTCATATTTCGTCTTGCTGGAGATGTCTGACCTGTGAAATATTTATTAAAAAATTCAATTGAATGTCATAATCTAGGTCGTTCGTTTGTTCTTAGTAAGCATAAATAAATGGAGGTCGTTTGTATGGTGTTTGTGATTGTTAATTGATTTGTCTGGTAATTATATTACAATATTCGCTGGATATAAGCGCTTTAAAAATGCTTGCATGATAGTGCTTATAAGCGGAGAATTCTTATATCGAAATCCCGCAACTGAGAGTAAATATCCTCGCATAATTCAAGCTGATCGAATTGTATTTGTTTCATTAACAGCACTAATTTCGGAGAGGGCTTTAATTATCTTTTAGAACTCGTGTCACTTCGAGACTACTGCGAAGAAATTGCTGAGGAGATCCGCACCAAACTTTATAGTTATATTTATGGGTCGTATGGTAGCATTAATAGGGAGTCAGGTCAGGTCTGCATTAATGTAAGGAGTCACGTCTTTGATTTCTCCGAGACTTGCACCAGGCCAGATTAGTAGAAAAGCTTTACAGATTGCTATCAGGAATCAATTATCTGAGAATGCTTTGCCTTAGTTGGTTACGTCTTCTGGATGAGAGAGCCTCCGCCTCGAAGAGAATGAAACCACAAGAAACATTCTATGAAATTCCAATTTTTATTAGTATAACTAAATGACTCAACATATCCCCATAAAAAGAAACCGAGAAACGTTTAATCGTACTAACGAATCGTACGGGAGTTAGTGAACAATCAATTTTGAAGCAAAGAATTTTTTAAAGTAAATTTATTTTTATTTATTTTAATTATTTATTTATTTAAGTCAATGGACAAATTCCTTACTGACTAATAACACAAATCGAATAAAATTAAATAGGATTACAATCAGTTTCTTCAAAAATACAAGTAATAGTTACAATAAAAATATGAAAAGTTACGAATTGAGAAAAACAATAAAGTTATAAATTGAGAAAAACAATAATGTTCCGTTTTATAACGCAAGAATTTAAAGAAAAATCAACAAAGTCTGACAAATAGTTAAATTGACGGCAAATTGTAACAGCATAATTAGTTCTGCAGAATTGAATATAAATGAGATTATAACAGCGGAAGTTAAGACGAGGAATATTGAATTTAACAGTTCTTAACAGAAGTTCACAGCAAATATTACCATTGATCAGGTTAACCATGAAGGATATATTTAAAATAGTTCGACGACTCTTAAGGGTAGGCAGTTTTATTAAGGCCAGTCTGCTAGTATATGAAGGCATATCCAAGTAATTCCATCCAAGGCCACGCAAGCAGAATAGTAGAAATTATTTCTGAACATATTCGATGTGTTCGCTGTAAACATTATAGTGAGGATCCCATACGATAAATCCATACTCCAAAATTGGTCTGACAAGCGATGCGTATGACTGTTTAGTAAAAAATGGATCAGTAAATTCCTTTGCCCAACGTTTTATGAAGCCAAGAGTGCTTCTTGCCTTATTTACAGTCAAAGTGATATGAT
Organism: Sarcophaga subvicina; assembly: GCA_936449025.2. NCBI lineage: Eukaryota > Metazoa > Arthropoda > Insecta > Diptera > Sarcophagidae > Sarcophaga > Sarcophaga subvicina. The sequence goes on along the minus strand of OW388082.2, from coordinate 59,790,554 downwards.
CATTAAAGTTTAATTTTGTGTCTAATAGGATCCCAAGATCAATAAAAGAGTCAACTATTTCCAGTTGATGACCTCGCACCACAAAAAGAAATTATTCAGATCACTTTGAAGATAAATATGCTTACTAAATTATTAAAGGAGAGAAAAACTTTTATTGGCAAAATTAATTATGTTGGGAAGATCGTCCATAAACAGCGAAAAAAGAAGTGGACCAAGATGGCTGCCTTGAGGAACACCAGATAGCACATAAATATACTTAGATAAGGAGTTTGTGATTCACTTTATCGAACGCCTTACTAAAATCCGTAAAAATTACATCAGTTTGCTTCCGTTGAGAATAGGCTGCATTTATCAGGGATGGTAACTGAAGCACGTTAGTTGTCGTTGAACAGCCCTTTCGGAAACCATGTTGATAAGGTGATAATAACGATGAAGTATGATGAACTAAAAAATCGGCAACCAGTTTCTCGAACATTTTTGGAATAGCACTCAGTTTTGCAATGCCCCTATAATTTGTAACATCAGATTTATTGCCAGATTTAAAAAGTGGTATAAAATACGAGTTCTTCCAAAACACAGGAAAATATCCATAATTAATCGTGGTATTAAACAATATGACTAATGGTGTGATGAATGACTCTGCACATCGATTTAAAATACAACTTGGAACCCCATCGGGACCAGGACGAAAAGACATCTTTAAACTTTTCAGGTTCATCAAAATATCACAGTCACTAAATGTTGGAATAGATATTACCTGAGCTGATGTCAGCGAGTAAGGGTACATATTTGTATCATTATAAGCAGCATTAGAATAAGTACTGGCGAAGAAATCTGCAAACATATCACATATCATATCAACACTACATGATTCTTTATCACCAAATTTCATAAAGGATTGAAAACCAGTAGATTTTCTCTTCGAATTTACAAACGTATAGAAAGATCTATGATTTTTAATAAAATTATTTTTCATTTTATCCATATAAGTTTTATATAATAAGTGATTTAGAATATTATATTCAGACCGGCTAATAGAATATCTTCCATAATCAATAATGGAGCCAGAACTTTGGTATTTCTTGTAATACTTGTTCTTTCGATTTTTCAGTCGCGAGTTGTTTAGAATTCCATGGTGGACCAACCAGAGTATACACAGGTTTTAAGAGAACACAAATTTCAATTATTGAATGCACTTTCTTATAAAAGTTAGAAATCATCAAGTCAGTATCAGAATCATTGTTAACAGGAATAGATAAGATTTCATTCCAACAAGTATTTCTCACCATGTCATTAAATAAATTGTAATTGGTTTGATTAAAACAGTAGACTTTACTAACTTTAGGCTTAGCTTTGAAATTGGTTGGAGAGAAAAATTTAGTTTTTACAGTCGGATGATATCGACCCTCAGGCAAAGTTACAGGTACCACAGTGATTAACATCGTTAACAAATACAAGATCCAGTATTTTTCCAAAGTCATTACAAAGTGAGTCTATTTGATACAGTGATAACAAGAACAAGTAAATTAGACGTATGTGTTACAAACTGTTCAGATGGATGTGATTAAGAGACTGCAATTAGAACACCACCTCCTCTACGCGACTTGCGGTTAAATCAATATATCTGATAATTGTCACAAAGAATTTCCGCATTAAAAATATCGCCAGTAAGCCAGGTTTCAGTGAAGATAATAACATCATGTGTAAGATCATGGCTATTAATTAAAAGGTCCGTTAATTTAGTATTTAAGCCACGTACATTATTTGATGGTAAAAGTAGTATGTTTTTGTACCTTCTGGAGCACTTATTCCATACAAAATTTGGTACATGCCTACGCTACAGTCGGTAGTGTCGGTTAGTCGATAGCTTTGTAACATGTAGTGTGAAAATGTATGTACATATGTACGAATGATTGGACGGACAGAATGAGTGTGTGTGTAACATGTAATGTGTATGATCGTTTTTTAATAATAAATTCTTGGTACGTATTATCATACTCAATTGTTGAAGAAATAGAAATATAAACTAATAAGAAAGGGTAGGTTGGTTGTGTGGTTGTTTTTTTTTATAGTAAATTCTTAGCACTTGCTCCATACAAAATTTGGCTCATGCCTACGCTACAGTCGGTAGTGTCGGTTAGTCGATAGGTTTGTAACATGTAATGTGTATGATCGTTTTTTTTTAATAATAAATTCTTGGCACGTATTATCATACTCAATTGTTGAAGAAATAGAAATATAAACTGATAAGAAAGGGTAGGTAGGTTGTGTGGATGTTTTTTTAATAGTAAATTCTTGGCACTTATTCCATACAAAATTTGGTGCATGTCTGCTTCTTCTTGTTCCTTTATTTTGTATTGCTTTTTAAACGAATGATTGGACGGACAGAATGAGTGTGTGCACGTTTCCTCATCTACATCCCAGAGTATAAATAGACTGTAATGTGAAAATGTATGTACGTATGTACGAATGATTGGACGGACCGAATGAGTGTGTGTGTAACATGTAATGTGTATGATCGTTTTTTTAGTAATAAATTCTTGGCACGTTTTAGTCCTTATGACTTTTTTTGTTTACAGGATGTACACCTGTATGATTGCTGTGTTTTATATTTTTTGTATGATTTAATTAGAATGAACTCTAATTTTAAATGTGATAAGAAGGGGATAAACACCTGTTTAAAAATTTTTTTTGGGATAATAAATAACATCGTATACCTAAGTAGAAACATGAGTGTACATGTTCATTGTATTTGTATTACTTTTCGAATGATTGGACGAACAGAATGAGTGTTCTCACGTTCTTTTGAGATAATAATTGTGAAGAAATATAGTTGTACGTGGCGTTGTTGTTGTGTTGTGTTATAAGGATTTTTAATTTTAAATTGATGAGAAAGAAATGTATAGTTGTGCCTGTGTTTTTTTTTCACGCATAAGTAGAATATCTGTTTTTACATAATTGAATATACTGATTGATTTACAACATCCCAGAGCATAAATAGACTTGTTTTAAGGATTTTGATTTTTTTTAGATTTACTGTTTTAAATAAATAAAATTATACAATAATGAGATTAATTAAAACAAATTAGTTTTTTTCTTAGGTATACATATTTTATTTCAGATTTTGTTATTTTGTACAATACAATACATATATCTATTGAATATAATAATAGTTAAACATTCGTTTATACAGATTGAATAGGTTAAGTGTTAACAAATATAGTATATAGAATGTTTGACATCTGCAAATGTCAAAAGATTCTGAGTAATTTTTTTCACAGTTAGATCTATGTATAATATTATTAACACATAAAAATGGATTACTTTTTACTAATATTACCTATTCTGAATTCATTTATAAGTTTCATAAATAAATCTATATGCTCTTTGTCAATCTGATTACTATGTTTTGTTAATAGTTCTTCTAATTCAGCTGATGTAACCATTTTTTCCTCTTCTTTAAAAAGTCAATAGTAGGTTGTGTTAGTGCGGGACGATGTACTCTAAATTATTTCATTTCAATTTATATTTATTGAATACAAATTTTAAACACAAGTGCCCACAATTATATGTATTAAATTTTTGTTTTCGTTCATAATTATATTCAATAGGAAATTTTAAGTAGTTGACAATCTCAAGTGGTGGTTGTAAGCTTCCAAAGCTATCAAAGTATTCTTTATAGTTGTGGTTTTTATAATATGCTACCCAATGTGTTCCCATACCATTTGAATCATCTAAATTAACAATGCCGCATTCTTGTTTAAATGCTTTTTTAGGTAAAGAATCACGCACGAAAACACCCCTAAAGTGTTTAAGATGTCTTCCATATTTATTCAAATCCAAATCTGTTAATGGGCGCTTAGGTAGGTTATCTAATAGTTTTTTGGAGATGGACTATAGTAGAGACCATATCCAGTTTTATATGGTTTGAGGTACAACCCTTTACCCATTGAAATTGATTCTATATATCTATTATGACGGTTAGCTTCAGCCAATTGTTCTTTTCCATTTTTGATAGCATTTCCTGCTTTGGCAATAGCGGATCCTCCACTTGCCAAACCACCAAGCGCTGACAATGCTGTACGGGAATAAGTGGAAGAAATCCTCCAATTTTCGGTACAGGTATAACTCTCGGTATTATAATGTCTGCTCGCTTTTTCCCTTTAAAATTTGAATGAATACCCTTTTGAGCTATTTTAACAGCATCATTTATATCAAGGTGTTTCTGTTCTTTCAATTGTTTTAAAGTGTTTCTCACAGTAGCTGTGAATAATTTCTTATTACATTTATTCATTTTTCCTTTTCTCGTTCTTTTCGAATTCTTTCTTTTTTTATTTCTCTGCTCCTTCAAACCTAATCCAAATTTCACTTTAGCTTTCATAGCGTTTGTCACAAACCACGCGTTAGCACGTTCTTTAATATCACTATCTTTAGATTTAACTAGTTGCCAGGCTTTTTCAGCTAAAATTTTATCTGCTTGACGTCTTGTGTCTATATCTTTTGACTGTGAATATGCAATACCGTGCTCTCTACAAGCTGCGTCTAATAAATTTATACCCTTATCTCCTCTTGCTAAACGTTTTTCAAGTTTTGTACCAGGTCCACAAAACTGATAACCAGGTGGATGTAATTCAATAGGTACTTTATTTATTAAGTTGTTTACAAATCCTCTTCTCATCTTACACTGGCTGGGGTTTTGTTTTGACTGTAGATTATAACAAATTTTTTTTTCGTTACTTTTATATCTCTTCGCAAAAATAGCTGAAATCAAGACGATCTCCTATATATACACCAATTTATATGATTTCAGTATGTTAATTTTTTTGATATTGATTTTGATCTGCTTTGTATCTGATCACGATCTACTTTACATCTGATCACGATCTGCTTTGTATCTGGTCACGATCTACTTTATATCTGATAACGATCTACTTTTTTGGTTTTGTCTATTTTATTTTAATTTTTTTATTATTTTTTTGTCATTGGCATGTTTTAGATAAACATGTTCTACCTCAATGTTTAAATTGTTTATTTGATCAGTTTGATCATCATATATTTGTGTTATATATATATATATATATATATATATATATATATATTCTTTTTGGTTACGACATTTTTTGTTTGTTTTTATGATTATATTTATTGAAACCTTCTCCAAATTTATTAATATAAGACATTTCTTTCACTCTTCTAATAAATTATGTTAGATTCTTTAAGTTCTTCGATAATAGAGATTATTTCGTTTTGATGATTGTTGTGACCGACACCTTCCGATGAAAGAAGTAAACGTAGTCTGTCAACTAGTTCATTAGGATCATCCCAATATATATAATTTGATTTCAGATTATTTAGTGATTTTAGCATTAAACCATTGCCTTTTGTTAAAATGTTTGTTGTTGTTTCGAATAAATGTTTAACTATTCGTATATATTTGAAGGCTCGTGTTCCTTTCACTTGTTCATTAGGTTCATAGCGACGTTTATGTGGATTGGTATGAATTAAAATCTCTTCATATTTTTTCAAATCATTTTTAGAATAATGGAGAGGTTTTTTATGAAATACTAGTTCAAATAATCTAGGCGTCATTTTCAATTTCATATTTCCTATCCGCATAGTATTATCTCTATTAAATATTAATTTTTACTTGCCATATCTCCAACTACCGTCTACATCTTGATTAAAACCATAAATTTTATCCAATTGCTTATTATTAATAAGTGTTTGAATATTTTCAAATAATGGAGAGCTTTTCATCAGTTTTAAACATTGTTTTCTTTTCAAGTTCTTGATACCTGTACTTGATACAGGTCTATTATGGTCATAGTTTTTTCATCATCATTATCATCAGCTGAAATATTTTCATACTGAAAATCGTTATTATCACCGTTTACATCATCAATAATGTTGGCTATATTCTTATGCTTATCTTCAAGTTGTCCAATGATTTCATTATCACCATTCACGTCATAATAATCTTCGTCATCATCAATAGTGTTGTCTATATCCTTATGCTTATGTTCAAGTTTTCCGATGATTTTATTATCACCATTTACATCATCATAATCATCGTCATCATTAATAGTGTTGCCTATATCCTTATGTTTATCTTCTAGTTTTCCAATGATTTTTTAAGTGGTTTTGTTATTGGTTGAAAGGTATCTTCTAATAAATTAAGTCTATCTATATGTTTCAGTTTAATATTTTTTAACTTTTTCTTTAGAACAGCCCTTGTCTTTACAAGATCTTCCAGCACTTTATTATGGTAATTTTTAGACATTATAATAATTTTTTATATTGATTTTGATCTGGTTATGATCTGCTTGCTATCTGATTATGATCTGCTTTGTATCTGATTACGATCTGCTTTATATCTGGTCACGAACTACTTGCTATCTGGTCACGATCTGATTTATACCTGATCACGATCTGCTTGATGGCTTGTGTCTATATCCTTTGATTTTGAGTACGCTGTATCGTGCTTTCTACAATCTACATCCAATAAATTATTCCTAAGCTCTACTTCTTTTTCTTTCAATTCAGTTTTTTGTCAGAATACCTTTTTTCGATTCAAGCGTAACTGAGTGCGGGAACGTAATCGAAACGCAGAATAAGGGTGAATGTGAATAAAGTTATAAAAAGATTATCTTTGTAGCACACGCTACCTATACTCCTTAACGGAAAGAAATATTAAATGATAATAAAACATATTCTAATAATTCTGCTTTCGAGAGTTTTGACCTGGAAAATAATTTCATAAAATTAACGATCAAGTAATTAATTCCTTATATCTTCGTGTTATGTGTTTAATGGTTTCGTGATGGCGTAATGTGTATTGGATGGATGTTATGACGTCGAATTTTTGAAGTACGTCATTGTTGTTATAGTTTGCTGTAGGCAGAGTCAGGTAGTCTCAATTGGTCGTGACGACAGGTTGAATGTGAAGTGATCAGTGAGTTAGGACAAAGTGGTTGCTTTAAGGTTCTCGGAATTATATGATCGCTGCATGAATTCAGTGTATCTAAACTGAGTCAGATATTCCTGATGACATTTAAAAACTTGCGATATTCCTGATGTCATTTAACAATTTCATAATGTCTAGTCTAATATAGGATGTGGGTGACTATGATTTGGTATCTTGCAGGCATCTAGGAACTGTTTTGTTAGGAGGAATTGCGAAACCTTAATGCCAGTATCTTTGTGTCCTCATTTTGCTATTATCTCTCTCAGAGCCTTGAGGACCAAGTTCCTGCTTTTCACCTTTCTGCTAATATACGACGTATGTGATGAAAAAGGAACATTAAGGTGTTTTTTCAATTCCTTTGTCTAAAACGTGAATCAAATAGCTGTTGACTTTGAGGAGTAAAGTTTGAGATTCCGAACTTCAAAATATTTGTATTTATTTTATTTATTTTAATAGTGTTAAATAAAGTAGTTTTCTTCTCTTCATAATAAATTTTTCTTATGCATATATACGAGGTGTGATCAAAAAATAACCGTTAGTGAGTTACGTATGTTCGATTTTCGCATTTTTTTGGTACACATGTCTGTTATATATGTTGACAATATCAGCCATTTCGGATTGTCAGTTTGTGTTTGGCAGATAAAAAGGTTGTTAATCGAAAAAAATATGCTTCCATTGGGATGATTCGGCTTTGGTTTCAAAGTCATAGCCATACACCCATGATTCGTCACCAGTTATGACCTTTTTGAGCAAATCTGAATCGTCGTTGATCGTCGCGAACATCTCCTGAGCGATGTCCATGCGACGTTGTTTTTGCTCAAAATTTAACAATTTTGAAACAATCTTCGTATTCAGTACTTCCTTTTAAAAAAACCGCTTTTTTCCCAATCTTTTTGCACATACAGTCGAATGTTGACTAAATTTTAGCTTTTTGTCTATTATGAACCCTAGAAATTTTATACGTTAGACTATGTCTATTACCGTGTCATTAATTTTAAATAGATCGTCCGTATTTATATTTATTTCTATTTTGCTTTCTTAGTACTTCTTATATTATCACTTACTTGTTACATAGTTTCACAAGAATAGTTTTTACTAAATTCCGATATTCAACATCTTCAACTACAGCTAAGCCAATTAGAATTTCGATGCCCTTACGAAATTGAAATTATTGGTTTGTTCGTCGGTCGGTAAGGGCGATAGGTTAAATTTATAGTATTTTTGCTGGTTCGTACGGGTCAGACGTAATATGCTGAAAATAGTGAAGTCTTGTGCGCAGGTGCATCTTTTGTCACTCTGGTCAGTTGGTGGTACTTAGACTGTTGCGCTGTTAACAGGTGGAAAATATATATTGGTCAGTTCAATTTCCTACGTACTGACATGCTCATTTCTTCCCAGCATGTGTCGGTTATGATTCCACGTAGTTGTGAATACTGTGCTTTGGAATGTGACCAAGTGGGGCCTGACCATGTGTAAGAGTTGTGGGAGACATACAGCGTGTACTAGATGAGAGGGGTGTGGTGTTGGGTTCTGTAGCTTGTCGGTAAGTGGGACTGAGCTTGAACGGCGGGTGGGGAAAAGTTAGTATTTCAATTACGCTACGAGCGCAAGGTGGAACAGAGGTTCATGTAGCTGCTTGGACAAGTGTAATGTTAGATCTTACAGTATTGCCGCATAAGTGTTGTTGGATTCCAGCCTGGAGAGAGGATTCGTTAGGAGATTGGCATATTTTCCTGACTCTGGAAAAATTTTCTTGTAGGACAGCTGGCAATCTTGCAGAGTGGTATTCATTGTTGCCATGAGATCGAAGGAGTAAAGAATCGTAATGGCTCATAATGCAATAAATGTTTAATCCAGTTTATGATTACATTACAAATAGACGCCAAATTTTTAATGTTAGTTCATTTAGAAAAATGCTCAAATAATAATATTACACTCACTACAAATAAATGAGTACAACAATTTAAAAACGTAAATAATTAAATTGTGTTTTTTATTTTATTATTAAATTTTAATATTCTTTTAATATAATTCTCTTCGGCTATATTATTATGTTTCTAACTAATATAAATTTTGCTTCAATTTTGAAAGAATTTTAATTTTTAAGATAACGAAAATCACTGCTTACTAAATTGGAAATATTTATGTTTTTCGTTACAGCGTACAAGTTTTATAAAAAATCAGATAGTGGAACCTCCCGTCAACTTTTCCGATTTTCATTACTTCATCTACCTCTCTTAATGTTATTGTTGTTATTAAACAAAAAGCGATGGTTCACTACGGAGACCCCAGAATTAGGTACACTAAACCCCAAAAAGTTAAAGGATGTTGCTAATAAAAGCTGTACTGAAAAAAATGAGGAAAATAGCTCACAACTTACCAGCTTTAATCAAATGTTGCCATTACATTGATCAAAAACGTATTTTGAAAAGTTTTGCCTAACAAAAAAGATTTATCAATTATTTAGTAAAGATGTACAAAATTTCTGAGATTTTTTCAGATGTGTAAACTGTTAATGCATAACCAAAACGAAATAATAAATAGTATGTCTCACACGTAAAGCAGATACATGATTGAATTAAAATTAAATTATTTAAATTTCGGTAAAAAATTATTTGTCATCTCCTTATTTGTTTGTATAAGAAATCTAACAACAGATTCCATAGTTCTCGATTTAAAGTAAGTTGGCGTTCACGTCATAGTATATCAAAAATAAATTATGTATAGTATTGGGTAATTTTGCAGTATATACGAGTACATATTTATTAAAATTTTGGAATAAGCCAATAAATAATAGGGCGAAATTAAAAAGTTATAATTTGGGCATCCCAAGGTAAGTTCGTTTTTAAACCAAAAAATAAATAATTGTTAAATGTCCATAAAATTGCCGTAATATCAATATTTATAATTTATCTTATAATTTAAAAATATAAAAAAATATTTTATAAATACATTTATTTCTCTAATAATTTATTTATAATTAGTGTCAAATATATACTTATTCAATTAATGATGGAAGAAGGGTCCATAACCAAGTAGCAGAGATATTCATTTTGTTTGATAGCGATTCACAACAGTTTAGTGAATTTTTGTGGGTATTGTAAATAATTGAAATAGGTGATATACCCCAATTTTGAATGCATAAAATAAAAAATGTATACGCTTACTCTTCTAAAGCACAAACCAGAATGAATCGTGTGTTCTTTATTTAAATTACGCTCCGCCTATCTTTAAAAGGGATGATGCACAATATTGATTTATATAAAAGAGAACAAACATGTACAGAGAGAGCAAAAAGTTAAATATTCTTAAACTAACATAACATATCATACATACATACAGCTTGAATTATGTTACGTAAAAAACGGTGATGACAGTGTTATTCAACACATATTCTTCCTTATCCAAAACCATATTCCAGTATACACCCTCTTCAGGTCGAACCACTTTTGGACATTTGGACAATATTGGACCCAAATTTCTATTAACACTTTCCACCTGTACGTTGCCACCTTTACCTGTCGGACGCCGTGTTCCTTAAGAAAATTCTGGAACTCCGCTGAAATAAGTGTCGTTTACCTGTCTCTCACAATATATCTCGGACTGTAAGCCCTAAAATGATCCCTTAGATGTCCAACAATCTCTCTAATTACCGTAGCCTTGTAGCGTAAAGTCTCACAAACTTAGCAGAAGCATCTATAACATTCAATATATGCTTCAAACTTCTCCCATTATCGACTGGCCCATAGTGATCGATGTACACTACATCAAATGGAGTGGTGGATTTGGGGATGACTGCACCACTTCGTCGTGGTACTTGTAAAACACGTGCCTTTCAGTCGCCTTCGGTACAGAAAACAACCCCCAATCATTCTTGTTCGTCTTCCTATAGAGAACAGCATTCGTCATTTCGAACATTTTACGTTGTTTCGTTTGAAGACTGTCCTGTAGACCCACTAACCTCAGATCCCTGTTGTGGCAAATAACTAGATTTTCCTCAATGGGTCCAAATGCTGCATCTGCGACCCTGGTCTATGTTCAAGTGCGTTATCATAATTCTGGAACTCCAGGCTATACATTCCTATTCCCGTGTTCATATCATTCCTGTTAAGAGTCATTGTCAACGAATTGCAGTCGGTAGCTATTTTGAAAGTCTTTCTCAGCAGATAAGGTCTGTAACGTCTAAGAGCGTAAGGTATGACGAGCGTCTCCAACTCGAAGCTATGGTACCTTGATTCTAAATCACTGCCTTCGAACACGTATCGTCTGCTCTTATGCTATTCCCATTGATCTCATAACCTAAGTATTTACCGTTAGTCATAAAAACTTCGCATTTGTCGAGTCTTAGTTCCAACTTGTTCCTCATCAACTGCTCGAACACTACCCAAATTTTCCAAATGCTCCTTAATATCCTTGGTTGCAATCATTATGTCATCCATGTAATCTATCAGCTATTCATCCCTTTCCATATCCGCAAAGACCCTGTTAACAAAACGCTAAAAGACCGACGGGGCGTTTTCATCCCGAGCAGCATCTTCAAAAAGTCATATTGGCCGAGCAATATATATATATAGCATATTTAGCAATTTTCCAATGAGAGGTATAGGGTAATTATGTTTCGGTGTCATTTTGTTCAAAGTTCTGTAGACCACACACGTACGCAGTTCGCCTCTCTTCTCAACTAGCTCTTTAGGTGACGCATATTCGGACTCACTTGGTCTTATACAACCCGCCCTCAGTCGTCATCAGTTATCTTTTTGTCATACGATAATCTTCTAGGTCTGCAACTAAATGACTGTGCCTATTCCAAGTTCAGTTTGACCTTACATTTTGATTCAGGTTCACCTGAGAGCTTGGACTGCAGATAAATGTTCAAAAATAATCTATCCAGATTTCTTCTAACATCCTAACCTCTTCACCAATCCTCAGATCTACAGTGCAAGTATCCTCTCAGTCAATAGACACAATTGCCCTTTCAAAATCTCCGACCTCTGTGAAATAATCTTCACTAACACACATCTTCTCCACTTTCCACACAGTTTACTGGCAGGACCCCCAGGCATTTTATATAACAACTAGCTGTACCCAGCGCGTGTTGCTGCGCCACCAACTAAAATAAATTTGAAGGAAAATATCAATTTAATAATATCAATTTTAATAAAATATCAATCAAATATCAAATTAATTTTTAATCATTTTGTTGATTTTGTTTCCCGTTGTCCAGATGATTTAGACAAACAGGCCTAAGTAGTACGCATTCGACCAGTTTCTAATCTCACTTCTCGTTGTTCAAGTGATTCATGCCAACGGGTCTCAGCGGCATGTACTCGAAGAATTTCCAGTCTCAATGCTAGTTGCCCGTCTGATTCTGAGGCTCGTAATGGTCTTTTCTTCCGTGCTCGAGGTGTAGGTCGACCAATTGCTTGCCGCTTTGGAGGCATAATTGCACGAGACGACGTGAAAAATGTGTTAAATTTATTAGAATCTCACAATGTACCCAATCCAATTGAACCCAACAGCATTTTTAAAAATTTTACAAAATTAAAATGTTTCAAATTTTACGGGAATGAGTTATACTAAGGGCCATTATTACAACTTGGCGGTAACTAAAGGCTGGATTTTAACGACAAATAAATTGTTTTTCGTTATTATGACTATCCAATAAGATAGAAGTGATCGTTAAGCTAAAGGGAGGATCATCCTACCTTTAACATTCAAAGGTCACTTTATGTTTGAACTTGCCATATTATATATTATTTTCAATAAGGCAACTTCAAATTTAAACAAAATGAGAATATTCAACAAAAAACGAAGCCAGCGGTTGCCACTGCGTTAAAAAAACTTTTATAATTGAGTAGTTTTATCGACATTGCTCCGGCACTGCCATATTTTTGAAAAATTTTATCTGTAAGTTGTAATAACGAAAATAAGTTAAGGGTAACTTTCCAGTTCCCTTTAGCTAAAGGTGCCTTTAACTAACCCCAAGTTTAATGACAAGTTGTAATAATGGCCCTAAATGTTATTAAAATCATAAAGGATAAATTCTAAAATGTCTGGTATTTGCCTGATTAACACATGATCAAATGCATAGTTTACGATTCAATTCATTTTGAATAATTCTTATTGGCGCCATCTATAGGAAATTAATCGCACCAACTTAGAAACATCCGTCGTCTTATACGCAACAACTTTGCTAAAGATCATATCATGATCAAATGCACAGTTTACGACTTAATTCGTTTTGAGTAATTTTTAGTGACGCCACCTGTCTTAAATTGGGCATACCATATTATTGTAAAAGTTCATAACGTGATCAAATGTACAGTTTACGATGTATTTCATTTTTAGTAATTTTCAGTGGCGCTACCTGTCGGAAATTGGTCATACCAACTTAGAAACCTTCCCCGGCTCATGCGCAGCAACTTTGCTGAAGATCATAGCATGTTCAAATGCATAGTTTACGATTCTATTAATTACATACAAACAAACATTCATTTTTATATATATAGATAGATAGATAGAAGATATTGTTACGTTTTTACCTTTTTAAAAACGTTTAAAATATGAGTTCGTTGATGGCAAACAAAATAAAAATAAATTTGTGTTTAGTTTCAATTAAATCTTTATTGTTCGAACTATTTTTGTGTGCCATTGTTTATAACTTGACGTATATAACAATAATTGCTTGTTCGCTATGCTTCTTTGCTCACAACACAGATCTTTTCAACGTATGTAGATCTTCAAACCGCGACTGTTCTCTTCACATGCAACGCGTCTTCACACAAGACTGAATGAATTCTTCCCACTCGTTGACTGCTTTGTCTTGCCTTTTTATATGCCCACATAAACAATCTGATGAATGTTCTTGAAAACGAATGTTCGTGTCTTCGCTTTCTCGAGATCTCTATCGTTGTTTTGTTGTTATTTGTGTATTTTGTTTACGTTGTTTGTTGTTACTTTCTTGCTTACTTGTATATCCCTTTTTCTTTCAACTGCTGTTGTTGTTTCTTTTGTTTTTGTTTTAATGTTAAACGATGGAGTGTTTCCATTTTCGTAACAATATTTCTCACAATTACTATCAAAACGACGAGATATACCGGGAGGGATTCTGTTGGGGGCTGTACGGAATCCGACTTGTAGGCCCTTAGCTCAATTGAGATAGAGCCGTAATTTATCACGCCCCTGCGGTCATTGAAAAGCGGAAGTGACTCCTCATTCAGGATGATTACCGCCTCGCGGTCGTCACCCCATTGGTCAGCAACTTTTCCCACCTGTTGCTGACCTTGAGAATCTTCAGTATGGCTTTCGGATCAGATGTTCCAGTCGGGATTCTCGTAAAGCTCAATAAAATGGAGGTCTGAACAGTTTACCAGTTTGATGTGCCCTTGAAACCACCCTGCATCGCGACAACTGGGTGAAGGGTCGGGGTTGGAGGCCATAACCTCAAGGAAGACGTCGAAGAGCGCTTGTTCCACCAGCTTTCACTTAGTAGGAGCGATGGAACTATCAGGGTGGCTCTGGTCGATGATCGTCCAGGTTAGACCTTCATTTAACTCACTGAGAGCTGTGGAAGTCTTGCTGGGTTCAGGACGTCTGGACTGTGTCAACGAACGGGGTTTCGTGGGGGTATTTTCAAGTTGGCCACCTTGGAGCCTTTGTTAGGCTGGAGTGGAGCATTCAGCTCGGTCGATCTTTGCCTCTTTGGGGCCTGCGTCCAGACTTGGAGGTAGACCGTTCCTCGGTCGTAGGTGCCAGGGCGGGAGGTGTGGCGACACTAGGGACCGGTTTCGCAACTGGTGCCTTGTGTGCCAAGCGGCATGTTGCCGAAGTATATGCTTGGGCTTTGACTTTAGAGGAGGAAGCAGCTACATTTTTGGCAGCTGTGTAGTGTGTTGGTCACACTTATCCACTGTTGTGTGTTGGTTACGTTTGTGCTACCTAAAAATGCATTTTGATACATTCCTCAATAATAGAAACAAAACTGTCAATGACCAATGGCACGAGGTATCAAATTGCAATATAAAAAATTTCAGTACGTAATAATTCTAAAGTAGCAAAATGCTGACCGTGCACACTCTATGTTAAGTAAAACTTAAATTTGGTCATCAGTATTAATATGTAAGAAATTTGACTTAAATAAAAAACTAAATTTGGACATAAGTATTAATATGTAAGAAATTAGACTTAAGACATTTATATAAATAGCTGATTGATAGAATTAGAATAAAAATAATGATCAAAACGGCTTCATAGCTGAAAAAGATTTGATTTTTATTCTCACCAAACTGCGGCTTATCAGCCATACCCAAACGGCGTGCTCGCCTTTATAATAAGCAAAAACAAACACTAAACTGACCGACACAAACATTACATACATTACATGGCGATTCTGCCAATTCGATCCTGTTAATGACAAAAAAAATTTTTTTGTCCCGCTGATTCGATCCTGTTACTGACAAAATTTTTTCCTGCGTCGATTCTGACTACTGACTAAATTTTTTTTGTTTATTTGATCCTACCCAGTCGTTAGCGTTTAAAGTGTCCGGTTCGATTACTCTCAAGTAGTATAAACAAAGAATTGAAAAAAAAAGAAATCGAATTTTTTTTAAAGAAAAAAATGAACGTATTTCATGTAGAAATAAAAGTAAAGTTAATTAAAATTAAAAAGTTAACTTTACTAGACAAAATGGAATCATATTTAACGGAAATTAAACAATTACGTATACCACGCCCCATATATGAACCTAGCGATAATAGCCCACCACGTAGCGCCTATTATCCTCTAGATAGACCCTATACACCACCACCTGACTATCTAGCGACAGCAGATGAATCGACTTTAATCAATCACCATCACCAGCAATCATATCAAGAGGATGGTGAGGATTTTCGACCAACGTTACATCAAAAAATTTAAATAATTTTCTTTTTAGTTATAATTATTAATGTAAACAGATAATTTTAATTACAAAAGAAGAAT
Source organism: Sarcophaga subvicina (assembly GCA_936449025.2). Classification (NCBI taxonomy): domain Eukaryota; kingdom Metazoa; phylum Arthropoda; class Insecta; order Diptera; family Sarcophagidae; genus Sarcophaga; species Sarcophaga subvicina. The sequence goes on along the minus strand of OW388082.2, from coordinate 59,774,610 downwards.
AATAATAAGAGTAAATAGTTTTAAAATTTCATTTTAACAGTAGAGAGTATATAAACAAAAAACTGTTTAGAATGTAAGTAGCGGTTTAAGTGTTCAAATTTATGAATATATAATTAAACGGTAACCCCATATGTATGTGTATATTATTGTATTTAAATGTAATAAATTTAATAAAATTATAAAAAGTATTAGTATGTAATCAAAAGAAAAAAACATTATAATTATGCATTAGGCATACAATTCTTTAGACCGTATTTATATGGCAGAAAATTCACAGTTGTGACAGATCACAGGTCTTTGATTTCACTGTTTTCGCATAAAAACCCGAACTCTAAATTAACAAGGATAAGACTGGAACTTTCTGACTACGACTTTGAAATAATATACAAGAAAGGAATAAACAACACTAATGCCGATGCATTATCAAGGATAGATATTGATTCTACTACACTAAAGAGTATGATACCATTGAAGAATGACGAAAAGGTAAAGAAAACATTAGTAATTACAAGAGGTATGAGTAAAAAGTCATCAGAAAATAATATAAGAGATAAAAATGTTATGAGTGAATCTTATAAGGGGACTGATCAACTCCATATGTGGGATTGCACGTCATTAAATGATATAAAGCGCCAAACGAAATTAAAATTTATTATAGACAAAAGGCCAGAAAATGATGTAAAAGAATTATATAAACATATAGTAGAATATTATAAAATGGATAATGAAACACGTGTTAGATGTAGCGATAATCCAAAGTATTTACGTACTCTTTTGGAGAAACTATCATCATATTTAAAAAATACAAGAAACAAGAAATTTGCAATTGAGAGAAATGATGCAATATTTGATATAATACCCGCGAATGAATTTAAAATAATAAAAATGACATAATTATATTACAATACAAAAAACCTAGGAATATAACAAGTGAAGAGAGAAGACAAGAACTAATAAAATTATACCATGATACACCCCAAGGAGGACATTTTGGAGCGCAGAAAACTTTACTAAAATTAAAGCAGAAGTACATTTGGAAAAATATGAACAAAAATTTAACGTAACAAACAGACTAAACATACGAAGGAACAATTAAAGGTTATAGATACGCCAATAGATAGTTTCGAAACTATAGTAATTGACACTATAGGTCCTTTACGTCCAATAAACAATTTTAGATATATTTTAACTATGCAATGCGAATTAACGAAATACATAGTTGCATGTCCCATAGAGACGAAAGAAGCAAAAACAATAGCCAAAGCACTAGTAGAGAATTTAATACTCAAATATGGTTTGTTTAGCACACTAAAATCAGACAACGGTACAGAATTTAGAAATGTATTGTAAAATTTTCCACACCATATCATCATGAGACATTGGGTACAGTGGAGAGAAATCATAGGGTTCTTAATGAATACTTTTTGTCATTTGTACAAGATGACAATTGGGATAAATGGATACCTTACTATGCCTTTGCGTACAATGCAATCCTCATGTAGATACTGAATATTCACCTTTTGAACTCAGATGAAGTCATGAATCATCCTAAAATTTACAATTATGAAAATTATGCTAATGAACTCAAGACTAGACTAAAATGTGCTTTGCAAAGTGCCAAAAAGTTAATAGAGACTCATTAAATAACACGAACAACATAGAACTAAAAGTAGGCGACTTAGTTTTGGTCAAGGCTAGAAATAGAAGAAAATATGAACCACCTTATGATGGATCATATGAAGTAATAGATATAGATGATTCAAATGTATTAATTAAGATAAAAACAAATATAAAAGCAATTCATAAAAACAGACTAAAAAATATAAAGTATAAAATAAAATGGTAATGTAAAATAATTCTTAGAACACTTAAAAATAAATTTAATAATATATACTTACATTAAAATTAGAATTCATAATTATTCAAAAAAATCATCCAATTTATATTGTATAGATTTTTCTTAAGAGCGGAGGTGTATTGTGTTGGTCACAAAATGCAAAATGCTGAACGTGCACACTCTATGTTAAGTAAAACTTAAATTAGGTCATAAGTATTAATATGTAAGAAATTAGACTTAAGAAATTTATATGAGTAGCTGTAAGTTGATTGATAGAATTAGAATAAAAATAATGATCAAAACAGCTTCATAGCTGAAAAAGATTTGATTTTTATTCTCACCAAACTGCGGCTTATTAGCCATACCCAAACGGCGTGCTCGCCTTTATAATAAGCGAAAACAAACACTAAACTGACCGACACAAACATTACATACATTACAGCTGCCTGCCTGGAGAGGGTGTTGTGTCCACTGCCTAGAGTGGATGCTTTACGCTCACCGACTTGGGTTAGCGAGGGTTTGTTCTTGGGGTTCGAATACATTGCAATAAGGGTCCCCTCTCAATGCCGCTATCCTTGCCCGCAAAGTGTAGTTACCCATAAGTCCCATCCTATGCAAGCAGGGAGGCCGCGCTTGGGTTGCCACCAGCCCTTAAGGGGGCAAGTGCTCAGCCAGACCGGGTACTAATCGCGAGTCTGCTCAACCGAACCTACAACACCAACTTAACGGCGACGGACCAGGAAAGTACATTGAGTCCTGCCAGAGTTTTAACGTTTCAGGGGCGGTTATAGCCTTAGCCTGGAGCAGTTTATACTACGAGTTACACCCCGGTACTAAATATAATGATCTAAAGTTTTTCGCGTGCTTCACAAATATCTTAGGTGAGACAGGGGCATGGTATTTAGGCAACAACTCTTTCAGCAACGGAAATGAACCGTTTACACCTCTGCTACAATTCTTTTCGGTATACCTGTTCTCGTTCGATAGTCGATAGTTCATACTGGTGGTTCACTTGTAGCACTTTCGATTTCAGCTCGGTCATTTACTGCTCGATCGTTTATATCGCCAGCCTTCCCATCACTATCGTTTGTTCTCTCTCTCTCTCTCTCTCCAGTAGCTCATTTTCTTTTTTCAACAACTCCAATTCCTTTCTTTGGAGCTTGTTTTCCATTTCAGACAAAGTTTTCTGGCTTACCTTATCATCTTCACAATCGTCAGTAGCAATAGACGTAACAATTTCGTAACAATTTTTTCTATTTTAATAAAGAAAAAATCGCATTATTTTAAGTTATTTTATTTCTTTTCATTTATTTTTGTTACACTTCCGATAATTGTATACGTTTACAAAGCACAAAACAGAATGAATCGTGTGCTCTTTATCCAAACAACGCTTAAGTGCCAGTTAGCCAAACGTAGCGTAACGTAAGTTAACGTACGTTCGTTTTTTAGGATATGGAGAGTAATGTAAATGCTTACCGAAACGAACTCTCTCGTCGACAAAACGGAACGATCTATATAAAACAGAATCCCTTTACGTTTTTACGTAAAATTTGAACATGAGTTATGGGGCTATTGTATGCAGAGTAGCACTGCAGCACAAATGCCCTTTTTGGTACTTTAATAACTATTTATATAAAAAATTTAAATTTTACATGTACATAATATTTTTTGTTTAATTTTTGATTAAAATAATAATAAAAACGTCATTTTGGAAGAAATAAATATATATAAATTGTTAGGATTCTATTATTTATTTATTTATTCAAGCATATATACAGTACACACAAAAAAATTAAATTAAATAAACAAATAATACATGTGTATTTTGAGTGATGAAGTGGTACGAATTCCGCTATTTGGTACTTTCGTATATATTAATACTATGTATATATTAATCTTTATACATAAAAAATGGTTTTTCGTTATTATTTTGATTGCAATGTGTAAAAAAATATTCGACAGTGCACTTATGTGTAAACTCCATAAATGTTGACTCAGATTGCATCAAAAATGTAATATTCTATAATATTACAAATATAAATATTTATAATAACATAAAACTTAAGAAACAAATATAACTTTTTCCAATCAAGGCCTAATTGAAACTTTTTGAATTTTGCGTTACCTTAACACTTATCACTGTTCTGAATAGCTGACTTCGTGCAAATGTCTGTAATGAATTTCTTTGCATTGTGTTGTGTTCGTGTGTGTTTTGCTTTCTGTTCTGTTTTCTTATTGTTTACATTCTTCGTTGACAGATGTCCCTACGGCAACGTACGTTACGTTTTCTACGCTTGGCTAACCAGCACATGAGTCTTACATTTACCAGGGATGATACAATCATTAGTGATAGAATACGTGCGTAACTTTAAACAAAAATGCTGTCGAAAAAAAGATGACCCATAATAAAGTCAACAGCAGCCACTTGAAAACCTGTTCATTAGGTTTAACATATATTAATTGCCCTTTCCGTCTTTATGTTTGTCTTACTTTTTGGTTTTTATTTTTTCGTGCCTTAACATAAACATGTTTTTTGTTTACAAAATTCATAAAACTCAGCGAAAATAAGGCAACACCAAATACAGATTGTGAGAGCACAATTGAGAGAGTACGAAAAAACGCTGTAAAAATAAAATAGATTCTATAGCCTCGATTAGTCAAACGTTCACGGGACGTAACGCAAGGTATATTAGTTTTCAGCATATGAATAGTAATGTAAATGCCTACAGTCTCGTTGACGGAACTGAACGATCTGTATAAAACTATTGCATTTTTATGTTTATCTATATAAAACTTTTGAATTTTTAAATGCATACAATGATTTTCCTTTAATTTTTTAATAAAATAATAATAAAAAAATAATTTTTTAAGAAGTAAATTATTATTGTTATGACTCTATTGTGCACAAAAAAGAATTTGAAACAAAATAAATAAATAATATGTATTTCGAAAGGTCGAATTTAATTTAAGCTAATTTTACTTTTATGTGGAATTATCGAATCAGTCTTCCATTAACCCATTTCGCTCCGAGATTAAATTTTATTTTTTGTTTAAGAAGAAAAATACTTTTTAGGGTAATTAGGACCTACTGATGTCAAAAATCAGCACAAAATTTTTTCCGACTTTTCGTTTTCGGATAAGCGCCAGCGTTCGAAATTTCGAACAGACAAGTTTACACAGATGTGAAGGCACGCATGTGCATGTAAATCATATATTTTATAATTTATAAAACGGTTACATATATTGGCAGTAATTCCTCATAATTTTTTTTTTAATTTTCGTTGCTATTCTAAACTGAAACTTTCTGGGAGTTTTTTCACTTTTCCCAACTAACCTATTCTAAAAAATTTCTCCCTGGGAGATTTTACTTTCCTCCTATTCTAAATAAACTTCGAAACTGGGAAACTCTTCCCGGGGAAAAAGTAGCTATTACGAATGTCATAAAAAGAGGGAAAATGGTGACAAATTTTTCATTAAAAATTTGATAAATATCTCAATTTATTCTTATTTTTAGGTCAAAAACAACAAATAAGAAACAGATAGAGATCCTTATAGCTGCAATGGAGTCCCACCCAGATATTGCCCGATGATGGTTTAAAGCAAGCAAAGATGACTTAAATGCAGTATGGCACAATTTAGAGGCGGAATTAAACGCAGCTGGGCCACCACTTAAAAGTATCGCCGAATGGAAAAAGGTATGAATTATTAAGTGGCAATAAATTTTCCTTTCAGAGCAACAAATGAGAAATTTATTTTTCAGGTTTGGTGCGACCAAAAGAAGTATGTACGCCATAAGGCGGCACAAAATTTAAAATTTCTCGGGCAACTGGTGGAGGTCCAAATATGGAGGAGGGGTTTTCTGCAAATGAGGAAATTATTTACAAACTGATTTGTATGAAAGACTCTGTAGAGGGCGTTTCTAAAAAATTCGGGTTAGGCGCATCTGGTGTAGAAAAAAACGCTAGAAATATTGTTGGATTCCACACCCGAAGATGAGCCTAAAAGCAGTGCTGTTGATAATGAAGGAACGTCCCAAAAACCACTTGCGAAAAAGTTGAAGCTGGACTCCAAAGAGGATCCTAGCGAGGTTTTGGCATTGTTATCGAGTGACACAAAAACACCGTCAAAAGCACCGGTAAATAAATTTAAGCAAAAGCCAAAGCAAACGTGCGCTACCGATATTCTCAAAGAGGAGATTGGTATTCAAAAAGAAATGCTGGAGGTGAAGAAGGAACAGCTTCAGAGCACCAACAGAATATATCGCTCTATTGATCACCTTTATGATTTAGGTAGGTAGGTAGAGGTGGCTGCCCACCCAAGAAAATTTTTTCTTGTTGATGGACACACTTAGGCCGCATTGGGCCCATTGTGCTACCACAGTCATCCATTATCCCCTAGTCTCGAAACCATTCGGAGCTCCTGATGAAGCGATTTAGGCTGCCAATGTCAATATCTGACAGTTCCTCCAGATCATCCATGTAGTAAGTACGCAAGTACTTCCTTCTCCTTTGACATAGATCCGGGCATGTACCCAGCAGGTGAGAGACAGTCTCCTCTTCTTCCTCATCTCTGCAGCTTCTACAGAAGTCATTGGCAAGGTGTCCAAGTCCAATGCGCCTTGCATGCATACCCATAATGCAATGCCCCGTAATGACACCGACAACTACACTGAGCGCGCCTCTTTGGAGTTTAAGTAGACTCTTTGTGCGCCCCTCATCCAGCCTTGGCCAGATTTTACGAGCCGTTCTACCCGTGTCCGAGGCCGCCCACCTGTCGTTGACGGAATCGACGATCGCATTATCAATTATGAGCTTGCAGGTCCTCATTGGTATGCCTAGATTCGAGAACTCAGCGGTGAGCTCGATGGTCGTGCCCCGCCTGGCAAGTTCATCAGCTCTACAGTTGCCCGGAATACCACTGTGTCCCGGTACCCATACGATATGGATGTCATATCGTTCCGCTATCTCGTCGAGATATCTGCGACAGCCGTACACCGTCTTGGAGTTCATCACGTTAGAACTCAAAGCCCTGATAGCCGCCTGGCTATCAGAAAGTATGATAACGTTCCGCTTGGAGACCCTTCCATCCCCAATAATACTCGCCGCAGCCTGTATGGCCACCACCTCCGCCTGAAAGACACTGCAGTGGTCTGGTAGTCTTATAGACTGAGCTATTCCAACAGATTCCGAAAAAATTCCACTGCCAACCGCTCCATTCAGCTTAGAGCCATCGGTGTAGATTTGTACGGAGTCTCTAAACAGGTGAGTCACACCACCCTTCCAGGCTCCGTTATCCGGAACCGATGTCCTGAATCTCTTCGTGAAGTCGTACCTCGGTGTCATGTAGTCACTGCTCCCGACAGCTCCAACTTCCCTCAGGATTCTTGCGTAGCCTATGCCCGAGTCATGCCACTGTCCAGTCGCCCAGAGACGTTTACTTATTTTAGCAGCCACTCCCCTACAGAAAAGGTCAAGCGGAAAGAGGCCCAAAATTATCTCCAGTGCCGACGTAGGTGTAGTGCGCAAGGCACCACTAATGATAATACAGGCAGATCTCTGCAGTCGCTGTATTAGTTTCGAGTTAGTTTTAATTTCAAGGGATTCCCACCAAACTAGGCATCCATAGGTTAAGATAGGTCTGACCACCGCTGTGTAGATCCAGTGTGTCATCCTAGGTCCTAGGCCCCATTTTCTCCCCAACACTCTGTTACAAGCATACAGGGCAATGGAAGCCTTTTTAGTTCTGTTAATGATATTCGATTTCCAAGACAGCTTCCTATCCAGAATAAGTCCTAGAAAGTGTGCCTCCTGTTTGAGTTTCAGTTCCGTCCCGTTAAGTTTCAATGGACGAAATGTCGGTGGCTTGTACCTTCTTGTGAAGAGTACTATTTCCGTTTTCACCGGGTTAACACCCAAACCACGTTCAGATGCCCACACGCAGACCCTCCTCAGAGCCAGTTGCATCCTATCTCTGATAGTGTCGACAAATCTTCCGGAGATAACAAGAACAATGTCATCCGCATAGACAATTGCCTCACATCCATTTTGTTCTAGTATCACTAGTAGCTCATTCATCACCAGATTCCACAAAAGAGGAGAGAGTACTCCGCCCTGTGGAGTTCCCCTCCCTATAGCCCTGGTTGTCTGTGAGCTCCCAAGTGTGGGGTAGATTGTTCTCCCACAAAGTAGCTTAGTTATCCAGTTCGCTATAGTGGATCGTACACCCAGACTATCCAGCGCCCTGGTTATAGCGCAAAGTTCCACATTATTGAAGGCTCCTTCGATGTCAAGGAAAGTAGCCAGAGTGTATTCTTTCTGTGCCAGCGATTTCTCTATCCTGCACACCAGGCTATGTAGGGCAGTCTCAACAGACCTCACTTTAATGTATGCGTGTTGTCCCCCGGAAAGGAGATTTCCATTCAAGGTCTGACGCAGATTCACATCCACGAGTCTCTCCATAGTCTTCAATAAGAAGGAGGATAGACTTATGGGTCTGAAGTCCTTGGGTGTAGTATGAGAGTTTCTTCCAGCCTTCGGTATGAAGACTACTCCCACTTTACACCATTCCGACGGTATATGGCCCATCCGAATACTGGCGACAAACATCGCCTCAAGCATTCTGATGTGTTTCCTTTCCAGACGTTGCAAGAGTGCCGGATATATTCCGTCCGGTCCCGGAGATTTAAACGGTCTAAATCCGTCTATCGCCCATTTTATCGCGTCCGCAGACATGATCGAGCAGTATTCCCACTGTGATTCTCTCCCCGAGACGGTTGTTCGCGCATCCGAACCTTGTCCCGGTGGAAAGTGGGTGTCCACAAGAAGATCCAAAGTTTCCTTCTCAGAGTTGGTCCATGAGCCATCCTCCCTTTGCAGTACACTGGGTATAAAGGATGTTGTCGAGAGAATTCTCCTTAGCCCAGAAGTTTCGTTGATAGTTTCCATGTTGCTACAGAAATTTCTGCACGAGTCCCTCTTAGCCCGTCTTAGAACTCTCTTGTATTTTCCAAGGGACACTTTATAGTCCCTCCACTGATCCGCATTACCGGACTTTCTCGCCACATTGAAGAGTCGTCTTGACTCCTTTCTGAGCATGTCCAGATCCCGGTCCCACCAGGGTGGTTTTTTTCCACCCCTGTTGACCCTTTTCGGACATGCTTTTTCAAAAGCCCCTACTATGACCTTTGTGAATTCAGCTACTGTAGCCTCAAGTCCAGAAATACTATCTATACTACAGCTCGTGAATGGGTCCAAGCCCAGCCTGACAAGGCGATCATAAAGATCCCAATTCGTATTTCTAGGATTTCTAATGGCCCTTACAGTATTGTTCCCCCTACCAAGGGAAAATTTAATAAACCTATGATCAGAAAAGGAGTGCTCCTCCGAGACTCTCCAATCTCTGACACTATCATAAATATTGCCGGAGGTAAGGGTTATGTCCAAAACCTCCCTTCTGTTTTTCGTTATAAATGTGGGCTTATTACCCGTGTTACAAACTAATAGGTTATTAGATATAATAAAATCAAAAAGAGACTCACCCCGTTCGTTGACGTTCGTGCTGCCCCATATAGTGTGATGAGAGTTGGCATCACAGCCAATCAGCAGGCCAACATTTGAGCGCTTTGCCTCTGTAACCAGTCTCTTCACTGGATCTGGTGGTGGGTGACTGCTTAGGTCATGCGGCATGTAACAGGAGGAGATCCAATGTTGCTTACCATTGATCTCCGCCGTTAGTGTGGTTAGGTCTTCATTGCTGAAATTAGGAAGCAAATATGCCATTAAGTTGTTCTTAATGAGTATACAGGATCTGGGTCTACCTACACATTTGGCATGGACCAGCCTATAATTTTTGTGCCCTAATCCACAAACCTTATTGGCTATGGACCATGGTTCTTGGATCAGGGCTATGTCTTCTCCTCTGTTCGCCAGTCGGAGAAGTAGTGCAGCCGATGCTGCCTTAGAGTGATGGAGATTTATTTGGATTACATGGTCTGTTTCATCCTCTCTCTTCTCCACCATCGTAATGTCTAGGCCATAATCTTCTTGATCAGCCTTGTCCAGGAGATCAGATTCCCTTAACAGCATATCAAAGGCAGATGCTATATCCGACCCAGTGGAAGAGAGAGAGCTAACTCTGGACCGGGTATGAATCTGCGTTGAGGATGCTGTAAGGTTATCCTCCTCCTTTTCTTCATTAACTGATGCGCCCATGTGTTCGTCTTGTGGCTTGTCCCCCTGAGGGGCGTTGTCACTCGACTCCATGGGGCGATTATCCTTTTTATATACTTTTAGGATAATATGTTCAAATCCAAAGGCCACCACACCATTGGATTTTGCCAGGTGCTCCAGGGATTCCTGATTGATTATGATAGTAGCACAGCGAGATCCATGGCGCTCCTCCAACTTTGCAATTTTCCAATTGTGTGTTGGTAACTTTGGATTGCACATTTTTATTATTCTTAGCACTTTTTCTGGCTCCTTTGGAGTTAAAGGTATCCAAGAGCGTGTTCGGGGTCTGCTAGGTATGGCATCCTTGGGCACTACTTCTAGTTTGGCGCCCTTCCAGATTTCACCTACCCTCATTATGGCGATGGAGAAGAGATCCAGGGCTCTCTTATCGGCACACGTTACTAGCTTCACGTGTCCTTGGTGCCAGCCACACATTTGGTAGACTGGAACTGGTCCCGGATTCTCCTCCATTACTTCTAGGAAGACGTCTGCAAGGGCGTCTGCTACAAGTCTCCAGTTCGACGGTGTAATACTGCCGTCTGGATCTGAGCGATCTACAACCGCCATTTCTATACTGTCTTTTAGCACCTCACTGTATAAGGTGTTGGTGCGATGCGAGCTGCGTGATTTTTTAGCGCCTGGAGCGTCTCCATCAGAAGATCGCTGTCTTTTGACAGCCACCTCCATGGTCGACGTCTTGTCTAGTTCTTCGAGCTTTTCCTTGGCCCAGGCCAGTGATTGTGCTTCGCGCTGCGTGCGGTTATCTATTGGGATCTTGGAGATCCTGTCTAGAACCCGCTTTGCGCTCAATCGCTCCCTGTACCTCTGCTTCGATTCTTTCATTTTCTGAGATGTGTCAACCTTTACATTACCAAGGCCACTCTTGCTGGACGAAGGTCCGGCTTTTGGAGCAACCTTGCTTCTGAAAGGCCGACGCTTTTGGCTTGTTGTGTTCTATTATTTTTTGAGGTACTAGGTTCTTGGTCTGCTTTAGCATCAACCAAGTCTTTTCCCTCTTCTGTGGAGACGGGCGTCGGCTTAACACCCGTACGCGGATTTTTACGAGTTCCGTTCTCGTCCTCACTAGTGGAGGCGGTTTCCTGATTTTCCTTTAATTTATTTTCATTATTCATTTTTGGTCCCACGAGTTGCGGATAAGGGGAAGGTCCACCTGAGCAGGGATCCGCTGTGCCCAGGTAAGGCTAGTTAATCCTGGAGGTCGCCCGGTATCCAGGATACTCCGTTAACGACTGGGATATTTTTGATGGGCCCCCAGCCAGACTGACTATCGGCACGGGTCGTATAACACCTTAGTCCAGCCCATACCTCTATCCTATGGTGAGAGCCATAATTCATTCGACCTACAATCAAATGAGTATGGACTCCCCCCTTGGCTGGTGGACACCCCATCGGGCAACCACCATTACCAGCCGACACCCACGTGGAGGGTTTGGTAGAGGATTTTCGTCGGCCACCTTTATGATTTAAAGAAGGCAGATCTGGAAGAGATCAAACGGCACAACTTGGTGATGGAGCAATTGAGACTGAGAGAAATCGAGGACAAAATTGAAAAAAAAACCGTCGTCTTTTGGAGCTAGAAGAGCTTAAGCACTGCAGGCAATTATATGCCATCAAGTACCTGTTATTTTTTATTTAAAAAAATGCATATAAGATTTATGAATTCATTTTAAGTTTTTATTTATTTAGCTTTAAATTTTTTTTTTTATAAAGTGTGGTGTTTATTTTTTTAATTAACAATATTAAGAAAACGTTGTATTATTTTTATTTTTTGAAATTTAAAAGAAAACTAAGCTCAAGTTAGAGCAAATAAAATTCACAGATTATTTCCTATATTATTTCTAATATTTTGGGCAACGGCCAAATACTGGGGAGAGGCTAAGGATAACACATTATCGTCTTAACGCTGAGAGTTTCTACATTTTCTTCATCGTTAACTTCCGTATTGCATTTGAAATAAATGCAAACGTTATGCAACGCACAGCATACGTTTGTTATTTTAGCTGCCTTTTTTGGAGCATAGTGTAATTCTCTAGCTCCAAGAATGCATCGCCATCTGTTTTTCAGGACACCATTTGTACGCTCAATAACGTACTATTATTTTTAAAAATTAATTTAAAAAGTGTCAAAAAATATGGGATGAAGAAATTTGCCCCTAGCATCGGGGGAGGGGGATATTTTACGGGGGGATTTTTTTAATTTCCTCAAGTTGAGACTTAATACCAAAACCCAAATTTTTTTGAAAATTTACCTTTAAAAAAGAAGATTTTTACTGTTCGAAAAATCGAACAGCGGAGCGAAATGGGTTAACATAAATGACAAGATATTTTATGTGCGAGGATTGTGGCACTATTTGGTTATTTATTAGAGCTGGAGAAAATGGTTCCCTTCATAGCGTGAATGATACACAGTTTTGTTCACTGACAGTTATTCACACCAAATTTTCTCTATTTGCTCTACTCAGTGGCATGTCCGAAGTTTATATCAAATATAAAACGGGTGCCGACATTCTACCCTGTGGAATACCGAATGCAGTTAGATGAAAATTACTCTCCATGTAGCTTTCCATGTAACTTATGTAGCAGACTTCACGACAAAATTTGTCTTCGAAAGCTTTTCTAATGTCCTCCCAAGTAACCTATATGAGATGACGATTTTTTGGATTCCAGAAGATTTCTGCCAGAGCTGACACCATTCTCTTCGTATTTTGTTTGTTTTCCATGTCCCATCTGTTGCAGGATAAAATTCGCTAAATGAGCAGCCTGTTTAAGTTAATTAATTTATTTCTTATCCTAATATTTATGGAGGGTGCTACACAATCTTACGCACTCGGGATCATAAGATTAGTAGGCAAGTCGTAGTAATACAAATCCAATGAAGCCTCAATTTGAAACTAGACTCTAGACATATTTTTTGACATTCCAAAGTAGATCACATACACTGGCGAGCAAAAATGGATACATAATATTAAAAAAATATAAACTTTATTTATTTATTTATTTATTTATTTATTTATTTTATTTATTTATTGATCAACTTCAGTACAACAAGCATTTAATCTTATTTAATAGTACTGTTTATATATTGTTATAATTAAAGTAATAGTTATATATGTATGTAAATTTCACAAAAAAAAGCAAAATTATATGCATTAAATTTAAGTTAGCCTTAAGGATTGATTATTAAAGACAAGAAAAGTGTGTTAAAATTGCAGTTTTAAATTGCATTACATTGCTTTTCAATTGAATTTCTGGCGGAAGTTGGTTCCATGAACGAATTGCATTAACATAAAAGTGCCTTTCAGACACCTGTTTCTGGAACCTTACGGCGTTTATCCTATAGCCCCTGTTGGTTCTGGAAAATTTTAGTCTAGTAAATAGATAATTCGGTTCCCCTGAATAAACAATTTTGTGTAGGAAAATTAGCATGCGATATTTTAAGAGGTTTTCCATTGTCATGTCGTAGATTTTATAGGCAAAAAACGATATACTACTATATCTAGTGCGTCCAAAAATATATCTTGCAATGTTATTGTACGTCACGTTAAGTTTATTCCTGCTGACAGAGTCCAAACCCGCAAAAAGCTCACATCCATATAAGAGGGTTGGAATCAGGTATGTCTTCGCCAAGAGCATACGTATATTAACAGGCGTAAAGGACTGAGTCCTGCAAAGATTCCTGAGCATAGCATATGTCTTCCCACAAATCATATTAATATGGTCAGTCCAGGAGAGTTGGCTATTAAAAATAATACCCAAGTTTTTGGCATATTGTACAAATTCTATGGGCGAGTCCCCAACGACTAATGGTGGCAGTAAGTTCGGCAAAACGCCAATTTTCCCAATAATGATAGCTTTAGACTTATTTGCGTTTAAGCAAAGACCATTCGCAGTGGCCCATTTATATATACTGTCAAGGTCCTGGTTCAGTCTCAATATACAATTGTCGATGTCAGTTCTAAAACAGCTAACGTAGAGTTGGACATCATCGGCATACATTTGAATTCCACAGTGAGTTATACGAGAAGGTAGGTCATTAGAATACATTATGTAAAGCAGTGGTCCGAGAATTGAACCCTGTGGTACTCCTCTCCGGACCAGGCTGCAAAATGATTTTGCATCGCCATAGTGCACTGTCTGACTTCTCTTATACAGGTATGTACGTAAAAGTTTTACTGCTGATCTTGAAAATTTAAAGGTTTCCATCAACTTGTGACAAAGAATGTCATGATCAACAGTATCAAAAGCCTTTGAGTGATCTAGAAGTACCAGAATAGACACCATGTTCTGATCCATTTTTGACCTCAACTCCTCTACAACATCCACTAATGCCGTAACGCAGCTGTGTTTGGGTCTGAAACCAGACTGTCTGTTAGTCATTAAAGAATTGTCGTACAAATGTTTGCTAATTTGCCCATGAACCAAACGTTCGAAAGCCTTAGACAAGTAAGGTAGAATCGCAATTGGTCTGTACTTTCCATCAGGTTTGGGTAAGGGGATAATTTTTGCGTGCTTCCACATTGAAGGAAATACTGATGTCGTCAAAATAGTATTAAATAAATGTGTTATATACACAATAATGTAGTCCAGTATAATTTTCAGGAACCTCGGGTGCATTTCATCGTAGCCAATTGAATTTGATTTGATGCCCCTAAACGCTCTATACACGTCCCCAAGGTTGACGTTCGAAAATTGAAAGCCATTGCCATTCAGATCAAAAGAAACACTTGGGTCCGTAAGGCTATAGTTATAGTAACTGATATTCGATTTAGGTATAGGGATATTCGAGAATTCAAAATTCAATTTGTCTACGTCTATATCATGACTAGAATTATTATAATTATTATCCAAGACACCCATATTTTTAATCTCCCTCCATTTACACCGGGACGACATAGCGGATTTAAATTTATCCCCATAGTATCTACACTTAGCGGACCTAATTTCGTAGTTCACCTTTCTTCTATAATTCCTATAAATTTCCTTAAGTTCAGGAGTTCGGTATCTCTTCCAGCGTTCGTAGGCTCTGTTCCTGCTACTAATCAGTTCCTTTATCCCATTCGAGAACCATGGATTCTCGTTGGCACGCATTGTTTTCGTCTTTATCTGTACGTATTTGTCATACAAACTCTGAATATTGCCGTGTAAAAAATTCACCTGATCGTCAACATTTGGCATATAGAATACCCGGTTCCAGGGTATGCTCATTAATTCATTCTCCAATGATGGAACGTCAATATTTCTAAAATCCCGGAAAGTTATTTTCTTCTCCTTCGAAGATATTTTGAAGTCATAAGACAGGAAAATAAGATCATGTCTGGAGAAAGCCGGTGCAGAAAGTTGGTCATATAGTAACACATTAGAACAATTGTCAACAAAGAAAAGATCAAGTAGCGTAGCAGAAGATGACGTAAAGTGGGTGGGCATAACCTCATTTACTAACCCCAAACCTATGGCACTTAGGTCAAACATTAATCTCCTGTCCACTAAAACATTTGCATTAAAGTCGCCGGTTATTATGATGTCAGTGTAACCGAGGCAAACATTAGTCAATTCGTCGATCAGTGGTCCAATGTCGATAGTCCTATTAGGTCTGTACACAGTACATAGTAAAAGCTTTCTGCCACAGTTAATTATCTCCAAAAACAGGTATTCAATATTTGGAGTATGGGTATTATTCTCCGAACTTCTACCAACCAGTTTACATTGAATGTGGGATTTCACATAAATTGCCACACCACCACCGTGGGAAAGTCTGTCAGAGCGGTAAAGGCAATATCCATTTAGTCCATGTATGCTGTCGGGCGAACTATAATTAAACCAAGTTTCCGAAATACAAATAACGTCCATTTTCGAGTTCTCAAATGTGTAGCGGAATTCGTCGATTTTATTGTTGAGGCTCTGCGCATTCAAATGGCATATATTAAGACCTGTTGTCTGTCGGCAAAGAATTCGTAGCAAGATGGAGAGGTTATCATGGGAACCAACTTCCTCCTGATCAAGCTGAGAAGTCAAAGTTAACGTCAAAAAATGAAAAAGCAATGTAAGCAATATACTTGCAAGCAGTAAACAGATAAACACACACACTAACAAACAATCCAAGGCAAATTAAAAGAATACAATTAAAATTAACAATAATACAAATAAAGGTTGAAATAAAAATGTCAATAATTAAGCTAACAACAAATAAAATTAATGTCATGATAAAAACATAAATAATATAATTTAAAACATAAAGAAAAGTTACAAAATTTAAAATTAAGGTATATTTACGATGGTATTTATTATGTGAGTTCTTGTGCATTATATCCATCACGAAAAAGATTTAAGTCGTCTATGTCCTTCACATATATTGGCTCCTCATGTTCTTGGCGCCTAATGTAAACCAATCCACGGCTAGTAAAGGCTCCAAGTATTAGCTTTTTTTTCTTCAAGCTGTAGGCCCGTTGGAAAATATGATAATTTTCTGAGGTTAAATTCTCGTTGACGTAGAACGGTACCGAGCTATCAAAACCAAGCTTGTTTAATCGCAAAACATCCTTACGCATCTTTATATAGGATGAAATGGATCTAAGGACTACGTTTCGATCATACGGCGATTTGAATTTTATGATTATTGGAGGGTCAACCTTAGATTGTTTATTAGCAGAAATTCTGCCCGGAAGATTTTTCTTTTTTCTTAATCTGAAGGCTCCAATAATTTCCGGAGGACGTATGGCAACAGTCTCACATATTTTTGAATATAGAGTAGTAAGATCTTCATTCTGTTGTTCCGGAACACCAATAACACGTAGTTCATTAGCAACAACTGCATTGTCATGTTTCCTGTTGACTGCTTTCAGGTGAGCAATTTCTTGCTTTAAGTTATTTGTCTCATTGGTGAGGTCAACAACCTTCTCAGTGCTATTATTTTTAATGTCACTGATGCAAGATTCCAATTGAGTTACCCGATCTGTTAAAATGTCCAGTTCAGTTTTCGCCATATTTAGCCTTTTTTCTATTTCGTTCAATAGACGTTCCTCATACTGCTGAAACATATTCTTCAAAGTGGACTGCAGTTGATCGGCTAGCTTATCAAACCTTTTATCTATAATCTGCATAAATTTAAAAGGAGATTCTACATTCGAAGAACAGGCAGATGCTATATTTGTTAATCGCGCATTTCTTGGCGTATTTACAATTTCTGTTTGAGACAGTTCAGCAGAAGTATTATCCATTTTTTTCGAAATAGAAAGGTTGTTTTTTTTAGTTCTGGATTTGGATTTGGACGACTGACTTCTTAATTTAAATTGATGCATTTGTTCAAGCACCAAATTATAATTTCTAATTTCTTTCTTTATATTTGTACTTTATTTATTAAAATAAAAAAACTATCCATATGTTAAACATTTATTTAAACTATTCTCTAATTAAAACAAAAACTTTACAGTAATATTATTTCCTTTTAAATATAAAATACAGCTTAAATATTATTTAGTAGCATTTATCCAATTTTGCTCGTTTCGTTTCAAATGAAAAATTCAGTATTTTGTCCATAATCCTTTATTCTTTATTACTGATTTAATGCGTTTTGGTAAGCTTTCTAACAATTTTTTTATGGTTTCGCTGTTTATACTTTGCCACTCTGCCTCAATTCGTTACAGTTATTTGGAGGGTTTTCATACTGTGCTAATTTTCATTTTACAATTGCCTACAAATTCTCGATCGGATTTAAATCCGGACTTTGTGCTGACCATTTCAACATCTGAAATTTTTTATTTACAATTTCTTACTTACTGCAATAAATATAAAAAATATTGGATTTAAAATATTTTTTTAATATTATGTATCCATTTTTGCTCGCCAGGGTATTTTCTTCTCATCAGTATGCCAATAAGTTGTCTTTCCACTCGATAAACGTCTAAATCACTTCTAGATATCGTATCAGACAATACTCGACCTCTAGAAGAAATAAGTCGGAATTTCCAAATTATATGTTTGGCTTTGTAACTATAACTGTAGCTGTCAGAAAACTTAGTCCACGAAATTTATTAGCCTTCTTAAAGATTATTTATTTTATTATTAGTGGCATAATAAGTTAATATTACTAATATAAAGAATTACGCGTAATAGCTGATACGGCCTTCCATTCGAATTATATATCAATAAATGAGGTTTCTAAAATAAATCTGGATAAAAGTTTTTTTTTTTTTTTTTTTTTTTTTTTTTAAATTTATTTGCAATCTATCTTACAATAATAAGCAAATTTACTAAAAGTATTACAACATAACATTGTTTCTTAACAAGTTAAAAAATAATTAACTTAGTTTTCCTTAAAATAGATAATAATACAGTTATTTACATTAAAATTTACATATTTACAACTTATTATGGATTAAGTTCTAAAAGGCAAGTCTAGTACGTGACATCTTTTAAGTCTATTGACCTCATCACTGTCATCTAGTAGGTTTATTACAAGGACGTTCGAGTGATTACTAAGTCTATTGAGATAGTTTGAACTATATCTGTTAATTTCAGTTCTGACTTTTGGTATAGACAGGTCTTTATGGATATTATCATTGGTGACAAACCAGGGCGCATTTACTATCATTCGAAGAGTTTTCGATTGGTAACGTTGCAAAATTTCAATATTGGAGTTGCTGGCAGTACCCCATAACTTTATTCCATACGCCCATACGGATTTTAGAATCGTTTTATAAAACAATACCTTGTTGTCCAAACTTAACTCAGAATTACTACCCAGCAACCAGTACATGCGTTTTGTTTTAATATTAAGATCTTCTTTCTTTGCTTTTATATGATCTTTCCATGTTAATCTTCTATCTAAGTTTGGTTGCCGTTTTCTGTCATGATATTTATTATAGCATTTTACCAAATATGCAAAATCATAATTACACATAAAAGCCTTAAAAACATTGTAATAATGCTCTAAACTAATCGCCGACTAATGTAGCCTATTACTTATTTGTAGGAAGCACAACCGCAACAATCCCGAAGTTCAATACTATAATATTATAATCAAAAAACTTGATTATTTACCATTATTTAACAAAAGAAATAATTTAAAACTTAACGACCTAAAATCCCTTATTTCATATAACTCTCATCCGTTCATCCATGGTTGATATAACACGCGCCATAATGCTCTCTAATATTGGTAAAATCGTATCCGTTGAATTTTCAGCCAATTCACTTTGTTTTGCTCTGTATTTACTTTTCTTATTGAAACAGATTTTTCCAATGATTGTGTTGCAATAAAATCTTTTTTCTCCATGTTGTGTACTGTGAAGGATTTTTTCGGCATATCACGCTATAGTAATCATTTGGAACGTATAAAACATTTGTTTTTTCAAGGCCGTTTCTATTACACCAAAGTCACGATCATTTGGTAAGTATGAATGGGCAGAAATTAAAAATTTTTGATCTATAATTTTAATATCGTTTTCTGAAGACTGAACAATATTCATCCAAGTTAATGCCAGTTTTATGTTACGATTTTGTCCTGTACATGAGTCACTATATGCAATAATATGCTTTTGAGTTGTGACATTCTTAAGATGTTTTATACAACACGAAGCAACTTCCTGAGAACCTTTTGATGCTATTGTTTCATCCCAAAGATACATATCAATATTATTGTTATGAAAATTATGGAATCCCAAATTTAAAACGTACATATTCCTTTTGTAATATGATATTGAAGTCGTAAGTTTGGGAAATGGCAATCCTTTCTGAAAGTCAAATGAAAATACAAAATATTCATCTGGATTTTCAGATGCTTTTTTTTGATCTTTTTGTAGACGATTTCTGGCCATTTCTGCCGATCTCAAATTTAAATCGTGTTGAAGGTTTAATTGCCTGTTTTCACCTTCATCTTCACAAGCTTCAATCTTTAATTTAAAAAAATCGCATTTTTGACATGTGTCTTTTCTAGGTTGATGAAAGTACAAATTAGTCATTTTTGAAGGATTTCCTGTATATCCACTCGTTGTTGTTTATCGTTTTTACAGTTCTCCAGATAGAGATTGTACATTTTCCTTATGTTTAGATCTGGACTTAAATATTTTCTATGGGGATTATGACACCTTGTCTAATGGCTACTAAAAGCAGGGAAGCTTTGAATGTGCTCTTTTACCGCAGTTATGAGAGATTCTTCAGTTTTTCTTCTGGAATTTTTAGACTTTCCACGCAAATCTTCTACAGGAAGATCCTTTTTAAGAGCACGAGCCAGACGTCCTTCTGAGATGTTGAACGTATCCAGAAAGAATGTTTTGCAAACTAGTACACTTACATTTTCATGTGTCAAATAATATTTATATTGGCATTGTCTTGGTTTCGAATTGTTGTTCCTTGGTCTTCTCTTTCTAGGTATATCTCGTTTACCTATACTATGTAAAAACAAATTTTGCTTCGTGAAATTTGCTAACTTCCAAAAGTTGTCGAAGATAAGTTGTCGATTAAAAGAACTAATTTTTTCTTTACAATTTTTTAAACAACAAGGTTTAACTGTAGTCTTTTTGGTAAACATAATTTTGGAATTTGCTGTTACATATCTTTCACCAGTATTTCTTTTCGCCTTAATAATGTTTTGAGTATACTCTTTTTCATTCCTGCGTCCTCTTTTTCGTACATGATGGGTTTCTGTTCCTTCCGCTATGATGCTTTCCTTTTCTGTTGCCTCCGAAGACGATTTTTCATCTGATGAAATCACTCTCATATATCTCCTTCTGGGGTTAACGATTCTTTTCATTTTGGAAAATATTTCTATAAAATAATAATGAGCATTGAAATCCACAATTTCATAACAAAATAAGTATGTTTTACCTGAGTCGCTGTCTGATAACATCACATAAAAGTAATTTTAATAACAAAATACTAATTATATATAATATATTAGACGTGTGTTGCATTGCAAACTGCGTTTATGAAGTTAATTATTTTTCACACACACTTATCACCAGTGTTTTTATTTAGAAAAATTAAATTGGGCATTTCATTGTTTCAAATCCGACATTTCATTTATTTCCTTTAACATTGTGCATTGGCCCGGTCAGTGGGCGAAATAAAATTGCATTTGGTGTTTTTTAGAAAGTAAATATTTCAACTGAATTGCCCTGAAGAAACATCACTGCTTATCACAAGTATCTATTTCTTTTACATTAAGCCCTTCTTGTGAACAGCGATTTACGCCACTATTAATTACCAATATTTCTCTCAAAGAAATTCTCAATATTCTCAACATATTGATTGCAGTTTTTTAGAAATGAAAAGATGCCGTTCTATTATATGTAGATTTGAAATTAACTCCAGTTTTTTGAAAAAGTGACTTATGCCACTTTCAAAATAAACGTGTTGGTTATACCGTTAATTACCAATATTTCTTTCAAAAAAATTCTCAATATTCTCAACATATTGATTGCAGTTTTTTTAGAAATGAAAAGATGCTATTCTATTATATGTAGATTTGACATTAACTCCATTTTTTGAAAAAGTGACTTATGCCACTTTTAAAATAAACGGCTCATATATAAGTTAACGCTAAATATGTTTAAACATCAAAACAAATTCACAAATTCTTTCCCACCAAAAATGCTGACACCATGTCTTGCTATTTCAACAGTGGGAAAATGTCTGGCAGAAGTGGCGTGATCATACAAAAACAAAAGCTCTAAAAACCACACAACACAAAATAATTTTTTTTAAGAAAAATAATTTAAAATTATTTAATTGGCGCCCGAGCAGGGACCTCCCTTTTTTCAAGGAAGGTCCTCGGAAACCGGTCGAACTCAGTCAAGCCTTGGCAGGCTCCTTAGTAGAGTTTTCAAAACGGGTTTGTGCGTAAAGCCATTGCCTGTCAAGCTCGCGCTCGCGGAACGTGAAAATTTAGTGTATAAAATAAAATAAAGTGCTTAAAAAATAAAAAGAAGTAAAATAAAAAAATAAATTAAAATTTTACAAATCAAACAGGATATAAAAAAAATTAAATCAAAATAAAGGAAAAATTAGAAAAACTAGATTAAGAGAAAGTTAAATAATAAACAAAAAAAATTTTTCTCAAGGACAAAAAGTGTTAACTGAGTAAAATCTAGATTAAGAGAAAGTTAAATAATAAACAAAAAATTATCTCAAAGTGTTTAAACTGAAGTTAAATTAAAACAAAGAAAAAAGAGCTAGATTTTAGCCAACCGAAAAATTAAGAATAAAAAATTGTCTAAAGATTAAAACAAAAGAACATAAAAACTAGATTTTAATAAACAAAAAATTTAAGTAATAAATAAAATATTGATTTAAAAGCAAAAAAGTGTTCAAACTGAAAAAGGAAAATTAAATAAAAAAAACTAGAGAATTAAATTGCATCAGAGACGGAAAAACATCATATCAACAAAGACAACATCAACGAATCATCGTATCAACAAAGACAACATTAACGTATCAACAAGGACAACATGCTCTATTAATGTAAAATTATCTTTCTATCTGATTTTTTTAAAGTATTTTTCTATATAATTGTTAAAGAATTAAACTAAATTTTCTAAAAAAAAATTTTTTTAAATAAATTGAGAAAGTATTGATTAAGAGAATTAATTAAAGAAATTTAAAATTTTTAAATATTTTTAAAAAATAAACAAAGAAAGTATTAAATAAGAAAGCTAATTATTAAAGAATTAAAGGAAATTTTAAATTTTTAAATATTTTTGTCTGAGAAACAGAGAAAATATTAAATTGAATAAGGAAATTAATCACTAAAGAGGACTTTAAATTTGAATAAAAGAACTATACTAATTCCATGCCGGACGACTCAATAGACGACATAACGGAAAGACTAAATATGGCTTTGACAATGACACAAGCAAGCACATCTGCCAGCTCAACAGGACTTTTAGGACTGAACGAGACGCAAAAGAGACAGATAAAAGAAATGATTCAGGGCATGATGCAGGAAGGAAATGACAACTTAACGGACGAAGGGATAGATCAACCAGTAGGGAGGGTTAGTGCTAATCTGGAAGAATTGAATAAGGTCCCAGAGGTTGTCAATTCGTTACGGGAGTTCTCTGGTAAACCAGGTGAATTTAATTCCTGGAGAAAATCAGTAGATAGGATATTGGCGCTTTTTGAGACCCTCCGTGGTACAGGACGTTATTATGCAATCTTACACGTTATCCGGACTAAGATAACAGGCGATGCTGATACAGCTTTGGAATCATACAGGACGCCACAGGATTGGCCTAGGATCGCGAAATGTCTGATGATGCACTATTCAGACAAACGAGATATTGGGACATTGGAGCATCAAATGACTGCTCTATGTCAGGGGAATAGAACTATAAATGATTTCTACCAAAAGGTGTATCAACATCTTTCCTTGATACTGGCTAAAGACGATTGCCTCGATTTTGATGAGAAAACATTGTGTGCTATGACGAACACTTATAGGGAAAAGGCATTGGATACCTTTATAAGAGGACTTAATGGTGACCTTTCGCGGCTATTAAGTACATATTAGGGAACCGACATCCTTATCCCAGGCTCTACATATCTGCCTTAAATTGGACAACATGACTTATAGGAGAAACTATGCCTAGGTGCAAGGCTCGAAAATGGGTGGACAAAGGAGTAAAGTTGGGATGCTAGCTTTAGTCGGTGGGCGTACATTTTATCCTGAACTGACTCATACATGATTTCCAAGATCACCGTTACCACCATGTTATCAGCCTGCAATAAACTATAATTGTCAAAGGAAAAATTTCATGCGTCCAAATTGGAATCCTCCTAGACCCCAGTTTCATACAAGGGGGTTCACAGGGCAATCACACCGAAACGAATACAATAATCAACGAAACCCTTCTGGAGTAGAACCGATGGACGTTGATTATTCTATTCAAACAAGACAGGTCAATTATACAAACCAACCACCAATGAATCAAAATCCAAAAAGATCCGCGAGTACTTCTTTTCAAGGGCCTGTTAACAAAATGCAAAGAAATTTCCATATAAACGCCGACTATGTATCAGAAAACGACTGGTGCGAATGACCAGGCTATCCACCTGAAGGTAACGAAGTCGATGTACAACAGCTAGATAATGGAGTGGACTACGTTCAAGAATATTTTCAGCACGAAATTCAACTTGCAGTAAATTTTTTAGACTAAACTGTTCCTCATTACCATATTTCGAGGCAAAAATGAGGAACGGAGACGTACTATAATTTTTTACTAGATACAGGTAACAACAAAAATTACATTAGACCAGATATAGTAAAAAACCCAAAAGATAATAACCAAATTTTTTATGCAAAATCAGCCAATGGTGCAATTAAGATAACACAACATACACTTTTAACATTTTCGGAAATTGATGAAACTCCGCTAAAATTTTACTTATTACCAGGATTTGATTCATTTGATGCAATATTAGGAAATGACAGCTTAAAGGAGCTGTGAGCCGTTATTCATATAGCTGAAAATTATTTCACTATAGGAAATGGACAAAGAATTAATATAAAACAGCACATTGCACATAGTGTAAACAACATGGAATTACGGACTTAAAACTTAAGTGAGAATCAAAAACATGCTCACAGAAGGATCGTGGTCAGTTATTTGTGGAACCAGAGGAGAAACTGACCTATTCTACTGTAGTGTTGGCGGATATAAAGACAGAAAATACAACACCAATATATGCAAAAAATTATCCATACCCAATGGCATTAAGGGACGTCGTGGAAGAAGAAATTAATCGGCTTTTACGAGATGGGATCATAAGACCGTCACGATCGCCATATAATTCTCCTATCTGTTTTGTACCCAAAAAGGATGACCATTCGGGAAAAAGGAAATATAGACTGGTCGTGGACTTTAGGAGGCTAAATGCGGTGACAATTGCGGACAAATATCCAATCCCAGATATTAATAATGTTCTGGCAAATTTGGGAGGAAATCAGTACTTTACGGTGTTGGACCTCAAAAGCGGGTTCCACCAAATTAATCTTAGGGAAGAAGATAGAGAAAAGACAGCTTTCTCCATCAACAATGGTAAATTTGAATTTACCAGGCTGCCTTTCGGGTTGAAGAATGCCCCATCTATATTTCAAAGGGCACTCGATGATATATTACGACAATTCATAGGAAAAATATGCTATGTTTATGTAGATGATATTATCATCTTCAGTAAGGACGAACATTCACATATAGAACATATGAACCAGGTATTTGAAACATTAAAACAGGCTCACATGAATATACAATTGGATAAATGCGAGTTCTTTAAGCAAGAAGTAGAATTCCTTGGATTTGTCGTGTCGAGGGAAGGAATAAAAACAAACCCGAAGAAAGTTGAAACAATATTAAAATTCGACTACCCTAAGACTTTAAAAGAACTTCGTTCATTATTGGGTCTATCTAGATACTATAGACGTTTTATCAGAGGATACGCCGATATTGCAAAATCACTCACAGTCCTTCTACGAGGAGAAGAAGGAAGAGTATCGAAAACAACGTCTTCCCAAACTAATATTGATCTGCATGATGCGCCAAAAAGGGCCTTCAACGGACGCTTCAAACTGCGCAGCAGTACTTAGTCAGGATGATAAACCCATAAGTTTTATTTCTAGGACATTTAGCAAAACCAAAGAGAGCTACGCAGCCAACGAAAAAGAAATGCTTGCGATTGTATAGTCTTTGACTTCACTAAGAAACTGTCTCTATGGTTCGAAAAAGGTTATAATTTATATAAATCAACATAGTGCTGAAAGTTCAAGCGAAAATATTATACCAAGTGTTGAAACGCTAGTCAATGTGTTTAAAAACCAATTGTTTATTGGTATAGCAGAAGTACCTTCATATCAGTTTAAAATAATTTTCCCAGGGTATCATCGACACCTCATAATTGAAACAAATTATGACGAACAGAAGCTGATAACTATCCTTAAGAGATACCTTAACGGCATTAAAACTCCAGAACCGATAATGGGAAAAATTCAGAGCATTTACACAGATCATTTCTCGAATTATGAATGTAGATTTGTTGATTTGTTGTTGAAGGCATAGTAGCTGAAAATGATCAGGAAAATATAATTGTAGAAGAACATTCAAGGGCTCATCGGCACGAAAAAGAAAATAAAACACAAATTATGTGAAAATACTATTTTCCGTGTATGGCAAGAAAAATAAAGAGAATAATAAAATTGTGCTCAATTTGCAACATATCCTGGACATACAATTCACATAGACATATTTGCAACCGATAAAAAACTAATTATGATTTCAATTGATAAGTTCTCAAAATACGTGCAAGTAAAACAACTTAGCGGTAGATCGAATGAGGCCGTTAGAAAACCACTTAGGGAACTTTTGTTTTTCTATGGGGTTCCAAAGAATATAATCATGGATAATGAACCTTCTTTGAATTCACCCTCTATTCTGTTTATGATGAAAGATGACTTGAAAATAAATGTTTTTACTACCCCTTCCTATAGAAGTGAGGCAAATGGACAAATAGAACGTTTCCATTCTACTGTGGCGGAAATAATGAGATGCATCAAAGAAGAGGGAACTTCCAGAGACTTTGACGAATTATTGGAAAGATCTGTAAATGAATATAATCACTCTATTCATACTACCACAAATAGGAAACCTGTATATCTATTCTTTGGACGAACGATTGACTTTTCGGCACAGGATTATGAGACAACAAGGCTCTCAAATGTTGAACGACTTAAGCGCAAACAAGAAAAGGACCTCGTTTATCACAATAAAAACAAAAAGTCGGCTAAGGATACGTACGAGGAGAATTAGTTTATGTGAAGACCAACAAGAGATTGGGTACAAAATTAAGTAGCAGGTTTAAAGAAGAAATAGTAAAAGAGACCCCCGGGGTACAACCATCGTCATTGAAATTGGGCGGATTTATAAAAGTCATATAAGAAATTAAACAAATTATATGCATGATTTTCTTTGAATTTTTGTTTCAGACTATTTTTCGTGACTGTTTCGGCAGAATTTAACATCCTTGACTACTCTATTCAGGACGGTATCGCCAGACGCCAAGAGGGTACATTTAAATTGAGGTGGTACAAATAAATTGAGGTGGAAGACGAGGAAATAACACTGAACGGAACTTACCTAATTAAATATTTTAACATTACAATAAAGATCAATGGCAGAAAATTCTACTCAAAAGAAATAACTAGCAGTAAACTTCTCCTCGCATTTCTACAACCAAGAGGAATGACCATTGAAACTGAAGAAGTGCTATCACTAGAAAGACTGCAGACAATTAATCTGGGAAATATAAATAGATTAGATAACCTAGATATTAAGAACAATGCACTTTTAACAAGAAGCAGCATTTTGTTAATTTGTGCTGTCTTCATTATCACGTGGATGTCTATAAAAAAACTAGTTAACAAGAAGAAAGACAACATTGAAAAGGAAGATGGAATTCCGAATAACCCAACAACAGAGGAAGTTGCTAATGTAAACAAGAAAACAAGGAAGAAATCTTCAAACATCTAAATCTTCAATGCTCTAAAAAACACACAACACAAAATAATTTTTTTAAGAAAAATAATTTAAAATTATTTAATTTAAATATATACATACAGTGCACGCTCGCTAATGTGAACTAATTAAAACTGGCGTTGTTCACTTTTGCGAATTGTTCACATTTCCGAATACCGAAAATTTTAAAACAGAATTATACCATCTTTTAAACAAAAATCATTATTTATGAATTTTTTTACTTTTTTAGAATTTTTTTAGAACACATTTTATAATTTAATCTTTACAAACTTTCTTCACAGTATTTAAATAGCAAATGAAGAATAAATATGCAAGCAGATGTACTAACGCATACGTATACAGTCACACAGATAATTATATGTACCCCCCTAAAAATCATTTTTTTAAAAAGTAATGAACATCTAATCTAAAATTTCTTTACATTAGCGTCTGTAACGATACGTTAACTTACATAAAAAAAGATTCCCAAAATCTATGAATTTGTGACTGCAGTTTGCTTAAAACCAATATGGCACCACAGAAAATTATACGTACGACGTATATTTCGCATAAAATTTCTCCAAGGGTAGCCCGGTATATAAAAGGTATTGTGGATAAAAATTCTAGGACTACAGCCGTAGAAATAAATACCTCGGAAAGTGATCACAATGTTATTGTGCATTCCGAAACAGTTCGAAGTGTTTTGAGAAAGGACGGTTTCCGCAGCCGAGTACCGAGAAAAAAGTCACGATTGGAATTTGCCCAATAATATATGGACAAGTCAACTGATTTTTAAGCGAATGTAATATTTAGTGATGAAAACAAATATAATTTGTTCGGCTGTGACGGAAAACAAAAAATTTGGGCAAATCTGTTGACTTGTCCATATATTATCATTTAAAAAAAAAATGATTTTAAGGGCGTACGTATAATTATCTGTGTCACTGTATATATGTACACCTAAAACGGGGATTCCCGCAACCAATAAACACAGTATTTTAACGTTAAAAAAAAATTTGTCAGATTATAGGGCTTTTTACATTTGTTCATCTTTTAGAGTAGTCAATGAAGCAAAAAACATGTTCACATTAAGCGGTGTTCATATAATGCGGTGTTCATATTAGCGCGCGTGCACTGTATATATTATGCTACGCTACAAAAGTTTTTTTTTTATTTAAAATTGAGAATAAACAATATTCTAATTTTGTGAAAAGAAATATAAAGGGTGATTTTTTAGCTATTATTTTTTTTGGCAACACTGGTTTAAACAGCTTACGCACGTTTCGTGTTTTGTTTCAATGGCAAACATCTTCAGTTTGGTCTATAATTTAACCATGAATCGTCTTACAAACGAACAACGCTTGCAAATCATTGAATTGCTCTGTTAAGAAAGCTCATCGCGCGCTTCTTCCATTTTATGGTCAGTTTAATCGACGCACTGAAGCGGCTATTCGGGCTATTGTGACTAAATTTCGCGCCAAATTTACATTGTTGAACAAAAACCACCAACACGCTTACGTATAGTGCGAACTGAAGAAAATATCGCAGCTGTATCGGCCAGTGTTAATGATGACCATCAATTGTCGATTCGTCGCCGTTTGCAGCAATTGATCCTCTGTTACTCAACTACGTGGAAAATTTTGCGGAAGGATTTATGTGTGAAGCCTTTCAAAGTACAGCTGGTGCAAGAACGCAACGCAGAATTTTTGGTGAATGGGTTCTTGGAAAGTTTGCCACTTCTTTAGCAAAAAATTGTGTTTAGCGACGAAGCTCATTTTTGGCTCAATGGATACGTAAAAAAGCAGAATTGTCGATTTTGGAGTTAAGATCAGCCAGAAGCATTGCGAAAGCTACCAATGCATCCAGAAAAAGTCACAGTTTGGTGCGGTTTATGGGCTGGTGGCATCATTGGACCGTACTTCTTAAAAGATGCTGCGAATAGTAACGTAACTGTGAATGGTGAGCGCTGCCGTGAGATGATATCCAAATTTTTTTTGCCCAAAATGCAAGAGCTTGACTTGCATGACATGTGGTTTCAACAAGACGGTGTCACATGCCACACAGCACGCGTAACAATGGACTTATTGAGAGGCGAGTTCGGTGAACATTTTATTTCACGTTCGGGACCGGTCAATTGGCCGCCTAGATCGTGCGATTTAACGCTATGTTAAAGCTCATGTCTATACAGACAAGCCCGCTTCAATTGACGCATTGGAAGACAACATTGAAGGATTTATTCGTGAGATACCGGCCGAAATGTTGGAAAGGGTATGCCAAAATTGGACTAAGCGGAGAGACCATTTGAGGCGCAGTCGCGGTCAACATTTGCATGAAATAATCTTCAAACATTAAATTATATGGACCGTACTATCGATTCAAATAAAGATTTCATGAATTTTTCTTAATTTTACGTGTTTTTTTTTAATTTTCCTATAGCTCTTAAAAAATCACCCATTATATAAAAAACTGAGTTGTTTATTGAGTGAAGAATTTATTTCAGGAAGGAATTTTCGTAGTGTCGGCAGAAAAGGAAGGAAAGTGTTCTGTTGTGGTTTTATTAGCGATTTGGAACTTCTTTAATTTTGGTTCCTTTTTTATAGTGTTCCTCTATTGAGACCAACCGTTGAAGACTATAATCATTTTTTTTGTTCCTATACAGTCCACAGTTTGGTCCAGACGACCCGTATTTTGGAACTTTTTTGTGATCGTTTATATCGCACCAATTCAAATTAGGAAATTTTGTTTTTTTTAAGTTTTTATTTTCTAATTGTTGGTGATTTTATATGTACCTGTAAAGTCTTGTTGTCTTGTCTAATAGTGTTTTCACACCAAAATTTTAAACCTGATTTTAGCATTAAAACCATAATCAGCTGATTTTGCGTTCACACTGCAAGTTTTCTTAAATCTGATTTTAAATTCATGACATTTACGACTGCTCAACAGCTGTTTTTGTTTTGATTTTGTATTTTTTGTTTATTTATGTTTTGTTAGTTTTCGGGGTGGGTTTTTATTATTTTATTTTGGTAGAAGTTGATGATATTTTCTTAGAATAATAGAATAATTTTGAAAGGAGAAGAACCATTTTATTACGGAAACGTAATTCATAACTATTGTATTTGGTGACACCTTTCATCGATCGTCACTAACTTAGTATTTAACCAATTTAGAGGTATATTCACAAATTCCTGAGACAAAAAGTTATGATTATATATTTTATTATATTTTTCTTTTTACTTACCTTTTGCACATGGAACTTTTTTCATTGTGAAAGGAAATTGCTTATAGTTCGATTAATAATGAAAATTTAACGAATTTTAACTTTTTCATTCAAGAAATTAATAAATACTGGTAATATATACAAAGTTCTGCGAGAAAAAAATTCTATGACCAATATGTCTTATTTCATCTTGATATATTTAGCTTCTTACTTACCACACACATTTCGATTAATAATTAAATATTTACAAATTTTTAAAATTTTCATTGAAGAAATTAAAAAATATTCCATATTTTCCCTTTTTTTTAACAAAAATAAATGTTTATTTACATTTATTTATTTATTTGCAGCGGTTTTTTTTTTGTTTTTTTTCTACTGTTTTCAACATTTCTCTGTTGGTAGCTCTGATTTAGGACATCGAAAACAAGGTTGTATTACGTAAAACCTACTTAAAACCAATTCAAAAAAGGTTTTAAGATGGCTTTAACACAATAATTTTATATGGTAAAACCAGGTTTTATTTATGGTTTTAACGTTAAAACCAACTTTTGCGTTAAAACCACTCAGTGTGAAAACACTATTACAGAACTTTACTTGTATATAATATTTATAACAGTGTATATCTTAATATATATATATATATATATGTTCCTCTTACTCCCCTAGGGAGCATAGGGCAGCAACAAGTTGGTTCCAATAAACCCAATCGTCAGCGCGGTGTTTCACTTCGTTCCACTGTAGATGTAGTTTGGATAATTCGATTGTGATTTGGCGTTTCCAGGTGTGTGATGGTCGTGCGATGCGCCTGCTTCCCTGGGGGTTCCAATCAATGGCTTTCCTTGTGATGTCATGTAATGGCTTGCGAAGAGTGTGCCCAAGCCAGCCCCACTTGCGTCTTCTTATTTCCATCTCTATTGGTTGTTGGTTTGTATCTGACCAGAGTTAGGCGTTGGATATTATGAAGGGCCAGTAAACACGCATGATTCTACGCAGGCATTTGTTCACAAATACTTGAATAGACTGGGAATCTCGGGGTGCCATATTCCACGTTTCGCAACCGTAAAGTAATGTGGATTTGACGCTGGAGTTGAAAATTTTAATTTTGGTGCGTCTCGATATATTAGATGATTTCCAAACGGGGTTAAGTTGGGCAAAAGCTTTGCGTGCCTTATTAATGCGGCTGGCAATATCTGCTGTTGAACCGCCGGATTTATCGATTATACTGCCTAGATAGCAGCAGGACTCCACTTCATCAATTTCCTTGCCGTATATTAGGAATTTTCCGTTTGCATTAGCATTCATTCTAAGTGATTTAGTTTTGTGGATACTCATCTTTAATCCAGCTAACTTTGCGGTTTCGGCTGCATGTCGGAGAAAGAATGGCTTAATAAACATATGTCATCCGCATAGTACAGGTCTTCTAATCTCAATTTTTCTCAGAGGGGAACAAGCTGGCTTCCGTTCCAACAAATCTTGCGTCGACCAGGTCAATAGTCTCAGGATTATTGTGGAACAGTCGGCTGAATGGAGATCGCCTCTTTATCTCGTATATCTTAATATATATTACAAATCTTTCTGTAAGTCTGTTTTTTTGTTTGTTTGTTAGCCACTCACGCCTGAACGCCTGGACCGATTTTCTTGAAATTTGGGATATAATACGAGCTTTTGTCGGAGCAGGTTATAGGTTATATATCTTTCAAAATTTTGAAAGAAGGGGTGGAAAATGGGACAAAGAGAGAAAAAATGGGCAAAAATTAGTACTTTTATGCATAAATGCTGTATTTTATCTGTTTTATAGATAATTTTTTACGATTTAGCTTGGTTAAGTTTCCCAAATAGCTATTGGAGGTGTTCCGTTTCTAAAGTTGAACCAAAGGGCTCCAAAAAGGGGGAAAGGCGCCAAAAACGGGCAAATTGAGTCCATAGCCAATCACGCCTGAACGCCTGGACCGATTTTCTTAAAAATTGGGATATTGATCGAGCTTTTGTCGGTGCAGGTTATAGGCAATAAATCTTTTAAAAATTTTGACCCAAAGGGGTGCAAGAATATTGACAGGATCATGGAACGGTGAGGATGTGTTTATCCCCTGTATTCCAATGATTCCAAAAGGATTCAACTTTAAACATTTACAATTTCCAGTAAAATTAGCATTTGCTATGAGTTAAACATTGAAGGTGGCTTGTTTAAATTTGGAGACACCATGTATTTCTCATGGTCAATTGTATGTAGCCTGCTCACGGGTACCAAGTGGGAAAAATTTATATATTTTTACCCCAACTGGCAAAACAGCCAATATTGTGTATAGAAGCGTTTTATCAAAATAATAAAGGCCATTATTACAACTTGCCGGTAACTAAAGGGAGGATTTTAATGGGCGGATAAATTGTTTTTCGTTATCATGAGTACCCAATAAGATAGAAGTGATCGTTAAGCTAAAGGGAGGATCATCCTACCTTTAACATTTAAAGGTCACTTTATGTTTGAACTTGCCATATTATATATTATTTTCATTGTGGCAACTTCAAATTTAAACAAAATGAGAATATACAACAAAACAACGAAGCCCGCGGTTGCCACTGCGTTAAAAAAAAACTTGTATAATTGAGCAGTTATATCGACATTGCTCCGGCACTGTCATATTTTTGAAAATTTTTATCTGTATGTTGTAATAACGAAAATAAATTAAACGTAACTTTACAGTTCCCTTTAGCTAAAGGTACCTTTAACTAAACCAAAGTTTAACGACAAGTTGTAATAATGGCCCTGATACTATTTAATTTAATTGTGGAATAAGTTTATATTGCATTTATTTAATAGTTATATGTATGTACTCAATATTCCTATAAGTACTAATAATAGAATAAGTTTATTTTTTGTATTTTTAATATATATACTTAAGTTACTGATTTTTGTATTTTTTTAAGTGTGATAATAAAAAATTTTAAATTTCTTTAACAACAACAAATCGACGCCTCCGTTCTATAACATTCTAAGTCGTAAAAGTGTCTTTTGAGTTATGAGCTCTCAAAGTTTTCACGCGACATACGACTATATGTGTATTCTAAGCAGATTTTTCCCTATAACTTCGGAACGGATCGGCGCATATTAACCAAATTTTGACAGTATTTAAGTTAGAGAACGTAGAATTTAAAAATGCAAGCACATTAAAAACGTTCTAAGTACACTTAGAATGTTATAGAATGGTGGCGTCGAAATAATCGCTTTTTTTAATTTAAAAACATTTTTCATTTTTTAAACTAATCCAAACTACATAACCCGCGCAACGCCGGGTACAATCTGTTAGTATAATTTCATTAGCACTGGCACACTTTGAGAATTTATTGAATATAAGAACGAAAGTGTTCTTATTATACACTTTTATACCAGCTTGTCTTGGCTTTTAACAAAGTCAAAAGTGACTGGGATATCAAATTGTGGCATGAATATTACAGTTGGAAATCGAGTTCAACAACCCAATTTGATATATTGTTATAATTGGTGATAGTGCGTTGGCTAAATAACAAAGCACATTACCCTTTATAACGATTCATCAAATCCACCTTGTACATGACGGAGGTCCGCATAGATAAGTGTTATTTTTTCCTTGACATTACCCATAGAAGTAAATTTAAATTAATTTTTTTTTTGATAAAAATAATAATACAATAAAGCAACATTTGTTTATGGGACTCGATTGTAAATTTTTAAAATTATTTTACTATTTATTATAATTTTAATATTAATTGTAATAAATATATATAAATATAAAATGATAAAGTTGCTATAGCGTTGGCAACTTTTTCATTTATATCTGCATAAAAAGAGGTTAAAGAAAATTTTAAACTGTTGAAATTTAATATACTTATCGATAAGGACAGTTTCGGATGTGAAATACGGAATTGAATGTGCAAGTATTAAGTAAATTAAAGCCTCTTTTTGATTCTATTTTGTATTTTTTATATTTTAAAAAAGTTTTTGGTTGTGTATTAGTGAGTAAGAGAGAGAAAATAAGTTGAGAGAATTTATTTATTTACAGCCATAGAAAAGTGTTAGTGATATACGCTATTTTGATTTTCATTTGATCAACATACATAAAGCTATCAATCTTTGGCTTAATTTTAGGCAAATTTTTAATTTAATTTTTAATTAAAAGAAAATAAAGCTATCCATCTTTTTTAGATAAATAAAAATAAAAAACCATTTTTTGTTAATAAAAACGCCATCATTAAATGTTCTGCCCTATCTAACAATTTCCAAACTTATTAAGCTTGGAATTTTCATTTTTAATTTAGGGACTAATTTTGGTTCGAAAATTTCCTCTCTTACCAACCAACCTTTTAATTTTTCTAAAAAAATTGTTTTTTAAACTCTTCCCTTTCCTTATCATTTAAATTATTAATATGAATATGATAGCATACAAAATGTCTTTTAAGAACATATTCCCTACATTCCTTAAATGTTTTATAACATATAAGGCATTGAATATATCAAAGCATCTTTTAACATAAAATATTTTTTGAGTGTCATTCTGAAATAAAATAATAGAGCATCCGCCACATATGTGTTCTTGTCGCATTCTGATCGACAACTAAATCAAAAAGTTCTCTCTGCGCAATTGTGCTATGAAATGGTAACCCCTGTTTTAAAACGATAACTAATACCGGATCATTTGGCATTGGGAATTCGCCCTGTTGGCTCAATTGAGTATAGTACGCATTATTTTTTGAAATATACACATATCTGTCTTATTGGACATATATTAAGTTTGTTGATTAAGTTTAGTGTAAGGCGTAATGGTGGTCGAGGTAGCACGTTGTAAATATCAGGGTGGTCGCGTTAACCACTTGTTTATTTTTCAAAACATTTTCAATTGATTGTGTGTCGCTAAATTAGTAACGATTAAGACGTGAATATTCAGTGGACAGCAAAAGTCTTAGTACGGCAATATATGAATTTTAGCCAAAAGTTTGTATAAATAATTAAAGTTTTTATACTTATATTAATTTATTTCTGTTTTATTACAATACAAAAAATTTTTAATTTACTCCACAAAACAAAAGAAAAATAAGGAAAAGTTTCTGCTGACTCCCTATTTTAGCACCGCAAAAGTGTAGGTACCTCTAAGAAGAACTCAGAGTAAAATAAATCCCAAATTGCCAGCGCCTGGTGACGATACACATTATAGTACCACCACCATGTTTAGTCGTTTCTTGAGGTCGAGCACTTCATTTCTTTTTCCTCCATTCTAAAGTACATCCGTACGAGTTGAAATGATATATTTTGCCTTGTTTGAAGGAAACACATTATTCCAAATCTTATTTGACATGCTATAGTATGGAATAAGAAAAATAAAGTGCTCAAACCAAAGAACTTGCGTGAAACAGTTGTGCATGGCCTCGGTAGTACAATACTGTAGGGATGTATTTTGGCAGTAGATGTGAACAGTTTGGAATTTATTGAGGAAATAATAATATTTAAACATTCTAAAGAAAAAATTCGTCCAAAGTTCGGAAGAACTAAGAATTTCTAATGGTCATTACCTCCAACAAGCCAATGGACCCAATCATACGGCTGCTAATGTGATGATGTGATTTGCCTACCTTAGTCTCCACAGGCTTAATACTCTTGCACAAAGTTCCGATATGACTCCAAGAGACTGTTTAGGAGATCATTTGGAAGAATGGTTATGTAGTCGCTAAACCTCAAACAAAGGTTAACCGAAATAGTTGCTCACGAGTGCATGGCGGCAAATATCACCAGAAAACACTAAACAAAACTGGTACATTCACTGCCAAATAGGTAAAATGGTATGCTTGACTCTGAGTTCTGTTTAGAGGTACATACACTTTTGCAGTGCTAAAATAGTCAACAGAAACTTTTCCTTATTTTTCTCTTGTTTTGTGGAATACATTTAAAATTTTTTTGTTTTATAATAAAACAGAAATAAATTAATATAATAAGTATAAAAACTTTTATTATTTATACAAACTTTTGGCTAAAATTCATGAAATTGCTAAAATATATTGCAATACTAAGACTTTTGCTGTCCACTGTATTTCGATTTTTATTCGGCCTTGATTCATTATTTATTTAATATTTATATTCTATTTAATAGCTAATTTCGTTGGGAGAATTGGTCGTTGAATAATGGGAACCAGAATCTCAACTATCCTGTTAATTCTTTTTGTTCTCGTCTTTCGTTGCCCTTGTGTTGTTAGCTAATTTAAATTTTAATCTAATTGAGATACCGAAGGCAAGGACATTGTTGATTTTTGAGAGGTTGCCCAAATATTCCTGGACTTTCGAAGGGAATTTAACGCTACCCCTCAGGAAGGTAATACAGTCTTCTCCATTGAGATTTAGAAAAAGGAGTTCAAGTCGTTATGGGCAGAGGTTAGGGATCCTTATGAAGCCTTTAGCAGAAGTGATGAAGACTATTTGTAGGGAGATCGGGAAGCAGCACGGGAACTTTTTTGTCACTGTAGGTTGGGATATATAAGTGTTGCCTCACTAATGAGTGAGCTCTCCCATACTTTGGTGAACTAATATGGGATGTCATCAATCCACTGTCTAAATGGTCAAGGCAGCGAAAACCAAATTCAGCATAACATGCAACTGCCCCCTTGTACCATGGAGGTGTTTTATGATGATTATAAATCTTGGCCATCCTTTCACTACATGTTCACAGCTGTCTATGTGAGCGGGGCTAACATTTCACTAGTTGAACAGCTATTTTATTTGAGGCAGTTCAAATTTAATTTTTAATCGTGATTCGAACGTTTTTAAAAAAGAATCCAGCGGACAATACCTGAATGTTTTGGAGGTCAGATCAGACTGACTTTTATAAATTTGATTTTATTAAAAAACTTAAAATAAAATACAATTATTGCTTATTTAGCTTAAAATTAGATTTCTTATTTTACATTTTCGTTTATGCAAGCCTATACATTATTTAAGTGGTATGATTTTAAATATTATTAAAATTATGTGAAAATGCTGATAATTACTTTGAAAATACAGTAGCACCTTGATTATTCGTGATTCGTTTATCCGGCAACATCAATTATCCGGGATGGAAAAAGAAAATTTTTTGCATCGACTTAATTTTATTTTGGATCGACTTAAATTTTTCGGCATCGTTTAAACGTGATTATCTCTATTATCCGTGATTATAAACAAATTTTTTTCTATTATTTTGAACAAACAAGCGAAAAAGGGGAATTCCCTCTTTAGTATACGATGAGTCAAAAGCATACATGTAAACCTGTTTAGTTTAATTTAGAAATTTGAGAAGTGCGTTTTTATATTTTTGAAACATGTATGTATATAAAATTTATTTGTAAACAATACATGTAATAAAAAGCATACTATTTCAAATGAAAATTATGTAATTCAATTTAATAATTGTTCAGTAAAAATTAATGATTACTATTATTCTAATATAATTGAAGAAGTCGAAGAGAATATTAAGAGTTTGCGATGTGATGATTTAAAAAATTTTACGGAAAAATTTACTTTTTAACAAATAGATGAAGAAAATAAAATAAATTCTGAAAACATCTCTAATTTAAAAAATCATAATAAAATTATATATGGGTGTAATATCGAAGTCGCAGTAGTCTAGTAGGTAGTGTGTTGGCTTATTAGACGTAAAGCCAGAGTTCGAGCCCCAGGCCAGACATCAGATCAAAATACAAAAAGTATTTCTTCGGCGACTTCCTCTCAGCAGATTTCTGGCAAAAACTCTGAGAGTAAATAAAATTGCCATGAAAAGTTTCTCAAAAAACTATCGTTCGGAGCCTTTAAACTGTAGGTCCCACCACTCACGTATAAAATTAACACACACAACCTAGGTCGTAATCCTGACTGAAGGGTTGTAATGACCAATTATGTGTGCAATTATGTATGTATGGGTGTAATATATTTCTCATATTTACAATAATATTGATAATTACCATTTGGAGAAAAAAGTTAAAATATGTAAAAATAAAGGGGGAAGAACTTACATATACAAGCAACTATATCGATACTAAGTCAAATGAACCTGATAAATTCAAAGATTTTCCGGTGCATTTCGCAATACATAATATTCTCAAAATAATTAATCACCATTTTCACATAATTTTAATAATAATAAACAGTAGGACCTTGATTATCCGTGATGGTCGGGACCGGAAGCATTCCGGATAATCGATTTTCCCGGTTAATTGAGTACCAATTTTGGCTAGTTTTTTAATAGAAATTTTTATTAGTTAATAAATGAATATGTACATATTTATATAAAAACTAAATAATTCATTTGAATTATTCATTTGAATTTATTATTATTAAAATTATGCGAAAATGGTGATTAATTATTTTGAGAATATTATGTATTGCGAAATGCACCGGAAAATCTTTGAATTTATCAGGTTCATTTGACTTAGTATCGATATAGTTGCTTGTATATGTAAGTTCTTCCCCCTTTATTTTTACATATTTTAACTTTTTTCTCCAAATGGTAATTATCAATATTATTGTAAATATGAGAAATATATTACACCCATACATACATAATTGCACACATAATTGGTCATTACAACCCTTCAGTCAGGATTACGACCTAGGTTGTGTGTGTTAATTTTATACGTGAGTGGTGGGACCTACAGTTTAAAGGCTCCGAACGATAGTTTTTAGAGAAACTTTTCATGGCAATTTTATTTACTCTCAGAGTTTTTGCCAGAAATCTGCTGAGAGGAAGTCGCCGAAGAAATACTTTTTGTATTTTGATCTGATGTCTGGCCTGGGGCTCGAACTCTGGCTTTACGTCTAATAAGCCAACACACTACCTACTAGACTACTGCGACTTCGATATTACACCCATATATAATTTTATTATGATTTTTTAAATTAGAGATGTTTTCAGAATTTATTTTATTTTCTTCATCTATTTTTTAAAAAGTAAATTTTTCCGTAAAATTTTTTAAATCATCACATCGCAAACTCTTAATATTCTCTTCGACTTCTTCAATTATATTAGAATAATAGTAATCATTAATTTTTACTGAACAATTATTAAATTGATTTACATAATTTTCATTTGAAATAGTATGCTTTTTATTACATGTATTGTTTACAAATAAATTTACTGCGTTTTTAATTAGGATTTTTGTTTCATCTAACGCTATAATTTCTAATTCTTTATTTGTTATTTATTTACAATATTTTGTGAATATACAATGACTGCTGAATTTTAATTGTCTGAAATGTTTATTCTCTTCAAATTGCATAATTTTATCTTTATAAGTAAAAACTTCCTCTATTTTAGCTTCTATTCCTTTTTGATTCTTATTTGGTAATGGTACAATTTTTCTTATTTTAACTTGTATGAATAATTTTGGTATTTTAATGCTTAATATTAGATAAGTGTATTAATGAAATGACGGACAATATTATATTAACGAAAACAATTAATGCAAGCAGAATTACTTGAAGCAAGAAATAAATTATTGCCGTTAGTACCAATAGAAAAAAGACAAAAGCGAGGACTTATAAAGGCAATAGGTACCGTAACTAAATGGACATTTGGAACAATGGACGACGACGACAAAAACATTACTGACAAAAGAGACACTAAACACACAAATACACATAAACTATAACTTTAATTTAGCACTGGATGAAATAAAAAATATTGTAAAAAATGATAGAAGAGAAATTGAAAAAGGTCTTAATAATATAAATAAAATGTTAGATGAACAATCGATTTCCGAAAAATGAAAATTTTGAGTTGAGTCACTTTTGTACTGGGCGTGCGACATGTATCTACAACAATTGTATCTAAGACAATGTAGTCTCAGCAAAGTATGGTTTAGTTCATCCAAATATCTTAACAAATCATGAAATTAACAAATATAATATTGATTTTAATAAATTACATTTGCAATTAGGATTAGCAACTTTGAACACTAGATTTACCTTATTAGCCTTAAATATTGACTTTGTGTGAATATATTTTCCAAAACTATTGTAGATTTTTATAACGACAACTAAATAATTACAATTAATTTGATAACTTATTTTGATTTTGTGTCCGCAATAGAAAAATTATTTTTGTTTTTGGTACTTATATCGGTGTCAGTCATTTTGACTGATATGTTTAGATATAACATACATATATTATCAATTTATCTGGCAACTCCCTTATTAACGATAAAGTAACAAGTGTGTAACGAAGTGCACACGAATCAAAAGAGTTGAAGCTGTCGTATTTATGGAACAAAAAATGGGGTCCTGATTTTTTTCTAAAACTATGAGTAGGAATGGCTTTACAGAAATTTTACATTTTATTCGTTTCGATAAAATGAATGAAAG
This sequence comes from Sarcophaga subvicina, assembly GCA_936449025.2. Classification (NCBI taxonomy): domain Eukaryota; kingdom Metazoa; phylum Arthropoda; class Insecta; order Diptera; family Sarcophagidae; genus Sarcophaga; species Sarcophaga subvicina. The sequence continues at coordinate 59,733,456 of OW388082.2, read as the reverse complement.
GAGTCAATACTTGCAAACTGATAAATTTGTGTTAGCGTCAACTGTTTGGAACAAATTTATAGTCAACAGCCAAAACTGTTTCAAACCAGGAGCAAATATTACACGGTATATACCAAACAAACAAGACAAGTTTGGAATAAAATTCTGGCTGGCATCTGACGTTGAAATGAAGTACGTAGTAAATGGATTTCCTTATCTAGGAAAAGATGAAACATGAAATTTGGCAACACCTCTTAGTGAATTTGCAGTAATGATACTACCGGAGCCGTAGTCTAGTAGGTAGATATTGGCTTATTAGACGTAAAGCAAGGGTTCGAGCCCCAAGCCAGTCACCAAAACAAAGTGCAAAAAGTATTTCTTCGGCGTCTTTCTCTGAGCAGATTTCTGGCAAAAACTCTGAGAGTAAATAAAATTGTCATGAAAAGTTTCTCAAAATCTGTCGTTCGGAGTCGACTTTAAACTGTAGGTCCCACTACTCATGTATAAAATTAACACACACAACATAAGTGGTGTGAGAAACTAGGTCGTAATCCTAACTGAAGGGTTGTAATGACCAATTATGTATGTATCTGATGGAGCCTTATACCATGAAAGGTAGGACTGTAACAACTGAAAACTTTTTATCAGTGTTTCTTTGGCTTCTAAATTATTAGCCAAAAACACTACGTTAGTTGGTACCGTACGTTCGAACAAACGAGACCTTCCAAAAATTTGCAAGGAAAAGTAGGATAGTATGGCTCGTTTTTCAACATTACTATATGCAACAAATGAATGTACACTTACAGTTTATAAGAGTAATCCCAACAAAAAGTTGTTTTATTGAGTACTAAACACAGAGGCGCCAAAATTGATACCAACAGCTAGAAACTACCTGAAACTGTGTCCTTTTATAATAAAACCAAATTTGGTGTCGACGTCACAGATCAAATGGCACGAAAATATAGTGTGAAATCAGGATCTAGATGATGAACACTTCAAGTATTTTTTAATATTTTAGATTTTGTCGGAATAAATTCCTGGATTTTGTATAAAAATACAACCGGAAAGAATATTTCAAGGAAGGATTTTTTGTTTCGTTTGTCTGAAGAACTCATTTTTGATTATCAGTCATCAGGTCAAGTGATAGCAAGTGAAGCTGGCTGTCCAACAACTTTAAATTTTGTAGGATCCTCTGCCATCTTTCGTTAGGATGTGGCCCAGAAATTTCGTTTCTTTTCTTAAAAAATTACATTTATCTATTTGAATTTTTAAATTTAACTTTCCAACACTTTGAATATATCTCTAATTGCTTTCAAGTGTTCTTGCAATGTGGTACTAAAAATCAGGATATTAACCAAATAAACTACAAACGCCTTATTTACAAAATCTCATTCATGAAACGTTTAAAGCTTGTGGGGGCGTTCTTTAGCCTAAACGACATCCTTATGAACTCGTATAGACCTTGAGGTGTGATGAACACCGTTTTTTCCCTATCCTTCTTTTGTTTGCTAAGGTTTGGTGATAATCCTATGCCAAGTCAAGCGTTGTGAAATATTGAGCCCTTCCTAGTTTATCTAGGATTGAATCGATGTGTGGATGGGGACATTTTTTACAATTGTTACGTCATTCAACTTCCAGTAGTCTACCACTATACGAAATTTGTTTTCAGCTTTCATTTTTTGTCTATATTCCTTGGGACCACTAAGCGACGACTGGAGTATTTAGAATAACTTTTTTGGATAATGCCCTGTTTCTCCATTATTTCCCCTCCTAACTTCCATGTCATGTTTTCATGTTGAGGTGGATAACGATATAATTTTGAATTGATCTCTTGTTGGGTTATAGTTTTTAATTATTTTTGAATTTCGGTAGTGTTAGTTAATTTATCACCTTCTTCGAATAACAAATTATTAAATCGTTTCAGTAACTTTGTATTTTTTCTATATACCTCTTCGTTTAAATGTTCTAATTTTAATATGTCTAAATTGGAATCCGCAACTTCTAAGGCATAAATTTGGTTAAAATTGTAGGGACTATTCAGAAATGTACTTTCTCTTTGATGTAATATTATTTTTCTTTCTTCGACTTTTATCTGTGCATTAAGAAACGTTAATACCGATTATAAATTCGTATTTTCTTTCTGTCAATAGTGCTGCCTTCCACCTCACCCTCGCGTTACTAGGCAAATTAAGCTCCTCTTGTGGCACGGTGCACCATGTATGGTGTACTAAATCATATTGGGTCTTTTAACTTTACTTTTGGAAAATCTTTTATTTCACTATTAATTAAACTAAAGCTAGCGCCTGTATGTGTTAGTGCACTATAATTTTTATTATTAATTACTAACTTTATTTTGGGTAGCCATTCTAAGTTTCGTAAAGAAATACAAGTATTTACTTCTTTCTTCTGCTATAATCAGCTTGAGTTCCTTCCTGGTTTTGCCTGTCAGAGATTAAGCGATTTTGACCCATTTGTGAATAAGGGTGTCCTACCAATTGAAGTTTACTCATATTTGATTGAATATTGTCAATTTCCATTGGTTCGACGTGACCTTGCCTAGCTTGGTTTTGGCGATATTGGCCTGAACCTTTTCTAGGGTTTCCTGTCTGTGGTCTATGGAAATTTGCAGAACGTGCAAATTGATTGTATTAAATTATTAAAATTATTATTTTGTCTGTAATGCCCTGAATTATTATATTTTATTTCGTTTTGGTAGTATGGATTTCGATTCCATTGACTTTCCTGGGGTAAATTATTATATCTATTATTATCTGTATTGGGGCGAGGTAACTCCTTTTGTCAATAGAGTAGGGTGTGTTTCCAAATAAAACATAAACAGGTTTTCTAATAAACCTAATTACAAGCTTCTTGCTTTATTGAGTTCTTACTTATAACTGACTTATTATCTATGAAACAATATTCATGATCATAATTCTGGCATAAAAACCTAAGTATATAAAAACAGTTATTACATAGAAAAAGGGCGCTAATTTAAAATATATAAAGAGATAAAAAAGAAAAAATTTAAATTCAGTTACACAAGATAATTAAATACACCCAAAAAATATTATTAATAAAAAGCGAACATACATTTGTTGAACAGGGTTCAGCATACTCCCGCACAAAGATTAGTGGCAATTACAGCCGTGCCATTGTCCGGATATAACCCAACCAAAAATTGAGCGCTAGGCTTTCGGAAGTCTTTCCTCAGGGTGTATGATGTGGTTTGACATTATAACAGCTAATGTTTTTTGGCCAATAATTCCATCAACTTCGCGGCACATAGCAAAGTTAGGATGCGCTTTTGGCGCCAAGCATTTAAAGTGGTTTTCAAGCCGCGGGTCCGTTATTGGTGGGGGAGCAATAATATCGGCATCGTTCAATAATAAATTCCAACGAGCGATGGGACCACAGTGTTTGATAGAGAGGAAGAAAAGAAAATGTATATATACTGTGATATTAGATATTTTGTATTGCGACTTTCTAACATGGCATTTAAATCAGGTGGAATATTATCTTCTGTATGGCATGTTGGTAAAATACATAATTTTGCTATAGAACGTGGGAACGTGGGTTTTGATCTCTGCAACTCGTACTTTGTTGTCTTTTCTTTTGTAATGCGTCCCAGGCGCCACTCAGTAGGCGGTAATGAATCGCCTTTCACTATGACGAAGTCGCTTGGCTTAATGTTGTGTTGTTTTGCTTTCCATTTTACTCTTCGTTGAAGCTCTGTGATATATTCGTTTTTCCAACGAAGTGCAAAGATATGTTGTAGAGCTTTCAGACGTTCCCAGCGTTTAACAAAACTCACGCTTTCTAACGGAGGTTCTTCAAGAGCTTCAGGTGGAGCTATAATTGGCGGACCTCTCAAGAGATGACCTGGAGTCAAAGGTAGTAGTAGTAGAATAGTAGTAGATGAGTTTTCGGTCAATGGAGGCATTGGGCGCGAATTTAGTACAGCTTCTAGTACTAGCTGATTAGTATTGTTGCAAATTCCTCGTACGTAAAATTGAGGTTACTAGCTACTTTTTTAAGATGAGATTTCATGCTTTTTACGGCAGCCTCCCAAAGGCCACCCATATGGGAGGATAAATGACCAGGAGAATCCATGAGCACTATTATAGAAACTATAAATTTTTATTAAGTTTATAGTCAAAACTGAACTGCCTTTTCAAAATATTTTATTCTTCTTTTATATGAAAAACTTACCGAATAAACTTAACTAACTTAACGAATAAACAAACTTAACCTCCCTTTTATGACAATAAAAAAAATTATTTATAATTATTTTTATTATATCACTGAATTAAAAACTACACTTAAAAATAAATACATTGCTACGGATTTCCTTCCCTTTTGGAGAAATTTAAAAAGAAATTATAAATTATTACAAAAGTTATTAATTTTACAAATTTATTAATTTACTTATAAATTTTTTTCATTATACAATATTTAAGTACAGTAGGACCTTGATTATCCGTGATTCGATTATCCGGCAACATCAAATATCCGGGATGGAAAAAGAAAATTTTTTGCATCGACTTAATTTTATTTTGGATAGACTTAAATTTTTCTGCATCGTTTAACCGTGATAACCTCTATTATCCGTGATTACAAGCAAAAATTATTTTCTATTATTTTGGACAAACAAGCGAAAAAGGGGAATTCCCTATTTAGTATACGATGAGCCAGTATACTGTTCACTGTTTTCTGACAAAAAATTTTTTTTTATATTTTTGAAACATGTATGTATGTAAAATCCTTGAATTACTTAGTTTTTATATAAATATGTACATATTCATTTATTAACTAATAAACATATCTATTAAAAAACTAGCCAAAATTGGTACTCAATTAACCGGGAAAATGGATTTTCCGAAATGCTTCCGGTGTCGACCATCACGGATAATCAAATATAATACTGTATTTATAAAATAAATTTTTTTATTTTACATTTTTCTCAATCTATTTTTATGAACAGTTTTTTCCTCATTTCTTTTCTTATTATAAATGATTACATTAACATCATTTATATTTTTTACAATATAGGGACCATCATAAATATTGTTAAATTTTTCATAAGGTTCTTTTTTCAACAAAACATTATCATTAATTTTTAATTCAATAGGTTTAGCATGTTTGTCACAAAAACTTTTATTTCTTTCTTTGTGTTTTTCTATTAAAGTTCTAGCTAATATGTCAGTCTTTTGCAATCTGTGCTTAATTTCTGTTTTATAGTTATCAATATTATAGATTGGTTCTAGATTCATATTTGTTTCATTCATTATTGATACTTTTTTTTTTCAAAAACTAGGTCAAAAGGAGTGAATTTATTATCGAAAACAGTGTTTGATGAAGTGTTATGATAAAATGTGAAGTACTTTAAATATGTATCCCAAATCAGATAAGTTTTCACCAAAGTACGCTCTTATATATTCATTAAAAACTCTATGGTTTCGTTCTATTGTTCCTAATTTTTGATGATGGTAACAAGTCGAGAATTTTATATCAATTTCCAAAAATTTACAAAGTTCTGACAAAACTTCATTCTTAAATTCCGTACCTAAATCGGATTTTATGACTTTAATTTTTCCATAAACAAGAATGAAATTTTCGAATATAGCACGCGTAACTGTTCGAGCTGATTTGTCCGGTATGGCTATAGTCACTAAATATTTAGAAAGATCACACATTAAAGTCAAAGCATATTTGTTACCAAAGTTCGATTCCGGTAATGGACCAATTGTATCTATTACAACTATATCAAAAACGTTAGTGGGTGTTGGAGTAAGTACGAGTTTCTCTATATTTTGAGGTATTTCATTATGATAAATTTCCATTAATTTCTGTTTTTATCTTCTTCTATTATTATTTCAATCGGTTCCGTAAGAATAATTTCAAAAGTTTTGAATACCTTTATACCATGGTTTTTAAATTCCTGTATAGAGAAAATTGTAAAAATTACATCATTTTTTAGCCATTCTGCTCTGTAAATTTTTTCATTGTTGGCTTCAATTTATAACCTCGAAAGCATATAGTCTAAACTAAGTGTTTCGTTAACAATTTCGAATTCAACAGATAGCAGTTTCTTAATTTTTTTATAAATATTTATACGTATTTTTTTATAATTATTCTGATCAATTATTTCGGTTCTAATTTTTGGAATATTCTTATTGAATTCCTGAGAAAATTTATCATAAATTTTTAGTTCAATGTCTTTATTATTGAAAGATTGGTTAAATTTAATTTTTTCATCTTTTTGACATACCTCGAGTCGTGACTAGTACTTGATTATTATCATTATTCTTTAACTCGTTAAGACCCTACTTTTTAAAACTCGTTTTTCACAGTACAAAATTCATTAATTAATTTCCCGAAAATATCAATGTCAAAATTTGACATTTCAAAAAAAAAAAAAAAAATATTAGTATTATATTCCAAATTAGTTAACAAAGAGAAAAATAAAAGAAATTCAATTCAATTCATTTATTTATCCATAATGTTTACAAATCCGTTATAACGAAATTACGTATTTAAGATCTCAAGATAATTTTTTCTTTTTCAGCTTAATAATAGATCTATGTTAACAAAATTACTATATACATATACAAACATTATTATTTTGGAGGAGAAAATTTGGCAAAAAACCTATATGAATAACTTAAAACTACTTATGCTACTAAACTACGACCAGAAAAAACCCAAGATGAAACTAGTTCATAAATATGGACGAAATCATAATTCCTACATCTGTTATTAAAATTTTGCGTAAGCCTTTCGATCTTATCTGATTCGAAACCTGTAATATCAGGCGTGTAGTTGAAAACTACCAGGGTAGATTATATATGAGTTTTAGCAACTTATTCTGAGCTATTTGCAGTTTCTTGATATGGCAATAGGCGCTTTAAACTGGGGCTGCATAAAATAATACGGCATAAAAAATGGACTTTTTAATTTGTTTCTTATTCGAGATTAAGGCTAGATTTCCGGTTAATAAAAAGATACAGTATACGGGTTAACATATTAATTTTATTTAACACATAAGGTATGTGGTCCTTAAATTTCGTTTTAGGATCAAGCATAACTCCAAGATATTTCACTTTTTGTTCCCACTGTATGGAGTTATTATTCATCCCAATATTGGTCTGTGGTATATAACACTCCTTCCGTCTCCTAGTAAAATATATCGCCTGAGTTTTTTCACATTTTAGCATAATTCTCCATTTATTGAAGGATGAAATATCAGATAATGCCCTATTCAGATTAGCTATTATATCAACAGCCAGAATTCCTGAACTAAGTATTGCTGTGTCATCAGCGAATATTGACACCGTGCAATAATCTAATTGAGGAAAATCTGAAGTATATAGATTATAAAAGACGGGAGACAAACATGACCCCTGGGGGCAACCCGCCGTTATAGTGTGGCGTTCAGAATAATGTGAGCCAATGTGGAATCTAAAAGTACGAGAAGTGAGAAAACTGTGCCCTCGGGAAATTTAAATTAATCATTTTTCGTGCCAGACTGAATCAAATGCAGCTTTAATATCCAATAAAATCATACCCGTAGATTTATGTTGGTTAAAATTTGCTGGCACTAAGTTTCGAAGTCTCTCTAAGGGATGAATTGTGTTGTGCTGTCTGCGGAAACCAAATTGATGAGCCGGAGTAATACGACTGGATTCCATAAAATCAGTCAGTCTCATTTTAATAACTTTTTCCAAAATTTTACCCACACTCGACAATAGACAACCAGGTTTTCTTATTGATATAACTTTAGCCTCCTTGAACCTTTGAGGAAAATAACAGAACTTTAAGCAGGAATTAACAATGATGATCAAAAATGTAATGCCCTTGTTAGGGAGCGCCCTAAGGCATATGTTATTAATACCGTCGATGCCAACACCCTTTTTATTCCTCAAGGTTATTAATATATCACAAATCTGAGAGATATTTACTAAATTAACATCCGATGGATCAACCCTCAACAATCCATAAGATTCCAGAGTATCATTTATTAAAGAAGTAGTAGTTGGGTCGCCCAAATTGGCTGAAATAGAATAGGTAGAAGCATATGTACGTGCTAAGATTTCACGCTTTTCCCGATTGGTGATGAACCGAGAACCATTTTGTCTTAATATAGGGATATTATTAGCTCTTTTCCTCAAAATTTTCGTCAAATTCCAGAAAGGCGCCGATCCCCTATCAAGTGTTGACAACAGAGAATCCCAAGACTTATTTCTGAATAAATTAATTGCCTCACGAATTCTCTGATTAAATATTTTCACTTGATAGAAGTCGGCGAGGACCCTATATCTTTGCCAATCTCTTCGGTATCTATTCCTCAGTCGTATCATAATCTTAATGTAGTAAGGCAAAGGCTTTCCCCCCGGTGAGTGGTATATCTTTGGCACATTACGAGCGACAGCATCATTCAAAACGTTTTCGAAATGTATAATACTCTCGTCTATACTTTCACAATTATTAATGTTGTCAATGTTAGGTAAGTTTAATTTCTATTTCAATATCCGAAAAAATTGGAGTTATTGAAAGTACTATTTGATGAAATTTTTACTGGTAAATGATCCGAACTTAAATCGTTTATGACTTCTGCCGGGGACATTATAAGAGGATCATTAGTCAGGAAGAAGTCCAGAGTAGAACCCTGTCATTAGCGTTCGAAGGTATGTAGGTATTATCACAGGGATATATAATATTAATATTGTATGGTTCCAATTTTTCATATAAAATATTTCCCCAGCAATTCGCTCTTATACAACCCCAATACCGGTGTCAACTATTGAAATCACCACCCAAAAGATACCTTTCGTTGCCACTGAGACTATGGATGTTGGATGCAAATTGCAGTTTTCTCACGCCATCCCGACCAGTCGAACCACCAGGGTAGTAACATGAATATATATCAATTGAATCCAAATTGGTAAATAGTCTGATACCAATGTTGTCAATAACAGTCGTGTTAACAATGGGTAATATATGATGTGAAATATTTTTCTTGATAATTATAGCTACACCACCTCCTCGAGTATTTATCCTATCGTTTCTATAAATTTTAAATTCACTGTTCCTAATAGATAAGATTGAATTAAGCCCTGTTTCAGCTATTAAACAAATGTGTATACTACGGTCGGCTAAAAATTGAAATAATTCTAGATATTTATTGCGAATGCCTCTTGCATTCCAAGTTATAATATTAATTCTATCGTCCTCTATTATGATAAAATGTGCATGCAAGGTTCGTGATGACCTCGAATTGATCCGCCTAAGTTTTACAGTTCCTAAGATATGTAATTAATTCGAAAGTTAAATTCTTTAATTCCTCAATAGAGAATAAATCATTAGAACTGTTATATTAGCGTTACTACTTCTGTTGTTTATAAGATCCCTTTGAGCCTGCCAGTTAGTAGTTGTAGTTGAAACACTTTGGCGCAGTGTATTAGGAAAGCATTAATAATATGAACAAAAAACCAAAAACAATCAATGCATCTAGTGCATCAAAAAATTATAATTACTTTTCTCCTCTTCAGACCATTGAAGAGGATAAAATTGATGATGATGATGAAGTTATCGTGAATAAAGAAGTAAAGGTTCACATACCGCCAATAACTATATTATAGTGCAAAATTGCAGAAGTTCAAGAAATTTGTAAATTAAGCAAAATAAAAGAATATTCTATTCGGAAAATTTCAATTGGATTGAAATTATTTCTTAATTCTAAAGCAGATTACGAAACTATCTGCAGTGTTCTCACAGGCAAGTACGAGTTTTTCAGTTATGCCACCAAAGATGAAAAGCCGTATAAAGCTCTTCTGTTCGGTCTTGATAAACAAGATCCACTAATCGTTAAAAAAAATTAACAGATATGGGTCTTCATTGCTTGGACGTTAAAATCGTTATAAAGAGAAATACATATAACGTAGAGTTTGTTATTTATGCTGTACACTTCAAATGATTAACTGTAACAATTAAAGAAATAAGGCAAAAATATTCGGTAATTGACTATTTGGGGGTGAAATGGGAATTTCAACAAGCAAAAAAAAAACAACCAGATAACGCAATGTTATAACTGTAAATGCAAGGTTGAAACGTTTTGTTCAAACTGCGCTGGACAGCATAAAACATCTGATTGTCAAGAATCTACACCTAAATGTGCAAATTGTAATGACCCGCACAAATCTACATACGACCAATGTCCAAGTAAAATACATTACCTAAATATTCGACAAAGTGCCCAACCACCACAGAGAAGACCGGTCCGTACAGAAAAATAAAATAAAAGTAGAAACTAGTGACACAATTTTGCCTTCTATTTAAAATTCATGATGACCCCATATTTTTTATACATATATAAAATAAAAAAATTTCTATATAAAGACTAATACATATATATATATGTATTTATAATATATTGTTACGTTTTTACCTTTTTAAAAACGTTTAAATATGAGTTCGTTAATTGCAAACAAAGTAAAAACAAATATGTTTTTAATTTCAGTTAAACTCTCTTTATTCTTTACACTACTTTTGTGGGCCACCGTATACAACTTAACGATACAACAATAATAATCTGTTTATTCATTTTACTAGTTCACACAAGTATTCACTAGTTCTTTACAACCACGACACTCTTTCCTCGACTCCAGTGATTCTTTTGCTAACCGACTCATGTATTTCCTCCAGCTTCCCCGTTGTCGCTTCGTGCTCCTTTTCAATTTTTGACATAATTGCTGCTTGCAGTTTATGGTTTTCAGCTCTAGAGGCTTCTTGCACTTCAGCTAGAAGTTTTTGATTTTCGGTTCTGGAAGCTTCAAATAGCTTTTGGTTCTCGGCTCTAGAAGCTTCTTGTGCGTCAGCAAATAGCTTTTGGTTTGCTACTTGCATTTTCTCCATAGCGGCTAGCAACCAATTTATGTCAGCACCGCTAGGAGTTGCAGGGGTCTGTAATTCTCGTTTCTCTTCTTCCTCGAACTCGTGAGAATCCATGATAATCCTCTGAAGCTGCAGATGTTCCCTTAACCGCCTTTGGAGTTCATTCTTCGTTCCTGTTGTCGGCAGCTCTAGTTTACCCAACTCTCGTTTCAGTCGTTCCACTCTTAGTTCGGTGAGCTTCATTTTAATTATTTATTTATTTTTACTTTTGGATTTTGCAATCCCACTTCTGACACCAATTGTTACGTTTTTACCTTTTTAAAAACGTTTAAATATGAGTTCGTTAATTGCAAACAAAGTAAAAACAAATATGTTTTTAATTTCATTTCGATTTTGTGGGCCATCGTATACAACTTAACTATACAACAATAATAATCTGTTTATTCATTTTACTAGTTCACACAAGTATTCACTAGATCTTTACAACCACGACTTGTTTTATTCACACGCAACTTCACACAAGGCTGTCTGAATTCTTACTGACTGACTGCTGATCTTGTTGCCCTTTTATATACGCACGCACGTAATCAGTATGATGAACGTTCTCGATGTGGAAGGTTCTTGCTCTCGCCTTTTCGAGAATTCTATTGCTAGTACATTGTTGTTTGTGTACTTTGCTTATGTTGTCTATTACATATTTGTCGTAGCTGGTTTACTTCATTTTATGTTGTTGTTGGTACCAGGTGCAACCAGGTTCGTTGTACATATGTGTCAGTGCAGCTTTAGATAATCAACACATTCATTGTGTTCTTAGTGTTAGTGTGGCATTTGTTTATCGTTTTTGTTGTTAAATGATATCAGGTCGTTTCGATTTGCGTAACACTGACGCTCACTTAAGCCTGTTCGTTCGCTCTATGTGTACGACCTTCATTTTTGCTCGGGGGCTGTCAGCTTTCTGTATCCTGTACACGACATCGTTTAACCGCTTTATTATTTTATAGGGTCCATCCCAGCTGGTTTGTAGCTTGGGAGATAATCCCTTCTTCCGCTTTGGGTTGTATAGTAAAACCATTTGTCCCTCATGGAAGCCCTCCGTGTTTGCTGCTCTATCATACCTGGCTTTCATTCTATCACTGACCATTTTTATACGGGTGCGTACAAACTCATGAAGTTCATTCAGGCTTTCTTCTTTTCCAGTGTATGTCTCGTCCCTCTCTGTGGCGGGCTTAACACCAAACTCTAAGTCACCGGGCAGTTTTATCTCAGTCCAAAAGATAACATTGGCGGGTGATCTAGATGTTGAATCATGGACCGCAGATCGGTACGCCAGAAGAAACCTCGGAATGTGTTCGTCCCAGTCCTTCTGTTGCTCGCTCACTACTTTCCGCAAGTATTCCTCCAGGGTTCGGTTAAATCGCTCTACCATTCCGTCTGACTGTGGGTGAAGCGGCGTCGTTCGAGTCTTCTTAATACCGTATACATCACACATTTCCTGGAATACAGCCGACTCGAAATTTCTGCCTTGATCGGAATGTAGTTCTATTGGAACCCCGTAGCAGCATACCCAGTTGTTCACAAAAACGTTTGCTATTGTGTTCGCCTCTTGATTGGGTATGACAAATACCTCCGGCCATTTGCTGAAGTAGTCCATCACAACGAGAACATATCGGTTTCCGGCATTGCTGACTGGAAAAGGGCCTGCTACGTCCATCGCTATCTGCTCGAAAGGTGCGCCTGAGTTATATTGTTGCAGCTGACCTCGAGTTCTTCTTACTGGACCTTTAGCTGCAATACACTGGGTACAGTTTGCTATCCAGTCCGCCACTGCTTGCTGACATCCAACCCAATAAAAACGTTGTTTTAGCTTTTCCAGCGTCTTGGTCACTCCAAGATGTCCCCCGCTGGCTCCATTGTGGAACTCCTTTAACACTTCTTTCATTTTGAAGGAAGGCACTACCAATAGGATGAAAGAAGTCTTGCCTTCAGCGCTTTCCCAAAGTCGATACAGGCACCCATTCATTATCTTTAAGCTGTCCCATAGTGCCCAACATGATTTTGTAAGAGGACCTTCTGCGGATATCTCATTTCTTGTTGTCGTTTGTCCTCCTCCTTCGCTGATATTACCTTCGCCAATATTGGGTCACTCCTTTGTGCTTGGGACCAGTCTTCGTTGGCTTCAATCCGCGTTAGCCGATATCGACGATGTATTCCTTTTTCTCAGCTTTCACGCAATCTTTACACTCTAAACTACTAGGTCGGCGTGAAAGAGCGTCAGCATTTCCATGTTTTATGCCCATTCGGTGTTCAATGCTGAAGTCGTAAGTCTGGAGGCGTTCAATCCAACCTGCTAATTGTCCTTCAGGGTTCTTGAATTGTAGAAGCCATCTCAGTGCGGAGTGATCAGTCCTTAGCAGAAAATTTTGGTCATACAGGTACTTATGGTAATGTTTGATACACTCCAGCACTGCCAGTTGCTCTCGTCGGGTTATACAATAATTCCGTTCAGGCTTTGACAATGTGCGACTATAGTAGCCCACGACTTTCTCTGTTCCATTGATCACTTGGGAAAGTACACCACCAATACCATATCTGCTTGCATCACTGTCTAAAATGAATTTTTCCCTGGGACTGGATACGCCAAAATTGGTGCAGCACACAATAGGTCTTTTAGTGTCTGGAACGCCTTCTCCTGTGACTCACCCCATTGATAGACTTTTGACTTCTTGGCGAGCTCATGCAAACTTGCAGCCACGTTGGCAAAGTTAGGCACAAAGTGTATGTAGTATGTGCATAGTCCCAAAAAGCTGCGTAGTTCATGAAGAGTCTGGGGACGAGGCCAGTCCTTTACTGCTCGTATTTTATCTTCATCGGTGGATATGCCATCTGCTGACAAGATGCCCCAAATATTTCACCTGCTTTTGAAAAAATGCACATTTCTTTATGCTTAGTTTTAGTACAGCCGTTGTTATTCGTTGCAGAACTTCTCCCAGGTTCTTGAGGTGTTCGTCGAAAGTTCTGCCCATCACAATTATGTCGTCGAGATACCACAGGCAAGTCTTGCAATGCCTTTAGCACACGTTCCATAAGCCGCTCAAATGTGGGCGGAGCATTACAGAGTCCAAATGGCATAACCTTAAACTGTCATAAGCCGCTGTTCGCACTGAATGCGGTTTTTTTCTTTCTCCTTGTCTGCAATCTCCACCAGAAAATACCCGCTTTGTAGATCCAATGTGGAGAACCACTTTGTTCCGGCTAGTGTGTCGAGTGTGGCGTCAATTCTTGGTAGCGGGTAACTATCCTTTTTGGTGACATCATTCAGCTTCCTGTAGTCTACACAGAATCGTGTACTGCCATCTTTCTTCTTTACTAAGACTACAGGTGAGCTCCACGGACCCGATGATGGTTCGATTACACCGCTCTTCCTCATTTCGTCGACTAACTCCCTGACCTCATTACGCTTCGCAAGCGGTATGCTTCTGGGTGCTTGTTTTATCGGTCTCGCTTCGCCGGTATCAATTTCATGCTTGTTCTTCCTTGCCTTTTATTGTTCGTTGCGAAAGCGAAAGCATACCTTTTTAGCAGCTTTTTGGCTTTGTTTCTCTCTGGAGCTGCTAAACGTGCTACCCATTTCTCCAAATTTTCACCAAATTCCTTTAGATCCTCAGCTGACATTTCGGCAGGTTCCGGCGATTGTTCGCTGTTTATTACCATCTCTACTGGAGTACATTGGCCCACATCAGTGTTTTTGCAGATGACTTTTTCGTGGCCTGATAAATTTAGCACTCTCACTGGAACTATTCTCTGATCGTTGGATTTAACGAGGGACTTTGGACCACAAGCGGTTTTCCGCACAATCTCCATCCATACGCGCCCATATCAGTGATTCACTCTGAGGTGGCAATTTGAGTTGTTCGGCCGCAACTATCCTTCTGGAAGGTGGTTTTATCCTGCCAGTACCGTCTGGTACGACTCGCACTGGTTCTGGTCGCTGGCTTTGGAGGTTGTTGATCTTTTCCTCCATCATCACGAGTTTTCCGTCGACTCTCTTTCCCAAATCGTTCACTTTCGTGTCAACGGTCTTTTCTAAATTGTCCACCTTTGTGTCAACTGTCTGTTCTAAATTTGACACTCTTTCCTCGACTCCAGTGATTCTTTTGCTAACCGACTCATGTATTTCCTCCAGCTTCCCCGTTGTCGCTTCGTGCTCCTTTTCAATTTTTGACATAATTGCTGCTTGCAGTTTATGGTTTTCAGCTCTAGAGGCTTCTTGCACTTCAGCTAGAAGTTTTTGATTTTCGGTTCTGGAAGCTTCAAATAGCTTTTGGTTCTCGGCTCTAGAAGCTTCTTGTGCGTCAGCAAATAGCTTTTGGTTTGCTACTTGCATTTTCTCCATCATAGCGGCTAGCAACCAATTTATGTCAGCACCGCTAGGAGTTGCAGGGGTCTGTAATTCTCGTTTCTCTTCTTCCTCGAACTCGTGAGAATCCATGATAATCCTCTGAAGCTGCAGATGTTCCCTTAACCGCCTTTGGAGTTCATTCTTCGTTCCTGTTGTCGGCAGCTCTAGTTTACCCAACTCTCGTTTCAGTCGTTCCACTCTTAGTTCGGTGAGCTTCATTTTAATTATTTATTTATTTTTACTTTTGGATTTTGCAATCCCACTTCTGACACCAATTGTTACGTTTTTACCTTTTTAAAAACGTTTAAATATGAGTTCGTTAATTGCAAACAAAGTAAAAACAAATATGTTTTTAATTTCATTTCGATTTTGTGGGCCATCGTATACAACTTAACTATACAACAATAATAATCTGTTTATTCATTTTACTAGTTCACACAAGTATTCACTAGATCTTTACAACCACGACTTGTTTTATTCACACGCAACTTCACACAAGGCTGTCTGAATTCTTACTGACTGACTGCTGATCTTGTTGCCTTTTTATATACGCACGCACGTAATCAGTATAATGAACGTTCTCGATATGGAAGGTTCTTGCTCTCGCCTTCTCGAGAATTCTATTGCTAGTACATTGTTGTTTGTGTACTTTGCTTATGTTGTCTATTACATATTTGTCGTAGCTGGTTTACTTCATTTTATGTTGTTGTTGGTACCGGGTGCAACCAAGTTCGTTGTACATATGTGTCAGTGTAGCTTTAGATAATCAACTCATTCATTGTGTTCTTAGTGTTAGTGTGTATTTGTATCGTGTGGCTTTTGTTTATCGTTTTTGTTGTTAAACGATATTAGGTCGTTTCGATTTGCGTAAGAATATGTTACAATTAAATATTAACTAATAAAAATAATAATATAATAATAATAATAATTATAAATTATAACTTGCTTGACAGTTCAAAAAAAAAATGTTGAATGTTGATTGTTATTAACTGATTTGGTTTTGGTTTGATTCCATTCTTGTTTCTCATTTATTGTTGTTGTTGTTGTTTGCAACTGATGATAATGGTATTATTTGTTGTTTTTCACTGATGATTTGTTTTTTTATAAATTTTTTTGTTTTGTTTTATTTTAGAATTTCTCTTTTTTTCATTTTATTTAACTGTTTTTTTTACTTTACTAATGACCCTGAATTTAAAAAAAAAAATTTTTTTGTTAAAATTTAATGTTTGTTTTTTTCAGTCATGTATGTATGTATATAGTTTTTTTTCAATACAATTCTATTTTTTTTTTAATTTTCCTATATTTGTTTCTCTACATGCTATATTTTTTACAATGCAAAAAAAAATATTTTTCATCCTTTATTTTTTATATATATGGGCAATTTCGTGTCAAGTGACCCAATTTTTAAAATCGATGTCTTCCGATTTGTATGAAGGTTAGTACTATTAGATAGTAGGCCAAGAACTGCCGGAGTTAGAGGGGGTGAAAGTTGGACATTTTGGTCATACAGGGTTTTTTAAAATGTGTGTAACTTTTCACCTATTGCTCCTAGCAAAAATTTACCAAAGGATATTAGATAGCTACCCTGCCGTCAAATGAGTAGCTAACTACAAAAAAAATTAACTTTAAGTTTGCTTGTATCGACTAACTTAAAGTTAACTACTACGCAATGCAAAATTTACATTAACCAAAGTGTATACAAACACTCCAATTCTTAACGCCGTTGGATATAGATAACTAACGTCTTAGACGTTGGATTAATAAACAAAACCACGTGTCATCTTTTCGCTTTATATTTTTGGTTAAAAATTTATTGTTTGCGTAAAATAATTTAAAAAAAAATACACTAAATTAAAAAATACATAAATTCGCAAGGTTTGAAGTGTTTTTATTTGAAGTGAAGTGAAATAATATTAAAGGGCCGCTTGCCAAAAAAGCTTACGGAAATTATGTCACCAAATTTGTGTATGGACATAAACTTGGATGGTGTTCGTGGTAAAAAGCATTTAAAAGACTTTGCTGCTTTTTATGACGCCTTAACAGGTAAGTGCTAATTTGAAAATATAAGTTTTAACCAAGTCTTAAAACATGTAAAAATTTATATACATATTTTTTAAACAGATGCCTGTCGATCACTCGGCTCTCAGGATGTGGAAACTGAGCTGCGTAACGCCTTAAAAATAATAAAAAAAAAACGTTGTATTCATGCTACGTGCATTAAAAATAAGAACGCAAATCAAAAAATTAAAATATTTGAAAATGTTATATTTAGAAACTCTTTTTATCTTTTTTTACCAACAAATGTGCAAAATATTACTTGTGATGTATTGAAATGAATTTATTTTATTTATTAATTTTTTTTATTTATTTATTTTATTAATTTATTTATTTTCTTTTCAAATGAATAAACTTTTGTTTTCTATTAAAATATAAATTTTAAAAATCTGTTTCATTTCGAATAATTAATATGATAGCTTATTATTGTGAGTTTAAAGCCAACGTGTAAAGAACTGACTTTTCATTCACTGAAATAGCTAACTTATAGTCAGTTTAAAAAAACTAGCTTAAAGCTAATTAAAAGTAGTAAGTTTATAGCTAGCTACAAATAGGTTTACTTTAAGTTAACTGCTAAGTAACTAAATTTAAATTAATTTAAAAGTAATGCAGAGTCGGACAATTGACTACTTCCTAGGACATCGCAATGTTAAAATAGTCAGTCATTTTCATATAAAAGTAATCCAAGTGTCAACCACCACTGCTTGAGAAATAGTTGGTTTTAAGTTAATTTAAAGTCAACTGAGTGTACGACAGGGTATTTCTTCAATCTTAACAAAAAAAATTTTAATTTTTTAAAATTTTTTTAAATATTTTTTTTTAATGGGCCTTTTTTTGTTTTTTGCTCAAAAGAAAGCTTATAAAATTTCTTTTAAGGCCTTTATAATCGCTTAATGGGATGCGAGTGGGATATCTATCAAAAAAAATTATTTTTTAACTCAAGAATAAGATTTTTCAATATTATTTCAATATTTTATTTATTACTTATAATACGAAATAACAATAATAATAAAAAAAATTAATAAAATTAATATATAAATTTTGAAATTGCCAATCTTTCGTCCTTCTTATTTATTGCCTTCATTTTCTGCTTTTTTTGCCAATCCTTTCTTGGAGTTACTAGGTTCAGCTGCTGATTTCGCTGCTGCTTTCTTTTTTGGCTTTGGAAAGATATCGCATTGAGTAGATGCAGAAAACTTTTTCAACTGAAGTCTTCCATCGATAAGTGGTATAAAAGCACCATCAATTGTTACAGCAGCGTCGAATCTACTCTTCAATGTTTTTAATGTTTCCTCATGATCATCTTTGCTACTAAAGACTATTTCAGTTTCTTTACATGGTTCTTTGCCCATCGGAATAAGGCGTTCGCATCTAAGATGCGATCTTGATGAGAGCACTGCAGACTATACCTTGCTGTATTTCGTTTGAGATTTGCTCATATGCCATCACATGCTCCTTTGCCATGTGCAGTTGGATGAAAATGCTATTCACCTGGAATTCCAAAACCTTTTTCGTGAGCTATAAGATTTGTGAAGCTATTTTTGTTTTTAAAATGTTGACGAGCTCCATGCGAAACATAGTAAATCTTCTCGACTATAAATTTAGATTTTAGATAATTTAGAATTAACTTCTGGTATTCATAAACTGCAGCGGTATCATGTTTTAAATCATCGGATATGATTGCCATACTTTTGTGTTCCAGTTTTTCATCTTCTATGTAGTAAATAACAACTGTGAATATAGTTGCTTGGTCATTATTGAAGTGGAATCCTTGTATGACATCCTGGATAACATATTAATAGTTCTCTGCGAAATCATATGAAATCACGAATTCACCAGACTTCAAATGTGTCTTCAAATCATTCAAAAATGACCATTGCTGTTTGACTAAAAAGTCATGGGTTTTCAAATTTAGCAAACCTTTGCATATTTCTTCCACAAAATCATCCACATTTAAAATTACTGTTTTTAAGGTACATCTTTCAGTCTGAAGCCAAGATTCAAATTTTATCTCATCAGTTCTCGGCAGTTCTTGACTGATAGAGCTGAGAGCTGGCCTACTATCCAATAGTACTAACCTTGGTGCAAATTTCATCCAAATCGGAAGACATCGATTTTAAAAATTGGGTCACGACACGAAATTGCCCATATATCTCTTCTTCTTTTTCACTTTTTTTTTGTAAAAATCTCTTCTTTATTTCATTTTTTTGTGTATAGTTGTCTTTTTTTAACATATCTCTTTCATTTTTTTTGCAAAATTTCACAAAAATTTTTTTTTACATTTCTCTCTTTTTAAGGTTCATGTATTGAGTTCTGTTATACTTTTTTTGTATATATTTATCTTTTTCTTGTATTTATTTTTATATATATTTGTCTACATTATTGGTTCCTTTTTTATGTTGTTTAGTTTCACTAAAAATTTTCCTCATTTTTGTCTCTTTTTTTCATTCTTTATCTTGTATTTTTTATATATATTTGTTTATATTGTTTCAATTTTTTATGTTCTTGTATTTTAGTTTCACTAAAAATTTTCCTTATATTTGTCTCTTTTCATTTTTGTATTATTTTGAAAATTTTGTATCTTTCTTTTTTCCTTTTTTTACTGTTTTAATTTTTTTGAGTTGTCTTCTTTCTTGTTTTTTCAAAATTTGTAATAATTTTTGTAAATATGTCGTTCTTCTCGAAATTTTAAATATTTTTTTGATTTTACATTTGTCTCTGTTTTTCTTTATAATTCTTGTATTTTTTTTAAATACTTTATACATTTTTATTTCTCTTTTTTTAAAAAACTTTTCTCTACACCAAATTTCTTTCTTAGCCTTTCGTATTTTTTATTTTATTTTATCTTCACAAACACACACACTTCCAGTTCCACATTGTCCTTTTCAATATTATATTTTCCAAGGCTTGTGTCGCGCAATCCACAGCATTTTGTTTCATTTCTTCAGCAATTTTAATGACAGCTTTGCAGTCCGACATATTTGTGGCATGTGTTAATAATTGTTGTTTTTTTATAAAAACAAGCCAATTGTTTTTCTTTTACACTAGTAATCCAAAATAGGCATTGAATTTATTTCTTGGTGGTTTGGGTTTGTACCTCTTCTATATTTTTTCACATAGGATTTTAATCCTTTCATAAATATGCAAAATGCTTTTATACCACTTAAATATGAACAATTTTTATTTATTTCTTTAAATGAAACAATTTTTTTCACATATCCTTTTTTTCAAAAATTCCTTTTTTTATTTTAGTCGTTTCCTTTTTTAAAAAAAAAATTTGTAGTCCTTTTTTAAATTTTTAGTCCTTTTTGTTTATTTTTTAAATTTATAGTCCATTTTGTTTATTTTTTATTTTTGGAATAGAACCTATAAATTTTATTTAGTTTACAGTCAAAACTGAACTGCCTTTTCAAAATATTTTATTCTTCTTTTATATAAAAACTTCCCGAATAAACTTAACTAACTTACCGAATAAACACACTTAACGAATAAACTTAACTATCAGTGCTGGCACTATACTATATTTTTCTACGAGTGCTTTCACAGCCTGTTTTAAAAATTCATTATGAGTTTTTGGAAGTGATAATCTGGCTCCAAGGAAATTTCTGACATTATCCGATAACATGGTTTTTGGAAATCCTCTACGTCCAACGAATCTGTCGAAACAAGCTAAGAATACATCTGTCGAGAGATGTGAGCAAACTTCCAAGTGCACTGTTCTCGTGGAGAAGCATACAAATAGGGCTGCATAGCCTTTTATTAATTTAGCGTTGCGTAAATTGGATGATTTTAGGTTAAACGGACCGGCGAAGTCAACGCCGGTTGTGTAGACTGCAACGAAAAGTTTACTCTTTCCGGGGGGAGTGCGGCCAAGTTTCGGGATTGTAGTCTTTTTCATTGGGGCAACTTTAGTTTTAGCTACTAACAAATTACAATTTATTTCTCCATGAAATGTTAATGTTCGCATGTAAATTGCTCAACAATACGCCTTTTCTGATGAATCGCAGAAACCGTGAATTTGTATTTTATGAGTCGGTGTGAAATATACCCATCTAGGAATTCTTAGTGAGGAGATTTGTGGTAAATTTTGTGAAGATAAGTTCCATTTTACAAGTATGTGTGGTGGGACACCCTCATCCCAGTCTGCTTTAAGTTCCCATAACTCTTGCATCAAGAGCTTTGCTATTACCACAATTGGAACTAGCCAACCTAAAGGGTCAATTAACTTTGTAATAACCGATAAAATTTGCCTTTTGTGGGGGAGGGCGAAATTTGGTTCGGTTCTACCACATAATATAAAAAGTCAGACTTCGCATTCCAGCGTATTCCCTAGGTTTTAATGGTGCTAGAATCATCAAACTTTAAGCAATCTTCATCAAAAAGATCCTCTCGGGCCAAGTTATTCAATAGATATATGTCATTGGCTGTAATTTTCTTCATGGGGAAGCCAGCTGAGTTTAAAGCATGTTATATTTGAGTTTGTTTTGACTTTGCTTCCTCAAGACTATGTCCTCCAGATAAGATATCATCCACATATATTTCGTTTTTTAAAATCATGGATGCTAACGGAAATGTATGTTTGCAGTCTTCACTTAACTGCCGTAGCGTTCTTATTACCAGGAATGGCGCACAATTCACTCCAAAAGTCACTGTTTTCATTTGGAATGATTTCACAAAACAATCCGTCTCATTACGGAATAAAATCTGCTGATATGAGCGATCAGCTTCATGCATCACAATTTGGCGGAACACTTTTTCGATGTCGCCGGTGAAGACGTATTTATAATAAGGCCAACTAAGCACTATCTGCATCAAATCGGATTGAAGGCCTTGGTGAAGAACGTCGTTAACTGTATTCTGAATCTGCAGAAGAGATTTGATGTTTTCAATTTAAGCTGGAGTGACCGCATAAATCTTTTTAACTTGATCCTTAACCAAGATCCTTCTATTTTCGAATCTATTAATCAATTTATCCCAAGCCAGTTTAAAGTTCCCATCTACCACGTCAAAATCCTTTATGGCTTGGTAGGACTCCCGCTCACTATGCTTCGCAAGCAGTATAGTTTTTGGGCTGGAGGCACAGATGAATCTTCCCGATGACTACCTGGGACATATCTCGGAACGCACGCCACTTGGAGTAACGCCTTCAAAATTTTGTATTTCACAATCTGGCAACTTTAATGTCGATCTACCAGTAGAGGGCCTTTTATCTTTTACTGTAGTCTCTTTAATTTTTTCCAAAATTTTTGTTTTTAGAGCCTGATACAAATCGTTAGCTTCCTCGCACCTCAAAGAAACTTCACCCTTATGGTCATCACCTTCAGATTCTTCACCTTCCAAAATATATTCTTCGCATGACTCGACTAACTTGACCCATCTTCTTTCTAACTCTTGCTTTTTAACATCAAGAAATGCGAACTAACAACCTACGGGACAAGTTCTCTCAAAGTTCGTGAAGAACACCACCAATTGTGTAAAATCAAACTTGCATCTTCTTTTTGATGCCGCCATTTTTCTAACTCCGACCGAAACAAAATAACTATTCCAATAACTCAGATCAAATCTGAAAAGCTTTTTGAAAAAACAGCTAAATTGCTCACTGAACCTTAAACTTCCTTAAAAGTCAACCTCGTTATGGAGCTACACGTCTTCTTTTAAGAGCAATTGTTTTTGTTTGATAAAAAATTAAAAAAAAATCAAAAAAGCACCAGAATATCGAATTTTGCAATCAGCAACCTTGTTATAAAATTTTCCAATAATAATTGTCTCAGTTATTTTTTTTTTGGAAACCGTTGACTTCGATCAGGTAGTGACGTCACCCAATCATGTTTTACAAAAAAAATTTTATGAAATGTAATAATTTGCCAAAAATTCTAATTTAAAAAAATTTTCCAAAAATATTTTTCAATTTATGAGATTTTGCCACAAATTGTTTAATTATCCGCAAAAATTCTTTTTTATATCACTAAACCACAATTATAATTTTTCCTTATTTAATTTGCAGAAGAAAATTTGAAGAAATTTTTTGTTTTATTATTTTTAATTTTTCATAATACCGCTTATTTTTATATATTTATTTATTTTAATTAACCATCCACCTGATTTATTATTAATTAATTTCTCCCAATTAATTAAAATTAATTTCTCCAAATTAACTCACCACTGTTTAATAATTTCCCGCAGTTATCTTTGGTTGGGAACCTCTGTCTCCGTTTACTTAGCTAGTGACGTCACACAACTGCAGTTGTCTATTTGTTTGTAGGTTGATTTATTGTTGTTGTTTATTTTATTTTTGAGACACTTGTTTCTTACTTGAATGTTGTTGTTGTCGACTAGCGGTTTTTTGTCTTCTTAAAATATTTTGTCGAATATTTTAGGCAATTTTATTTGAAGAAAATGTTCGTTATTTATTTTATTTTAATTTATTTAATTTTTGCACAAATGCACCGCGACTGAAATTTTGCTTTTCTTTTTCATCGCTTCATATGTGAAGTATGAATAAACAAATTGGAATGAAACGTTTGCCGGTATTAAGTGGTGTGAAGATGACATTGCTATTGTTAGTTAATTGTTTATGCATACGTCCGTCTATTTCTTCTTTATTTTTCCTTTCTTGTAGAAATTCTTTAGTGATGACAATTTTAGTGGTATAAATTTTAGTGGAGATGATACAATTTAATGGTAATTTTAAATTGTAATACTTTTCCATGTATTTTTAACAGGATAATTTTAGGTTAAAAATACATATATTTTTGTTGTTGTAAATTTCTTTTATGTAGTTTCAATTATTCTTTTGGTTTCGGTTTTTTTTGTGTTTTTTATAAATTAGCCAGCCATTAATTTTTATTTTTCGAGAAAACAAAATGCCGCACAAAATAACTAATTAACACAGTACATGCCTTTCTTTTTCCTGTGTTTTTGCTAATCTTCCTGTTGTTTGTTGACTGCTTCACTGACACGGGATGCACAATGAAGTATCACCTTACTTCCTCTGTCGTAAGCAAGATGAAGTACCCTTTTTAGACAACCTATTGTCCTTGTGTTGTTGGAGTTGCCGCCGGAGGTGCAAGATACAAAATTTTTTTTTAATTTAGTGGACTCCGAGTCACTAATTCTTACCTGTTCTAGCCTATTCTAGGACTTAACGAAGGACCATATATTGCGGCGAGGTAACTCCTTTTCCCAATAGAATAGGGTGTGTTTCCAAATAAAACACAAACAGGTTTTCTAATAAACCTAATTACAAGCTTCTTGCTTTATTGAGTTCTTACTTATAACTGACTTATTATCTAAGAAACAATATTCATGATCATAATTCTGTCATAAAAACCTAAGTATATAAAAACAGTTATTACATAGAAGAAGGGCGCTAATTTTAAAGCGAATTAAATGAGTTCATGAGGAACAATAACAATTTATTAAATACCTCTCCAAGAGGTTATATAAAGAGATAAAAAGAGAAAAAATTTAAATTCAGTTGCAAACGATAATTAAATACATCCAAAAAATATTATTAATAAAAAGCGAATATACATTTGTTGAACAGGATTCAACAATCTGTATTTTGATTCCTATTTCTACCATCCGTATTATTAAATAGTCCTTTGTCTAGATACCTACTGACTAATGCTTTTGTTTCTTTTATTTTAAATTTCCTATACTCTGGTCGAATACCATCATCTTCAAATCTTCTACTTGTCATCATTTTTAAAATATTATTTAGATTTCCTTCATTATAAATTTTGTCTAACAAAACTCCCTGAGTCATTTCTTTTATAGTATTTATGCTGTCCATATTACTTAGATATATATATGATGGTCGCCTGTATAGTATACTGTCAATTCGTCCGACTTATATTTAATATCTTGTATTTCTATCATAAGTTCACTTACATTATTTACTTTTAGGTTGGCCACTTTTCTATATAGCTGGTGTGGTTCCACGCCAGGACACTATCTTAGTTTCAGCGTCTCTTTTATCAGCTCCCAGTTCTCCGGTTGTGATATGTTGATAATTGCGGTCTTTGCATGATCCTGTAGTATATCAATCTTACAGCTTCCTTTCTCAATTCGGCATCGTTGATTGTTGACAATATATATTCTGTACTTCTGAAGAATGAATTTATGGTGATCTAGGTAGGCTATTTATTGTTTTTTGTACTATTCCTCAGTTCCAAATATACCTGCCTCATCGCCTTTAATTGCTGCTCCCTTCTTACCAGCTCCCCTATCAGTTCAACAGGGGCTACATGAGGATGTCCTTCCTCCATCCTTCTTTGATCAAATTCACTTTGTCTTCTGGACTTAATTTTGCACAGTAATTTTGCACTTTTGTTGCTGTCAGTGGTGGTTCACTGTTTTGTTTATAGTGTCTACTTCTAAGTGTTCACTGCACTTTGGTGGTGTAAACGTATATTTTTTTATTAGGCTTTCACTTCACATAAGTGGTTTTCACTTTGTTTCTTTTGTACTTTAAAAATATCTACTTCAGTGTATTTCACTTTATTTTGGTGGTGTTGGCTTGAAAATTTAACTTTTACTACACCAAAATTTATTTGCCCAAAATTATTTTCTTTAATGTTATGTCTTTTAATTCAGTGACTTTTCGTTCTGGTCCTGTTCACTTTGTTTTAAGTTCAGTTAAGTTCATTCTCAGAAATAAAATTTTTTTTCTTCTTTCTTGTTTTTATAATTTTATTATCCTGGAGGGTTCCGTAGGATTATTATAACACAAAAAAATTTTCCCGTTCGATCACTGGATTCCTTTCACTAACATTGGAATCCTACCGACTGCACCAATTTAATTTTTAATCGTGGTTCGAACGTTTTTAAAAAAGAATCCAAAAGACAATACTTGACTCTTTTAGAGGTCAGATCAGACTGACTTTTATTAATTTTGATTTTATTAAAAAACTTAAAATAAAATACAATTATTGCTTATTTAGCTTAAAATTAGATTTCTTATTTTACATTTTCGTTTATGCAAGTCTATACATAATTTAAGTGGTATGATTTTAATTATTATTAAAATTATGTGAAAATGCTGATTAATTACTATAGTAGGATTTTAGACAACTCTTAGTTGAAAGTTTTGATCACACTTACGTCGGTCAAATCCGAGGCATCAAGAGGTTGTAGCGAGATATTAATAATTCGTTATCGGCACATCGGATGCCTGATATTGATATCTCCAATTGCCACCTAATTTTTATTTATTCATTCTCCACCAAGTTGCCAGTGCTGACTAGGCCTACCTGGGAACAAACGATCCGAAAGAAGGTGGAGATTCCCAAATAGAAGGATTTCAATAATTTTTTGACTTCACACTTTCAGTCTCTGGAAACTGTGTCTGAAATTCAGAATTTTGAACCGGTTGGTAATGTTTCTAGGTTTGCCCCTGAAGCCCTTTCCAATCTAAAAAAACTAGTTCGATCCTTTTCTACTAAATTGAATAGGAAAGTTTGCAAATATTGTCCTGGAGACCATTTGGTGAATATTTTCCCAAATTTTTGGATTTGTCTCCTGGGAGACGATTTTTAGTTGTGAAAAATAACAGCATTTGTATAAACTGTCTCATGAGTGCAAGGGCAAATTTAGTTGTTCTGTGTGTAAATTGAAACACCACACACTACTGCTTCGATAAACGTCTGGATCTTTTTCAGAGATAGGCGTTTTGGATACGCCAAGCTCTATCGTTGCAGTCTTGTCAAATGCTGAGGTCCAGAATTGTTTAGCTGCTACATCGAGGCAGATACTTTTGGGAATTCGGTAGACGGTATCTACCACCGAGATGAGACTTTCAGTGCTAGGGCTCTAATACCTTCAGGGTCTCAAGCAATCTTCATTTCGGACGAATTGCAGAGGAAATTAGGATTGCCAACCGTGAATGTACACGCTACAGTCTCCAGTTTGAATGAAACGTATGCAGGTGCTGTTCAAAGACAATGTTCGTTTCTTTTGATGTCACTGTTGGATTATCAATCACGAGTGGAGGCAATCGGTTTGGTGTTAACATACCGATTTCGATTGTTAACATATTGCGATCTGCAGCCCTTTTGGAAATCACATTGGCTGATTCTAAATTCAATGAGAACGATCGCGTGGCCATACTAATTGGAGGCGACATTTATCCTAGCGTGATGTTGGAGGGCGTTAGGAAAAATCTTATTAAGAATTTGATAGCCTCGAAGAGTATATTTAGATGGGTTCTGACAGGATCACTACCAAAAGCTACACGACTCTTGTGTCGTTTTATACTGAAATGAAACTCGATAAGCAGCTGGAGAACTTCAAGAAATTGGGGGAACCCCCACGACAGTCGAAGATGTCGCCTGATAATGAGTACTGCGAAGAATATTTTAGGAAAACAATACGGAGGAATTCGGCTGAGCGATGCATAGTATCATTACCTATTAAGCCACAGTTTAATTCCCTTGATTGTCTTGGCTCTTCTCATCCAAAAGCTTAAAGGTAATTTTTGAGAAACGAAGCTTGCTTCAAAATGTTGCTTCAACTCACTGATGACGGTAACTCAAGATGGACTTTGGTATCTGAAATTTTACGGGAGATGATGTATGTAAATGATGCGTTGGCTGGAGCTGGAGTGCACCTCAAATGTCAGGAGAGTTCTACAAGGGTTGCCTTCTGATCACATGTTCAGGGAAGATTTTTTGGAGCTTGAAGGCATTAGCTCTATCGTAACCCTGGGCGTACAATGGAATGCCAAGTTTGATCAGTTTTTTTTTTACTACAGCGGCAATCGAGATCAAGGAGAATTTTACAAAAAGAGGAGTATTATCGGTTATAGCTAAGCTTTTCATTCCTGCTAGATGGTTAGGTCCAATTATTATCATCGCAAAGACTCCCATGTAGAAAATATGAAGCGACAAGACTGTTTGGGATGCATTTTTGACTCCGGAAAGCCATTCGAAATGGAAGCAAATTCTTAATGAATATGGTTTCATAGAGGTGCAAAGGTGACGGAACACATGGAAAAAGCCTGTTAGAGGTAGTAGATTTTATCCATAGGCGAACTTTCAGGGGAATCGGGGTAGCAGATCCAAAATAATTTAATTTTGAACACAAGAGAATATACAATGGTATTAGAAAATGCAAATTTAATATTTGGGAGTTGATCGAGAATGAGAGATCAAATCTCATCTTTTATTTACATATGTTATTGTTGTTGCCTTTGATTGCCGTAGCTCTCTTGTTGTTGTATTGCGTTGTCGTTGAGTGTCCTCGATGTGATTAGGCCGAAGATGCAGCAATAGTGTGATGGCGTCCCATACATTCCATGCACCGCTCCCTACTTCGACAATACTTTAAGAATTGCGACTGGGCCAATCAATTTATGCAGTACTTGTATCTCCTTACGACTCCTCTGCGAAGTGTGATTTTCTTTACACAATCGGCAACTGGAGGTGGTACCGGCAATTACTTCATCTAGGCTTCTATTTTCTGGGCGCTCAACGGTAGTCTTCGAGGCGCAACATCGGAAATCTGTAAATAAAGGACAAAACAGACATAGAAAAGGGGAAACGAGTTAGTTCTGATTCGGGTTAGGAAGCAGTACGAACGCCATTGACAGTTCGAACGTCAGCCACTCGTATTCTAGAATCGGGGCCGATGTACACGCGAGAAATGCGACCGATCTTCGTTTGGAGGCAAGCTATCATGTCGAATGACAACAAAGTCGTCAATCGCGAAATCGAGTTGGGAACATTTCAATTTGTTGCGCTTATGGAGTTCAACTAAGTACTTGTCCTTCCAGCGATGCGCAAAAAAATGGTGTAGAACCTTTAATTTTCGCCATTTATTAGCGTAGTTGAGGGATTGGAGAAATCAGGTTCAAGGAGTGAAAGGATGGCACTTCCTACAAGGAAATGACCTGGGGTTAATGTCCGAGTGGTTATCCGTCATGGGACAAATAGGACGAGAGTTCAAGCAAGCTTCTATTCTTGCCAGCATATTAGCGAACTCAAAAATGATATTCTGAGCATTCGATATCTTCCGTAAATGGGTCTTGAAGCCTTTTACACCTGCTTCGCAGAGGCCGCCCATATGTGAAGCTCCAGGGGAATGAAATGCCATACGATCGATTGGAAAATGTTTTCCGATACAAACTTATGCATCAGGTCAGTAAGGAACTTAACCTGGTCCTTTTTCATTATATTAGCGGTTCCAATGAAAGCGGTTCCAATGAAAGCGGTTCCATATGTGCGGAGCAACCTCGTTTAGAGGAAAAGCGAGTAAACACCGCCAAAAAAAAAACAGGCCGTCGATATTTCATTAGATGCTACCAAATGAATTACCTTTGTAACAAAGCACACAAACACCAGCGCATATCCTTTAGTGGTTCGGCAACTACGTCCAATATATGATTTATTTTCAAAAGGTCCAGCAAAATCTAGACCAGTATGAATGAAAGGACGAGTCAACGTCGTTCTCTCTTTAGCGCAACTATAATTTGCTGACCCAAATTCTTCCGATAGATCGTACAGATCTTGCAGTTATGAACGACTCTTCCAATTAGTGTTTTAAGTTTAGGGACGCAAAACTCTTGCCGCATGAGGTGCATCATCAGATAGAATTCTGCATGTACTGAGCATTTATGAAGATGCTCCAAATACAGTCGGGTAAAATGACCATTGTAGGGGAGTGATTTGGGGAAGCGGCATCGTTTGTCAAAGTCAGTGGTCGAGAGAATCTTTCATTGACTCTTAACAAGCCATTAGAGTCGATGAAAGGGTTAAAAGTTAGAAAAGAATTTTTACAAGGCAAAGTAGCTCCTTCCTTCAAAATTGAGAATTTCGGGAAATGAGAACTTTCACACAAAATAATCAACCGACGCTTCACTTCATAAACGCAGTTTGCAATGTAATGTTACAATGCATGGTGTTCATAAAAGCAGTAAATTTTGTTTTGGCAATACCTCATGTTCATTATTGCATAGCAATGCTTTTCAGTGCGCATTATTTGTCAATTTCGTGAATGATTTTTATTAGTTATTCTTTGTAAATATTTACATTTATTGGCGGCAAAAATTTTGTGGTAATTTAAATTTTGTTTATTGTAAGTACAAATGTGATTTAACATTTAATTTTTTGTACATAGCGAAAGAAAATGGAATCATGAAGGGGAAAAAGCTACACATAGAAGTGTAGTTTAAGGCATGAGCCAGATTTCATAGCGAAAAAAAGAAAATAAACTCAATTTGGGAACAAATAATGCGGGATATTAAGGAAATTGATAGCACTTTTCCATTTACCAAAGATGAAACAACAAGATGTTTTGTAAATATAATGGAAACGTACAAAAGAATCAAAATTTATCAAATTATACCATTTGGTAAATAAATCCCTGAAATGTAATTTTCTTCATTCGAAAATGAGAATAAAATACGACATGCTTGCGATAATTTTACAAAAATTTAAAGTTTTAGGAATTTTCTCTTTGAATCTTGGCTAATTAATAATGCTATACGACTACGCTTTCTTTTGTTTAAAATATTTTTGATCAAAGTGCTGCTTGAATTTCTATTATCAACCAAATCGAAAGAGAAGACCGCATTATTTCTAAATATTCATTTAAAAAAATTAAATTATACAAAAATTTTAAGGGCCATTATTACAACTTTCCGTTAAACTTGGGTTTAGTTAAAGGTACCTTTAAATATCGATAAAACTGCTCAATTATACAAGTTTTTTTAAAGCAGTGGCACCGCGGGCTTCGTTTTTTGTTGTATAATCTCATTTTGTTTAAATTTGAAGTTGCCATAATGAAAATAATATATAATATGGCAAGTTCAAACATAAAGTGATCTAACTCAATTTTTTTCAAAATATGGTTTTTTGTTTATTCTGGTAGACAAATGTCAGATGCAAAAAAAAAATAAAAAAATTTTAAATGACCGATTAAATGTGTTGCTGTTTCTTATTTAAAATTGTATTAAAATTTTTGTTTTACCTAAAATTTTACGAATTTTATTAAGTTTTTTCCTTCTCCTGTAAAGTAACCAAAAATCGAGTTAGGCGGGTTTTATATTAAGCCATTGAAATGTTAAAGATAGGATGATCCTCCCTTTAGCTTAACGATCACTTCTATCTTATTGGGTACTCATAATAACGAAAAACACTTTATCTGCCCGTTAAAATGATCCCTTTAGTTAACGGCAAGTTGTAATAATGGCCCTAAGTCATACAAGGATCAAAGGTTTCGCGTTCATAAGTGTATTAAAATTTCATCCCATTATTTGACAAAACAGTGTTGCAATAAAACATTGCTTTGACTTTGTAATGTTGCATTGCAAACTGCGTTTATGAAGTCAGAGATCATCTTGAGTGAGTCCTAGGGACAAGTATTTGTGAAGGTACAAACACATAGACGACAGACGACAGATAACAGAAAGCTGCCAAGTTTAGAATACATACGTTTATATGAAAACGATTATATTAAAGGCAGAACAGAAGAAGCCAAGACAACAACCTAAGCAGTTTCTGCCCAAATTAAACTATTTGCTATTTTTGTGAGCAACTAAAACCAAATTAGTGATGTCAATGTTGTATTGAAAATCGTAATAAAAACAGCTAAAATACTTATATTATTGAAGAGAAACAATTCTAAAATTAAGAAATGAAAAGCAATCCATATATTCATAATAAATAAATTAGAATTATAGATTCAATTTTGTATCTGAATTCATTTCATAAATGTTTTGAGTGTGCGGTTTTTTCATAAGTGAGATTATTTTTGCGTACAAAAACCTGATAGTGACAACACTGAAAAATATATTTAAATTCAATTGTTTTGATTTTGTGTCAGTCGTTTTTTTTCTGCTCTGCTTTCAAACAATTTAAGCAGTCGGCATACGGCAGAAAAATCAGTTGGCAGAATTTTCTGTCGAACTGCCGAACTGTTGTCTGTCGTCTATGTGTTTATACCTTGAGACAACCGCTGATTTTTATCAGCAGAGTGGTAAAAACGAAAAACGTGCTACAACACTCGTAGTTCACGTGAAAATCAGAAAATTTGCTCTAAGTTTCTACCGTGGGCGTTGTCGTATAAAGGTGTACTTGAACCAAACGTGTTTCAAGCTGGGTACAGGGCTGGAACGATGATTGCGGCAATTCTGAACGTGGACGACTGAGCCAAGTAGGGCCTCTTCATCAGATGTCAGAATTTACGAGTTCCTTGGATATCATGCCTCGACTAGCCAGATCAGCAGGGTTACTAAGAGACTCTACATGATTCCAATTATCGATGCCAATAGTATCCAAAACATACGAAACTCTATTCGCCACAAAAGTTGGCCAATGGCACGGAGGTTTTTGAAACCAGGACAGAACTCGAGTCTGTCCAATAGAAAGATTCCGAATTGGTAAGATTCAACTCTGTAAGAAGTGAATGTACCAGAGAACTGCGAAAATCAGAATTTTGTTGATTTATTCATGCTCACATGATCATCATGTCTGGATTGATCGAAACCAAAAAGCAATGATCAGAAATATCATAGTATTGCTTTGCAAAAATGCATAAAATCAAAGAGTTTGCATAAAATCAACGAGTGTGCATATTTGCATTTATGCATATTTAAAGAAAAAAGAAACTTGTAGTCTTTTTCGTTCAAGAATGTAAAACCAATCATACACTCTAAAATAATGAGAAAAATTAAGTGTTTTAGCTAGAAATTTTTATTGTTATGAATGAATTATTTCATTAAATAAGAAGTATTTTATTATAATAATAAATACACTATAGTTCATACGATATTGAAAATTTACTCCAAATAAAAACAAAAATTAAATAACAATACTAATTAAATTAAGTAAACATATAAGAAAACAATTTCAATAAGAAAAATAAATATAAATAATAAAAAAAATAAATATTTCATTACAAAGCATAAAACACATTTTAAGACATACTAAAAACAAAACGGGAAGGAATATTTTAATTTTCAAAGTTCTTATGATAGGAGTTCATAAAAATTAAGCTGTCTAACGACTTAGGTCCAATTCTGTTTCATTTTTCGGCAATAACATTACCTGCTAAAGAGAAAGCTCTTTCAGCAGCAGCGCTGCTTGCAGGTATAGAATGAACTTGCAAGGCAAGTTTTGAAAAATATCGATATGCTTCTTCATGTATTTTTCACCACTTTAATGCTTCAAAATCTGCAGTAATTTTCACAATTATCCCATTGTATCTCCCTACTTCTTCTTTAGGTGTTGCTGTAGAGCACACAGTCGAATTTTCCAATAGGTCAGGTAAAAAAACTTTGTCTTTCATTTGTGATGACTGGCTTTCCGAAACCTGTGAATCTGGTTCTTCAGTTATAGGTAAGGTTGTCGCATGTGGTTGTGAAGGATAAATTAAATTAATTTTTTTGATTTCACTAACGCTAAACTCTTGAATATCTTGTAAATATTCTCCTTGCATTTGTGCTACTGATCGATACAAAAAAAGCTGCCTTAGCCCACATTCTTATGTTACTTTTCTAAATTGTAGCAGTATTATCGGAAATATTTTTCAGTGCCATAATTGCCGTTAAATTGGAATTGTCAGACTCGCAAAATTTTAAATTTTGAATGTTAAACACTCCAAACTCACAGAATAACTATAAATTATTATTAATAAATAATAATAAATAAATTAAATTAATTTTTTTGATTTCACTAACGCAAAACTCTTGAATATCTTGTAAATATTCTCCTTGCATTTGTGCTACTGATCGATATAAAAAAAGCTGCCTTAGCCCACATTCTTATGATACTTTTCTAAATTGTAGCAGTATTATCGGAAATATTTTTGAGTGCCATAATTGCCGTTAAATTGGAATTGTCAGACTCGCAAAATTTTAAATTTTGAATGTTAAACACTCCAAACTCACAGAATAACTTCTTCAATTTTTAATTTATATTGTTTGCAGATGAGCTTATTAAATCCATCGATTTCACTCCTAAAACAATGTCGAGTAGAGCCAATTCTTTGCAGTAGTGCAAAGTAATTCCAGCGAAGTTTCTTTCTAAATATCAATTGTTGAGGTTGCACCACCACTTCTCACCATCTTGCATATTTCCTCCATTAATTTTGACTTGCAGTCAGTTGCTAGTTTCTGTACCTTACGAGAAACCGTTATCACGTCTGAAATAAGGTCGTTGACATCTACGTTTTCATCGTACTTTGCGCCTAATTTTATAAAAAACTTAACTAGTTCGAAAAACCAATACTAGAGACAGATGAAAATGGCCGACAATCTTCAACGACCCATGATGCACAGGTATCGAAGGTAGCACTTTTGTCTTCAGGTGCCACTTTTTCCAGTACTGCCGCCTCCTCATC
This sequence comes from Sarcophaga subvicina, assembly GCA_936449025.2. Taxonomy (NCBI): domain Eukaryota; kingdom Metazoa; phylum Arthropoda; class Insecta; order Diptera; family Sarcophagidae; genus Sarcophaga; species Sarcophaga subvicina. Next base: position 59,698,793 of record OW388082.2, on the reverse strand, counting down.
TTGCCAACATTTATGTCTTATAAGATTTGAAGTTTGGTTTTTTATATATTTTAAAGTATTAGCGCATTCCGTGTAATACTCCAGGCCTTCTAATATGGTTCATCTTCTTTTTGTATTTCGGCCAATATATTCCATATACGACTCCTGCCTTTCCGTTTTTTTGAAATAGTGTATTGACCATTTGTAATTTTTTTCACGATTTCAGCTTGATCATCCGACGTTATACCAATATGAAATCTTTCAAATAACTAATGCTTGATTCACCCATGTTGTCCATTTTTATATGTGGCTCTTTTCTTGAGAAAGAAAATTTGTATTAAAAATAACTTTTATTGTAAAATTTGTCATGATTCTGTAAAGCCAGAAGCCCATAACAAGCGTTTCATGCGACATTACATGCATTATGCATTCTGTGTATTCTATGCATTTTCTTCTGTAACTTGTTACAAACAACTACACTGATTCTACTTTTTTGACACATGCATGATACGCAAGTTCGCATGAAATGCATGGTATGAGCTTTCGGATTAAGTCGAATGTTTCTCTTCAGAAAAAAAAAACATGAAGAGAGCAATTGAAAAATTTTTCAGAATTAGTAAATCATGCTACAGTAAGAATAAAATTTGTTTTGTGTGACGTCACACTTGTAGGGTAGTTAGCACAACCACAATTGAAAAATGGTTTCAAATTTTTTCTGCATTCTTTTGGAATTATTGTTACGACAATTTATATCTTTGACAATTTACCTACCTGTTCTAAAAATTTTTAATACCCAGCATTAAATGAATGAGTCAAGTGATTAGCGAGAAATTTGGAAATTCCGATATTAAATGACACACATATCTGTAATTATTTTTTAAATTGGACCCTTTCCAGATTATTGGCAAGACGGAAATTGCCGACAATTCATTTTTTGACCTACCTGTATCGAAAAATTTAAATTTCTGTCAAAGACTTAAGTCAATGGATTGGCAGAAATTTTGATAAAATATAAGTATAAAAAAACATAAAAATATAAATATAAAAACATACATTTAAATTTATTTATATATATAAATAAATATATTTACAATCACTTTTGTCTTATTTAAATTTTTTAGAATAGAAAAATTGAAAATTCTTACCTATCCCTGACTGGTGTACTTACATGATTACAATAATACTCATTTGATTATTGCAAAACAGTCACTAGTGCCAATCGAACATTTGCATAGCATTCAAAATGATACTTGCATTAAAGCATTTTGGTTTTTGGTTTCGATCAATCTAGATACCGCAAAAATAATGTCTGTTTCAAACGAGTGTCAATCGAACATTTACATAACACTCGAAATGATCGAACGATCATTCTTTTGATTGATTTGAAAATTAAGAATCACAACGAGTATTAATGCGTATTTGCTTCGTTGAGTGTTTCGTTGTTTTCCGAGCACTGATTAAATCATGATTGATTTTCAATCGTCGGGGTTTTGATTTTGCTATAGAGGGTGGCAGCATTTGCTTTCTCAGAAGCATCGCAAAATGGATGAAGTTGTAAACAGGGTTAAAATTAGTTAAAATTAGCTCAGAGGGGGATGTTAATCCGTTCGATGAAAGAGAAGTCGTCGATAAATTCGCGCCAACTATGCAACGTCATAGGTTTCAAACAATCGTCCCATTCGGTTCTGTCTTTCCAAATTTGTTGCATAAAAATCTTAACGACAATTATTTTGGGTGCTAGCCGCCCAACAGGGTTAAATAGCTTAGCTATTTGAGACAAGACGGAACGTTTGGTGAGTTGTGTAATATCAGCCGTTAGAGACGGCTTGCAGAAGAATGTATCCAAGCTCGCGTTCCAACGTAAATCCAGCGTTTTAGATGTACTAGATCCGAAAATTTAATAAAATTGGAGCCCAATAGTGTTCGGGGGTAAGTCTCGAATAAGACTTTGTTCATTCGAAGTCCATTTTCGCTACGAGAAACCAGTCAACTTCAAAATGTAAATTAATTCATCACGATTATGAATAGCCTCTTCAATAGAACATTTGAAATGTACCAAATAGTAGACACAGAAGGGTAACAAGACTCACAGTCACAAGCTAATTGGTGCAACGTTCTAATTGCCAAATAAAGAGAAGAGTTCACTCGGAATGTAGCTGTTCTCAATTTATAATCTTCTATATCTCCTTCGTATTTTCGACGAAATAATATTCGTTGAAAGTGTGCTTGATCTAGTCTGATCATGAATTTTCTCTATGTTGGCATTAAAGACGTATCGGAACAGTCTCCAACGTAAAACTAGTATAATGAGGTTAGACTGTAAAATTGGTCTGTGGTGTAGGACATTATTAAAACTAACAAATTTTGAGGGCGGGCTCGAGGCATTAAATACTACACGATGTTTATTGTGAGTACTATCGGGTTTAAAAACAGAATGACGTGGCAAGTAATAGTTGGAATTGGGAGAATGAGCTAAATCTGCATTGACCTTTGTCATATGACTCAATACAGAATACCCTTCATGCTGAGAGTCATACTGACTCTTAACTGCCGGGGATTTCAGTAATCTCGCTTCATTCCGGGTGATTTGATCGGTCAAGTCCAAATGACTGAAATACGAAATTTAAAGAATGCGGCTGTGGAATTCTACCAGTAAGAACCCGTCGAAAGACGGTCTATGAGTGAACACCTAGTGTTTCTTTTAACGTCGGTCAGCATAATTTGCGAATATATATCAGCTCCCAGTGGTAGATTCATGTGATAGCATAAGAAACTTGGATTGCGGATAAATCGAAGTCACTTACGTCTGTCAGATAGCAAATGGGTTAAAAATTAGTAAGTTGAAAAGTGAAAGTAGTATGTTTGTGTATGTTCGGGATCAATTTTTCCATACAAATTTGGGAGCATGCAGAGCTGGGAAATCGTTGCAGAATTGTGTGCGATCGGTCTTTATGTTTGTAACATGTATTATGAAAAGGTAATGTATGTGTGTGGTAAAATTTGGGATCACGCAGAGCTGGGAGTTAAGAATTTAATTGTGAAGTGAATTGTGTACGATGTGTCTATAGTTTGTAACATGTATTATGAAAAGGTAATGCTTTTTAATGTGAGTGTGTGTGTGAAACTGTACTTGGAATGTTGTGGTTTTGTTTATTTTATTTTTAGTTTTTGTAAGATTTTATGTTGAATTAAAAAATGTTTAATATGTTTTATTTTTAAAAAAGTGCATTTATTAAAAATTAAAAAACATATTGCTACAGTTTATTCAATGCAAAACGCATATCAAGTTACATATTGTCTGGCGCGTGTAGAAAATATTTTTCATTGTGATATTACATCTGCTGACGTATGAATTCTCACGCTTTACATATACATACCTAGGTGTGATTAATGTTGAAATAAAAAATGTTTAATAATGTTAATGTTTAATAGCATTGTTGTAAAAGACTGTATTCTTAATTTAATTTTTTTTTGTATGATTTAATAGTTTTATGTTTTCTTGTTATGCATAGCTGGGAGCTTTTGAATTTGATAAAATTTTTCCATACAAATTTGGGATCATACATTGCTGTGAAAGACTGTGATCTTTATTTTATTTTTTTATATGATTTAATGTTGAATAAATAGAAATATAGTTCAACGTGTTCTTGTTGTGCAAAGCTGGGAGGTTTTCAGTTTAATTAGCTTTTCCCATACAAATTTGGGAGTATGCATATCCATAAAAGACTGTATTCTTTATTTTATTTTTTTATATGATTTTTTATTTTTTTTATTGGAAAAATATAATTTTGATAAGAGATTTTGCAGTACGGTTTTCTTGTTTTGAAATATAGTTTTATTGAAAAAATAGTTTATTGTTTTGGTCGCATGATCACGTTGCACCAACAAGCGCGAGTGTGTGTGAAGCAAAAATATGTCGTTAACTTGTACCAGTGTTGCAAAACTGAAATTTTGAAATGGAACTGAATTATAACTGAAAAAGTACTCTTTTGCATCAAATAGTAGTAAGAAGTACCCTTTTGCATCAAATAGTATTAAAAAGTACTCTTTTGCATCAAATAGTACTTTAGTAAAATATACATACGTACACTCTTCAATCAGAATTACGACCTAACCACGCCACTTATTTATTTTGTTTGCTAATGCAAACAATGCATAATGCATAAAATATGTAATAATAAAAAAGTACTGAAGGCGTAGCGGGGGTACAACGGTATTTTTGAAATAAAAAAGTACTGAAAAAAGTACTAAAGTAATGAAAAAGTATGAAAGTACTGAAAAAGTACTAAAGTAATGAATTTATAAAAACTGAAATCATAATGGGTCCGCCTTCTAACGTTTTTTTTTAAACTATGGTAACACTTAGCTTATGTCTGATTTGACAGATAATTAGTTTTATCCTTCCGCTGAACGAATATGGTAGTGTATACGCTTGAACAACGCTGAGAAATATTGTGACATTACTTTGAAAATCATGGTAATGTTGCAGAATGTGTGCGAAAATTGCGTACAGATTTTGGAAGAAGAGAAGCACCGTCAGCTCCGTATATTCGTTATCTTGTGAAAAAAGTGAAAGAAACTGGCATCCTCATCGACAAACCAAGGCGTGAAAAGCCAGAAACAGTGCGTACACCCGAGAATATTGCTGCTGTGGCAGAAATCAACATCAATTCACCGTCGCTCTCAACAATTGAACAATTCAAAGACATCTTTGAGACGAATTTTGCAAAAAGACCTTGGTATGACGCCATACAAAGTCCAATTGGTTCAGGAGTTGAAGCCAATTGACCATCCATTGCGTTTTCGCTTCGCTAAGTGGGCAAATTAAATTTTTTTTTTGCTTTTGTCTCTTTTTAAGGGTCTTGTATTGAGTTCTGTTATACTTTTTTTGCATATATTTATCTTTTTCTTGTATTTTGTTTTATATATATTTGTCTATATTGTTTCCTTTTTTTAATGTTCTTGTATTTTAGTTTCACTACAAATTTTCCTTATATTTGTCTAGAATAAGCTTCGAATTTTGTGTCATAAAGTTTGGTGCGGAAAAAAATAAAAAAAATTGTAAACTCAAATAAAAAATATTTATATTTTAATTTAAAAAAAAAACAATTGTGAATTTTTCCAGTCAAAGAACTCAAATTCTGTTCTTTCGTTATTTTTGAATAAAGGAGTCTTCTTAAGACAGCAATCGCGTACGCATAGCAATAAATATACAAAAAACAAACATAAACAATTTTCATTGCCCTCATCATGTCTGAGGACACTGATGGTAGTGATGATGATATTGGCTGGCAGGTAGTTGCTTTGCCTACGTTGAAACGCCGTCAAACTAAATCACCCACAATATTTCAAAACAAAAGAATATATATGATAACAAAAATTCAACTACAATAAATGATAACAAGAACACTCTTAACGGTGCTTGCATTCCAAACATAAACAACAACGTTGCTGGTACTTCAAAACAAGCAGCCTCTCAAAATAGTAATCGTTTTGCAGCGCTTGATAACGAAAATGATGAAATAGGCTCTTCAGATGAAGAGATGGATAATACTGATACTGAACAGAATGATAATAATGATACTGTACCAAAACCTCCTCCTATATTTATACCTTTTGTTGCTGACGTTAGTAAAATGATTGAATCTTTTTCCAAAATAATTCCTTCCGATGATTTTAATTACAAGTCTCTAAGAGATGGCCAAATTAGGTTGATGATAAAAAATATTAAATCGTATAGATTAATTGTTAATTATCTAAATAATAAAAAACTTAAATTTCATACTTACCAAGTTAAGCAAGAACGATCGTATAGGGTAGTGGTAAAAAATCTACACCATTCAACCCCCATCGGCGATATCAAAAGTGATATAGAAATTTACGGACATAAAGTTAGAAACATCACGAATCTACAAAGCAGGATCACGAAAATCCCACTTCCAATATTTTACATTGACCTGGAACCAGCTACAAACAACAAAAGTATATACGATATCAAATATATTAATAATGCAATTGTAAATATTGAAATACCAAAAAAAACTAAAGATATTGTGCAATGCCATCGGTGTCAAGAGTTTGGTCATACCAAAAAATATTGCCGCAAACAGGAAAACTGCGTAAAATGTGGGTTAGGCCATCTTACCACTGATTGCTCTAAAAACAATGAAACTCCACCACGTTGTGTTAACCGCTTACAAAATCATCCAGCTAACTATAAAGGATGTATTGTATATAAACAAATGTTGAAAAGAAGATTGCAAAACAATAATTTATATATAAGAGATCAAAACAACCAATATGCCTTCAACAATGAAAACTTCCCTAATATAACCCAAAACACAGTTCCAAATTTACGCCAAAATAATAATAATAATAGTTCATACTCTGATGTTCTACAAAGTAAACAGCCAAACAATCCCTTTGAAAAAATAGAAAAACTAATAGAGAATCAAATAGAGTTGACAAACAAGCTTATAGGCATGATGTCTGTTCTAATAACAAAATTATGCGGCTAAACCTAAGGATAGCAATATGGAATGCCAATGGGCTTTCCAATCATACCCAAGAAATAGAATTATTTCTTAAAACTAATTTTATTGACATCCTTCTTGTATCCGAAACTCATTTCACTTCCAGATCCTTTTTCCGAATAAAAGATTACGATTTAATATGCGCTAACCATCCAGACGATAGAGCACATGCAGGATCAGCAATATTAATAAAATCTTCGATACAATATGACATTTTTAATGAAATAAGAAAACCCTACCTTCAAGCCGCGTCTATCAAAATTATTTGTGACTCAATTAATATATCTGTATGTGCTATTTATTTTCCACCACGTTTTTCAGTAAAATGTCAAGAATTTGAAGAATTTTTCAAATCTCTTGGACCTAGATTTATAGTTGGAGGTGATTTCAACTCTAAACATCATTGGTGGGGCTCCAGATTAATAAACCCTAAAGGTAGAGAACTCTACAAATGTATAAATAATAAGAAATATTCTATTCTTTCTACTGGAAGTCCCACGTATTGGCCTACAGATTTGTCAAAGATACCTGACTTATTGGATTTTGTTGTATATACCGGTATAAATAATAATCTTCTGCAAATAACAGATTGTGATGACCTTAGCTCTGACCATACACCACTTATAGTAAATTTTAATACATTTTTACATTACCAATCAAAAAAATATAAGATTTTTAACAATAGTACTGATATGAACTGTTTCACAAGTTGGATAGAAAGAAATGTTAATCTAAATATATCATTAAAATCAACTTCCGAGTTAGATGATGTTGTCGAAACTTTCAATAATCTTGTTCATGAAGCAGGATTTTTATCAACACCAAACATAACAAATCATCATAATCAAACCAATTTTTTTGTAAATACCGAAATAAGAGCTATGATTAGGAACAAAAGAAGGTTAAGGAGGGTATGGCAGGCGACCAGAAACCCCAATGACAAACGAAACCTAAATAAAGCAACTAAGGATCTTAAATGCCGATTGCAAGAAATAAAAAATGATCAAATTGGAAATTTTCTAAAAAATCTTAATATTAATAATAATGACGAGTATTGTTTATGGCATGCTACAAAATATTTGAAAAGACCCGCCAAGAGAAATATACCAATCAAAGATGAGAATGGTTTATGGTGTAGAACCGATAAAACTAAATCAGAAGCATTTGCTTTACATTTATATAAAACTTTTCAGCCTCATGATATAAATAATGGTCCTGATACAGAAGATATAAATAATTTTTTAGATAGTCCTTGTCCGATGGATTGGCCAATTAAACACATCTCACCACAGGAAGTTCAAGAAGAAATTAATAACCTTAATTGCAAAAAATCTCCAGGATACGACTCTATTAACGGAAAAGTTGTCCAAGCACTGTCAAAGAAAGCTATTTTACTATTAACTCTTATATTTAATTCAATTTTAATGCTAAACCATTTTCCTACACAATGGAAATGTGCCGAAGTAGTTATGGTACCTAAACCAAAAAAACCTGAGAATGTTGTTACATCGTATCGCCCAATAAGTTTGCTAGTCACTTTCTCCAAAATATTTGAGAAAATATTTATGAAAAGAATATTACCAGTATTAGAAAAGCTTCATATAATACCCGATTACCAATTTGGATTCAGACATAAGCATGCTACACCGGAACAATGCCATCGTATAGTCTCTTATATACGAGATTCTTTAGAAAACAAAGAATATTGTTCAGGTGTATTCTTAGATGTACAGCAAGCCTTTGACAAAGTTTGGCACACTGGGTTATTTTTTAAACTTAAAAAGTTACTTCCAACACATTTTTATCTAATAATAAAATCATATCTCAGTGATAGACATTATTACGTAAAGGTAAATAGAGCTCATTCGGAAATATACCATATTCAAGCTGGAGTTCCCCAGGGCAGTGTCTTAGGGCCAACCTTATATACAATATTCACATCTGATATGCCAGTTACAAATAATATTTTGGTTGCAACATACGCTGATGATACGGCAATACTAGCTTCTAGCGCCGATCCTAACGTTGCCTCAATACAACTACAAAATCAAATAAACGAAATAGAAATGTGGTTAAATAAGTGGAAAATAAGAGTAAATACCGAAAAATCTACTCATGTGCCATTTGCCCTGCGTCGTGGAAACTGCCCAAATGTATCTCTTAATAATTGCGTCATTCCGCAAAGTGATAACGTGAAATACTTAGGATTGCATATTGATCGTAGACTTACATGGCAAACACATATTAAAGCTAAAAAACAATATTTAAATATAAAAAGCAAACGGCTCTATTGGCTATTGGGCTCTAAGTTCAAACTGAGTCTTGAAAATAAACTAATAATCTATAAAACAATACTAAAACCGGTGTGGACTTACGGTATACAATTATGGGGAACCGCCAGTAATTCTAATATCGAAATCCTACAAAGATATCAATCAAAAACTTTAAGGTCAATTGTCAACGCTCCATGGTTTATATCTAACAAAGCTATCCATGATGATCTATCAATCGCAATGGTTAAAGAGGAAATTTCCAGTTTAAGTGAAAATTACATACAGAGGTTAAGTAATCATTGCAGTCTGCTGGCTATAACACTTCTAGATGACACAAACGAAGTAAGGAGACTGAAAAGGAATCATATATTGGACTTGCCATTTCGACGTTAATTAAATGTGTATCAAAATTTCTTGTATCTATTTGTAAATAACCATTTATATATAAATACAATATAAATAATGTAAATATTATTAGCTAAAATTGAAATAAGTTTATAAAAATTGTATTTTAAGACATTATTGTTGTTCTCATTGGAGTTCAACAATCAATGTTACTGTATTTAACTTTATATAATTTACTTATTATCATTTGGGATAGATTGTAAATAAAAATGAATTATTAAAAAAAAAAAAAAAAATTGTCTCATTTCATTCTTGTATTATTTTGAAAATTTTGTATCTCTCTTTTTTCCTTTTTTTTAACTGTTTTCATTTTTTTTTAGAGTTGTCGTCTTATTTTCAAAATTTGTAATAATTTTTGTAATAATGTCGTTCTTCTCGAAATTTTAAATATATATTTTTTTGTTTTTACATTTGTCTCTGTTTTTCTTTATAATTCTTGTATATTTTTAAAGTTCTTTTATATATTTTTTATTTCTTTCTTTTTTTAACTTTTCTCTACACCAAATGGCTTTCTTAGTCTTTCGCATTTTTTTATTTTATTTTATCTTCACACACACACACTTCCAGTTCCACATTGTTCTTTTCGATATTATATTTTCCAAGCTTGTGTCGTGCAATCCAAAGCATTTTTAATGACAGCTTTGCAGTCCGACATATTTGTGGCATGTGTTAATAATTGTTTTTTTTATAAAAAAAACTAATTGTTTTTCTTTTACACTAGTAATCCAAAATAGGGATTGAATTTATTGAGTTTGTACCTCTTCTATATTTTTTCACATAGGATTTTAATCCTTTCATAAAAATGCAAAATGCTTTTATACCACTTAAATAAGAACAATTTTTATTTATTTCTTTAAATGAAAAAATTTTTTTCACATATCCTTTTTTTCAAAAATTCCTTTTTTTTAAATTTTAGTTTTTTTTAGTCCTTTTTATTTTTTTTTAGTCACGGTCGCCATATAGAAACTATGAATTTTATTTAGTTTACAGTCAAAACTGAATTGCCTTTTCAAAATATTTTATTCTTCTTTTATATATGTATAAAACTTACCGAATAATCTTAACTAACTTAACGAATAAACTTAACTATGAGTGCTGGCACTATAAACAGTGGTGGCACTATATGTTTGTCAGTGTAATTTTTGTTTATAGTATTACACGTAATATTAGTTGTTGTTTTTTTGCTATTTAACTTAGTTTATTTTTAAACAATATTAAAAATGACAGGAAAGATTTATGCAGAAAAAAATTCCACATAGAGATGGGGCGCCTAAAGAACGAATTTTGTATGTAATGAATTCTGCACCGGCCAACAAGTGGATGTGCTCTAAGTGGCGGATGAGTATTACATAAAAAATATGTGATTTTCGATAACACGACCCTTTATTACTCTTTAGCACATTCCGTTCCAATAACAGTAAAACAGAAGAGACATTACAATGAATGAATGAATCAATAGATTTGGATACTCTACCGTTCTCGGTCGAGGAGTCTCAAAATAGACGATATAGATGATATAGACGATATTATTTCATTTTCGGACGAATATAAGTGTTATAAACAGTAGGTAGATCAAACAAAGTGAAGTATCTCTTGCACCGCCTTAAGAAACCGAGGCACTTGACTTTCGCTAATTTGAAATGGATATTCTTGACGCCATTCCACTAGTCCGTTGACAATGACAATAGAATTTTAAATTATAAGATACCAATCTTGTCCTATTCTCATTATAAATAAATAAAAAAGTTGTTACTCAGCAAGTTTAGAATACTGTAAACCTGTGTGGAGCGGGAATGATATCTGACGACCTCCAGGATTAACCTGCCTCAGGCCCATTTCTTTATCCACAACTCGTGGGACCAAAAATGGAGAAAATGAACACAAAAAACGTAGCAAATTTGGAAAAGTACATAATTGTGAAGGCGGCGAACGGAACTCGTAAAAATCCGGGTACAGGTGTTAAATGGACGCTTGTCTCAACAAGAGGTGATGGATTAGATTGAAACTAAGGCATGCAAATAACATGAAACATCCTATAACGGAATAGCACTAGCCAAAAGCGTCGGCCTTACCAAAACCAAGGTTCTAGCAAAAGTGGCCTTGAAGCTTGATGAAGCTCGCCTAATTCGAGAAATTGTCGACCGGAGAAGCAGCTGTCAAAAGACACGGGTCTAGTGGAGGCAATGCACTATGCAATAAAAAACAAAGTGTATCTCATAACAAAAACATCTTATACAGCGAGTTCCTAAAGGATGATATGACGGTCCTAGATCATTCAAATCCAGATGGTCGAACTGGAGATTGGAGGAATATGGCCTTTCGGAAGTCTTACTTCAAGTAATGCAGGCGAATCCGATATTGGTACCAGTTTACCAAATGTGAGGCTGGCAACAAGAACATGTTAAATTGATAACGAAGAGCCCTGGTCCTCTTCTATATTGCCATATCGAGGTAGAGTGAAATCTGGAGGGGCGTCAAATTAGAGGTAGTGCCTAAAGATGCCATCGCTACCAGACCTAGAACACGCTCTTGTATAACCAAAATCCAAAGTAGAAAAGGTACTTTTTTATTCATATATATATTTTATTCATGTATATTATGATTGCCTCAGCGTCCATAGGGACATACTTAAGGCCAGTTAGGAAGGTATATAAAAAAGAACTTATCAAATTATCAAATATTGAAAATATGTTTTGAAAAAAAGTTTAAAATGTAATAATGTAATAATATTACGATAGAAACATTTCCATGTTATCGAATAAATATTCTTTAACGCTTTTCAAAGATGGTAGGATGATAAAAGTTTGCAATCTTGCAATTTGCACAATTAACTATTAATTCGTGTACAATAATGCAAAGAAAATAAAAAAACTCATAAAATTATTATAAAAAACCAAAACATTTCATCATTTTGGAAAAAATATCTCTTTAAACCTTTTTTGAATGAATAGACTGTTAAGCAATCTCTTAATTATATAGGTAAACTATTAAATTCCTTAGTATCTCTGCTCGGTGCTTTCAAGTCTTGATATTCTTAAGATATAATTGCTTCTTGTATGTAAGATACCTTGATTTTTATTTAAAGAGAATGTGTGATGATATTGTATAGTACCTTAAAGACAAAGAGTAATAATTGTAACTTCCATTTTAAATCGATATGGTGGAAAACAAATTCGAAAGGTTAAAAACACTATTTAAAGCTGCATTTTTCCGTGTGAAGCCATATATTAATGTCATGTAGAGGTGACTCTATAAGACTTTGAAAACTTCAATATTTTATATAACTATGCCCTAATTTGTATAAGATTACTAATAAATGATCAAATTTGATATGTAAATACTGTATGTGTGATGACGAGTCAAATTATTTTGAACATTAACTCCTAAATATTTTATGTATTCAACTTCTTTTATTACATTTCCATTAATACAAATATTTCTATTATAATTAGCATTACAACGTGGTTTAAAGTTGACAAGTTTTGTTTTTGTAGGGTTTATTACTAATTTGTTTACTCATATATTATAATAATTGTAATATTTATTCATCAGCATACATAAAAATGTTTCCATGAACTCCAAAATTTTTAATCTAAAGCAGGGTACCAAATATTCACTCACTTATCACTCACCCTCATGGAAACAAAAAATTTTGTTTTGTTATCTTCTATTTGTGTACAAAAACAAACAAAAATAAAAGCTTGCTTTATTCATTCTTGCATGATACTATTAGTAATGTTTTTTATTTTCGTACAATATTGAGATAATAAGAAAAACTTTTTTTTCATGCACATGGACATTTTTGAGAAATAAAATTTTTGTGAAAATCTCACAACTGAAAGAGCATAAAGTTTTATTTTGCACTAGCATTCTAAAATGAAATGTAAAATTTTCTTATATGTAGTTCTGTTGATAAATAAATGTAAAATGTTGAGTGTTCGTGTTTTTGCATGCAAGAATAAAACAAGAATATGCGCAAAGACTGGTAAAACAAAAATTTTGTGCTTGTTTATGATGCGTTGGGTAAGTAAGAAGGTAAAACAAAAAACATTCTTTTGTTCTCTATCACAAAGCTTAAAAATATATTATGCTCTTGCCTACATACATTCTTACATATAAGTATATACGTATGTTTATTTCTGGTTTTTTGCTCGGTACTTGTCGCGCTTATTTTTCTTTTTCTTGCAAAAAATTTGTTTGTTTACTTAATTTTATGTGAAAAACATACACAGAAGGATACTTCCAAATAAATTGGAGTAGGGTAAACAAGAATGTTTTGTTATTGTGTATACAGAAAACAGAAATAATGTTCGACAATTTGCAATTTTTTAAAGTTTTCTATTTAAAGCAGAGCCAGGCAACACTTGCTATTGGACAGTTGTTGCGAGAGCGAAAAATAAGAAAAGAGAAAAAATATATACTCTCACATTCATTACAATACAGGCATGGACAATTTAAATTTTTAAATTTGCAAAATTCGTTTAGACTTCTTTGATTATATCGATTTAACACGTTCCCTGCCAAGCTGATTATGTGGAGGTGTCATTTCTAGGCCATGTGTACCATTTTCGGTACACGATAACTACTTTTATAAATTTCTATAAATACACGTAATTCTTATATTTTTGAGAAGATCCCAAATTTATGAAATTTTTATTGTTATTTAATTTATTTCACATAGAATAATTGACATATTAAATCTTGGATATAAACATTTTAAATTTAAAAATTCTGCTTGGCGTAGAAATGAGGTTTAGTGTGCACCGAAAATAGTACACGTGGCAGGGAACGTGTTAAGAAAGCATTTTAGATTAAAATTTGTTTTTTTTTGGAAATATACATTTTTAATAGAAAACTTTCTGGGATATTTATACTGTACTCACAAAATGAACAAAAACAAACAAAATCGATCAGTCTCGCTCGAGCTTTCATGCAATGAGGTTTGCTGTACGCTTGATGCTAGAGAAACGCATAAAAATGTTTAATGTAGAATGGGAAAACAATTTCTTGTTTGCCGAAATTTTTTTTTGGCAAACCGGAGTGCCTGATTTGTAAACGGACGATGGCACGAATTAACAAATTTTATGTAGAAAGACATTATCTTACATGTCATAGCGAATATGTAAATATTACAGGTGACGCAAGAAATTGTTTTATTTTAGATTGAAAAACAAAAAATTCTTTGAAATATTTGTTTTATATTACGAATCTCAAAATAAAGATGATCTTTCGTTAAAAGCTTCATACGTCGTTGCTGCAGCGCTTGCTAAACGATGCCGTCCGTTCGAGGACGGAGAGTTTTTCGAGGAGCTGGGCTGATGAAATTCGTAAAATTCGTTGTCCTCACGTACTGTGGCTAGAAGAACACAAGATATCAGCTCATTTATATATTCCAATATTAAAAATAAAATATTAAACTGCAAATATTTTTCTGTTTGCTTGGATGAATGCATGAAGAAATGTTGTTATTGGTTGCCATTCATGGAAATGTTAAGGGAAAAACTATTTTTGATATAGTCCAAGAAACAATTTTTTCATTTGATGATAGGGAACAATGTTCTACTGTATGCACGGATGGTGCTAAGGTGATGAGAGGAAAAAATTACGGTTTTATTGGACATTTACTGAACATAATTTTAATATATACGCATTTCACTGTATAATTCACCAGCAGGCACTATTTGCAAAAAATGTAAATTTAATGAATACCATGAAAACGGCAACAAAAATTGTAAACAAAAAACGTGGCGGGTATAACGCCCTAAACCATCGAAAGTTTAAAGCCTTTCTCGATGAAATTAATGCTGAATATGGAGATTTATTGTTGTATCCCGAGATTAGATGGTTAAGCAAAGGGCGTTGCCTTCAGAGACTCTTCAGTCTTCGCGAAGAGGTCATTCTTTATTTTGAAAATAATTCTGCAATGGAAATTAACGACTTACTGACGTCTTAAAAGACCCTAATTTTATTTTAGATTTAGGATTTCTAACTGATATTACAGAATTTGTGAATCACTTACATCTTCAGTTACAAGACAAAAATAAAAACATTTTTGAACTTGTTTGCGCAGTTAAACTATTTACAAATAAACTTGAAATGTTAACTAATTTAAAAAACAAAAGTTTAAATACTTTTAAAAGAACTGGAGAAGTTTTCAATGTAAATTTAAACTTTAAATTAGATGAATATGTAGAAGTACTTAAAAATTTATTAAAAAATTGCACAAAGCGTTTTAGCGATTTTTCAAAAATAGAACACATAATTGAATTACATAATAATCCATTGTTATGTAATATAAACAATCAATCAAATGAAATTAAAGTTGAACTTGATTAAATGAAAAACGATATATCATTACCATTAGCAAATGGCATCGAATTTTGGAGAAAAGTTTATGAAAAAATTTACCCAAAAACAAAAAATGAAATTTTGAAATTATATTCGATGTTTGGTTCAACTTATATTTGCGAACCCTCATTTTCTATTTTAAAATTAATAAAAAAAAAACTAGAAACTGTTTATCTGACAATAATATTGAACATCTACTTAAGATAAAATGTTGTCCATATTCTATTAATATTGATGAAGTTATAAACAATACAGTATGAATGTGTTACATAACTTTAAAAATTTTTATATAATTTTTTTTAAATAATTCTTCTTTATAATCAAAATTTTAGCAACTTTTTCTTTTTTATAGAATATTTTTAAAAAATTCTTCCTTTGTATATGTAAATAGTTTTTATGAATAGTGAAATATAAGTTATTTTTGTTTTACTAAATTTGTTTTTAGTTTTAATAAATTTCGAAAATTTTTCTTTATTATAGGATTTTTTTGAAAAATACTTTTTTTATATGTACATAGGTTTTATGAATAGTGAAATATAAGTTTTTTTTGTTTTATTAATTTGTTTTAATAAATTAGAATAATTTATTTTGAAAAAGATTATAATTCTAAAAACATACACCATACGCTGATGTTAAAAACATTAAGTTTTCCATCCCTGCATTAGCAGATCTTCATGTACAAAAGCAAGAAACATGCGACAACACAACCCCTTTCAATGAATGCTCAAACGAGACTGAGAGTGTTTTTAATACGTGTGAGTACATTGTTGTAAATTTAGTAATGGCTGAAAAGGACGCGTGCTAGGAAATGCCGAGCTCTGATTTAAAGGAACTTTTTTAGAAAGTGTTTCTATAAATTTTCTCTGTATAGAGAAAACAATAAAAAAAATTTTGAAAAATTTTTTATAAATAATTTATAGTTCTCCAAAAAACCTATTATTTTTTATAAAAGCATATTGCATATTTATCTTTTTACAGATAAATATGTAAGTAAACTAAAACTAAATTTTTATTTTTTTTTAATTACTTCAGACTATTGTCTGAAGCTTTTCTTTATTTTTTTAATGTTGGTTAAACAAATATTACAAATGAACTGAACGAAAACTTAATTATGTTTTACTTAAAATAATAAATAATTCCATATTCAATAACTTCATCCAGACGCAAGGTCAGCAATGTTCTTGTTATATTTAAAAGTATTGCAACATAAGTTTATTACCTTTGTTGCTAATTTGCTTAGGTAAGCTTTATCGTTCAATGACCTGAAGTACTTAATTTTAATTTTAAATATTTTGGTTCTTAACTCCTCCACCTTTAATTCAATCGTCCTCGATTGATTTAAAATATGTTGTTAAAATGTAGCTCTTGGAGTGATTCTAATGGGAATATGCTTATGTTTTTTTTCTATGAGAGTATCTTGCATTAGGGCTGGAATTGGTCATCTGGTTTACTTCCAGGTTCTGATATATTTTGTCATCTATTTTTATTGTTACATTGTCAATTTTAATTATAAATATTCCATTTAGTTTATAGGTAATTGTTTCTGTTGAAACAGTTTTGCTAACATCATTTAGGGCCATTATTACAACTTGCGGTTAAACTTGGGTTTAGTTAAAGGTACCTTTAGCTAAAGGGAACTGTAAAGTTATCTTTAATTTATTTTCGTTATTACAACTTACAGATAAAATTTTTTAAAAATATGGCAGTGCCGGAGCAATGTCGATAAAACTGCTCAATTATACAAGATTTTTTTAACGCAGTGGCAACCGCGGGCTTCGTTTTTTTGTTGTATATGCTCATTTTGTTTAAATTTGAAGTTGCCATAATGAAAATAATATATAATATGGCAAGTTTAAACATAAAGTGACCTTTAAATGTTAAAGGTAGGATGATCCTCCCGTTAGCTTAACGATCACTTCTATCTTATTGGGTACTCATAATAATGAAAAACAATTTATCTGCCCGTTAAAATCCTCCCTTTAGTTAACGGCAAGTTGTAATAATGGCTCTTAGGGGTATTATCTCGTCTGCAAGTTCTTCAACACGAGGAATATGATGAACATTTGCGTATGTGGATTGTTTATTGAGTATAATTTTTGTTATACAATTATCATTACTTAGATCTGATAAATACATTTTATTACAAATTTTGATTTTATTATAAATTTTACAATTTTCTTTTATTGCATAAATTTCATCTCTATTTAAAAATATTTCTGTAGAATTTAAATTTATTATAGAGTTATTCTTTATAATAGGTTTTACAATAAGTTTTTTATATAAAATTTCGCTTGTAATTGGAATTTTAATAATGTATAAAATATTTGTGTTATTGCTTAAAACACTTATTTTCGATAATTCTAAAGCTTCTGCTATGTTGTTGAAAGGCATATTTTCTTTTATTAATTGATTAATTACAAAGTTCATTTCCTTTTTGTTTTATTAATTTCTTATATGGTCTTTATGAACCATTCTATTAGATTCTGTCAATACCGTACTTTTGTTATTTTCTTTGACTATTTAATCTTTATATCTTAATGATAATTTAGATCCTAGTCTTTTATTAACTTTTACATAAATTGTCTGGCCTGGATTATAGTCCTTAAAAGGTTTTCGTTTTTTTATTATGATTTGCCATTTCTTTTTCCTGTTTCCTAACGATGGCTTCTATATTTTCTTTTCTTGCATTTTCGTATTGTTCTGGTCTAGTACTAACTCTTCTTCCAAAAAATAATTCAATAGGTTTCTTGCCTGTTGTTGAGTGTATGGTATAATTATATTCATAAACTGCTCTATCGAGTAATTCTTCAAAAGTCCTATGTGTCTTCTCTGTTTTAAGGCAACTCATAATTTCCGACAATGTGGAATGAAATCGTTCCACTTCGCCGTTAACGGTAACCTTTATATTCAGCTGATCTTCAAGCATAAACAAAATTGAATCTGAATGTAATGATTTTTCATTACCTACAACTACTATTCTGGGAACGCCAAAACTGAATACTATTTTCCTTAATGGTTCTCTAATATCTGCTATTGATCTAGAATTTATTACTGTTGCCTGCGCATATTTTGTAAGCTTGTCTATTGCAGTTAGTGTTAAATATTTTTCAGTGGACCAAATGTCTATGTGTAGTATTTCTCCTGCGTATTGTGGGATTGGAGTAGGTGATATATTTGACTTATTAAGATGTCTATCGTATTTTCCTTCTTTACAAACTTTATATTGTTTTATTATTTTATTTAGAGCATCACCCATCTTTGGGAAGTAATATTTTTCTAAAAGTTGTAATTTTTTTTAGCGTTTCTGTGGGCTCTTTTATGTACTTTTAGAGATTCTTCTTCCTGTCTAGAATAGTCAACCAAATCTTCTACTTGGGTTTGTGTGTATCTGATATTATATCTAGAAAAGTGAAGGGGGTATATTGATTGTATCTTACCCATTATGCTTTCGCAAGTAAACAAACCATTCACTATACTCGGATTAAGATATCTCTTCAGAATATCCGAAAGAGTGTCTTCCGAAAAGCTTGGGGTTGTAATAATATGCCTATGGAAAGTTGGAAAAGCTAATTTAAATTGGTATTCAGTCGTTTCTCCTATAAGGAGAAAAATCTGATTTTTAACCCTTCATTGCATGATTTCTTATTTTTTCGTGAAATAAATTACATAACATCATACATAATTGGTCATTACAACCCTTCTGTCAGGATTACGACTTAGTTTCTCACACCACTTATGTTGTGTGTGTTAATTTTATACATGAGTGGCGGGACCTACAGTTTAAAGTCGACTCCGAACGACAGATTTTTGAGAAACTTTTCATGGCAATTTTATTTACTCTCAGAGTTTTTGCCAGAAATCTGCTGAGAGGAAGACGCCGAAAAAATACTTTTTGTATTTTATTTTGATGTCTGGCCTGGGGCTCGAACCCTGGCTTTTCGGCTAATAAGCCAACACACTACATACTAGACCACGGCGAATTCATATCGTGAAATAAATTATACTGATATAATTCAGGCTCTATATTAAGTAAAAAGTATTAAAAATTATTTAGTTCAAGTAATTAGCAGAAAATTAGTAAAAACTCATATGAAGGAAGTTTCCATCAACATGTAAATCTACATGTTTAGCTCAGTACAAAGAAGACACAAAATAAAAGATAGCTTTTTATATTATTTTTATTCCTCATGATAATTGAAAAAACAATTATTGTTATTATTGAGGCATAAATTTACTCCACATTTGCTACAAAATATTGTCGAATAGCCTTTGCAATTTGGATATTTACATCTGAGTGATCCTCGTACTTTTGGCCAATGTTCAAAACCATCTTTTCTAATATCTTTTGGGGGTGCAGGAGTTGTAGAACCTCTTTTTCACTTTGAACACAGTAATTGCTCAATTGAACTGCTTGGAAGCCAGCGCTTGGAATTCGTCCCTTTATTGCATAAAACACAGGCCAACTCATTTATATTATAATAATTACTTACGAGTAATTACAATCCACATCTCCTAAAGATCTCTTTTTTTTTAAGAGATTCAAGGGAGATTTATAAACAAATTAACAACCCCAATTTGTTTCAAACTCATTATCCTTCCAAGCAACGCAACTTATATCTATACCGTTGTAGGTAGAGACTCTCTCTTAATAACTTCCCCTTGGCACAGACTTTTTCATAAAATCTTTCTTAGTTGGCAATTTATTATTTAGTATCCTATTTTGTTGTACTGTTCCAACAGTATAAATACCTTTCGTAGCTAAGTAATATACTATAGGTAGCGATGTATAGAAATTGTCAAAATATAAGATATGGTTTCGCATTCTTGGAACTTCCCGAACCAACCGAACTACAACATTTCCTGTAGCTCAAATGTCAATTTCATCTGTTGGCTTTTTTATATTTTCATGTCCAGAATAAACTTCAGACTTATGAGCATATCCCCTCAGGTTGCAACGCACATACAACTTAAAACCCCATTTGTGCGTTTTATTCGGAAGATATTGTTTTAAAACGTGACCCACCTTCGTGGAGCACATCTGCTCATCTACAGAAAGCCTATGATCCATTGGAACTGTTGAAAATCTTTCATTGAGATGTTTGATTATAGGACGAATTTTATAAAGTCTGTCATGTTCGGGATGGCCTACAGGTTTATGATTTTCGCTGTTGTTAAAATGTGGTGACAATTTGATCTTTTCAAACTTGTTTAGCGGCATCGCTGACGCAATTGGTTCATATCCATACCCTGGTGACCAATATGATCTTGTGTTGGGAAATTTCTGCACCGACATATACAAAATAATTCCGAAGAACTTATTTATATCTTCTTCAGTATAAGTTGTGCACGAATTAGGATTGCTTTGAAACATGTATAAGTTTGTTTCCTCTACTATTAAATCCTTTGTAAAGAAGTGTGCAAAGCACTGATAAAGCGTCTCCAGTTGTGAAACTTGGTCTGTCAGAGGAGTTGTCCAAGAAAGAAGTAATATTTTCATCATATAACATATTCTTTTTTTCCACACCAATTGTCTTTTGTCAAACGAAAAGGTTGAATAATTTCTAACTTCAGCTGTTCGAGAGGATTCCTGATCATCTATAGCATCGTCTTCTTCGACTTCGTCCTCTACATTATCCTGGATGTTTGCCTCTTGCAACACTTTTGCAATTTCAACAGCGTCTTGGTCCTCTTCATCAGAATTTTCAACATCAAGACCATCTTCTGATAGCAAACCGTCTTCAACCTGAACCAAAAACGTTTCAATATCTACATACATACATAATTGGTCATTACAACCCTTCAGTCAGGATTACGACCTAGTTCCTCACACCACTTATGTTGAGTGTGTTAATTTTATACATGAGTGGCGGGACCTACAGTTTAAAGTCGACTCCGAACGACAGATTTTTGAGAAACTTTTCATGGCAATTTTATTTACTCTCAGAGTTTTTGCCAGAAATCTGCTGAGAGAAAGTCGCCGAAGAAATACTTTTTGTATTTTATTTTGATGTCTGGCCTGGGATACGAACCCTGGCTTTTCGTCTAATAAGCCAACACACTACCTACTAGACCACGGCGACTTCAATATCTTCTTCATTTAAATATTTCTAAAAAAAAACCAGTATTTTGTAGTTTATAACAAATAAGTTTTTGCAATACATTATAAATGCAGCTAGTGCATAATGACGTAAATTTCCATCATATAGTTTTTTGAAATAATAATAGGTATTTAAAAAAAATTGTAAAAAATTTTCCTAAAACATTTAGAACTAACCTTTTTTCCACTCATTTTCGATTTTTATTTAAAAAAATTTCGTCCGACCTTCTTCAAAAAACACCAAAAGTACTTAAGTTTTTGCACACTTTACCAAATAGCAGCGGAATAAAGCAAAACCAACGTATTTGTGGGGAATTCCCTTTTTTACTTAACAATACAATTCAGTGTGTGAACTACTAATGTGAGATGTTGCCAACATCAAGCAATTTTTACCACACTGATTCCATTCTTTTTTTTTCTTGAAAAAAAAAAAAAAAAAAACGTTATGATGGAAATTTCCATCACGATGCAATGAAGGGTTAAAGACGTTTATAGGACATTCAACTGTAGGAATTAGATTCTCTCCTGAACTATAATCGCTGTGTACCGTAGCCGTTAAAGAGTTAACATGAGTGTCGTTTTGTGGTGGTCTAGAAAGAGCATCTGCAACCACATTACTTTTACCGGGCTTATAATGGAGTTCATAGTTATATTCCTCCAATATTGCCTTCCAACGCTTCATTTTTGCGTTATTGTTTTTGTTACTTAGCGCGTAAGAGGTTGGTGGTCAGTGAATATTATGACTTTGGCGTGGCCATACAGATAATTTCTCAATGAATCAAGTGCCCAAATTATAGCTAGCATTTCCCTCTCGTTGGCTGCATAGTTCTCTTCTGTTTTACTCAGAGATCGAGAAATGAATGTAATTGGTCTGTTTTCCTGGCTAAGGACAGCGCCAATAGCGTAGTTTGAAGCACCTGTTGTTAATTCAAAACATTTAGTACAGTCTGGGTAAGTTAATATGACATCTCTTGAAGATAAGATCTTTTCTATTTTTTTCCTACTTGATTGATTTCGGGATATTCGTCCCTCTTAACCTCTTAAGAGGTTTGTCAAGGGTTTTGCTATTTTAGCGTAATCCTTTACAAACCGACGATAATATCCGGAT
Source organism: Sarcophaga subvicina (assembly GCA_936449025.2). Classification (NCBI taxonomy): domain Eukaryota; kingdom Metazoa; phylum Arthropoda; class Insecta; order Diptera; family Sarcophagidae; genus Sarcophaga; species Sarcophaga subvicina. Next base: position 59,676,050 of record OW388082.2, on the reverse strand, counting down.
AATCCCAAAAAAGGTCGAAGATCTTTTAATGTGTTGGGATAAGGAAAATTCACAATTGCTTCGACTTTCTTAGAGTTAGTTTGAATACCCTTGTGAATCACTAGGAAAACTAGAAATTCAACTTCGTCTTTAAAAAACTCGCATTTATCATTTTCATATTGGCGTGGTGTAAGGTGTTAAATACCTCAGCAATATCCTTTAAATGTTGATATTCGTTTGGACTAAAAATTATAATGCCGTCTATATAGACATAACATCTTTTTCCAATGTGTGGACGCAAAATGTCATCCAGCGCGCGTTGAAAAATAGCTGGAGCGTTCTTTATTCCAAATGGTAATCTTGCGAATTCGAACTTGCCATTATTAATGGAGAATGCTGTTTTCTCAATATCTGTGGGCTTTAAAGGTATTTGGTGAAACCCGCTTTTCAAGTCTAATGCAGTAAAATAACGACTTTTTCCTAATTGTGCAAGTACTTCGTTAATTTCGGGCAATGGATAGTTATCTGAAATAGTGATAGAGCTTAATTTCCTGTAGTCTATAACTATCCTGAACTTTCGTTCCCCGCTTGCGTCAAGTTTTTTTGGAACAATCCACACAGGTGAATTGTATGGGGATTTTGATGGTCTGATTATGCCGTCTTTAAGTAATGTTCTAAACCGGTCTTCAATTTCCTTCTTAAGGCTCATGGAGTACGGATAAGTCTTTGCGTAATCTGGGTCATTTGTTTTTGTGCGTATTTCGCCTGTTATACGTGTAGTGTAAGTCAGTTTTTCGTCAGGAGCTAGATAGAAGAAATTATTTAAAAATTCCAATATATTTATATAAATTATCACACTCAAAAATTAAACAAACCCGTATTATGTATATGTACATAAATTATATATTATATACATAAAATATTGATCCCGTTGGTCCATTTCGCGACTAACATTCCCCGTTCTCGTTTATGTAAAATACAGATATCTATTTTCTGTATATGTAAAAAAAACACCATTTGAAAGTTCTCCCTTTAAAAAAGGAACAAAGTTAAAAAAATAATAATAAAAAGTGCAGGTGATCTCATCTCCCTTAATCGCTGTGTAAGTCAAACATATAGTGTATTAATACACCACTCTCTTAGTCACACATAAGAGAAGTGTGTTTGATTTACTATATTCCCGTTTGATAACTCAAGTGCAATGTCCCTTGATTTGTAACAAATCTCTTTGTTACAAAATTCCAACAAGATAATAGCGGATTTATCAAAACTTAAACAACAATTCTGGTTGTGTCACAAGGAAAGCGAACGAAGAAGAACACGGAATAGACAGAAGGAAAAAACACCACACATTTATAACAAATATCAACTGCAAATTCTTATTTTTCCCACTTTTAACAATTATAAATAAATATATTATTAAAATAAATAAATAAATGATTATCCCATTTACCCTCACTTGTTTTAATTTTAATTTTAAAAACATAAATTGAAAAATAAAAAAATTAATTAACAAATGAAATTTTCTTTTACACCACTGGTCTTTATTTCCAATAAAAACAATACAGTCCATTGAAAATTAACCCATTGAGGCGCACATCATGAAAATTATATTACAGAAATAAATTAAAAATTAATGATAAATAAATTTTGCAAATTATTAATAAAATATATTTGAAACTCAAAAAAAAAATATTTAAAAATATTTTTAAAATTTAATAATGAAAGGAAATTTTTTTAAATTACTGGACGAAAGACAATTTAGTAGAACCAATATCTCAAATATGATTGGTTGATAAATGCTCAAATTGTATATATTCTCATGTCCCATTTCAAAATTCTTGTCGCAATTTTATAAGAGAATTCACATGGCAATTTTTTAACATCCCAAATTTTTCTCCTTCAATTCAATTCTATATTCTATTTTTTTTCTTTTTAAACTAGATAACAGGTATCTAGTGCTATTCCCATATAGCCCTAACCCCTATTCATAGAATATAGAAAAGAATTTCTTATCCGCAAATTAGCACTTAGAGTTTTTTTAACTCTTTTTTAAGCTAGATAACAGATATCTAGTACTACTGCCCAGTAGCCCAAATCTCATAAGTGCTAACTTCTCCTGGATTACAATATCCAGTATTGCCCCTATATATATTCTCTTTAAATTTTGCTAGATAGCAGTTCTAGTACTACTTCCCAGTAGCCCGCATCTTTCGAATTCTATATTCTCTTCAAATTTTGCTAGATAGCAGTTCTAGATCTACTTCCCAGTAGCCCAAATCTCAAATTCTAAACGTGTCGTATCTCATATACGGATCCAATAATTAAATCTCAACACACTTTGTTTTATATCATTCAAATTTTCAATCCCATATTGAGAAAATGTCTACTAGCGAAGCAACCAGCTCTCCAAAGGAGAGTTTCTTATCCTATTGTGATCATTTGATCCAATTTTGCCAACATTTCCAACAAACTCCCACAAACGAGCAATCAGAATTGGTTCTAGGGCTCAAGTTGAAACACTTGGACTCGATATGGGCAAAACTCGAAAGTTCCTATGAGAACTTAATGTTGTCCCATAACAGAACAGTAACCTCGGAAGTTAAGGAAGAGGCGAAGACAAATTATGTAGCGTGTGAGGATGCCTACTGCCTTTGCACTTCACAAATTCTCGAGTTAATAAAAATAGCTCAATTAAATTCCTCTAGTGACCTAGGAACATCACGGTATTCACACGCCTTCACCCAAAATACATATGAATCCCCAGATAACTCTATAACACTTCCCCCCTGCGATACAGATGTATTTCAAGAAGAAACTCATCATTCTCTACTCCACATGACAGAAATTTCAGAAACTCCACAACAAGATTGTCATGACTTAAATTATAAAGGTAGCATTAATAACCCGCAATATTCAAATGCTACCCAAAACAATCCCGATGAAACTCGAACAGAATCCCCAACATCAAATCCAGTACACGCTAATTACTCTACGAGTAATGAAAATACTCTATTGCAAACTGCTCTAGAGCAAATAGAATATAAAGGTGAACTCTTCACCATTCGAACTGTTATTAACCCAGTATCTCGGCGAACATTCTTAACGGAAAAAAATAGAAGCCGACTTCAACTCCCCTATCAAAAATCTCATTTTGAAATTATTGGCATTGGCGGACAAAAGTAGTCCGCAAATATCCCGAGATATCCCATTATATCACCTGGCAACTCCCGAATTTGCCACCCATATCTGAAACTATCGCATGGTGAATGCAGTGAAGGTACAATGCTCGGAAGGTACAAACTGAATTCTATATTTTCCGTCTCAAACCCCAAAGGAAGAAGATAATACGACATTGCAAAACTGGTATTATTTACCGACAACAGCCCTGTTGTCGGATAATGGCATCACTTCGCCGAGAGAGAGGTACCCCTCTATTTCAAGTCATAGGCATTGACTTTGCTAAAATCTCAGAACCACTGAATTCAACCACTACAAAGACCTATTTTAGCGCTTTCGTTTACTCCAACACGAAAACTATCCATTTGAAATTATGCTCAGACCTGTCTTCGTCAGCATTCCAAGACTTATTCTCTCATTTCGTTGGGAGGCGTGGACTACCCCAAAGGGTAGTAACTGACAATGGTCGTAGTTTTCTCGTAGCTAGTAGAGCACTGGAACGTGAATGGAAATTTACTCCCCCTCGTGCTCCACCGGATAGGAATGTGCATACGAAAGATAGTCGCACATCGTCGTCTTCCATTTCCCAATAATAGTAATTCTATTTCAATTAAATTTAAAGAACCTTCAAATTCTCAACACAACTCGTCTTTTTTCTCCCGCTACTAACATTTCCTAATTCGACTCAATTCTCATTACTTTCCGCTTAACCTCTCTACCTTCTCTAATCTGTAAAATTTCTCCCTTATAGGCCATTTACACTACAGCGAAATCTAGTAGATTAGATTTCAAATCTTGCTCAAAATCTACATCGCTTACACTGGATTTATTTGACAGTAGCAAGATTTCATTTTAATAGCAAAAACAGCTGACTGAAATTTAAAAGAAAATAATAATATTTTAGTTTAACCCTAATCAAGTCAGTAAAAATTTTTACAAATCCAGTCAAAATGTATCTCAGAGGCACATACAAAGAATTTACGTATTAATTTTGTTAACTTATTTTTATTTTATTAAATTTTTTCTTCTCAGTTACATAAATGAAATGTTATTTATTTATTTTCGCATTTTAAGCAAACTAGAACTTTTGAACAATGCTCGTTGCAGGTATTTTTGTGGTAAATACTGCAAAACTGTTTACACATTCTGCATATCTTCGGTGGCTTCGCTGGTTTGAGAATTCATCCTCGTGTTGTATGGACCGGACATTGGACAAATTATTTTTATTTAATTTTAGAAGACTACGGCAAATAATGGGTGCTAGAACTCTTCGTAACTCATTTTACCTCATTATAACTCATTATTATATTTAATTTTGTTGCTCACCAACAATAGAAGTAATAGTTAGCGTTCCCATATGTGCCTCATAGACACATTTTGACATGATTAAGAACGTTTTTGATTGAAACAAAATAAAAAATAAAAACAAATTAATTTATTACTTGAAATTTGTAAATTCTAAATAAAACAACTGAAAGTAGGAATTCAAGAAGCAGTAAGAACTAGAACCTATATTTAAGGAAGTTACAACATTACCAAGTGAAATATGTGCCAGAGAGGCACATGTTGACTTCATTAGGGTTAAATTGAAATGCCATTTTTTTTCCTGCTCAGCGTTGTATTTTTAAGTACTATTTGGCAAAACACATAGTTGCATTTCTATTTTTTACTAGATTTTGAGTAGATTTTGCCGAAATCTACTAAATAAGTAGATTTTGTTTTGTATGGGAAATCTAGTTAAAATCAACTAGATTTGGATCGAAATCTATTAAGTACTAGATTTCGCTGTAGTGTAAATGGCCTATTAGACACAACCCTAGATTTACCAATGATAGTAATTCTATTTCAATTAAATTTAAAGAACCTTCAAATTCTAAACACAACTCGTCTTTTTTCTACCGCTACTAACATTTCCTAATTCGACTCAATTCTCATTACTTTCAGCTTAACCTCTCTACCTTCTCTAATCTGTAAAATTTCTCCCTTAGACACAACCGTAGATTTACCATAATGCGACGGAACTACAAACCCAATTCCAATAGACGTCACGCGGGCAAGGGTCGTCACCCAAGATCTCGACCAGATCCTGAAATTTATGAATGCAAAATTTGCCGGAAATTCCACGCGTTGAGGTTTTGCTGCCAATTCCTGAGAATGTATATCATTGAAAGGCAGGAAATCGTCGACAGGCATCGGTATTGTGAAAACTGCCTAGCTAGGAGCCATGACCTACGGTCCTGCATGTCACTTAACATGTGCAAGAAATGTGACAAATTCCACCACACATTGCTTCACCGAACCCCTGAAAAGTCCAAAAGAAATGCAGCAGTTCAACGAAAGACGTTTGAAATGATGAAAAGAGAGAAGGCCGTTCAACGAAAGACATCAACGGAAGAAGCATCACCATCGACTTTGTCCACAACTCCAGATTCCAAAATAATTGCACAAGCCATAAAGTCCTTGGCACAAGTCCTTTGTACTACATCTCCGGGCGAGAGGCCATCTTAAGTTTAACCCCAGGGCCGGCGATATGTTCAAACTAGGTTTGAACACAACAAAATTCCATCGATATCAATATAATAATAAGCGACAACAATACACTTTCCATCCATCTAAAGGAATGTCTTCGCAATTCCAATTCCATTACACAAAAGGAATGCCTCCACTATTTACAGTAATGCAAATTGTCTATGAAGTTTGGTGGGAAATAAAATTAGAAAAAGAAATCACTTATCATCTTGCGCTTATATCATCAACAACTCTTCAGCTTATACCTTTATATTGTCATCGAATCTTTATTTTTTTTTTAAATAACTCTATCAAATAAAAATCAAGTGTGTTAATTAAAAAGAAACTAAAAAAAGTAATTTGTGAATTTGCCTAAAATTGATATAACAATCAAAAGTTGTGAATAGTGCTGAAAAGTTATATAAAATTAACCAAATCATATTGATTTATATAAATACTATTTTATAAATTTATATATTTAATGTAATTGAAAAAAAATCTAAAATTAATTACTACCTATACTTACCAATTCAACTCGTTATTTATACCTAAATTATATTTACCTAAAAACATACTTACCTGAATTACCTACATTAAATTATACTTACCTGCATTACCTACATTGAATTATACTTATCTGAATTATATATATTAAATTGTGCTTACCTGAATAATCTGTTTAAATTAACTAAATTTAATTTTTACTAAAATATATTGTGATAAAGTGAATTTCCCTAATAAATCCACATTTGTAAAAACCACAAAGGATTTCTCACAACTGGAAAAAATACAAAGAGTTTAATTGGAAGCTGGAAAAAAAGGTAAGAATCTCTTTCTCTCTCAATTCTCCAAAAAGAAATTGAAATAATTGTATTTCTTTCTTTCTCTCTCCCACAATACGCATCCCAACGATTGTAATTACTTACGAGTAATTACAATCCACATTTCCTAAAGATCTCTTTTTTTAAGAGATTCAAGGGAGATTTATAAACAAATTAACAACCCCAATTTTTTCAAACTTATTATCCTTCCAAGCAACGCAACTTATATCTATACCGTTGTAGGTAGAGACTCTCTCTTCATAACTTCCCCTTGGCACAGACTTTTTCATAAAATCTTTCTTAGTTGGCAATTTATTATTTAGTATCCTATTTTGTTGTACTGTTCCAACAGTATAAATACCTTTCGTAGCTAAGTAATATACTATAGGTAGCGATGTATAGAAATTGTCAAAATATATGATATGGTTTCGCATTCTTGGAACTTCCCGAACCAACCGAACTACAACATTTCCTGTAGCTCCAAGATCAATTTCATCTGTTGGCTTTTTTATATTTTCATGTCCAGAATAAACTTCAGACTTATGAGCATATCTCCTCAGGTTGCAAAGCACATACAACTTAAAACCCCATTTGTGCGTTTTATTCGGAAGATATTGTTTTAAAAAGTGACCCACCTTCGTGGAGCACATCTGCTCATCTACAGAAAGCCTATGATCCATTGGAACTGTTGAAAATCTTTCATTGAGATGTTTGATTATAGGACGAATTTTATAAAGTCTGTCATGTTCGGGATGGCCTACAGTTTATGATTTTCGTTGTTGTTAAAATGTGGTGACAATTTGATCTTTTCAAACTTGTTTAGCGGCATCGCTGACGCAATTGGTTCATATCCATACCCTGGTGACCAATATGATCTTGTGTTGGGAAATTTCTGCACCGACATATACAAAATAATTCCGAAGAACTTATTTATATCTTCTTCAGTATAAGTTGTGCACGAATTAGGATTGCTTTGAAACATGTATAAGTTTGTTTCCTCTACTATTAAATTCATTAAATCCTTTGTAAAGAAGTGTGCAAAGCACTGACAAGGCGTCTCCAGTTGTGAAACTTGGTCTGTCAGAGGAGTTGTCCAAGAAAGAAGTAATATTTTCATCATATACCATATTCTTTTTTTCCACGCCAATTGTCTTTTGTCAAACGAAAAGGTTGAATAATTTCTAACTTCAGCTGTTCGAGAGGATTCCTGATCATCTATAGCATCGTCTTCTTCGAATTCGTCCTCTACATTATCCTGGATGTTTGCCTCTTGCAACACTTTTGCAATTTCAACAGCGTCTTGGTCCTCTTCATCAGAATTTTCAACATCAAGACCATCTTCTGATAGCAAACCGTCTTCAACCTGAACCAAAAACGTTTCAATATCTACATACATACATACATAATTGGTCATTACAACCCTTCAGTCAGGATTACGACCTAGTTCCTCACACCACTTATGTTGAGTGTGTTAATTTTATACATGAGTGGCGGGACCTACAGTTTAAAGTCGACTCCGAACGACAGATTTTTGAGAAACTTTTCATGGCAATTTTATTTACTCTCAGAGTTTTTGCCAGAAATCTGCTGAGAGAAAGTCGCCGAAGAAATACTTTTTGTATTTTATTTTGATGTCTGGCCTGGGATACGAACCCTGGCTTTTCGTCTAATAAGCCAACACACTACCTACTAGACCACGGCGACTTCAATATCTTCTTCATTTAAATATTTCTAAAAAAACAGTATTTTGTAGTTTATAACAAATAAGTTTTTGCAATACATTATAAATGCAGCTAGTGCATAATGACGTAAATTTCCATCATATAGTTTTTTGAAATAATAATAGGTATTTAAAAAAAATTTTAAAAAATTTTCCTAAAACATTTAGAACTAACCTTTTTTCCACTCATTTTCGATTTTTATTTAAAAAAATTTCGTCCGACCTTCTTCAAAAAACACCAAAAGTACTTAAGTTTTTGCACACTTTACCAAATAGCAGTGGAATAATAGGCCATTTACACTACAGCGAAATCTAGTACTTATGAGATTTCGAGCCAAATCTAGTTGATTTTAACTAGATTTCCCATACAAAACAAAATCTACTTATTTAGTAGATTTCGGCAAAATCTACTCAAAATCTAGTAAAAATACAAATGCAACTATGTGTTTTGCCGAATAGTACTTAAAAATACAACGCTGAGCAGGAAAAAAAATTACATTTCAATTTAACCCTAATCAAGTCGACATGTGCCTCTCCGACACATATTTCACTTGGTCATGTTGTACCTTCCTGGAATGTAGGTTCCAGTTCTTACTGCTTCTTGAATTCCTACTTTCAGTTGTTTTATTTAGAATTTACAAATTTTAAGTAATAAATTAATTTCTTTTTATTTTTTATTTTGTTTCAACCAAAAATGTTCTTAATCATGTCAAAATGTGTCTATGAGGCACATATGGGAACGCTAACTATTACTTCTATTGTTGGTGAACAACAAAATTATAATGAGGTATAATGAGTTACGAAGAGTTCTGGCACCCATTATTTGCAGCAGTCTTCTAAAATTAAATAAAAATAATTTGTCCAATGTTCGGTCCATACAACACGAGGATGAATTCTCAAACCAGCCAAGGCAGACAGATATGCGACGTAGATGTTATATGTGCCCACCGAAGATATGCAGAATGTGTAAGCAGTATTGCAGTATTTACCACAAAAATACTTGCAACGAGCATTGTTCAAAAGTTCTAGTTTGCTTAAAATGCGAAAATAAATAAATAATATTTCATTTATGTAACTGAGAAGAAAAAATTTAATAAAATGAAAATAAGTTAACAAAATTAATACGTAAATTCTTTGTATGTGCCTCTGAAACACATTTTGACTGGATTTATAAAAATTTTTCCTGACTTGATTAGGGTTAAACTAAAATATTATTATTTTCTTTTAAATTTCAGTCAGCTGTTTTTGTTATTAAAATGAAATCTTGCTACTGTCAAATAAATACAGTGTAAACGATCTAGATTTTGAACTAGATTTGAAATCTAATCTACTAGATTTCGGTGTAGTGTAAATGGCCTATAAAGCAAAACCAACGTATTTGTGGGGAATTCCCTTTTTTACTTAACAATACAATTCAGTGTGTGAACTACTAATGTGAGATGTTGCCAACATCAAGCAATTTTTACCACACTGTTTCCATTCTTTTTTTTTTTTTTTGAAAAAGTTCATATTGCTCCAATATTGCCTTCCAAAGCTTCATTTTTGCGTTATTGTTTTTGTTACTTAGCGCGTAAGAGGTTGGTGGTCAGTGAATATTATGACTTTGGCGTTGCCATACAGATAATTTCTCAATGAATCAAGTGCCCAAATTATAGCTAGCATTTCCCTCTCGTTGGCTGCATAGTTCTCTTCTGTTTTACTCAGAAATCGAGAATTGAATGTAATTGGTCTGTTTTCCTGGCTAAGGACAGCGCCAATAGCAAAACTCGAAAGTTCCTATGAGAACTTAATGTTGTCCCATAACAGAACAGTAACCTCGGAAGTTAAGGAAGAGGCGAAGACAAATTATGTAGCGTGTGAGGATGCCTACTGCCTTTGCACTTCACAAATTCTCGAGTTAATAAAAATAGCTCAATTAAATTCCTCTAGTGACCTAGGAACATCACGGTATTCACACGCCTTCACCCAAAATACATATGAATCCCCAGATAACTCTATAACACTTCCCCCCTGCGATACAGATGTATTTCAAGAAGAAACTCATCATTCTCTACTCCACATGACAGAAATTTCAGAAACTCCACAACAAGATTGTCATGACTCAAATTATAAAGGTAGCATTAATAACCCGCAATATTCAAATGCTACCCAAAACAATCCCGATGAAACTCGAACAGAATCCCCAACATCAAATCCAGTACACGCTAATTACTCTACGAGTAATGAAAATACTCTATTGCAAACTGCTCTAGAGCAAATAGAATATAAAGGTGAACTCTTCACCATTCGAACTGTTATTAACCCAGTATCTCGGCGAACATTCTTAACGGAAAAAAATAGAAGCCGACTTCAACTCCCCTATCAAAAATCTCATTTTGAAATTATTGGCATTGGCGGACAAAAGTAGTCCGCAAATATCCCGAGATATCCCATTATATCACCTGGCAACTCCCGAATTTGCCACCCATATCTGAAACTATCGCATGGTGAATGCAGTGAAGGTACAATGCTCGGAAGGTACAAACTGAATTCTATATTTTCCGTCTCAAACCCCAAAGGAAGAAGATAATACGACATTGCAAAACTGGTATTATTTACCGACAACAGCCCTGTTGTCGGATAATGGCATCACTTCGCCGAGAGAGAGGTACCCCTCTATTTCAAGTCATAGGCATTGACTTTGCTAAAATCTCAGAACCACTGAATTCAACCACTACAAAGACCTATTTTAGCGCTTTCGTTTACTCCAACACGAAAACTATCCATTTGAAATTATGCTCAGACCTGTCTTCGTCAGCATTCCAAGACTTATTCTCTCATTTCGTTGGGAGGCGTGGACTACCCCAAAGGGTAGTAACTGACAATGGTCGTAGTTTTCTCGTAGCTAGTAGAGCACTGGAACGTGAATGGAAATTTACTCCCCCTCGTGCTCCACCGGATAGGAATGTGCATACGAAAGATAGTCGCACATCGTCGTCTTCCATTTCCCAATAATAGTAATTCTATTTCAATTAAATTTAAAGAACCTTCAAATTCTCAACACAACTCGTCTTTTTTCTCCCGCTACTAACATTTCCTAATTCGACTCAATTCTCATTACTTTCCGCTTAACCTCTCTACCTTCTCTAATCTGTAAAATTTCTCCCTTATAGGCCATTTACACTACAGCGAAATCTAGTAGATTAGATTTCAAATCTTGCTCAAAATCTACATCGCTTACACTGGATTTATTTGACAGTAGCAAGATTTCATTTTAATAGCAAAAACAGCTGACTGAAATTTAAAAGAAAATAATAATATTTTAGTTTAACCCTAATCAAGTCAGTAAAAATGTTTACAAATCCAGTCAAAATGTATCTCAGAGGCACATACAAAGAATTTACGTATTAATTTTGTTAACTTATTTTTATTTTATTAAATTTTTTCTTCTCAGTTACATAAATGAAATGTTATTTATTTATTTTCGCATTTTAAGCAAACTAGAACTTTTGAACAATGCTCGTTGCAGGTATTTTTGTGGTAAATACTGCATAACTGTTTACACATTCTGCATATCTTCGGTGGCTTCGCTGGTTTGAGAATTCATCCTCGTGTTGTATGGACCGGACATTGGACAAATTATTTTTATTTAATTTTAGAAGACTACGGCAAATAATGGGTGCTAGAACTCTTCGTAACTCATTATACCTCATTATAACTCATTATTATATTTAATTTTGTTGCTCACCAACAATAGAAGTAATAGTTAGCGTTCCCATATGTGCCTCATAGACACATTTTGACATGATTAAGAACGTTTTTGATTGAAACAAAATAAAAAATAAAAACAAATTAATTTATTACTTGAAATTTGTAAATTCTAAATAAAACAACTGAAAGTAGGAATTCAAGAAGCAGTAAGAACTAGAACCTATATTTAAGGAAGTTACAACATTACCAAGTGAAATATGTGCCAGAGAGGCACATGTTGACTTCATTAGGGTTAAATTGAAATGCCATTTTTTTTCCTGCTCAGCGTTGTATTTTTAAGTACTATTTGGCAAAACACATAGTTGCATTTCTATTTTTTACTAGATTTTGAGTAGATTTTGCCGAAATCTACTAAATAAGTAGATTTTGTTTTGTATGGGAAATCTAGTTAAAATCAACTAGATTTGGATCGAAATCTATTAAGTACTAGATTTCGCTGTAGTGTAAATGGCCTATTAGACACAACCCTAGATTTACCAATGATAGTAATTCTATTTCAATTAAATTTAAAGAACCTTCAAATTCTAAACACAACTCGTCTTTTTTCTACCGCTACTAACATTTCCTAATTCGACTCAATTCTCATTACTTTCAGCTTAACCTCTCTACCTTCTCTAATCTGTAAAATTTCTCCCTTAGACACAACCGTAGATTTACCATAATGCGACGGAACTACAAACCCAATTCCAATAGACGTCACGCGGGCAAGGGTCGTCACCCAAGATCTCGACCAGATCCTGAAATTTATGAATGCAAAATTTGCCGGAAATTCCACGCGTTGAGGTTTTGCTGCCAATTCCTGAGAATGTCTATCATTGAAAGGCAGGAAATCGTCGACAGGCATCGGTATTGTGAAAACTGCCTAGCTAGGAGCCATGACCTACGGTCCTGCATGTCACTTAACATGTGCAAGAAATGTGACAAATTCCACCACACATTGCTTCACCGAACCCCTGAAAAGTCCAAAAGAAATGCAGCAGTTCAACGAAAGACGTTTGAAATGATGAAAAGAGAGAAGGCCGTTCAACGAAAGACATCAACGGAAGAAGCATCACCATCGACTTTGTCCACAACTCCAGATTCCAAAATAATTGCACAAGCCATAAAGTCCTTGGCACAAGTCCTTTGTACTACATCTCCGGGCGAGAGGCCATCTTAAGTTTAACCCCAGGGCCGGCGATATGTTCAAACTAGGTTTGAACACAACAAAATTCCATCGATATCAATATAATAATAAGCGACAACAATACACTTTCCATCCATCTAAAGGAATGTCTTCGCAATTCCAATTCCATTACACAAAAGGAATGCCTCCACTATTTACAGTAATGCAAATTGTCTATGAAGTTTGGTGGGAAATAAAATTAGAAAAAGAAATCACTTATCATCTTGCGCTTATATCATCAACAACTCTTCAGCTTATACCTTTATATTGTCATCGAATCTTTTTTTTTTTTTTAAATAACTCTATCAAATAAAAATCAAGTGTGTTAATTAAAAAGAAACTAAAAAAAGTAATTTGTGAATTTGCCTAAAATTGATATAACAATCAAAAGTTGTGAATAGTGCTGAAAAGTTATATAAAATTAACCAAATCATATTGATTTATATAAATACTATTTTATAAATTTATATATTTAATGTAATTGAAAAAAAATCTAAAATTAATTACTACCTATACTTACCAATTCAACTCGTTATTTATACCTAAATTATATTTACCTAAAAACATACTTACCTGAATTACCTACATTAAATTATACTTACCTGCATTACCTACATTGAATTATACTTATCTGAATTATATATATTAAATTGTGCTTACCTGAATAATCTGTTTAAATTAACTAAATTTAATTTTTACTAAAATATATTGTGATAAAGTGAATTTCCCTAATAAATCCACATTTGTAAAAACCACAAAGGATTTCTCACAACTGGAAAAAATACAAAGAGTTTAATTGGAAGCTGGAAAAAAAGGTAAGAATCTCCTTCTCTCTCAATTCTCCAAAAAGAAATTGAAATAATTGTATTTCTTTCTTTCTCTCTCCCACAATACGCATCCCAACGATTGTAATTACTTACGAGTAATTACAATCCACATTTCCTAAAGATCTCTTTTTTTAAGAGATTCAAGGGAGATTTATAAACAAATTAACAACCCCAATTTTTTCAAACTTATTATCCTTCCAAGCAACGCAACTTATATCTATACCGTTGTAGGTAGAGACTCTCTCTTCATAACTTCCCCTTGGCACAGACTTTTTCATAAAATCTTTCTTAGTTGGCAATTTATTATTTAGTATCCTATTTTGTTGTACTGTTCCAACAGTATAAATACCTTTCGTAGCTAAGTAATATACTATAGGTAGCGATGTATAGAAATTGTCAAAATATATGATATGGTTTCGCATTCTTGGAACTTCCCGAACCAACCGAACTACAACATTTCCTGTAGCTCCAAGATAAATTTCATCTGTTGGCTTTTTTATATTTTCATGTCCAGAATAAACTTCAGACTTATGAGCATATCTCCTCAGGTTGCAAAGCACATACAACTTAAAACCCCATTTGTGCGTTTTATTCGGAAGATATTGTTTTAAAAAGTGACCCACCTTCGTGGAGCACATCTGCTCATCTACAGAAAGCCTATGATCCATTGGAACTGTTGAAAATCTTTCATTGAGATGTTTGATTATAGGACGAATTTTATAAAGTCTGTCATGTTCGGGATGGCCTACAGTTTATGATTTTCGTTGTTGTTAAAATGTGGTGACAATTTGATCTTTTCAAACTTGTTTAGCGGCATCGCTGACGCAATTGGTTCATATCCATACCCTGGTGACCAACATGATCTTGTGTTGGGAAATTTCTGCACCGACATATACAAAATAATTCCGAAGAACTTATTTATATCTTCTTCAGTATAAGTTGTGCACGAATTAGGATTGCTTTGAAACATGTATAAGTTTGTTTCCTCTACTATTAAATTCATTAAATCCTTTGTAAAGAAGTGTGCAAAGCACTGACAAGGCGTCTCCAGTTGTGAAACTTGGTCTGTCAGAGGAGTTGTCCAAGAAAGAAGTAATATTTTCATCATATACCATATTCTTTTTTTCCACGCCAATTGTCTTTTGTCAAACGAAAAGGTTGAATAATTTCTAACTTCAGCTGTTCGAGAGGATTCCTGATCATCTATAGCATCGTCTTCTTCGAATTCGTCCTCTACATTATCCTGGATGTTTGCCTCTTGCAACACTTTTGCAATTTCAACAGCGTCTTGGTCCTCTTCATCAGAATTTTCAACATCAAGACCATCTTCTGATAGCAAACCGTCTTCAACCTGAACCAAAAACGTTTCAATATCTACATACATACATACATAATTGGTCATTACAACCCTTCAGTCAGGATTACGACCTAGTTCCTCACACCACTTATGTTGAGTGTGTTAATTTTATACATGAGTGGCGGGACCTACAGTTTAAAGTCGACTCCGAACGACAGATTTTTGAGAAACTTTTCATGGCAATTTTATTTACTCTCAGAGTTTTTGCCAGAAATCTGCTGAGAGAAAGTCGCCGAAGAAATACTTTTTGTATTTTATTTTGATGTCTGGCCTGGGATACGAACCCTGGCTTTTCGTCTAATAAGCCAACACACTACCTACTAGACCACGGCGACTTCAATATCTTCTTCATTTAAATATTTAAAAAAAAACAGTATTTTGTAGTTTATAACAAATAAGTTTTTGCAATACATTATAAATGCAGCTAGTGCATAATGACGTAAATTTCCATCATATAGTTTTTTGAAATAATAATAGGTATTTAAAAAAAATTTTAAAAAATTTTCCTAAAACATTTAGAACTAACCTTTTTTCCACTCATTTTCGATTTTTATTTAAAAAAATTTCGTCCGACCTTCTTCAAAAAACACCAAAAGTACTTAAGTTTTTGCACACTTTACCAAATAGCAGTGGAATAATAGGCCATTTACACTACAGCGAAATCTAGTACTTATGAGATTTCGAGCCAAATCTAGTTGATTTTAACTAGATTTCCCATACAAAACAAAATCTACTTATTTAGTAGATTTCGGCAAAATCTACTCAAAATCTAGTAAAAATACAAATGCAACTATGTGTTTTGCCGAATAGTACTTAAAAATACAACGCTGAGCAGGAAAAAAAATTACATTTCAATTTAACCCTAATCAAGTCGACATGTGCCTCTCCGACACATATTTCACTTGGTCATGTTGTACCTTCCTGGAATGTAGGTTCCAGTTCTTACTGCTTCTTGAATTCCTACTTTCAGTTGTTTTATTTAGAATTTACAAATTTTAAGTAATAAATTAATTTCTTTTTATTTTTTATTTTGTTTCAATCAAAAATGTTCTTAATCATGTCAAAATGTGTCTATGAGGCACATATGGGAACGCTAACTATTACTTCTATTGTTGGTGAACAACAAAATTATAATGAGGTATAATGAGTTACGAAGAGTTCTGGCACCCATTATTTGCAGCAGTCTTCTAAAATTAAATAAAAATAATTTGTCCAATGTTCGGTCCATACAACACGAGGATGAATTCTCAAACCAGCCAAGGCAGACAGATATGCGACGTAGATGTTATATGTGCCCACCGAAGATATGCAGAATGTGTAAGCAGTATTGCAGTATTTACCACAAAAATACTTGCAACGAGCATTGTTCAAAAGTTCTAGTTTGCTTAAAATGCGAAAATAAATAAATAATATTTCATTTATGTAACTGAGAAGAAAAAATTTAATAAAATGAAAATAAGTTAACAAAATTAATACGTAAATTCTTTGTATGTGCCTCTGAAACACATTTTGACTGGATTTATAAAAATTTTTCCTGACTTGATTAGGGTTAAACTAAAATATTATTATTTTCTTTTAAATTTCAGTCAGCTGTTTTTGTTATTAAAATGAAATCTTGCTACTGTCAAATAAATACAGTGTAAACGATCTAGATTTTGAACTAGATTTGAAATCTAATCTACTAGATTTCGGTGTAGTGTAAATGGCCTATAAAGCAAAACCAACGTATTTGTGGGGAATTCCCTTTTTTACTTAACAATACAATTCAGTGTGTGAACTACTAATGTGAGATGTTGCCAACATCAAGCAATTTTTACCACACTGTTTCCATTCTTTTTTTTTTTTTGAAAAAGTTCATATTGCTCCAATATTGCCTTCCAAAGCTTCATTTTTGCGTTATTGTTTTTGTTACTTAGCGCGTAAGAGGTTGGTGGTCAGTGAATATTATGACTTTGGCGTGGCCATACAGATAATTTCTCAATGAATCAAGTGCCCAAATTATAGCTAGCATTTCCCTCTCGTTGGCTGCATAGTTCTCTTCTGTTTTACTCAGAAATCGAGAATTGAATGTAATTGGTCTGTTTTCCTGGCTAAGGACAGCGCCAATAGCGTAGTTTGAAGCATCTGTTGTTAATTCAAAACATTTAGTACAGTCTGGGTAAGTTAATATGACATCTCTTGAAGATAAGATCTTTTTTAATTTGTCAAATGCTATTTTTGCGGATTCATTTAATTCTATTTTTTTCCTACTTAATTGATTTCGGGATATTCGTCCATCTTAACTTCTTAAGAGGTTTGTCAAGGGTTTTGCTATTTTAGCGTAATCCTTTACAAACCGACGATATTATCCGGATAATCCCAAAAAAAGTAGAAGATCTTTTAATGTGTTGGGATAAGGGAAATTCACAATTGCTTCGATTTTCTTAGAGTTAGTTTGAATACCCTTGTGAGTCACTAGGAAAACTAGAAATTCAACTTCGTCTTTAAAAAACTCGCATTTATCATTTATCATTTTCATATTGGCGTGGTGTAAGGTGTTAAATACCTCAGCAATATCCTTTAAATGTTGATATTCGTTTGGACTAAAAATTATAATGTCATCTATATAGACATAACATCTTTCTCCAATGAGTGGACGCAAAATGTCATCCAGCGCGCGTTGAAAAATAGCTGGAGCGTACACACAAGAGAAGTGTGTTTGATTTACTATATTCCCGTTTGATAACTCAAGTGCAATGTCTCTTGATTTGTAACAAATCTCTTTGTTACAAAATTCCAACAAGAGAATACCGGATTTATCAAAATTGAAACAACAATTGTGGTTGTGTCACAAGGAAAGCGAACGGAGAAGGACAAGGAATAGACAGAAGAAAAAACACCACACAGAGTATTAAAGGAATGATATTTATAACAAATATCAACTGCAAATTTTTATTTTTCCCACTTTTAACAATTATAAATAAATATATTATTAAAATAAATAAATAAATGATTTCCCATTTACCCTCACTTGGTTTTTTTTTTTCTTTCGATCGTCCCCGGCCTTACACTAACCCACCCTCACCCGACCGCGGAGGGCTCGTCCCCATTACGTAGGGACACGTACACACTACAGTCCGGACTATAGCGGGTAAGGGAAAAGTAATGGCAACGAGAACATAAAACAGCTACAGAAATTAATCACAAGCTGAAATAATGTTACAATAAACATGAACTACGTATAACAAGAACGATAATACATTTTTATATAATAATTTACAAATTTACGTCAGCATATAAGCTACGTTTTATATTACAAACACTACTATTAAAATCAATAAAATCATAATATATGTTAAAATCGTTACATAATCTACGAAAAGGAAAATTAAATCCATAGTTCGTTCTATAAAAATCTAAAGAAAGAGGACGATAGTGTCGTGAAAATCTTGCTGGAATACTGAAATTCAGGTTATAAAGCAAAAACTCAGAATCGATATCACCTTTAATTAGATTAAAAACAAAACAAATCCCTAAAACAGACCTTCTACGTTCCAAAGTTGGAAGTTTTATCAAACCTAATCTAGCCTCATATGACGGAAACCCATTGGCATAATCCCATCCTAAGCCACGTAAACAGAATAATAAAAACTGCTTATGCACAGACTCTATTGAATCACTATGACAACGATAGTATGGATTCCAAATAATAGACGCATACTCCAAAATAGGTCTAACAAGTGAAATGTATAGCAGTCTCGTTATATAAGGATCAATGAATTCCCTAGCCCACCTTTTCACAAAACCAAGAACAGCCCGAGCCTTGCCAATCATCATACTAATATGATCAATAAAACACAATTTCATAACCAATAATACTCCCAAATCAAGAAATGTAGTCACAGTTTCCAAGGGGCAAGAATTAATCACATAAGTGGACGAAATTACGCCCCCGCGAGAGAAAACCATGCATTTACATTTCTTCAAGTTAAGATCCATTAAATTAATTCTACACCAAGTTACAAACAAATCAATATTTCGCTGAAGAACAGCCTGACCATGATCATCATCAAAAGTATAAAATAATTTAACGTCGTCAGCATACATCAGAATATTACAATCAGGAATAGCACAAGGAAGATCATTAAGAAACAATAAGAACAGTAAAGGACCCAAATGGCTACCCTGCGGAACACCAGAAGTAACATATACTGTCTTAGACAATACATTCCTAAACATTACCCTCTGAGTCCTAAGGAAGAGGTAGGAGTCTAGCCAACGATGAATAATATCAGGAATACCGATTAATGAAAGTTTAAGAAGCAAAATTTTATGATCAACCCTATCAAAAGCTTTACTGAAATCAGTATAAATTACATCAGTCCGAGCCCTGGCAAGAAAACCCCTGAAAACATGCGTAGGTAATTCAAGAAGATTAGTGACAGTCGACCTACCTTTCAAAAAACCATGTTGGAAAGGGGATATTAAAGATCTCGTATTAAAAGAGAGATAATCCGTCACCAGTTTCTCCATTAACTTGGGAATAGCACTGAGTTTGGCAATACCCCTGTAATTGGAAATATTGGATTTATTACCTGACTTATGCAAAGGAATTATAAATGAACTCTTCCAAATAGATGGAAAATGACCAGCCCTCAGAAGCCCATTGAATATAAAGGTCAAAGGACCACTCAAAACAACAGCGCACTTTTTCAAAATACAGGCCGGAACCCCGTCAGGGCCCGGCAAGTATGTAAGTTTCAGTCCAGACAAAGACTCAAGAACAGATTCCTCATCAAATGAATATATATTAGAAATGGAGACACTTCCCACTGAATAAGGATACGAAAAGCCGCTACTCAGATAAGGTCCCGAGTCCAACTGCCTATAAGTAGACTGAAAAAAGTCAGCAAACATATTAGAAATATCAAGGTAATTAGAGGAAGATACGTCCCCATAAAACATCTCAGTGGGAAACAAAGATGATTTACGTTTAGCTCGAACGAAGTCATAAAACGACTTAGGATCGCTAGCGAAGTTCGACCTGACCCTAATCATATATTCCTCATAACAGTAATGATTCATTCTACGATAATCCGCACGCGCCCTAGAGTAAAGAGCATAATCAATATCAGTACCTGATCTAACAAACTTCTTAAATAATCTTGATTTTCTGTTCCTCAACCTTGACAGTCTAGCCGAATTCCACGGTGGACCAGAACGCTCCAAACGACTATTTGCAAATGGAACACACTCCCTAAAACATTTAAATAATACCTCATAAAAGCCATCCAAGATCCTGTCAAGTGAAAGAGAGTCATATGGTGGTGAAATTAGCACAGACGACCAATCTACAGAGGCTAGTAGTGTATTCAAACGACTAACATCCGTACGATGGAAATTAAGACGCCCCTCGTCACTAAATAAGCGATTTATTAAAGGAGGTAAACAAAGATCAACTTCAATAGAAAGTAACAACGTAGGATGATAACTATCCTCAGGAATAGATATAGGATGAATGCGAAATAACGAAGAAATACTTGGATCCTCTAAAAATACAAGATCCAGAATTCTACCCATTGAATTCAATACACCATTCACCTGGAGAAGACCCAGATCATACATAGCGGACAGAATTTCATCATAGAAAGGAACTGAAGAACATGGCACCAATGAGCCAGTCTCAGGTGAAAAATTCCAAGATGTATGCGGAAGATTAAAATCACCAAGGACTACTATAATCCCCTCATGCCCCATTGAATCAATTACTCTAGAAATTAAATCGAAGTGAGCCCTATAGATATGAATGTCAGAACAGGGAGGAATATACGAGCAAGTAATGTATATAGACTTTCCACGATCAGAGACCTTAACGCAAATAAACTCAATATCCTCAGAAGAGCACAAGTCAATCAATTCAGATGTGTATTTAGAGCAAATGGAAATAAGAACACCACCACCATTTTTAGACCTCCTATCACGTCTATAAATACTAAAATTACCAGACATAATCTCAGAATCAAAAATATTACAATTCAGCCAAGTTTCAGTAAAAGCAATTCCATCAAATTCAAAATTAAAGCTACTATTATAAAGCGAAGAAAGTTTAGACCTAAGTCCGCGAACATTTTGATAAGCAATTTTGAAATTAAAAGACGATTTCGAAGTTAGTTTTTTTGAGAAATAGGACCAGGCAAATTAGCACCCTTCCTTCGTTGGCCCAGCCTGAATACGAATTCCCGTACCAATACACCCTGCGGCCAAAACGCAGGATTAACAATTTCACCAAATTTTTCATCGGGAACATACAATTTAAACGAAGAAATAATGCTATTCAAAGATGGCCTCATCTTATAGCAACCAAACTCAAAAGGTTCCCTAATCTTCGATTTAACGAAACATCTTATATCATCGACCGAAGTATCACATGAAAGACGAGACACAAAAATAGTCCTTTTAGGTTTAACTACAACCAATTCCCTTGGAGCAGAATTATCTAAACTAGCGGACACTACAGATGAATACGAAACAGAAGACGGTTTAGAAGATGCATGAGAAGTGACATCACCTAGAGGTAAAGGAGATAGAGTAGACTTTGGACTCAGTTCAACTAAATTTGCAGACTTCAGTATAGAGCTGCCAGTTGGGTTATCGGCAATAGATGGACAAATGTCCACAATAGGAGTAACAGTGGACAATGTGTTGATTGTCGCAGTTTCCCTTGGTACAGAAACTTGCGCCACATGCCCAGAAGCCTCAGAAGAAAGAGGGCCTGGAACCCTTTCCGATTCTAGCAATTCGTTCAAAAGGCCATATTTTGAAAATAATTCTTCAAACCGACGAAATCTAGCAGAAAGAGATGCAAATTCAGTGTGCATCTCAGTAAACTCACGACGACTCCCCATAAAAAATTTATAAAATTGGATGTCCACCACCTTACACTTAAGACAACACCAACGTAGACCCAAGGAACTATCCACTAATTGGTCCGTGGTACGAGGAAGCAAACCAACACACTTAATGTGAAACAAATTATCACATAGCCAGCAAGAAATCTGGCGTTCACCCTCTTTCTTTACAATGCACTTTGCTGCCATACAATTATTCATTTTTATAAATTAAATATAATAATAATAATAATAATAATAATATAAATTAAATAAATAAATAAAACAAACAGTATAAATTATCTATATAAAAAGAAATAAAAGAATAAAAATATATATAAAAGTTTAAAAACAAAAATAAATAATAAATAAGTAAGAAAATAAACCGTAACCAGCTTACAAAAACAAAAAATAATTAAAACATGCAATTTTTTGTTTTTGTTTTGCTAGAAATGATACAACTAATATTACAAATTAACAAATTAAAACTTACAATTTTAAG
This sequence comes from Sarcophaga subvicina, assembly GCA_936449025.2. Classification (NCBI taxonomy): domain Eukaryota; kingdom Metazoa; phylum Arthropoda; class Insecta; order Diptera; family Sarcophagidae; genus Sarcophaga; species Sarcophaga subvicina. The sequence continues at coordinate 59,653,375 of OW388082.2, read as the reverse complement.
ATAAAAATTCAAAAAACAAGAAAACAAAAAAAACAGCTTCCAACACACTTATATAAAAAATTTAAAACTTAATTTAAACAATTAAAAATCACAAATATAAAACTTTTACAAAGAGCACCTCAAAAAACACGCACAATCTCAACAGAGTTGCCAGACTTTTTCTTTTAAAAACATAAATTGAAAAATAAAAAAATTAATTAACAAATGAAATTTTTCTTTTACACCACTGGTATTTATTTCCAATGAAAACAGAATAGACAGAAGGAAAAAAACACCACACAGAGTATTAAAGGAATGATATTTATAACAAATATCAACTGCAAATTTTTATTTTTCCCACTTTTAACAATTATAAATAAATATATTGTTAAAATAAATAAATAAATGATTATCCCATTTACCCTCACTTGTTTTAATTTAAATTTTAAAAACATAAATTGAAAAATAAAAAAATTAATTAACAAATGACATTTTTCTTTTATACCACTGGTCTTTATTTCAATGAAAATGTGAAAATTATATTACAGAAATAAATTAAAAATTAATGATAAATAAATTTTGCAAATTATTAATAAAATATATTTGAAACTCAAAAAAAAAAATATTTAAAAATATTTTTAAAATTTAATAATGAAAGGAAATTTTTTTAAATTACTGGACGAAAGACAATTTAATAGAACCAATATCTCAAAGTCGCCGTGGTGTAGTAGGTAGTGTGTTGGCTTACTATTCGTAAAGCCCGGGTTCGTATCCCAGGTCAGACATCAAAAATGAAATATGAAAAATAAAAAAATATTTCTTCGGCGACTTCCTCTCAGCAGATTTCTGGCAAAAACTCTGAGAGTAAAATAAACTGCCATGAAAAAGTTTCTCAAAATTCTGTCGTTCGGAGTCGACGTTAAACTGTAGGTCCCACCACTCATGTATAAAATTAACACACACAACATGAGTGGTGTGAGAAGCTAGGCCGTAATCCTGACTGAAGGGTTGTAATGGCCAATTATGTATGTATGTAATATCTCAAATATGATTGGTTGATAAATGCTCAAATTGTATATATTCTCATGTCCCATTTCAAAATTCTTGTCGCAATTTTATAAGAGAATTCACATGGCAATTTTCTAACATCCCAAATTTTTCTCCTTCAATTCAATTCTATATTCAATTTTTTTCTTTTTAAACTAGATAACAGGTATCTAGTGCTATTCCCATATAGCCCTAACCCCTATTCATAGAATATAGAAAAGAATTTCTTATCCGCAAATTAGCACTTAGAGTTTTTTAACTCTTTTTTAAGCTAGATAACAGATATCTAGTACTACTGCCCAGTAGCCCAAATCTCATAAGTGCTAACTTCTCCTGGATTACAATATCCAGTATTGCCCCTATATATATTCTCTTTAAATTTTGCTAGATAGCAGTTCTAGTACTACTTCCCAGTAGCCCGAATCTCTCGAATTCTATATTCTCTTCAAATTTTGCTAGATAGCAGTTCTAGATCTACTTCCCAGTAGCCCAAATCTCAAATTCTAAACGAGTCGTATCTCATATACGGATCCAATAATTAAATCTCAACACACTTTGTTTTATATCATTCAAATTTTCAATCCCATATTGAGAAAATGTCTACTAGCGAAGCAAACAGCTCTCCAAAGGAGAGTTTCTTATTCTATTGTGATCATTTGATCCAATTTTGCCAACATTTCCAACAAACTCCCACAAACGAGCATTCAGAATTGGTACTAGGGCTCAAGTTGAAACACTTGGACTCGATATGGGCAAAACTCGAAAGTGCCTATGAGAACTTAATGTTGTCCCATAACAGAAGAGTAACCTCGGAAGTTAAGGAAGAGGCGAAGACAAATTATGTAGCGTGTGAGGATGCCTACTGCCTTTGCACTTCACAAATTCTCGAGTTAATAAAAATAGCTCAATTAAATTCCTCTAGTGACCTAGGAACATCACGGTATTCACACGCCTTCACCCAAAATACATATGAATCCCCAGATAACTCTATAACACTTCCCCCCTGCGATACAGATGTATTTCAAGAAGAAACTCATCATTCTCTACTCCACATGACAGAAATTTCAGAAACTCCACAACAAGATTGTCATGATTCAAATTATAAAGGTAGCAGTAATAACCCGCAATATTCAAATGCTACCCAAAACAATCCCGATGAAACTCGAATAGAATCCCCAACATCAAATCCAGTACACGCTAATTACTCTACGAGTAATGAAAATACTCTATTGCAAACTGCTCTAGAGCAAATATAATATAAAGGTGAACTCTTCACCATTCGAACTCTTATTAACCCAGTATCTCGGCGAACATTCTTAACGGAAAAAAATAGAAGCCGACTTCAACTCCCTATCAAAAATCTCATTTTGAAATTATTGGCATTGGCGGACAAAAGTAGTCCACAAATATCCCGAGATATCCCATTATATCACCTGGCAACTCCCGAATTTGCCAGCCGTATCTGAACCTCTCATGCTGAATGCAGTCAAATGTATCGGAAGGTACAAACATTCTATATTTTTCGTCTCAAACCCCAAAGGAAGAAGACAATACGACATTGCAAAACTGGTATTATTTACCGACAACAGCCCTGTTGTCGGATAATGGCATCACTTCCCCGAGAGAGGGAGGCATTGACTTTGCTAAAATCTCAGCCCCACTGAATTCAACCACTACAAAGACCTATTTTAGCGCTTTCGTTTACTCCAACACGAAAGCTATCCATTTGAAACTATGCTCAGACCTGTCTTCGTCAGCATTCCAAGACTCATTCTCTCATTTCGTTGGGAGGCGTGGACTACCCTAAAGGGTAGTAACTGACAATGGTCGTAGTTTTCTCGTAGCTAGTAGAGCACTCGAACGTGAATGGAAATTTACTCCCCTTCGTGCTCCACCGGATAGGAATGTGCGTACGAAGGATAGTCGCACATCGTCGTCTTCCATTTCCCAATAATAGTAATTCTATTTCAATTAAATTTAAGGAACCTTCAAATTCTCAACATAACTTGTCTTTTTTCTCCCGGTACTAACATTTCCTAATTCGACTCAAGTCTCATTACTTTCCGCTTAACCTCTCTACCTTCTCTAATCTGTAAAATTTCTCCCTTATAGGCCATTTACACTACAGCGAAATCTAGTAGATTAGATTTCAAATCTTGCTCAAAATCTACATCGTTTACACTGGATTTATTTGACAGTAGCAAGATTTCATTTTAATAGCAAAAACAGCTGACTGAAATTTAAAAGAAAATAATAATATTTTAGTTTAACCCTAATCAAGTCAGGAAAAATTTTTACAAATCCAGTCAAAATGTATCTCAGAGGCACATACAAAGAATTTACGTATTAATTTTGTTAACTTATTTTTATTTTATTAAATTTTTTCTTCTCAGTTACATAAATGAAATGTTATTTATTTTTTTTCGCATTTTAAACAAACTACAACTTTTGAACAATGCTCGTTGCAAGTATTTTTGTGGTAAATACTGCAAGACTGTTTACACATTCTGCATATCTTCGGTGGCTTGGCTGGTTTGAGAATTCATCCTCGTGTTGTATGGACCGGACATTGGACAAATTATTTTTATTTAATTTTAGAAGACTACGGCAAATAATGGGAGCTAGAACTCTTCGTAACTCATTATACCTCATTATAACTCATTATTATATTTAATTTTGTTGCTCACCAACAATAGAAGTAATAGTTAGCGTTCCCATATGTGCCTCATAGACACATTTTGACATGATTAAGAACGTTTTTGATTGAAACAAAATAAAAAATAAAAATAAATTAATTTATTACTTGAAATTTGTAAATTCTAAATAAAAAATAAATAAATAATAAATAAATAATAATAATAAATAAATAAAAAAATAAATAAATAATAAATAAAAAATAAATAAATAAATAAAATAAATAAATAAAGTAGGAATTCAAGAAGCAGTAAGAACTAGAACCTATATTTAAGGAAGTTACAACATGACCAAGTGAAATATGTGCCAGAGAGGCACATGTTGACTTCATTAGGGTTAAATTGAAATGCCATTTTTTTCCTACTCAGCGTTGTATATTTAAGTACTATTTGGCAAAACACATAGTTGCATTTCTATTTTTTACTAGATTTTGAGTAGATTTTGCCGAAATCTACTAAATAAGTAGATTTTGTTTTGTATGGGAAATCTAGTTAAAATCAACTAGATTTGGATCAAAATCTATTAAGTACTAGATTTCGCTGTAGTGTAAATGGCCTATTAGACACAACCCTAGATTTACCAATGATAGTAATTCTATTTCAATTAAATTTAAAGAACCTTCAAATTCTAAACACAACTCGTCTTTTTTCTACCGCTACTAACATTTCCTAATTCGACTCAATTCTCATTACTTTCAGCTTAACCTCTCTACCTTCTCTAATCTGTAAAATTTCTCCCTTAGACACAACCGTAGATTTACCATAATGCGACGGAACTACAAACCCAATTCCAATAGACGTCACGCGGGCAAGGGTCGTCACCCAAGATCTCGACCAGATCCTGAAATTTATGAATGCAAAATTTGCCGGAAATTCCACGCGTTGAGGTTTTGCTGCCAATTCCTGAGAATGTCTATCATTGAAAGGCAGGAAATCGTCGACAGGCATCGGTATTGTGAAAACTGCCTAGCTAGGAGCCATGACCTACGGTCCTGCATGTCACTTAACATGTGCAAGAAATGTGACAAATTCCACCACACATTGCTTCACCGAACCCCTGAAAAGTCCAAAAGAAATGCAGCAGTTCAACGAAAGACGTTTGAAATGATGAAAAGAGAGAAGGCCGTTCAACGAAAGACATCAACGGAAGAAGCATCACCATCGACTTTGTCCACAACTCCAGATTCCAAAATAATTGCACAAGCCATAAAGTCCTTGGCACAAGTCCTTTGTACTACATCTCCGGGCGAGAGGCCATCTTAAGTTTAACCCCAGGGCCGGCGATATGTTCAAACTAGGTTTGAACACAACAAAATTCCATCGATATCAATATAATAATAAGCGACAACAATACACTTTCCATCCATCTAAAGGAATGTCTTCGCAATTCCAATTCCATTACACAAAAGGAATGCCTCCACTATTTACAGTAATGCAAATTGTCTATGAAGTTTGGTGGGAAATAAAATTAGAAAAAGAAATCACTTATCATCTTGCGCTTATATCATCAACAACTCTTCAGCTTATACCTTTATATTGTCATCGAATCTTTATTTTTTTTTAAATAACTCTATCAAATAAAAATCAAGTGTGTTAATTAAAAAGAAACTAAAAAAAAGTAATTTGTGAATTTGCCTAAAATTGATATAACAATCAAAATTTGTGAATAGTGCTGAAAAGTTATATAAAATTAACCAAATCATATTGATTTATATAAATACTATTTTATAAATTTATATATTTAATGTAATTGAAAAAAAAATCTAAAATTAATTACTACCTATACTTACCAATTCAACTCGTTGTTTATACCTAAATTATATTTACCTAAAAACATACTTACCTGAATTACCTACATTAAATTATACTTACCTGCATTACCTACATTGAATTATACTTATCTGAATTATATATATTAAATTGTGCTTACCTGAATAATCTGTTTAAATTAACTAAATTTAATTTTTACTAAAATATATTGTGATAAAGTGAATTTCCCTAATAAATCCACATTTGTAAAAACCACAAAGGATTTCTCACAACTGGAAAAAATACAAAGAGTTTAATTGGAAGCTGGAAAAAAAGGTAAGAATCTCTTTCTCTCTCAATTCTCCAAAAAGAAATTGAAATAATTGTATTTCTTTCTTTCTCTCTCCCACAATACGCATCCCAACGATTGTAATTACTTACGAGTAATTACAATCCACATTTCCTAAAGATCTCTTTTTTTAAGAGATTCAAGGGAGATTTATAAACAAATTAACAACCCCAATTTTTTCAAACTTATTATCCTTCCAAGCAACGCAACTTATATCTATACCGTTGTAGGTAGAGACTCTCTCTTCATAACTTCCCCTTGGCACAGACTTTTTCATAAAATCTTTCTTAGTTGGCAATTTATTATTTAGTATCCTATTTTGTTGTACTGTTCCAACAGTATAAATACCTTTCGTAGCTAAGTAATATACTATAGGTAGCGATGTATAGAAATTGTCAAAATATATGATATGGTTTCGCATTCTTGGAACTTCCCGAACCAACCGAACTACAACATTTCCTGTAGCTCCAAGATCAATTTCATCTGTTGGCTTTTTTATATTTTCATGTCCAGAATAAACTTCAGACTTATGAGCATATCCCCTCAGGTTGCAAAGCACATACAACTTAAAACCCCATTTGTGCGTTTTATTCGGAAGATATTGTTTTAAAAAGTGACCCACCTTCGTGGAGCACATCTGCTCATCTACAGAAAGCCTATGATCCATTGGAACTGTTGAAAATCTTTCATTGAGATGTTTGATTATAGGACGAATTTTATAAAGTCTGTCATGTTCGGGATGGCCTACAGGTTTATGATTTTCGTTGTTGTTAAAATGTGGTGACAATTTGATCTTTTCAAACTTGTTTAGCGGCATCGCTGACGCAATTGGTTCATATCCATACCCTGGTGACCAATATGATCTTGTGTTGGGAAATTTCTGCACCGACATATACAAAATAATTCCGAAGAACTTATTTATATCTTCTTCAGTACAAGTTGTGCACGAATTAGGATTGCTTTGAAACATGTATAAGTTTGTTTCCTCTACTATTAAATTCATTAAATCCTTTGTAAAGAAGTGTGCAAAGCACTGACAAGGCGTCTCCAGTTGTGAAACTTGGTCTGTCAGAGGAGTTGCCCAAGAAAGAAGTACTATTTTCATCATATACCATATTCTTTTTTTCCACGCCAATTGTCTTTTGTCAAACGAAAAGGTTGAATAATTTCTAACTTCAGCTGTTCGAGAGGATTCCTGATCATCTATAGCATTGTCTTCTTCGAATTCGTCCTCTACATTATCCTGGATGTTTGCCTCTTGCAACACTTTTGCAATTTCAACAGCGTCTTGGTCCTCTTCATCAGAATTTTCAACATCAAGACCATCTTCTGATAGCAAACCGTCTTCAACCTGAACCAAAAACGTTTCAATATCTACATACATACATACATAATTGGTCATTACAACCCTTCAGTCAGGATTACGACCTAGTTCCTCACACCACTTATGTTGAGTGTGTTAATTTTATACATGAGTGGCGGGACCTACAGTTTAAAGTCGACTCCGAACGACAGATTTTTGAGAAACTTTTCATGGCAATTTTATTTACTCTCAGAGTTTTTGCCAGAAATCTGCTGAGAGAAAGTCGCCGAAGAAATACTTTTTGTATTTTATTTTGATGTCTGGCCTGGGATACGAACCCTGGCTTTTCGTCTAATAAGCCAACACACTACCTACTAGACCACGGCGACTTCAATATCTTCTTCATTTAAATATTTAAAAAAAAAACAGTATTTTGTAGTTTATAACAAATAAGTTTTTGCAATACATTATAAATGCAGCTAGTGCATAATGACGTAAATTTCCATCATATAGTTTCTTGAAATAATAATAGGTATTTAAAAAAAATTTTAAAAAATTTTCCTAAAACATTTAGAACTAACCTTTTTTCCACTCATTTTCGATTTTTATTTAAAAAAATTTCGTCCGACCTTCTTCAAAAAACACCAAAAGTACTTAAGTTTTTGCACACTTTACCAAATAGCAGTGGAATAAAGCAAAACCAACGTATTTGTGGGGAATTCCCTTTTTTACTTAACAATACAATTCAGTGTGTGAACTACTAATGTGAGATGTTGCCAACATCAAGCAATTTTTACCACACTGTTTCCATTCTTTTTTTTTTTTTTTTGAAAAAGTTCATATTGCTCCAATATTGCCTTCCAACGCTTCATTTTTGCGTTATTGTTTTTGTTACTTAGCGCGTAAGAGGTTGGTGGTCAGTGAATATTATGACTTTGGCGTGGCCATACAGATAATTTCTCAATGAATCAAGTGCCCAAATTATAGCTAGCATTTCCCTCTCGTTGGCTGCATAGTTCTCTTCTGTTTTACTCAGAGATCGAGAAATGAATGTAATTGGTCTGTTTTCCTGGCTAAGGACAGCGCCAATAGCGTAGTTTGAAGCATCTGTTGTTAATTCAAAACATTTAGTACAGTCTGGGTAAGTTAATATGACATCTCTTGAAGATAAGATCTTTTTTAATTTGTCAAATGCTATTTTTGCGGATTCATTTAATTCTATTTTTTTCCTACTTAATTGATTTCGGGATATTCGTCCATCTTAACTTCTTAAGAGGTTTGTCAAGGGTTTTGCTATTTTAGCGTAATCCTTTACAAACCGACGATATTATCCGGATAATCCCAAAAAAAGTAGAAGATCTTTTAATGTGTTGGGATAAGGGAAATTCACAATTGCTTCGATTTTCTTAGAGTTAGTTTGAATACCCTTGTGAGTCACTAGGAAAACTAGAAATTCAACTTCGTCTTTAAAAAACTCGCATTTATCATTTATCATTTTCATATTGGCGTGGTGTAAGGTGTTAAATACCTCAGCAATATCCTTTAAATGTTGATATTCGTTTGGATTAAAAATTATAATGTCATCTATATAGACATAACATCTTTCTCCAATGTGTGGACGCAAAATGTCATCCAGCGCGCATTGAAAAATAGTTGGAGCGTTCTTTAGTCCAAATGGTAATCTTGCGAATTCGAACTTGCCATTATTAATGGAGAATGCTGTTTTCTCAAAATCTGTGGGCTTTAAAGGTATTTGGTGAAACCCGCTTTTCAAGTCTAATGCAGTAAAATAACGACTTTTTCCTAATTGTGCAAGTACTTCGTTAATGGATATTTATCTGAAATAGTGATAGAGCTTAATTTCCTGTAGTCTATAACCATCCTGAACTTTCGTTCCCCGCTTGCGTCAAGTTTTTTTGGAACAATCCACACAGGTGAATTGTATGGGGATTTCGATGGTCTGATTATGACGTCTTTAAGTAATGTTCTAACCCGGTCTTCAATTTCCTTCTTAAGGCTCATGGGGTACGGATTAGTCTTTGAGTAATCTGGGTCATTTGTTTTTGTGCGTATTTCGCCTGTTATACGTGTAGTGTAAGTCAGTTTTTCGTCAGGAGCTAGATAGAAGAAATTATTTAAATATTCCAATATATTTATATAAATTATCACACTCAAAAATTAAACAAACCCGTTTTATTATGTATATGTACATAAATTATATATTATATACATAAAATATTGATCCCGTTGGTCCATTTCGCGACTAACATTCCCCGTTCTCGTTTATGTAAAATACAGAAATCTATTTTCTGTATATGTAAAAAAAACACCATTTGAAAGTTCTCCCTTTAAAAAAGGAACAAAGTTAAAAAAATAATAATAATAAAAAGTGCAAGTGATCTCATCTCCCTTAATCGCTGTGTAAGTCAAACATATAGTGTATTAATACACCACTCTCTTAGTCACACATACGAGAAGTGTGTTTGATTTACTATATTCCCGTTTGATAACTCAAGTGCAATGTCTCTTGATTTGTAACAAATCTCTTTGTTACAAAATTCCAACAAGAGAATACCGGATTTATCAAAATTGAAACAACAATTCTGGTTGTGTCACAAGGAAAGCGAACGAAGAAGGACAAGGAATAGACAGAAGGAAAAAACACCACACATTTATAACAAATATCAACTGCAAATTCTTATTTTTCCCACTTTTAACAATTATAAATAAATATATTATTAAAATAAATAAATAAATGATTATCCCATTTACCCTCACTTGTTTTAATTTTAATTTTAAAAACATAAATTGAAAAATAAAAAAATTAATTAACAAATGAAATTTTTCTTTTACACCACTGGTCTTTATTTCCAATGAAAACAGAATAGACAGAAGGAAAAAACACTACACAGAGTATTAAAGGAATGATATTTATAACAAATATCAACTGCACATTTTTATTTTTCCCACTTTTAACAATTATAAATAAATATATTATTAAAATAAATAAATAAATGATTATCCCATTTACCCTCACTTGTTTTAATTTTAATTTTAAAAACATAAATTGAAAAATAAAAAAATTAATTAACAAATGAAATTTTCTTTTACACCACTGGTCTTTATTTCCAATAAAAACAATACAGTCCATTGAAAATTAACCCATTGAGGCGCACATCGTGAAAATTATATTACAGAAATAAATTAAAAATTAATGATAAATAAATTTTGCAAATTATTAATAAAATATATTTGAAACTCAAAAAAAAAATATTTCAAAATATTTTTAAAATTTAATAATGAAAGGAAATTTTTTTAAATTACTGGACGAAAGACACTTTAGTAGAACCAATATCTCAAATATGATTGGTTGATAAATGCTCAAATTGTATATATTCTCATGTCCCATTTCAAAATTCTTGTCGCAATTTTATAAGAGAATTCACATGGCAATTTTCTAACATCCCAAATTTTGCTCCTTTAATTCAATTCTATATTCTATTTTTTTTCTTTTTAAACTAGATAACAGGTATCTAGTGCTATTCCCATATAACCCTAACCCCTATTCATAGAATATAGAAAAGAATTTCTTATCCGCAAATTAGCACTTAGAGTTTTTTTAACTCTTTTTTAAGCTAGATAACAGATATCTAGTACTACTTCCCAGTAGCCCAAATCTCCTAAGTGCTAACTTCTCCTGGATTACAATATCCAGTATTGCCCCTATATATATTATCTTTAAATTTTGCTAGATAGCAGTTCTAGTACTACTTCCCAGTAGCCCGCATCTTTCGAATTCTATATTCTCTTCAAATTTTGCTAGATAGCAGTTCTAGATCTACTTCCCAGTAGCCCAAATCTCAAATTCTAAACGTGTCGTATCTCATATACGGATCCAATAATTAAATCTCAACACACTTTGTTTTATATCATTCAAATTTTCAATCCCATATTGAGAAAATGTCTACTAGCGAAGCAACCAGCTCTCCAAAGGAGAGTTTCTTATCCTATTGTGATCATTTGATCCAATTTTGCCAACATTTCCAACAAACTCCCACAAACGAGCAATCAGAATTGGTTCTAGGGCTCAAGTTGAAACACTTGGACTCGATATGGGCAAAACTCGAAAGTTCCTATGAGAACTTAATGTTGTCCCATAACAGAACAGTAACCTCGGAAGTTAAGGAAGAGGCGAAGACAAATTATGTAGCGTGTGAGGATGCCTACTGCCTTTGCACTTCACAAATTCTCGAGTTAATAAAAATAGCTCAATTAAATTCCTCTAGTGACCTAGGAACATCACGGTATTCACACGCCTTCACCCAAAATACATATGAATCCCCAGATAACTCTATAACACTTCCCCCCTGCGATACAGATGTATTTCAAGAAGAAACTCATCATTCTCTACTCCACATGACAGAAATTTCAGAAACTCCACAACAAGATTGTCATGACTCAAATTATAAAGGTAGCAGTAATAACCCGCAATATTCAAATGCTACCCAAAACAATCCCGATGAAACTCGAACAGAATCCCCAACATCAAATCCAGTACACGCTAATTACTCTACGAGTAATGAAAATACTCTATTGCAAACTGCTCTAGAGCAAATAGAATATAAAGGTGAACTCTTCACCATTCGAACTCTTATTAACCCAGTATCTCGGCGAACATTCTTAACGGAAAAAAATAGAAGCCGACTTCAACTCCCCTATCAAAAATCTCATTTTGAAATTATTGGCATTGGCGGACAAAAGTAGTCCGCAAATATCCCGAGATATCCCATTATATCACCTGGCAACTCCCGAATTTGCCAGCCGTATCTGAACCTATCTCATGCTGAATGCAGTCAAATGTATCGGAAGGTACAAACATTCTATATTTTCCGTCTCAAACCCCAAAGGAAGAAGACAATACGACATTGCAAAACTGGTATTATTTACCGAAAACAGCCCTGTTGTCGGATAATGGCATCACTTCCCCGAGAGAGATGTACCCCTCTATTTCAAGTCATAGGCATTGACGTTGCTAAAACCTCAGCCCCACTGAATTCAACCACTACAAAGACCTATTTTAGCGCTTTCGTTTACTCCAACACGAAAGCTATCCATTTGAAACTATGCTCAGACTTGTCTTCGTCAGCATTCCAAGACTCATTCTCTCATTTCGTTGGGAGGCGTGGACAACTCCAAAGGGTAGTAACTGACAATGGTCGTAGTTTTCTCGTGAATGGAAATTTACTCCCCTCGTGCTCCACCGGATATGAATGTGCGTACGAAGGATAGTCGCACATCGTCGTCTTCCATTTCCCAATAATAGTAATTCTATTTCAATTAAATTTAAAGAACCTTCAAATTCTCAACACAACTCGTCTTTTTTCTCCCGCTACTAACATTTCCTAATTCGACTCAATTCTCATTACTTTCCGCTTAACCTCTCTACCTTCTCTAATCTGTAAAATTTCTCCCTTATAGGCCATTTACACTACAGCGAAATCTAGTAGATTAGATTTCAAATCTTGCTCAAAATCTACATCGCTTACACTGGATTTATTTGACAGTAGCAAGATTTCATTTTAATAGCAAAAACAGCTGACTGAAATTTAAAAGAAAATAATAATATTTTAGTTTAACCCTAATCAAGTCAGGAAAAATTTTTACAAATCCAGTCAAAATGTATCTCAGAGGCACATACAAAGAATTTACGTATTAATTTTGTTAACTTATTTTTATTTTATAAAATTTTTCTTCTCAGTTACATAAATGAAATGTTATTTATTTTTTTTTCGCATTTTAAACAAACTAGAACTTTTGAACAACGCTCGTTGCAAGTATTTTTGTGGTAAATACTGCAAGACTGTTTACACATTCTGCATATCTTCGGTGGCTTGGCTGGTTTGAGAATTCATCCTCGTGTTGTATGGACCGGACATTGGACAAATTATTTTTATTTAATTTTAGAAGACTACGGCAAATAATGGGTGCTAGAACTCTTCGTAACTCATTATACCTCATTATAACTCATTATTATATTTAAATTTGTTGCTCACCAACAATAGAAGTAATAGTTAGCGTTCCCATATGTGCCTCATAGACACATTTTGACATGATTAAGAACGTTTTTGATTGATACAAAATAAAAAATAAAAATAAATTAATTTATTACTTGAAATTTGTAAATTCGAAATAAAACAACTGAAAGTAGGAATTCAAGAAGCAGTAAGAACTAGAACCTATATTTAAGGAAGTTACAACATGACCAAGTGAAATATGTGCCAGAGAGGCACATGTTGACTTCATTAGGGTTAAATTGAAATGCCATTTTTTTCCTACTCAGCGTTGTATTTTTAAGTACTATTTGGCAAAACACATAGTTGCATTTCTATTTTTTACTAGATTTTGAGTAGATTTTGCCGAAATCTACTAAATAAGTAGATTTTGTTTTGTATGGGAAATCTAGTTAAAATCAACTAGATTTGGATCGAAATCTATTAAGTACTAGATTTCGCTGTAGTGTAAATGGCCTATTAGACACAACCGTAGATTTACCAATGATAGTAATTCTATTTCAATTAAATTTAAAGAACCTTCAAATTCTCAACACAACTCGTCTTTTTTCTCCCGCTACTAACATTTCCTAATTCGACTCAATTCTCATTACTTTCAGCTTCTAATCTGTAAAGTTTCTCCCTTAGACACAACCGTAGATTTACCATAATGCGATGGAACTACAAACCCAATTCCAATAGACGTCACGCGGGCAAGGGTCGTCACCCAAGATCTCGACCAGATCCTGAAATTTATGAATGCAAAATTTGCCGGAAATTCCACGCGTTGAGGTTTTGCTGCCAATTCCTGAGAATGTTTATCGTTGAAAGGCAGGAAATCGTCGACAGGCATCGGTATTGTGAAAACTGCCTAGCTAGGAGCCATGACCTACGGTCCTGCACGTCACTGGACATGTGTAAGAAATGTGACAAATTCCACCACACATTGCTTCACCCAACCCCTGAAAAGTCCAAAAGAAATGCAGCAGTTCAACGAAAGACGTTTGAAAGGGTGAAAAGAGAGAAGGCCGTTCAACGAAAGACATCAACGGAAGAAGCATCACCATCGACTTTGTCCACAACTCCAGATTCCAAAATAATTGCACAAGCCATAAAGTCCTTGGCACAAGTCCTTTGTTCTACATCTCCGGGCGAGAGGCCATCTTAAGTTTAACCCCAGGGCCGGCGATATGTTCAAACTAGGTTTGAACACAACAAAATTCCATCGATATCAATATAATAATAAGCGACAATAATACACTTTCCATCCATCTAAAGGAAAGTCTCCGCAATTCCAATTCCATTACACAAAAGGAATGCCTCCACTATTTAGAGTAATGCAAATTGTCTATGAAGTTTGGTGGGAAATAAAATTAGAAAAAGAAATCACTTATCATCTTGCGCTTATATCATCAACAACTCTTTAGCGTATACCTTTATATTGTCATCGAATCTTTATTTTTTTTTAAATAACTCTATCAAATAAAAATCAAGTGTGTTAATTAAAAAGAAACTAAAAAAAGTAATTTGTGAATTTGCCTAAAATTGATATAACAATCAAAATTTGTGAATAGTGCTGAAAAGTTATATAAAGTTAACCAAATCATATTGATTTATATAAATACTATTTTATAAATTTATATATTTAATGTAATTGGAAAAAAATCTAAAATTAATTACTACCTATACTTACCAATTCAACTCGTTATTTATACCTAAATTATATTTACCTAAAAACATACTTACCTGAATTACCTACATTAAATTATACTTACCTGCATTACCTACATTGAATTATACTTATCTGAATTATATACATTAAATTGTGCTTACCTGAATAATCTGTTTAAATTAATTAAATTTAATTTTTACTAAAATATATTGTGATAAAGTGAATTTCCCTAATAAATCCACATTTGTAAAAACCACAAAGGATTTCTCACAACTGGAAAAAATACCAAGAGTTTAATTGGAAGCTGGAAAAAAAGGTAAGAATCTCTTTCTCTCTCAATTCTTCAAAAAGAAATTGAAATAATTGTATTTCATTCTTTATCTCTCCCACATACGCATCCCAACGATTGTAATTACTTACGAGTAATTACAATCCACATCTCCTAAAGATCTCTTTTTTTTAAGAGATTCAAGGGAGATTTATAAACAAATTAACAACCCCAATTTGTTTCAAACTTATTATCCTTCCAAGCAACGCAACTTATATCTATACCGTTGTAGGTAGAGACTCTCTCTTAATAACTTCCCCTTGGCACAGACGTTTTCATAAAATCTTTCTTAGTTGGCAATTTATTATTTAGTATCCTATTTTGTTGTACTGTTCCAACAGTATAAATACCTTTCGTAGCTAAGTAATATACTATAGGTAGCGATGTATAGAAATTGTCAAAATATATGATATGGTTTCGCATTCTTGGAACTTCCCGAACCAACCGAACTACAACATTTCCTGTAGCTCCAAGGTCAATTTCATCTGTTGGCTTTTTTATATTTTCATGTCCAGAATAAACTTCAGACTTATGAGCATATCCCCTCAGGTTGCAAAGCACATCGGCATCGCTGACGCAATTGGTTCATATCCATACCCTGGTGACCAATATGATCTTGTGTTGGGAAATTTCTGCACCGACATATACAAAATAATTCCGAAGAACTT
Source organism: Sarcophaga subvicina (assembly GCA_936449025.2). Lineage (NCBI taxonomy): Eukaryota > Metazoa > Arthropoda > Insecta > Diptera > Sarcophagidae > Sarcophaga > Sarcophaga subvicina. The sequence continues at coordinate 59,637,537 of OW388082.2, read as the reverse complement.
ATTTATATCTTCTTCAGTATAAGCTGTGCACGAATTAGGATTGCTTTGAAATATGTATAAGTTTGTTTCCTCTACTATTAAATTCATTAAATCCTTTGTAAAGAAGTGTGCAAAGCACTGACAAGGCGTCTCCAGTTGTGAAACTTGGTCTGTCAGAGGAGTTGTCCAAGAAATAAGTAATATTTTCATCATATACCATATTCTTTTTTTCCACACCAATTGTCTTCTGTCAAACGAAAAGGTTGAATAATTTCTAACTTCAGCTGTTCGAGAGGGTTCCTGATCATCTATAGCATCGTCTTCTTCGACTTCGTCCTCTACATTATCCCGGTTGTTTGCCTCTTGCAACACTTTTGCAATTTCAACAGCGTCTTGGTCCTCTTCATCAGAATTTTCAACATCAAGACCATCTTCTGATAGCAAACCGTCTTCAACCTGAACCAAAAACGTTTCAATATCTTCTTCATTTAAATATTTCTAATAAAACAGTATTTTGTAGTTTATAACAATTAAGCTTTTGCAATACATTATAAATGCAGCTAGTGCATAATGACGTAAATTCCCATCATATAGTTTTTTGAAATAATAATAGGTATTTAAAAAAAATTGTAAAAAATGTTCCTAAAACATTTAGAACTAACCTTTTTTCCACTCATTTTCGATTTTTATTTAAAAAAATTTCGTCCGACCTTCTTCAAAAAACACCAAAAGTACTTAAGTTTTTGCACACTTTACCAAATAGCAGCGGAATAAAGCAAAACCAACGTATTTGTGGGGAATTCCCTTTTTTACTTAACAATACAATTCAGTGTGTGAACTACTAATGTGAGATGTTGCCAACATCAAGCAATTTTTACCACACTGTTTCCATTCTTTGTTTTTTTTCTTAAAAAAATTCATATTGCTCCAATATTGCTCCAATATTGCCTTCCAACGCTTCATTTTTGCGTTATTGTTTTTGTTACTTAGCGCGTAAGAGGTTGGTGGTCAGTGAATATTATGACTTTGGCGTGGCCATACAGATAATTTCTCAATGAATCAAGTGCCCAAATTATAGCTAGCATTTCCCTCTCGTTGGCTGCATAGTTCTCTTCTGTTTTACTCAGAGATCGAGAAATGAATGTAATTGGTCTGTTTTCCTGGCTAAGGACAGCGCCAATAGCGTAGTTTGAAGCACCTGTTGTTAATTCAAAACATTTAGTACAGTTTGGGTAAGTTAATATGACATCTCTTGAAGATAAGATCTTTTTTAATTTGTCAAATGCTATTTTTGTGGATTCATTTAATTCTATTTTTTCCTACTTGATTGATTTCGGGATATTCGTCCCTCTTAACCTCTTAAGAGGTTTGCCAAGGGTTTTGCTATTTTAGCGTAATCCTTTACAAACCGACGATAATATCCGGATAATCCCAAAAAAGGTCGAAGATCTTTTAATGTGTTGGGATAAGGGAAATTCACAATTGCTTCGACTTTCTTAGAGTTAGTTTGAATACCCTTGTGAGTCACTAGGAAAACTAGAAATTCAACTTCGTCTTTAAAAAACTCGCATTTATCATTTTCATATTGGCGTGGTGTAAGGTGTTAAATACCTCAGCAATATCCTTTAAATGTTGATATTCGTTTGGACTAAAAATTATAATGCCGTCTATATAGACATAACATCTTTTTCCAATGTGTGGACGCAAAATGTCATCCAGCGCGCGTGGAAAAATAGCTGGAGCATTCTTTAGTCCAAATGGTAATCTTGTGAATTCGAACTTGCCATTATTAATGGAGAATGCTGTTTTCTCAATATCTGTGGGCTTTAGAGGTATTTGGTTAAACCCGCTTTTCAAGTCTAATACAGTAAAATAACGACTTTTTCCTAATTGTGCAAGTACTTCGTTAATTTCGGGCAATGGATATTTATCTGAAATAGTGATAGAGTTTAATTTCCTGTAGTCTATAACCATCCTGAACATTCGTTCCCCGCTTGCGTCAAGTTTTTTTGGAACAATCCACACAGGTGAATTGTATGGGGATTTTGATAGTCTGATTATGCCGTCTCTAAGTAGTGTTCTAACCTGGTCTTCAATTTCCTTTTTAAGGCTCATGGGGTACGGATAAGTCTTTGAGTAAACAGGGTCATTTGTCTTTGTGCGTATTTCGCCTGTTATACGTGTAGTGTAAGTCAGTTTTTCGTCAGGAGCTGAAAAAAGGTTGTGGTATTTCGACACAATTTGCCTTAATTTGTCCTGTTGTTCATGAGTCATGTGGCTAGTTCTGAGAGCAGTCATGTGAATGTCGTCTGCTGGGAGCTGTTTAAGTGTAATTCTTTTCCCATTTCCAAGTACCATGTAATTATCTTTTGTGTAAATGATAGCATCAAGGTCCTTTAATGTGTCATTTCCAATGATTCCTTGGAATGTTTTCAGTTGTGGTAATAAATAGAATTTAACTGGAACGTCCGTTTGTCCGAATAGAAAGGTATTTGTTTGAAATTTAATTTGAGTCTGTCCACCTACGGAATTTGCATACAATTTTCCTTATTTGGAATAGGGTTTCTTACTATATTCGGTGTTATATAATTTTTGTTAGATCCAGTGTCGATTAAGATTTTTATAATCATTCCGTCATCCATCCTGCACTCAAAATATGGCAAGGTGGATGAATTTAATCTAAAAAATGAATTTCGTTGATAAAGTCATATTTCTGATCGTGGTCTCTTGTATAGTCCGCTTGGTCGTTAATGTATTCATTTAATGTTTGCCCATTAATGTCGTCCTCTAAGTCTATTTTATCAATATAGTTGTCAATTTCGCCTGTCTCCTGAATATCTGAATCGTTGTTCAATCCTAGTTTTAAATGGAAATTCCTACTTTGTTTACGAGTTTCTGGCTGTGGTGGAGGTTGTCGTTTGCCATAAAGTCCGTTGCTCGCTGGTCTGTTAATATAATTTATGTTCCTGGTTCTCATACTCTGGTCAATGTCCATCGGTTCTGGTCTTGGTTGTGGTTTTGGTATAAAAGGTCTTGGTGGAGTGTAATTTGAATGGTGATGTTGGTTGTATTGATTGTATTTAGGAGTGGCTGATTGATTTTGATAATAGTTCAGTCCGTGAGGAAGTTGTTGTCTTTGAAATTGCCTGGTTTTTTGCTTTGGTCGAGGTGGTGGAGGAATGTGTGCTAATTCCGGATAGAATATAGGTTGGTTCCGTGTTGGAATAGTTCTGGTTCTCCAGCTTTAGACACAAGTGCAAAGCTTTAGGTAAATCTGTTGGTTCTTTTATGTATGGTTCTTTTTGGCTATGGCCAAAAGTCTAGGCAGATCTCCTTTCAACCCTCTTATGAAGGTGTCCAATGCTTTATCTCTATAAGTTTGTGTCAATAGGTGCAAAGATTCCTGTCCTATGTCCATAGCACTAATCTTGTTGAGTATAAGAGATACATGGTTATAGACCTTTTGGTAGAATTCCTGAATGGCTTCTGTTCCCTGAAATACTGAAGTTAACTGATATTCGAGAGTACTAACATCTCTCTTATCTGCATAATGCAGTGTTAAGCTGCGAGAAATACATTCCCAGTTCAAGGGTGTATTGTACGATTCTAATATGGCATCTGCACTGCCAATAATTTCATTCCTTATTACGCTAAGGATTCCAAAGTATTTGGGTGTTCCCCTTAAATGTTTGTAAATGTTCAAAATTCGCTCAACAGACTTCCTCCAGCAACTATATTCGACTGGTTGTCCTGTAAATTCCCTTAGGCTTCTGACTACGTCAGGTACCCTGTCCAAGTCATTTAGTTGTGCCCTATGTTGCGGATCAATTACTTGATCTTGGTCAATTACCTGATTCCTAGCATTGCACTATGGGCGGAATGACCAGTTTTTGAGGCAATAAATCACCCAAAGCAGCTAGACGCTTGAAATTTTGTACATCTGACTATTAGGTCAATCAAAAAGTACGCTAAAAATTTCATGACGATCGAGAATTGCTACGCCACTTTTAGAGGAATGTGGCAATGCATCTAAGTATATAAATATTACTTGAAATTATTTGAAGCTTAATTATTAAGATTGCTTTAAATAGTGAATTTTAAAACTTTAGTAAGAATGAAAAGTTACTCCACTTACTAGCATGCCCACCTAAAAGTGGGCGGGCTATTATCGGCAAGTAATTTTGATAGAGATAATTTTTTTATTTTCATAATTTATACTTTACAAAAATAAAGATTTTTAACATCGTTTTCTATTATATTCAGTAAATAAGTAAAAATATTTAGTTGTATGACTTAAAAAATTGAATTGGTTCAAAGCGTCTTCCAGATTTAATCCAACTAAAGTTAAAAAACATTAATCAAATTTAATAAAAGTATGTAACTCATAATAAAATCTTACCTCAAAATCTTCAAACGCATCATCAATTTCTAATTCCATATTAATTTCAGGAATAACCCGCTCATCTTCAGAATAAGAAAAAGTATCATTTTCGATAGCAGTTGAAGAAGATGGCAACTGAGATTCAGGAACCTCTGGTATATTTAAAAGTGAAATCACTTCTCTTGGAAGCTGTAACTTTTTTTGGAAGAATGACAGTTCTTTAGATAAATACTAGATAATAACGGGTCAGATGAATCCATAGCCCTGTTAAAAACATCTGCTATATTATGTTCTCTAGAATCCTTTCGAGCATGTTGAATTCTGTCTTTTTATAGAATTTGTTTCTTGCCTCAGAAGCATTTTCACCAGCACATCCAAGAGGAACGATTGAAGCTTGTAATATTTGCGCAGAATGTGCTAAAATTTTATGCAATGTCGCTGACATTGGACACCATTCGTACTTTTAAAAATAAATATCCGCAGTTGCACAACAGAAATTTTTCAAGTTTCGGGCACTTACTTCAAATTCACTTGAAATTGCAATAAGTATAATATGCAAATGCTTCAAAAAGTCAACATCAACATTTGTTACCGACGCAAACAATTCTGGATTTGAAAACGCTTCTGGGGTTTGCGATCCACTTTTGGTTAGCACGTGCACAAAAATTGTTCATTTTTTTTCTAATAGCTATCATGCAGTCCTCATTAGATTTCTTTTGAATTTTATCACAAATCCAATTAATAACAGTGGTAGCATTTCGATTATTTTCCAACCAAAAGTTAACAATTTGCGCATTTTTGATTTGTATGAAATCTGAAATCGTAAATTTTGTACAGGGTAGCAGATATGAGCAATTAGAATTATTACCACATTAAAGTACAAATCAATACCTTTCTAAACATATAAATAGTTCAGTGAATACGCCCCGATAAACAATGTACTACTCCATGGAACACAACAACGATCACCAAAATTACATAAAAAACGATAACGATACAAATTTTGTAGTATAAAAATAATTTTGTTTTTTTGACAAAAATCTATATATACATACTTTTTTGATTATTTTCCATTTTACAAAAAATTAATAAGCTGAATACTTTTGGTTTGTCACACTTTTGTTTTCTTTATTAATTTGGCGCCAAATGTATGAAAACAAAACAAACAAAGAACAATCAACTTTTACAGCTTGATGTCAAATTATGTGTTGCCACCTGCTCTAATATTGTGCACTTTTCTATTCCCAAATGTTATGTATTATTTGTCACCATTACTTTTTGAAAATTGTTTACTTCAAAAATGGAGTTTTTGCCTCAAAAACTGGTCATTCTGCCTATATTGCATTGTCAGGATTTCTAATTTGTTCTTGTATTGGCTCAGTGATCATTCTCCTAATTTCTATTTCTAAGTCCCTCATATTAAATGGTGCCTGATTCTCCTGTACGTTCACTATAGGTGGCCTGATTAAATTTTTTGGGTTTGACATTTTAACAAGGAATATGAGATAGCTAACTTTTTTCAGTTATATAGTGTTATTGTTATTATTATTTAATATTTTATTATTATAAAACTGGAGGGTCCCGTAGGAATCGCAGCCTCGAATTTTATTTTTTATTGAATCCCGTGGGATTTTTATTAGATTATATTTCTTAAATCTAGTTTACCTTAGTTTATGCTACTAAATCCTTTTATATTTTATTTTACTTTCTTCTTCAAAAATTTTCACAAAATATTGATTTATGTTTTGTATTATATTTTATTTTTTTTACTTTACTTCAAAATTTTTTTCACAGAATAATAATTTATATTTTATGTTATATTTAATTTTTTAATTTACTTTGCTTTTACTTTACTCAAAAAAAATTTTTTTCACGCAATAATAATTTATATTTTATATTATATTTTATTTTTTAATTTAGTTTTTAAAATTTTCCACACAATATTTAAATTTGTATATTTCCTTATCAATTCAAAATTTTACTTAAATAAAATAATTTGTTGCTAGGATTTATCTAGGATATAATTTTAACTCTTAACTCTTGTTATTATTTTTATATTTTAGATTTATTATACATACATACATACATAATTGGCCATTACAACCCTTCAGTCAGGATTACGGCCTAGCTTCTCACACCACTCATGTTGTGTGCGTTAATTTTATACGTGAGTGGCGGGACCTACAGTTTAACGTCGACTCCGAACGACAGAATTTTGAGAAACTTTTTCATGGCAGGTTTATTTTACTCTCAGAGTTTTTGCCAGAAATCTGCTGAGAGGAAGTCGCCGAAGAAATATTTTTAATAATTAATTATTATACTTTGGTTAATTTAACTTTAATATTCATGCGTTTTACTTACATTAAATATAATCTAATCATCCTTAAAAATATAAGTGGAGCAGCGGCAGTTGATTTCCAACACCCTTTCCTCTGTTCGAACCAGCTACTCGGGGGCCCTTTTGTTTCTGCTCACTATTCTTCGGGATACCGCGGGAGCGTGCTGTCTTGCAGGACGATTTAATTTTTTTGCCGTACTGGATTTTAATTTATCATTTTTGGTAACCGCGGTCCTATTCTTTGAGACACCGCGGGAACGTGCTGACTTGCAGGACGATTTAATTTTATTACCGCACTGGATTTTTATTTATCCTTTTGGCAACCGCGGTCCCTGCTCGGGTGCCAATTAAACTAAATTTTTATTTTTAGTTTTTTAAAATTACTTCAGGCTATTGTCTGAAGCTTTTCTTTATTTTTTTAATGTTGGTTAAACAAATATTACAAATGAACTGAACGAAAACATAATTATGTTTTACTTAAAATAATAAATAATTCCATATTCAATAACCTTATCCAGACGCAAGGTCAGCAATGTTCCTGTTATATTTAAAAGTATTCCAACATAAGTTTATTACCTTTGTTGCTAATCTGCTTAGGTAAGCTTTATCGTTCAATGACCTGAAGTACTTAATTTTAATTTTAAATATTTTGGTTCTTAATTTATATATACATATATATATTATAAAAACAAATAAAGCAGTACAATTAACACAAAATAAAATATTCATTAAAGTAAACCGTTATGACAAAAACACAGGCACAAGTTGTGCCTAATGGCCACGATCAAACTGAACTGATCATATGTGTTGCTAATATTTGCTTTGCTTAGCACAGCAACACATCAAATTTAAGCCTTCTAATTTAATTTCGAAAATGTCCTGAAGAAGGAAACATCATATGGTTTTCATCGGAAAATATTCTTTTATTGTTTTTTTTTTTGACAAATTTTTTTAGGTTTTCTGAAAGATGTTTGGTTGGGAAATTCTTTTGTTTTTGTTTTTTTAGTGTCCAGTTTTTTTTTAAACCGACAGATAATTGTTTCATAGACATTGCCCTGTCGCAGGCAATTAAAAAAAACAAAAAGGAAACTGCGAAGTGTCTTTGGATGAAAGAGTTGTTGAAGGAAAGGTATGAATTTACGCACGAAAATCTTCTCAATGAACTCAAATTGAGTTCTCCAAATTATTTTCTTGCTACAAGCAATTCTGATAAATTTGATTGTAACACACTTTAAAGTTTCTCTTAAGTAATGTATAAAATATTTATTAAAGCAAAAATAAAAAAATGTATTTACAGTTCAAAGTTTTAAATGAGAGTGTGGCTTTGACATGTAGAATACAAAAAAGAAAAATGTCAAAAGCCATAAGTCAAAAGCAAAAGTAACAACGTACACATTGTAGGGTTGCCATATTATCTTCAACAAATTCATTTTCTGATTTAAAATTTGTCGACGCTATTTCGGAACGAGCAATTGGTCGCATTGTTATGGAAACTTTTGGAGAAATAAACAAGATTTTAAAATATAATATAAAAGCAATTAAAACAAATTATTAACATGGGATTGGAGTCGTCCGGAAGCAAGTACTGAGTTTTCATTAGTTCTTATGAATTCAGTGTCATCCGCGAAGGTTGAACAAAAAAGACCCTAGGTCTCTTCCCTGATGAATTAGAATTTGATTTTGTTTGAAAATAACTGTTCTCGAGAACAGATGGGTATGGGTGTTGGCGGGTAGTAGGCTTATAATTTTTTATATAAAACCATCGTGCTAGATCTTGTCAAATGCTTCGGAGATGCTTATGAAGGCGCAGTACTATACTGTTTTTCTCGAAAACATCTCGAATCAAATTTGTAAGTGAATTTGATCGGCTTGGATATCATAATTACCTCCGAGATCTTACATGACGTCGGAAATGAACATACTTGATGAATGGAGTTAAATATGAACAAGATAAATCGTATAGCCGAGGTAGTTAAGTTTTATATCATTAAGGCGGTAATTTTGTCAGCTTTTCTACATTCTGCCTCTTAATAGCAGTTCTCAAAGTTAAAAGATTGGAAGGGTATCGCATTATTATCAACTGCATTATTATTATTATCGTCAATTATTAAGGAACTGATGTGCGAACCTTAAACAGTTGGAGTAAGACATTCTGTAAATGATAAGCAAAAACTTCAACTTTTTCCTCACAAGTTCTCGCCCATTTGTCATTTTATAATCCAATTGGAGCTTCGTATGTGGTAGGTCTTCTTATTTTTTCATAAGTTTTCATAAGCTGTAGCCAGACTTTTAAGTTTAACCCAAATTCAGCAAATATGTTTGAGATTAAACTCTGTTTCTTCATTCAGGGCATTCTGTAGCTTTGTTTGACACTCTTTTGAATTGGGGAAGCGGCATTCTTACCATAGTCTTCTTAATCTCCTCTTTTCTCATAGCAGCGGAATTGGGTAAGTAATATTAATATTTATCTTCACAAGGGCTATAGGTGTAGAAACTTTAGCTCCGCAGGTCATAGTTTTAGTAATTTGGTTAACCGCAAATTTAATTTCCATGTCTGGTTTAAGCGGTGGATTAAAGGGTGTTTAATATCTACCAGCATCAGAACATTTAACTACAGTTCTGTAATTTTCCTCGCTATTGACCTGACTGTTTGTGTCATAACATTTCCTTTCCGTAAAATAGCAACACAGAAGTTATCTTTACCTGCGACAACAATGTAGTTACTAAAGTACTAACTGTAGCTTCATGCCAATAGAGTGGAGGTGGTTTATAATTCCTAACTGGCGCTGAGGCTTCCATTTCATTATATTGATTGATTGATAATAAAGTCTTCTCACGTTTTATCATGGTCAAATATGAGATCTAATGTTGAAGAAATAGAAAAGCGATGTACACCTGTGTGGTTGTTTTTTATTTTTTGTGTGATTTAATGTTGAAGAAATAGAAACATAGTTGTACGTGTTGTTGTTGTTGCGTTTTTATGTTATCTTTAATTTTAAACTGATAAGAAAGGGATGTACGTGTGTGGTCGTTTTTTGTTATTGTAATATATTTCCGTTGTGTGTGATCGTTTTCTTGGGATAATCATGGTCAAATGTGGTATAACAACATAGTTGTACGTGTTGTTATGTTTTTTTGTTATAAGGATCTTTAATTTTAAATTGATAAGAAAGGGATGTACACCTGTGTGGTCGTTTTTTTTTGTTAGTGTAATATCTTTTTTTACAAACCTTTTATGTATTACACCCTCATCTACATCCCAGAGTATAAATTGACTTGATATAAGGGTTTAGAAGTCATTCTTGTCTTAGAAATCTTTACAGTTGAATTTTTAAATTCAATATTAAAAAAGGAAAAAATGGCAGGTTGTATTTGTGAATTTTGTAGAACAGTATTCACTCTGATTACATCATGATGGACCATCCACATCATTTAAATGTATACCATGCAATAGATATTTCTCAGACCAGTCAAATTATCATCATTTTTCAACATTCTAAGATTGGGGATGGAGGAGAAACGTTTAATACTGCTATCTGTACTGACTGCAATCAACATATTCCTAAGACAAATTGGCACTATCATATTCGAACAAATGCTCATAAACGCTACAAGCTGACAAAATTCGAAATGATGATAATGATGTTAATATTGATGATGATGAAGTAAAATGCGTTAGATCAGTGTTTAATAATTGCATCATTACAAATTTTATTGCGAATAATAATGAAACAGATTTGATAACTTTTTATCGCGAATATATGTTTCAAAAACATGATAATATAAAATTCAATATGCAGATATTTTGCGAATACACGCTGGTTAAAGAAGAAATCGCATCAGGCTAAGATGATTATAATTAATCTCTCATCTTCAACTACAGATGATATCCTCAATATTTACAATAGACAATGTGATGTTATTGTTAAAACGAAAAATGATTAATATTCAAATTTCAGCTAATGTTAAGTTAATACAAAAACATGTTCCGTTTGCTTATAGTTATTACAACAAATATTCATTTAACAGTAGTTTAGAAAAATTTAGCATGTACAGTGGTGATACACAAAAACATTTCTTTGTAAATTTAGTTAAAGATTACAATACAATCGAGTAGCCGATCATTGTCATTTAACAGGTGAATATAGACGACCGGCACATAACAAATGTAATTTAGAGTATCAAATAGCAAAATTTATTCCTATATTCTTTCATAATCTTTCATCATATGACTGTCATTTGTTCGTATGAGAACTCTCTTCTATTGAAGTTGATATAAATGTAATTCCCTTAAACAAAATGAGTAGAGTGCGAACAGAATATAATAAACCCATCAATATTGGTTTTTTTGTTCTAGAACTATCAAAATGGAAAATTTATAATTTTCATTATGATTATATGAAGACAAAATATCTTGAAAATATTAATCTCTGTTATATAGATACCGATTCATTTATATATGATGTGAGAACAAATGATATGTATGATGATATTAGAAATGATATTCCAACACATTTCGATACATCTGCTTATTCACAAGAAAATGTTTATAATTTCCCCTTGATGAATACGATACGAGCTGATATGTATTCCGTTAAAATAGATAAGATAGAAATGAATCGGTATCCATATAACAGAGATTAATATTTTCAAGATATTTTGACTTCATATAATTGTAATGAAAATTATACATTTTCCATTTTGATACTTCTAGAACAGAAAAACTAATATAAATGGGTTTATTATATTCCGTTCGTACTCTTCTCATTTCAACGGCAACCAGTTCTTCAGTAATTTCAATACAACTATGAAAATTTGGTTTCGCTATTAGTGATCTGGCTCCTAATCGTTTTCTTCTATTTTCCCATCAATTTACTATTTTGATGTCTTTTCTCTTATCGACATTTTCCATTGTCTTACCATAGACAGCGTTATTGAGTAATTTGAAAAAGAGTAGTGTACTTATAATAATCAAGTGCACTATATACAATAATATAATAACAATAATAAAATTAAATAATTTTTAATTGTAATTTAAAACCCTACACAGTCACGAGAATAGCAACAAGAAGTAGAACACACAAATGTAACAAAACAATTGACACAATAATGTATCTAGAACACTAAACAAGTATGAACCAATAAAAGAAATTTGTAAATAATTTGGTTTGTGAATTATAGGAAAAGAAATACTAAATTTTATAACACTAAGCAATTATGTATATGTAATAACCAAAAGAAAAATTGTATAAATACTATAGAATATTTTTGAATAAATCAGAACTAATCTTGAATTGTAAAACAAATCATTTTTATTTCTCAAATATTCTGACTGAGAACATTAACCAGCATTATAATCTCATTGGCAACCCTTTTTAAACCATTATATGGCGATCCTGCCTGATAATTACATCCTTGATCCTGCCTACATGGGCCAATAACTAATTAAATCATTATATCGCCCTCTCAAGACATTTTTGCTTAAAAAAAAAAAAAAACATATTTCAAGTAGAGGTAAAAATAAAATTAATAAAGATTAAAAAGTTAACATTACTAGACAAAATGGAATAAAATTTAACGGAAATTAAACAATTACTTATATAACGCCGCAAATATGAACTTAGCAGTAATAGCCCACCACGCAGCGGCTACTATTTTCTGGATAGAACCTATTATCCTCTAAATAGACTCTATACACCACCACGTGACTATCTAGTGACAGCAATCGCCATCACCAGCAATCATATCAAGTGGATGGTGAGAATTTTCGACAAACATTACATCAAAAAATTTATATGATTTTCGAAATAGTTGTAATAGTAATAGTTCTTTTTAGTTGTAATTTTAATGTAAACAGATAATTTTAATTAGAAAAGAAGAAGAATAATAAGAGTAAATTGTTATGAAAATTTCATTTTAACGGTAGAGTATATAAACAAAAAAAAATTGTCTAGAATGTTAGTAGTTTAAGTGTCTAATTTTATGAAAATATAATTAAAGGGTAACCCCATATGTATGTATACATTATTGTATGTTTTAAAAGTAATAAATTTAATAAAATTTTAAAAAGTATTGGCATGTAATTAAAATAAAAAAAGAGAGGAAAAATATAATAATTGTAAAACTTATACATTAGGTATAAAATTCTTTAGACCGTATTTATATGGTAGAAAATTCACAGTTGTGACAGATCACAGACATTTGATTTCACTATTTTCGCATAAAAACCCGAACTCTAAATTAACAAGGATAAGACTGGAACTTTCTGACTACGACTTTGAAATAATATACAAGAAAGGAATAAACAACACTAATGCCGATGCATTATCAAGGATAGATATTGCTACTACACTAAAGAGTATGATACCATTGGAAAAAGACGAAAAGGTAAAGAAAACATTAGTAATTACAAGAGGTATGAGTAAAAAGTCATCAGAAAAGAATATTATAAGAGATAAAAATGTTATGAGTGAAGCTCATAAGGGGACTGATCAACTCCGTATGTGGGATTGCACGTCAATTAATGATATAAAGCGCGCAACGAAATTAAAATTTATATTAGAAAAAAGGCCAGAAAATGATGTAAAATAATTATATTTATATATTATATGTTTATAAACATATAGTAGAATATTATAAAATGAATAATGAAACACGTGTTAGATGTAGCGATAATCCAAAGTATTTAGTTACTCTTTTGGAGAAACTATCATCATATTTAAAAAATACAAGAAACAAGAAATTTGCAATCGAAAGAAATTATGCAATATTTGACATAATACCCGCGGATGAATTTAAGGCCAAATATAACGAAGCAAACAAAAATAATAAAGATGACATAGTTACAGAAAACCTCAGAATATACCTAATGAAGAGAGAAGACAAGAATTGATAAAATTATACCATGATACACCCCAAGGAGGACATTTCGGAGTGAAAAAAACTTTACTAAAATTAAAGCAAAAGTACATTTGGAAAAATATGAACAAAAATGTAAAAGAATACGTGTCTAAATGTGACTTATGCCAACTTAACAAACGCCAATAGATAGTTTCAAAACTATAGTAATTGACACTGTAGGTCCTTTACGTCCAATAAAAAAATTTAGATACAGAAATAAATAAATATATAAATTTGGATATAAATATAAAAAGAAGCAAAAACAATAGCCAAAGCACTAGTAGATAATTTAATACTTAAATATGGTTTGTTTAGCACACTAAAATCAGACAACGGTACAGAATTTTGAAATGAATTGTTAAGGGAAGTATGTGAGTTATTAAAAATTGAACAAAACTTTTCCACACCACATCATCATGAGACGTTGGGTACAGTGGAGAGAAATCATAGGGTTCTTAATGAAATTTTCAAATACATCACAAAGCAATAGAACATCAACTTTTAAATATAATAGAAGATAATCTAAAATTTTTTTACATTTGAATGTAATCCAAACTTTTTCAGCGTGTTCGTAATCATCTACACTACACGACTCATTAGTAAGTTTATTAAAGAAACATGATCGGGCTGGTAGTCCTGTTTCTTCAAGATGGTTGACTGAATCTAGATAGTCATATGGAAATACACCTTTACGTTTCATTAAACTAAATTCATTGGGAGATTGATTGATTGATTTTACTGTTAACAGATCATTATCCGACAAATATCCTGTCAATTTTTCCAAACTTGATGGCATAAACCGACAAGAATCTAGAATCTACTTCTATAGTATTTTTTTTTTCATCTACATTAATCTTTTTCGATATACATACATATAGTTCTTTGTTTAAGGGAATTACATTTATATCACCTTCAATAGAAGAGCGTTCTCGTACGAACAAATGTCAGTCATATGATGAAAGATTATGAAAGAATATAGGAATAAATTTTGCTATTTGATACTCTAAATTACATATGTTACATACATACATACATACATACATACATAATTGGCCATTACAACCCTTCAGTCAGGATTACGGCCTAGCTTCTCACACTACTCATGTTGTGTGCGTTAATTTTATACGTGAGTGGCGGGACCTACAGTTTAACGTCGACTCCGAACGACAGAATTTTGAGAAACTTTTTCATGGCAGTTTATTTTACTCTCAGAGTTTTTGCCAGAAATCTGCTGAGAGGAAGTCGCCGAAGAAATATTTTTTTTTTCATATTTCATTTTTGATGTCTGACCTGGGATACGAACCCGGGCTTTACGAAAAGTAAGCCAACACACTACCTACTACACCACGGCGACTTCACATATTTATTACATATTACATATGTTATGTGCCTCTATATTCACCTGTTAAGTGGCAATGATCGGCTACTCGATCTACAGGAGATACAATTTGTTTGTAAATGTGACAAATTGTATCCTTTTTCTGTCTAATCTGTTGAGGAGGTGTTAAGGTATTCATTGGCTTTACGATACTTAAATAATTAACATATAAATCTGTACAATCTTTAACTAAAAATTTACAAAGAAATGTTTTGGTGTATCATCACCACTGTACATGCTAAATTTATCTAAACTACTGTTAAATGAACATTTGTTGTAATAACTATAAGCCAATGGAACATGTTTTTGACTTAACATTAGCTGAATTTTGAATATTAATTGTCTCTGGAATACAGTCAAAATCAGCGTAGACTACAAATGGTACATCCATTTGCTTTTTGAAATTTTTAAAACTTACGATATTATTTTCTATATATGGTTACGATTTTGTTGCACTCATCTTTGTGTTTATTCAGCGCCGTTTCACTATGAAAATGTATTAAACATGTATTACATACATGTATCTTACATTTATGTTTTGTTTGTTGACTTTTAATTAATCTATAATTTAATGGAAAGTGAAAAAATTTATATTAATATAATTTTTTAAGCATAAAATTATTATTGATTAAACTTGAAATATTTTTAATCCATAAATAATGGAATCTCTCGCCATCTTTTAGTAATAATAAATTAACATGCTAAGCCTTTTCATTTATACTGGAATAGTAGGGTCGTCTATACCATTGTTATCATTCAACCCAAAGACGTTCACGCTAATATCAGGATTTTTCATTTCAAAATCTTTAATCCTATTCGCTGGTAGCGGAAAAGTCAAATAGTCAAAATTCAAAACCATACCATTTTCCAACGTGATAATATCATCACTAATGTTATTAATTTTATATAATGTGCATCTGTTAGAATAGATATAAATAGTATACAATGCTGATATTATAGCCCTCTTAAAACAATATTGATCATTGTTTTGAACATTGGTGCATGCATGTTTCTTTTGTATTGGGGTTGGTAGAGGAATATACTGCGAAACTTTTATGCACAGATATTGATTTATATTAATTTCTATCCGTAATATTTTTATTAATTTCCATCCGCTTTCACGTTCCTAGAATTCACTCATTTCTTAATAACTAACTTCACATTGTCTATTGTAAATATTGAGGATATCATCTGTAGTTGAAGATGAGAGATTAATTATTATCATCTTAGTCTGATGCGATTTCACTTCAATGTCAAAATATCTCCAGATTGAATTTTATATTATCATGATTTTGAAACATAACATAACAGCTTAACCACTTTGAATTTAATTCCCGATAAAAAGTTCTCAGGTATTACATCTGTTTCATTATTATTCGCCAAAAAATTTGTAATGGTGCGATTATTAAACACTGATCTAACGCTTTTTCTTCATCATCATCAATATTAGCATCATTATCATCTTTTCGAATTTTGTCAGCACAATTACGTTTATGAGCATTTGTTCGAATATGATAGTACCAATTTGTCTTAGGAATATGTTGATTGCCGTCAGTACTGTAATATAAAAAACACATTCTTTAGTTATTATTAATTTTATTTCACTTTATTTATTTTCATAATTATACTTAATTACTTAAAACTAAATGTATGCTAAATATCTTAAGTTCTAATATGCTGAGACAGCATAATACACGCTGTCCCAACATTTATGCAGTGTGGACAATATCAACAAGAATGTGTTGATATAAGTTACATACAAAGGGTATGGTAACTTCGACTAGTCAAACACACTACAGCTTCCATCTTAACGAAGAACGATCAACATGAGCTGATTGTTCTTTTACAAAGATAAAAAATAAAATATATATACTATTACACGCATGACATGCATGCACAACACTTCCCTTTTCAGAAGAATGATCTTGTAATATTTCCAAGATCATTCTCTACAAAGGAAGGTTTTAGCTAAACATCTATCTATCTAATTATATTTTATTCTTTTAAAAGTAGTTCTTCCTGAGTTTATTAAATAATCGCGTGATCCCTGGATGGCCACCGATGGACCATCACGATTCTTCTTTATTATCTCTAATATTTCCTTTTCATCCCTATTAATTTTTATTTAGGTGTTTGCGCAATTTCTAGTTTCTTCAATTTATTGCTCGCAATTAAAATTAAAAATTGAAATAAATTTGTTTTCAAATATATTATTATTAAGTGACATCATCTATAGAAAGTCACAAGGTTGTCAGACCTATGTTACCAGCTATTTTTTCAAGCTTTGGAAAAAGTAGATCTAGGCCAACTTTCCATTAATAACAAAGTCATGCAACATAAATTGGGACAGTCTTTTATTTCCTTTTAGGGTAATTAATTTATTCAACCTTCGATAAAACCGAACAAGAAGAAATCAAACGTGTTATTAAGAACATTTGCAGTAAAATGCCCAACACCGATTCGAAAAGTTGTGACAAGTTCGTAGAACAGTACGCCAATGCCATTATAGCGTTGGTTAGCAGTGTGCCTCTCAAGGAAATCTGCCAGAAAATGCAATTGATTTTGCCAGCTTAAGTGAAGCGATCAATGATGAGGTAATATAATGTTTGTTCCAAAATCGTACGCATTTATGGCAAAAGTATTATGAATTTGTCTGAACGTATTGCTTTAGACGACACTCACATTTGTGCCAAAATTGGCAAATGTTTCGATAATCGGAAATCGAATTTGGCTTTTGTCAGAATTTCTGTTTAATCAAATGACATTTGTAAATTCTATATGATGCTTTAAAACATCAAAATCGAAGAGACGGAGGAAGGGAAAGTGCAACATGTATGCATGTATAAATGATTTTGTACTTATAATTATAATTTAGTTAAAACTACTACATTTATAGCAGACATTTAAATTTATGCCTTGAAATTGTTTTTTAATTATTTTTTTTTAATTTTATTACGATTTTATTTATTTTTTATGCACTACAATAAAATTGGAAAACATGTTTTACTTAATTTTATTTATTTTTCTTTGCATTTGTAATATGTCTTTTTTTATTATTTTATGGATTTTATTTAAAATATAAAAAACCTAAAAACCCGCCTCATTTATTATTTTAAAAATAAATGTTTTCTTAATAAATAAGGCAAATAAAACATACAAAAAACAAAGGAATCAAGTAAAAAACAAAGAACAAAATAATAGCTTTTAATTTAATAGCTTTTCGTTAAAAGAAAGCAAAAATAAAAAATATTTAAAAACATAACACTAAAATAAATTTTTTATTTTATAAAAAAAAATTAGTAGTAGCTTCTAAATTAAGAAATACATGTAACAATACTTAAAACATAATCACAAAAATATAATATGCTATTATTTTGAACTGAACTGTAAGATTTATTTATTTTTATAAAATTTTCCTTCGATTTTATTTATTTTTTTTTGTATTTTAAAAATCTTTTGTTAAGTTTTTAATTTCTGAAGTTTCGTGTTTTCTTTTGTTTACTTAATTAATTAATTAATTTATTTATAAAATATTTGTATTAAATATTGTGGTTTTTGTTGCTTTTGTTTATTATTGTTGTATATCGTTAGACGTCTTGTGTATATTTGTGTGTTATTTGAGTTATTTTAGCAAATTTTTTTTATTTATTTAATTTTTATTCATTATTATTTTTTTTACACCACTGGAGGGACTCGTAAGTATCGCAGCAGTTTCACAATAAAAATTTTAATAAATAAAATAAACAGAACAGAAATTGAACGCCATTAACATGAGCATTTTCCAACGACAGATTTTTTGTTTTTGTAATACTCCAAACTTTTCTTTTTACTACGGCTCCAACTCCATGTCCTGCTCCTTTTCCAAGAGACGTTGCGAAATATTTCCACTCTATGTTTTTGAAACCAAATTAGAGTAGGAAATCCGGCAAGCTTCGGACAATAAATTTATTTTTGAACTGGGAAGTACTTCCATCCAAAAATACGTAAATATTTTGAAATTGTCCATGTTCATCAATTATTTGATGCACAATTGTCGTTATAAAACAGAAAACGTCGAACTTGATGTGGCTAAGTTTATCACTTATTATTGCAAACGATCTAGTTGAATCAGGTAACCAGGCAAAGCACGTAAAAATTGTGACTTGACGATAAAAAAGTGCGCACTCTGAACTTCATTTTGGTAGACTATACGATAATACTCCGCAAAATCTACTTGTAATACCATGTCTCCTACTTTAATATTGTTCTTTTTTAGTTGAAAATAATTTTGTTGGGCACGTTTAACAAAAAAAAATGTCTTCTGAAAGAGGGTAACTGTACCTCTAGCTCATGAATGAGCTCAGATAAAGGAGCTATCGAGTAAGTAAGTACAATACGAAGGTATTAAATCATTTTTTACATCTTTGACACAATTTTTACAATTATTTATCATACAATTTTCATTTTCGATGTTACAACAGGCTGATTTTAAAAAACTTTGAAAATTAGTAGAAAATGATTTTATTACTTTTGTGCAGCCTTCTAAAATAAACCCAAAATTGGCATGATACATACATACGCACATGTTATGTGGCATCTTGTTAGACAATTGGATGTGTTGAATGTAAAAATTATTAATTATTCCAATTTGTTTTTTTTTTTTGTTATTAAACATGGTCTTTTATCTTTTTCCTCTATTGTAGTACCGTATTTTTTATACAATAATACAATATACAATTTGTGTTCTTTTTTTGGAATTAAGGGGCAAAGGTTTTTCGGCTTTTTTTTACAACTATAGTTGCTAGTACATAGATATATTTTCTTTCGCATTTTGGATTTCAGCTTTCTTTTTTTCGCGCCACTTTTGTTGTTTTATGCGATTATTTCAATTACGTTCTCTAATATTTTATTTTTTGCCAATTCTAAAATTTTTCTCCTATAGTTTTTGGTTCGATCTTTATCCTTTCTGCGCTTTATTTCGGATTTAAGTGGACTTTGTTTCACTCTTTCCCTATAACGACGCGCTCTTTCCGCCATACTAGCTGCTGATGACTCCATCTATGTAACATGTAATATATGTATTTTAAACCGCAATATATCCTATCCGTGACGTCACGTGACAAACTTTAAAATTTTATAAAAAATAACGCAATTCAATATAAATTGATTTTCCTTCAAAATTAAATTTTGCACAGTAAACTAGATTAAAATTAAAATTTTTAAATACTTTGAGCCACCAACGCAATAGGAATAGAAATAAATCCTGTTTTTCGTGACGAACGTTACAGTAAAATATTGAGAAAAAGGGAATCAAAAATATGCCGTTAACTGATCTTTACTTAATATCATTATTCCTTTTTAAACAAGATATTGTAGTAACAAATGTTTTCTGATGAGAGCACACTTAAATAATCGATTTTGCATAAATTAATACTTAAGAAAAAATGTTACTAAAAATTAAATTAAAAAATATCAAAATTAAACGCCAACTTTGGAGTTCGATTAACAACAATGAGGACAAAGGCAATTTATGATAGCTATAATTTATCAAAATTTAAGTATTTTTATCTAACAATAGTTTTCTAAAAAACATTTTCCTTGACTTTTAGTTTTTCAACCATGGTGGACTTTTCTATGGAAGTGCCCATATGCAACATAATTTAAATATAATATATTATTATTATTTGTTCTTACTCCTCTTTATCATACTCGAACATTATTTCAAATAAGTGATTTAGACCTGTCATTCGCTGGTTTCTCGATTCGTCTCTATTGCAGATATCACTTCCTTTTGTTTTCTTCGTTCTGATTACACTTTTACAGTTAATTTTTTTTTAAGCTGTACATTCTTTCAAACATTCACTATTGTTAGCTCGTTAAACTAATTTTATACATGGTCTTGTGTTCATTATTGTTTTATTTTATAATTTGTAAGGGCCCGCCCAATAACTTTTTTTTTGAAAATGCTTTAAAAAAACTACTGAGTATTTTCTCAAATTTCTTTTTTTATTTGAAAGTACAATCCTTCCGGTTAATAATGGAAAATAATTTCATTCAAATGGCTGCCTCGGCTGGCCATGCAGTAGCCTACACCTGAAGATGCCGATTTTGGCAGAAAAAATCAACTTTTCAGATGAAGCTCATTTTGATCTTGGCGGGTATGTAAACAAGTAAAATTGTCGCATTTGGGGCACAGAAAACCCGCACGCATACATTGAAAAGCCGACGCACCCAAAACGAGGCACTGTCACAAAAAAAAGTTATTTGGCGGGCTCTTTATATATTTTTTCTTTTGGATTTTGTTGTTAATGTAGCACAGTTTTGTGAATTTTTTTGTGTATTTATTTTTTTTTTTAATTTTAATTTTTTAAATTCGTTTATAATTAACATTAACAGTATTTTCATGTATACCTACATACTGCACCAGTATAATCGGTATAAAATTTTTAATTTTTTTTATTTATTCTTTTATTTTATTTTTTTTTTTTATAAAATGAAAAATTTTAATTAAATTTTTTTGTTCATTCATGTTTGTTGTCAACACTTGCAGTCTCTTTGGCGTTATTAATAAATTTTAAATGTAATACAGTGCACGCTCGCTAATGTGAACTATTTAAAGTTGGCGTTATTCACTTTTGGGAATTGTTCACATTTCCGAATACCGAAAATTTTAAAATAGAATTATACAATCTTTTAAACAAAAATCATTATTTATGAATTTTTTATTTTTTTAGAACACATTTTATAATTTAATCTTCACAAACTTTCTTTACAGTATCTAAATAGCAATTGAAGAATAAATATGCAAGCAGATGTATTAACACATACATATACATATGTACACCTAAAACGGGGATTCCCGCAACTAATAAACAGAATTTTAACGTTTCAAATTAAAAAAAATTCTGTTAAAATTATAGGGCTTTTTACACTTTTATCATCTTTTAGAGTAGTCACTGAAGCAAAAATATTGTTCACATTAAGCGGTTGTTTATGTCTGACAGTCTGAACATCCCATCCTTGCCGACATAAACAGGATTGTTTAAACTAAGGCAAATCACCAACAGAGGGCGTTGCAATATTAATTTAAGCTTTTATCATAATGTAATTTTATCTAAACTTTGGTGTTTTTTAACATTGAACTGTAATTGTATGTAATTTAGGCCTCTTGTTTTGTATAAGCTGAACTTAAAATTCATTCGTTTGTTAACCGGCATAAGCTAATAGTGATCATTATTAATATTGCTTAGTAAAAAAAAATTACTTACTTGCTTTAATTTATTCTACAATTTACTTTAAATTCACTGTGTTAAGTGATAAATAATAATACTTTATGTAAACCAAAATTAGTGTTGAACAATTTGTTATAAATTTTTTTATGTGAAATAAAAATAAACGAAAAAAAGGAACATATATACAACAAAGATCGTTTGCTTTTGTGCTTAGGACCAGTTGATACCTGAAGTAAGTGGACATATAGAAAATGGGAAATTGTTCGTGTGACATTTGATATTAAAACAGGAAAGTGTTGTTTTTTCCTATATTTTGAAAGAATATTTTTCATCTTTAAAATTTTTATTGCCAGCAAATGGAGCAAAAGTTTGGTCACCAAGAGTCCCCTCAACCACCAAACCCAACAACATCCTACTCATCAGGTGAACTATTTGATACCTTTTTTTGGTCTTTGGTTTCCCCCCATACAGTCCACGTAATTAACATTTGGATAGCAATGGCTCGTCACATACCGGCAATCAAGGTTATCATCAATTAAGTGTTACAATTGAACAGGGTTCTGTGCGTAATAGTGGATTTTTAAAACCAAATCCTTATGTTGAACTACTAATCGATAATAAAAGTAAACGGATAACGGATGTTGTGAAAAATACATATTTTGCCAAATGGAATGAAGAATTTACAGTGCTGATTACGCCCCATTCTGTGTTACACTTCAAGATATTGGATCATTCTAGTTTTCGTAAAGATGCTCTGCTTGGTGAACAGACCATTAGTTTGGTTGAAATTCTACAACACTGCAATGGTCGGTGTGAGTTTTTGGAAGTTTTTATGGATTTATTTGTCACTTCTAAGTCGGACAATAGCAAAGTGAGAACCGGTTTATTAATGGCCGTATTGAATGGTCTAATATTGGACATGTCCAATGTAATGCTATAAAATGGTAATGGTTCGTTAATGCCACCCGCAGCAAGTGGTGGTGATGTTGATGCAACTGGATCATCGGCAGCAGCAGCAGCGGCAGCGCCTGGTAGATGGTTCATGTGTAATGGTGCTGTTATCGTTCGTGAACGTATGCGTTCAACGGGCAGTGTAAGTGAAAGTAGTGTAGTGGGCCCTTGTCGATCTTCTGTAGCATTGCAAAATGGCAATTTAGAACGTAGTAGTAGCTCTGGTGCGATGATACCACCGCAAACTGGTGCGATATGCCGGGCACCAAATCCTCCTCCTCCTGGTGGTACTTGGGATCCTCAAACTACTGCTGCCATGGCCGCTCAACAGCAGCAGCAACATCAACAGCAAATGCAAATGGTCCATACTCAACGTGCAAATGGACCAACTACAAACACACGGCCTATGCCTCAGCTATATGCCAATGGAGCTGTTCCAGGCGGCCAGCCAGTTCCTCCCGTACAGCAACCTATGTTGGAGGGAGCTGTTGGCGGTATGCTACCACCTTCAGGTGCACCTGCTGATCAGCAAGCTCTAATGGGTAATGCTTTGCCGGTATCAAATATAACAGATAAATAGTTACAAGCAGCTCAGGCAGACGATGAACCTCTACCAGCTGGTTGGGAAATTCGTTTTGATCAATATGGTCGTCGTTATTATGTGGATCACAATACAAGATCAACAAACTGGGAAAAACCCACACCTTTACCACCTGGCTGGGAGATACGAAAGGATCCTCGGGGCAGAGTGTATTATGTTGATCACAATACTCGTACCACCACCTGGCAAAGACCGAACAGTGAACGTTTGATGCATTTCCAGCACTGGCAGGGTCGGTAGCACAAGGTAATCAGAGATTCCTTTATGGTCAACAGCAACCAACCGCTGTTACGGCTGCTGCCACACAGGATGACGAGGCCACATTGAGCCCTCTGCCAGATGACTGGGAGAAGTAGGTGCAGTCAGACAATCGTATTTACTTTGTAAATCATAAGAATCGTACAACACAATGGGAAGATCCACGAACTCAAGGACGTATTGCATTAAGATATTTTTAAATTAATTTTGTGCGAAGCATATTTATTAAATTCGTGTGTTTGAATAATTTGTAATAATAAAAATTTACCATAATAATAAATTGTGATCACGAATAAACAAAGCATAAAATATTTTCAAAAGGAAATCTAAGCGAAATCATTTAGTTATTTGCAAACTGAAAAAAAATAAACCAGTTCAATATAATACTAAATTGAATATTTGGTCAGAGAAGCTCGTCTCTGTGAAGTGCAAAGTGACGGACAAAGAAATTAAAACTGTGAACGGAAATTAGTTACAAAAAAACAGTGTCCAGAGATTGAGAACAAAAGTTGTCTACAACGTTTCATCAATACAGTCCATCAGAGTAACATTTGGTCCAATAGAACCAGATTTTGGAACCTGTTTTTTCGGATTTTGGAACCGTGTTTTGTGCATTTTTTCGTGTGACCTTCAACGTAACCTCTTCAACCTTCTCATCAGCCGTCAAAGTAACCTTGAGATTATAAGGTAAAGTGTTTTTGTTTTTTACTTTTATATTTTTTGATTTTTGGTGGTAATTCTTTATACAAGTAAAGTTCTGTTAACTAGACAACAAAACTTTGCTTTTATATAGAATTTATAACAATGCATATATATTTACAAAGTGGTGTGTTATAATTGCGATAGCACTGGCACACTTTGTAAATTTATCGAATATAGGAACCAAAGTTTATGCACTGTTATACCAACCTTTCTTTACTTGTAACAAAGTCAATAGTGACTAGGATGTCAATTCCTTTTATAACACTTCTTCAAATCCACCGGATACATGAAAGAGGTACCCATACATAAATGTTATTCACGTTCATAGTATCATATCTGGAATTTTTAACAGATTTTTTAAGTAAATGGGACATTTGATTTGCATTAAGTAAAGTAAAGTAACACATTGAAATTTATTTATGGGTTTCCGTTTTTTGATGTTTTATTTTTTTATTTATTAATTTTTTTGAGAATTTAAATTATTTAAAGTTAACCATTTTTTTGCAAATTTAAAATTAATAAAAAAAGAAAATTTTTAATTCGTTATTTTTTATTCAATTCTCATTTTAATTGTATTAATTTATATTGAATTGACATATTATACACATATTATATATTAATATGCATACATATATAGTTACACATATTTGCGTATATACAAGGTGAACGAGTGAAAACGAGTAGTTGTTTGGTACTACCTTTTCACTTTGGTATTTTGTTTTTGTGTATTGTTCCTTTATTTGATTTTTGGAGGACAATAATAGTTATCGGGTTATTGGCCATTGGGAATTCGTCCTGGCTTAGTTTCGCGAAGTGTGTATTTTTTTTTTTGGAATACATATATGCCCGTCTTACTGGACATATAGTACGTTTGTTAAGTTTGCAGTAAGGCGCTAATTTGGTCGCGGTAGTGCGTTGTCAGGGTGACCGCGGTGGCTTTTTGCTTAATTGTAAGATATTTCGTTTTTTTAGTTGCGTATCGCAAAATTAGTTACAATAGAGGCGCGAACATCTTCGGGTTTTGTTGTGGTGCCATTTACTATCTGTTTAATTTTTTTTTGGATATTTTGGTTGATTTCATTTCGTTTAGGGAATTAGGCTTCGAATAGTTAATTCCGTTTGGTTTCCACTTTTGTTGTTGTTGCTATCTGCTATTAATAAATAATATTCGATATGCCGAAGTCGAGGAGACTATTAACGTTTGATAGGTTTGGCCAAATATTCCTAGATTTTGAGAGGGAATTCAGTGCTACTCCTCAGGAAGGTAATACGACCCTCTCCATTGAGGTCCAGAGGGAGGAGTTCAAGTCACTATGGGCAAGGGTGAGGGATTTCTATGAAGCCTTTGCCACAGGTGACGAGGAGGATTTGGAAGGTGATCGGGAAGCTGCACGTGAACTTTTTGGACACTGTAGGTTGGGATACATTACTGTTGGCTCACTAATGGGTGAACTTTCCCGAACCTCGGTCAACCAAGCTGGGATGTCATCGACACAGTGTCTCAATGGTCAAGGCAACGAGAACCGCATTCGGCATAGCATGCAGCTACCCCCTTGTACCATGGAGGTGTTTCATGGGGATTACAAATCTTGGCCATCATTTCGCGACATGTTCACTGCCGTTTATGTGAACGGGGCCAACATTTCACCAGTGGAACAGCTCTTTTATTTGAGACAGTTCACGCGTGGTGAAGCCTTGGAAATTGTAAAAAAATCTCCTCTCACTGTTAATGGATTCCAGGAGGCGTGGAATAACCTGAGGGACAGATACGAGAATAAGAGGATTTTAGTGAATTCTCAGCTGAGGGTTTTGTTTACTCTCGCACCGGTCAAATCCGAAGCAGCCCAAGATATCAAGAGGTTGCAACGAGATATCAGTAATTCGATATCGGCACTTAAGACGCACGATATTAATATCTCCAATTGGGATCCAATTTTTGTTTATTTGTGTTCCACCAAGTTGCCGGTGCGAACTTTGTCTCTCTGGGAACAGACAATCCAAAACAAGGTTGAGATTCCCAAATGGAAGGATTTAGATAATTTTTTGACTTCACGGTTTCAATCTCTAGAAACTGAAATTTTGAACCTGTTGTTAGCGGTTCTAGGCCTGCCCCTGAAACTTTTCCTAATCCGAAAAGGGGAGTTCGATCCTTTTCCACTAAGCTGAATAGGAGAGTTTGTGCGTATTGTTCGGGAGACCATTTGTTGAATATTTGTCCTAAATTTTTGGATTTGTCTCCTGGGAGACGGTTTGTGGTTGTAAAGAGGTACAATCTTTGTATCAATTGTCTCATAGGTGGTCATAGACTCAGTGAGTGTAAGAGTACTGTTGGTTGTACGGTGTGCAAGTTGAAGCACCATACTCTACTGCATCGAGAGGTATCTGGATCCTCTTCAGGCGCTTTGGACGCGCCAAGTTCTAGCGGTGCAGTCAGGTCGAACGGTGAGGTCCAGAATTGTTTTGCTGCTACGTCGAGGCAGATACTTTTGGGAACTGCGGTAGTTGGTATCTACCACCGAGGGGACACGTTTAGAGCTAGGGCCCTAATAGATTCAGGGTCTCAAGCTACCTTCATTTCGGAGGGATTACAGAGTAGATTGGGATTGCCGGCGGTGAATATACATGCTAAGGTCTCTGGTTTGAATGGAGCATGTGCTGGTGTAGTCCAAAGACAATGTTCGTTTGTCTTAACTTCTATGTCGGGCGATCAACCTCGTGTGGAGGCAATCGGTTTGGTGTTGCCGAAGTTAACCGAATGTTACCCAGCTCAACTATTAACATATCGCGATCTGCAGCTTTTTCGGAGATCACATTGGCTGATCCTAAGTTTAATGGGAGCGATCAAGTGGACATCCTAATTGGAGGCGACATTTATCCTAATGTAATGTTGGAGGGCGTTAGGAAGAATCTTCGGGGGAATTTGATGGCCCAGGAGAGTATTTTTGGTTGGATTCTGACGGGGTCATTACCCGAACCGCGTTCCAAGAGCTATACAACTCTCGTATCGTATTGCACTGAATTGGAATTGGATAGGCAACTGGAGAAGTTCTGAAAATTGGAGGAACCTCCAAGGCATTCGAAGAAGTCGCCTGATGATGAGTACTGTGAGGAATATTTTAAGAAAACAGTACGTAGGAATTCAGCTGGGCGATACATAGTATCATTACCTGTCAGACTGCAGTATGATTCCCAGGCTTGCCTTGGCTCTTCTCGCCCAAGGGCCTACAAACAGTTTTTGCGGAACGAAGCTTCCCTACTTCGAAACCCATCTCTCAAATTGGATTATGATGCGGTTTTATTGGAATACGAATCTTTGGGTCATATGGCGAAGGTGAATTTTAAGGATGTGAGGGAAGGCGATTCGTATTATTTGCCTCATCACGCTGTACACAAGCCTGAAAGATCTTCCACGAAGGTTAGGGTTGTTTTCAATGCGTCTAGTAAAACGTCATGCGGACTGAGCTTGAATGACACCTTATTTACCGGGCCTGTTTTACAACATGATTTGTTAGATGGCGTTTTTACCGATATGTCTTTAATGGAGACATTGATAAGATGTATCGACAGATTCTCTTGGACCCTGATCGTGTGAATTACCAACGAATAGTTTTTCGTAAGGAATCAGATGGGGAAGTAGAAGATTTTGAATTGAAAACCGTCACATTTGGGGTAAATTGTGCTCCTTTTTTAGCAATAAGAACATTGCTTCAACTCGCTGATGACGGTGAAGCCAAATGGCGTTTGGCTTCTGAAATTTTACGTGAAATGACGTACGTAGACGATGCGTTAGCTGGGGCTCATGATGTCTCTGGAGCGATAGAGGCTCGAGACCAATTACGATCGGCGTTGACTTCCGCGGGATTCTCAATGCGGAAGTGGACCTCAAACGACAAGAGAATTCTTCAAGGATTGCCTTCGGATCACTTGTTGAGGGAAGATTTTGTGGAATTTGAAGATGTCAGCTCCATAAAAACCCTGGGCGTACGATGGAATGCCAGGTCTGATCAGTTCTTCTTCACGACAACGACAATAGATGTTAAGGAGAATTTTACGAAAAGAGAGGTATTGTCGATTATAGCCAAGCTCTTCGATCCTGCTGGATGGTTAGGTCCGATCGTTGTCACTGCAAAAATGCTCATGCAGAAAATATGGAGCGAGAAGGCTGATTGGGATGAATTTTTGACCCTGGAGAGCCTTGCGAAATGGAAGCAATTTCTTAGTGAATATAGTTTCATTAACAATATAAAAATACCTCGATGGGTAGGTTTTCGGCCCGATTATAATGTGGAGTTTCATGGGTTATCTGATGCTTCGGAGAAAGCATACGGGGCGTGTATATACATTCGTATAGAGGATGATTTAGGTGCTATTCAAACCCATCTGTTGTTGGCTAAGTCGAGGGTCGCTCCTTTTAAGACAATTTCCTTACCTAGGCTGAAACTTTGCGGGGCTCTCTTATTGACTGAGTTGATGGAGGCTGTGAAAGCAAATTTAAAATTTGACGGATCAAAACCAAATTCTATGGGTGGACGGATTCTACCATAGTTTTGGCTTGGCTTCAAAAACCACCCATTTCGTGGAAAACCTTTGTTGCTAACCGAGTCGCAAAGGTGACGGAGCACATGGACAAGGCCTGTTCGAGGCATGTTCGGTCGGAGCAGAATCCGGCTGATTTGATAAGTCGAGGAACTCGGCAGCAGGATTTGGCAACGGACGAGCTGTGGTAGCATGGTCCCACCTCGTTAGGTTCTACTGCTAGCGAATGGCGTTAGCCTATTCCCGAGGAATATGACACTAAGGAAGAGGAAAAGTGTCACATGGTTTTCTTCGTTTATTTTAAGGAGTTCGATGACCTTTTGAATCGATTTTCTTCCTACTCGAGAGCGTTGCGTGTGATGGCTTTGGTATTTAGGGTTTTTGATAAGGAAGGTTCGAGTTGTGGTTCTTTGGAGATTACTCCACACGAAATCCAGAGGGTGAGAGGAAGGTTGTTAAAAATAGCTCAACGAGCTTGGTACTCTCAGGAATACCGGCGGTTGTCTGATGGAGAGAAGATTATAGAAGGGGAGCTTTTGAATTTGAATCCTTTTTTAGATGAGGATGGTCTGATGAGAGTCGGCGACAGACTGGCTAATGCGGTGAACCTCAAGTACAACGAAAGTTTTCCGATTCTTTTACCGACAGCGAGTCGATTTTCTTATCTGTTGGTCGATTTTATCCATAGGTTGACTTTGGATGGCGGAAACCAATTGATGCTGAGAGTCTTGAGAACTGAATTCTACATGCGCAGGTCTAAGAATTTGATAAAGACCGTCGTAGGGCGTTACAGGACTTGCAATATCTGTATCAGAGTCATATAATGGCGGCTTTGCCCACGTGCCGTACCGTCTTCACTCGTCCTTTTGTTAGCACTGGTGTAGATTTTGCTGGGCCCTTTGACATTCGGGCAGAGCGTGTCTTATAACTAAGGGCTACGTTTGTCTGTTTATTTGCTTTGCTACGAAGGCTATTCATTTGGAAGCCGTTATTAATTTATCTACGTCGGCATTCTTAGGTGCTTTGGCTAGATTTATTTCTCGTCGCGGATATCCTACGGATATGTATTCCGACAACGGAACCAATTTTGTAGGAGCGTCGAAAATCTGAAGAAGTGAATTTCGAAATTTTTTTAAGGAATCAGGTTCCCAGGTCAATGCTACTTACGGACCTAGGGGGTTAACATGGCATTTCAACCCTGCTGGTTCACCTCATATGGGAGGTCTCTGGGAAGCCGGTGTCAAAAGTTTCACACACCATTTTAAACGACTGGAAGGAGGCTTGAAGTATTCTTTTGAGGAGTTCTCCACTCTCCTAACTCGCGTCGAGGCGTGTGTGAATTCGCGTCCATTATGTCCTTTGGCGGATAATGCCGATTGCCTGGACGCTCTTACGCCAGGTCATTTCTTGATTGGTGGCCCTTTACTGTCCCCACCGGAATTGCAGATTGCAGACTCTTTACCCTCGATAACAAACCGATGGCAAAGAGTCAAGGCTCAAAACCATCGTTTATGTCTCCGTTGGAAGGAGGAATATTTGAAGGAGCTACAGAAGCGGACCAAGTGGAAATTTTTGAGGAAGGACTTAGAGGTCGGTGATATGGTGGTCATCCGCGAGGATAACGTGCCTACCAACGAATGACGCCTAGGTCGCGTATTGAATTTGCATTCGGGTAGAGATAGTCATGTCAGAGTAGTGGATTTGAAAACTTCGCTGACGGACAGCGTACTCTTGAAGCCAACCGGCTGTAGTGGACATTGTGGCACAGGGAGAGAGCAGTAATTGATCCTACTGCAGAACGTTCTCTCATTTCCGAAAAGGTGGTGCGCAGGCTTGGCGCGAAGACGATTAGAGTTGGACGCTTGGAACGGGTGATCTTGGTTATTAGAGATAACTACGGCAGCAGCAACACAGTCGAAACATATGCAGAGGTGCGAAGTAAGTTGGATGGTCTCACACCGTCAAGGTCGATGGACGGAAGGATCGTGGACGAGTTTCCGGGACTACAACTGGCAGACCCAACGTTTTTTGTAGCGGTCCCAGTTGGAATCAGATTAGGCTGTGACGTCTACAGCAAAATCATACGCAATGGGGTATTTGGTGGTACGATGGGCAAACCTTTGGCCCAGTTTTCTATTTTTGGCTATTTGATTTCGGGCCTGTGTTCCTTATAATACATAGGTATGTAACACATCGCTTTGAACCATGATACGTATTAAACATAATTTTTATTTATAGTTATAGTTTATCTTCTTTTAATGCAGCTGACCCAATGAAGTCCGGATCGTGAGCTGATATAGTTTTTAGTCTTTTATTTATTGGAAAATTTGGAGAAAATAAATTAAGCATTTGAATTAATACAATAATATTTTTTGGTTTTTGATTTCCTTTCCTATAGCATTAATTTTGAAGCCGTTTTGTTCTTGGTAGCAGTACTGCAAGGGCGCCGGAATGTTTACGCCCGGTGATTGCAAAATCCCATCTCCGGCGATCATCTAGAAGACAAGTAACATCCAACAGAGGGCGCGACAATATTAATTTAAGCTTTCATGTTTTTTATTATAACAGTGTAATGGAATGTAATTAAAGCTTTGGGAATTTATAACATTATACTGTAATTTAAGTAAAGCTTTGGAATTTTGTGACATTACTCTGTAATCCTGTTTATTTTAGGCTTCTTTCTTGTTTAAGTTGAGGTTAAAATATTATTCTAATTTTGTTAATCAAAAAGACACAGTGTGTTAAAGAAACATTGAAGTTAAAAAAGAATTTTCAATTAAATAATTATTAAAATAGTGTATTTGAAGGCATTCGGCCAGTGAATAAAGAAAAATTCTTAAAATAAGAACTGTGATTAAAAATAAATAAACCTAGAGATTTTAAGTGCTACGAAGCAAACGAAGCCGAAATAAAATTCTTGTGTGTGTTTACAAACTGGGAAAACTAAGAGGTGCAAGGTAATTTTGACCATCTTGGTGAAGTAAAAGAGGATCATAAAAAAAGAGCCAAACCAACCAGTGAACGGAAAATAGCTATCAAAAAAAAAGGAAAGTGTTTTTTTTTGTGATTTATTAGTGGTTTTGGAACTTCTCTCATTTTTTTGGTTCCCCTCTTTCTTTTTATATAGTCTTCTAATTGTGCCCAATCGTCGCAGAAGAGATCTTTTCTTTGGTCTCCCCCAACATACAGTCCACGGATTTATCAGCGGTGTTCATATCATGCGGTGTTCACATTAGCGGGCGTGCACTGTATAAACAAAATTAATTTTAAATTTGATTTGTTTAATTTTAATTATTTAATCACTTTATTAATGTTACTGAAGATTAATTTCAATGTTTATTTTTATTAAATAAACTAATTTTATTTTTCAAAACTACTTTTCTATTATTTTTTTAAATTAGTTTGTTGTTTTCTTTCTTTTAAAGATGAATCAGTTGAATTTTTGTGTGTTTGTATTCTTTGATTATATTTTCACATTGTCGTCCGTCCGCGATACTAACGAGTGGTAGCCAATAATAAGAGCAATGTAATAAATATTTTCTTTATTGTTTTTGTATTCTATTTCTCTTTTTTCTTTTGCAAACAATACGATTTTAACGGGTGATGTTTTAGCTATTATATTTTTTGGCAACACTGGTTTAAACAGCTCACGCACGTTTCGTGTTTTGTTTCAATGGCAAACATCTTCAGTTTGGTCTATAATTTAACCATGAATCGTCTTACAAACGAACAACGCTTGCAAATCATTGAATTGCTCAGTTAAGAAAGCTCATCGCGCGCTTCTTCCATTTTATGGTCAGTTTAATCGACGCACTGAAGCGGCTATTCGGGCTATTGTGACTAAATTTCGCACCAAATTTACATTGTTGAACAAAAACCACCAACACGCTTACGTATAGTGCGAACTGAAGAAAATATCGCAGCTGTATCGGCCAGTGTTAATGATGACCATCAATTGTCGATTCGTCGCCGTTTGCAGCAATTGATCCTCTGTTACTCAACTACGTGGAAAATTTTGCGGAAGGATTTATGTGTGAAGCCTTTCAAAGTACAGCTGGTGCAAGAACGCAACGCAGAATTTTTGGTGAATGGGTTCTTGGAAAGTTTGCCACTTCTTTAGCAAAAAATTGTGTTTAGCGACGAAGCTAATTTTTGGCTCAATGGATACGTAAATAAGCAGAATTGTCGATTTTGGAGTTAAGATCAGCCAGAAGCATTGCGAAAGCTACCAATGCATCCAGAAAAAGTCACAGTTTGGTGCGGTTTATGGGCTGGTGGCATCATTGGACCGTACTTCTTAAAAGATGCTGCGAATCGTAACGTAACTGTGAATGGTGAGCGCTGCCGTGAGATGATATCCAAATTTTTTTTGCCCAAAATGCAAGAGCTTGACTTGCATGACATGTGGTTTCAACAAGACGGTGTCACATGCCACACAGCACGCGTAACAATGGACTTATTGAGAGGCGATTTCGGTGAACATTTTATTTCACGTTCGGGACGGGTCAATTGGCAGCCTAGATCGTGCGATTTAACGCCTTTAGACTATTTTTTGTGGGGCTTTGTTAAAGCTCATGTCTATACAGACAAGCCTGCTTCAATTGACAGACAACATTGAAGCATTTATTCGTGAGATACCGGCCGAAATGTTGGAAAGAGTATGCTAAAATTGGACTAAGAGGATGGACCATTTGAGGCGCAGTCGCGGTCAACATTTGTATGAAATAATCTTCAAACATTAAATGATATGGACCGTACTATCGATTCAAATAAAGATTTCATGCATTTTTCTGAATTTTATGTGTTTTTTTTAAATTTTCCTATAGCTCTTAAAAAATCACATTTTAAAATATTTTTTTTAAACACAGTATTTTTATTTTTTTTTTCTTTAAACTCCTCTATTAAAATTCTCTTATTTTTCTGTACAATAATCAAGAAAATTAACACTCAAGAGGAAAAATACACACAATAAAGTAATAGTAGATTGTATTAGCAGTTGAATATCTTTTATGTTTCTTTTTTTGTTTTTTTTTACATTAATTTTACTTGTGTGCTTTGGTTTTAAATTTATTAGACTTTTTTTTAATTTTCGCTTCACTTTTTGTCTTCACTGTCCTTTTTTATGGTATATATTTTTTATTTTATATTAAATTTGTGTGTAATTTAATTTTATTTTATATTTCATGCCTTTTGCTAAGTTTACAGTATTCACTTTTTTGAGTACACTGCACTTTTTATTTTTTTGGTTATGTTTTATGTTTTTTTCTCTTCGTTTGATAACACTTTTTTATTTTACGACTGTGCTTTACGCTATTAGGCCTCTTTTTTATATGAAATTTATTGCTTTTTTCTTCGATTATAAATAAATTACTATTGATTTATTAAGGCACTGTTTATTACTTTCTAAATCACCTGTTTTATTTGGGGGAATAAATTTTGGGTTATTAATTTTTCTTAATTTGTAGGTTTCGTTGCAACTGTTTTGTTTTAATAATTTTATTTATTTTCTTGTTGTAAATGTTTTTAAATAAAACCTTTTAATGGAAAACACTTTGCTAATAAACTTCTATTAAATGTTGTTAAATTTGAATTAATTTTTCTTTATTTTTATTTTTTTTTTTAAGTTCGTACGTTTCAGGAAAAAGATTTTCTTTAAATGTTTTCGCTTGAGCTTGATTTACGAACTGTTTGCTTTGTGCGTTCCATGTTTTATCATTTTGTTTAAAATGTATATACTTTTAATTAATTTATTTATGATTCTCTGTCTTTCCCATGTTTGCCCGAAATATGACTGAAACAACTAAAATTTTGTTTTGTGGTCACAATACGCACATTTATTTTCCCATTCTTATTTCATCAAATAGCAAACAAAAGTATGGGCAAGCATGTTTGCCATATGGTCATCCATAATATAAGGTGAAAATTTTTTCGTTTTGTGTTACGGAGCTTCTGTGAAAATTTGCGAAGAAAAAAGAAAGAAAGACGGCTAGGGGTTCGGAAATGAGTTCAGGATAGAAAAGAAGAAGGATGCAGAGAAAAATTTTGTAAAATTAACATAAACAAATGTTTACATTTTTCAAGTCTAGCCAATCACCCTATTTGAAAATCGCTGAAATGTAGTACATATATTAAAATAGATGTTAAATCTAAAAATTGGAAATCGAATATATGTAAAGGATTTGTTTTAGGTCTAATTTGAAATTTTTTTATAGAGATTTTTGAGAAAGGTTTGTCACTGGTTGAAAATTTATCCTCCAAAATGATTGAAATCCAAAATGAACTATGCTTGTGTAAAAGCAAAATTGGAATTATGTTGCTACGTTAATTTGAAGTTCTCCGTACCGTAGTACCATCCACTTCAAGAGTTCCATTCATAACATTGTACTTTGAATGTTTTAACCTGCTTATTTTCAGGGACAAAATTTGTCGTGATAATTTGGAGAAAAATCAAAATCATTGCAATAAAAATTAAAAATTTTCTTTTACAAAAATAAGAACTCTTTATTTTTATGTACTGAAGAGTTAGGTCGTTTCAGAGATATTTTTCTTTAATGATATTTAAAAAACTAACCATTTTACTGAAAAAATTATTACAATCCCTGAATAGCTTTGACGATATGATATATGCATAAACGTGTATTTAAATTTCAGACTCTGAATGTATCTCTGTATATGCAGGAACCCAGATATTCATACGTATATAATGAATACATCTACAACGAATAAAAAGGTTTCCATGAAATAAATTATTTATTTTCGTCAAATTTGCTAGTAGGGTGGTCACATTTAAAACATTTTTGTTTGATGGCAAATAATTTTATTTGCCCGTAATCAACGTTTTTTTGTTTGCCATTCAAAATTATTTTGTGGTCACACTAGGGCAAAGAAATATTTTATGTTTTGAGTCAAATATTTTTTAGATGTGACCGTACCTTAACGCTTTTTACCCGCGCACTTTCTTCTACGTCTTTATAATTTTTTTTACTGGTTATCTTAGGCGGGAGGAGGTTTGTTTTTTGTATGCTGAAGAGTTTTTCAAACGATTTCCGGTTATAATTTTTTTTATTTCTTTTTATTAAACTTCACTTTTTCTTTTTTTTAATGGACTTTTAATTTTTTTCATCACTCCAGTTTTCATCTTTTCATTTCAATCGCACTTTTACAATATCTCTTCCTTCCTTTTTCCTTATTTTAAAGCTTATTTTTTAAAGCTTATTTTAACAGGGAAAAAATTGATTTCGTTCTGAAGAGTTTTGTTATTGGCTTTGGTTTATCTTCCCAGTATTACCATTACTATTTCTACAGTTGTTGTAATTATCATTGTTTTGTATGATACTGAAAATTCTGTATGTTTATGTTTTACTGACTGATTTTTACTGTTTCTTTTTGTTAAAGTTTTGCGTTTTTAATTTTCTTTGAAACACACCGGTCACACCATATCATTATATTTTATTATCATTTCTTTTTATTTTTTTATGCATTTTATAAAATTGTATTCAATTTTTATTGCAATTAGTTATGTAATTAGTTCGCGGCACTTAAAGTGTACGGACGTGTAGTCGGCAAATTATAAAAAAATATTTGGAATAGGTGTTTTATTACAACTAAAATAAAAAAAGAATAATAAAAAACAAAACAACTTAAACTTAATAAAGTTTAAAAAAGAAAAGAAAACTGCATAAAGACAGACAACAATCAAATAAGTAAAAAAAATATATAAAGGCCGTTAACCTAATTAATGAGTGAGCCAAGTGCAAGTGCTAATGAACGCAGACTGAGTTTTAATGATAGAAATGCTTACGTGATCATTACTTCAAAAGAATGTGAAACAGTTAATATAAATAAAAAAATTGATGACTCGCGTTATTTGACAGCGAAGCCTGTAAATCGGGTACGCTACGTTAGCGACCCAACAAGTGAAAAAAAAATCAGCAATAGTGCGAGTGGTCAAAATTTAAATAAGTGTGTTGGGCCAAATACAAATCTACCCCATACCCCTCTTTTGGGTAGTCATAAGAACATCGAAGACATTTTGCAATCACCGGACGTAAATAAGGAAAGTACAACAATTAAAAAAAGTGCAGCGAAGACTGAGAGCAGTGAAAAAGTTCTCACAGGTATGGACCGTTATATCACAATAACGAAACGTAAGTCCAGCCCTAGAGCAGCCTCCACGTTGGAACCACATCCAAAACAGGCAAAAAATAACACTGACAACGCAAACCGTTTTGCAATTCTTGCAGAAAAAGAGAAGGAAGACAATACAGCTGCAAAAAAGAATTTCAAACCCCCACCACTGTACCTACGAGAGCCCACTACCAATGCCTTGGTAACTAAGTTGACACAGATTGTTGGCAAAGACAATTTCTACGTTGTTTCTCTACGAAAGGGTAATATTCAGGAAACCAAAATCCAAGCCAAAGATGAAAAGATTTTTAGAGCAATTGTGAACAAGTTCGATACTGAAAAGAAAAACTACTATACTTATCAACTCAAAAGTGCAAAAGGTTTAAACGTAATCATTAAAGGCATTGACAGTACTGTACCTATTAGCGATATTAAGAATGCCCTTCAATCTGAAGGGTATGAAGTCAAATCAATCCATAATATTTTAAATAAAAATAAAATTCCACAACCGCTTTTTAGAGTCGAAATAGAATTTAACTCGAACAATATAAGGAAAAAAGGTGACAATCATCCTATATATGGATTACGGTATCTTCTAAACCGTCGAATATATGTAGAGGAACCCATTAAACGTAAAGGCCCCCCTCAGTGTCAAAATTGCCAAGAATTTGGGCACACAAAATCTTTCTGCAAATTACCGGCAGTATGCGTCAGGTGCGGAGACGTACACAGAAGCAGTGAATGTCCCCACCCGAAAACTGAAGTTAGCTGTAAAAAATGCAGTAATTGCGGTGAGAACCACACGGCTAATTATCGAGGATGCAAAGTATACTTGGAACTCAAAAATAAAGCGGTGGTCAAAAGACCTATATATAATCAGTACCGTGAATCAAACTTCCCAAGTTTACCTCAGCCCACCATTCCACAACAGGCAAACTCCAAAAATGTTGCCCAAACCAAAAGTAAATTTCCAGATGCTTTTTCATATGCTGACGCTCTAAAAGAAGGCATTCCAACTGCACATTCGAATTCCCAAAATTCAATTGAAACTCTAATCCAAACAATGAGTAATTTTATGGCTAACATGCAGAACATGTTGCAACAGCTGCTGCAAAACCAAAATATGCTTATGCAGATTTTAGTAAATAAGACATGAACACCCTCAAAATGTGCTTTTGGAACGCGAACGGCTTAAGCCATCATAAAAACGAAGTACAAAACTTCTTATATACTTACCAAATTGATGTCATGCTAATATCGGAAACACACTTCTCGGACAAAAACTGCTTTAGAATTAATGACTACTACACATATGACGCAAAACACCCTAGTGGTAGGGCATGCGGAGGGGCAGCTATTCTTGTTCACAAGGACATTAGGCACTTTCCATTGCCAGAATTCACCCAAGATTACATTCAAGCAACATCAATCAATTTACCCTACATTGGTGTTACAATATCAGCACTTTATTGTCCTCCAAGACACAACATTTGCAAAGATCAATTCCTCGATTACTTCAACACGCTGGGTCCGAAATTTATTGCAGCAGGTGATTATAATGCAAAACACACATTCTGGGGATCACGTCTCATTACTCCGAGAGGAAGACAGCTATTGGACGCAGTATCTTCGAACAGAATGGATGCCTTGTCTGCTGGTCATCCTACTTATTGGCCAACTGATCTAAACAAAATTCCGGATGTAATAGATTTTGCCGTAGTAAGAAATATTAGACGTGAAAATCTTCGTATGCACCCGTCATTGGATCTGTCTTCTGATCACTCACCAACCATCCTAACATTTGTGCCTGATACAAACCTACTGGAGCAAAATTATCTTCAGACGGGGACAAATTGGCGGAAATACAAAATGTTCGTAAGCTCGCACCTGCCATCAAATATCTCTTTGAAGTGTGAACAGGAAATTGAATCCGGCGTCCGCCAGTTTGCTAACATCTTAACTGAAGCTGCTAGGGTATCTACATCCTCTACCCCTTTGGTAAGAAAACGAAAATTTCCCTGCTCTAATAACATAGAAGCACTGTTACGCCAAAAAAGGAATTTAAGACGCCAATGGCAAGAATATCGTTCCCCAGGTCTAAAGTCTCAACTTAATCAGTGCCAAAGACTTCTGCGTGACGCTTTGCAGAAGCACAAAGAGTCGAACCTGCAAAAATACTTGCAAAATTTGGACGCAACGAAAGACTCAGAGTACAGTTTATGGAAGGCAGTAAGGAAAATGAGGAGACCTACTTTGCATGAATCCCCTTTACGACTACAGCACGGTGATTGGGCAAAAAGCGCAGAACAGAAAGTGGACGCTTTTGCCAACTACTTAGAGAATGTTTTTACACCAAACAATTCTGTTTCTAGTATTGCCCCAGTTACAATCGACGATGTGGTTAGTAGGCCGATCAAGTTCCGGCTGTCTGCAGTGATTGCCGGCATCCAGAGCCTAAAGCCGAACAAATCACCTGGTTGTGACAAAATAACTGCGACAATGATTAAAAATTTGCCTACATCGGCCGTGCGTTTTATATTGTTCATCTTTAACTCTATGTTGCGAATAGGCTACTTTCCTGCATCTTGGAAATTATCTGATTTAGTGATGATACCTAAACCAGGCAAGGACATAACGCAAGTATCATCATATCGTCCAATAAGTTTACTCCCAATACTTTCTAAGATGTTCGAAAAAATGCTGCTTAATAGTTTAATACCGCATATTGATGCCAACGGCATAGTTCGCGACCATCAGTTTGGTTTTAGGCGAAAACATAGCACGATTCAGCAAGTGCACAGAATTACCAATTTAATTAGACGTGCTTTTGAGAACAAGCAGTATTGCTCTGCGCTATTTATTGATATATCTCAAGCCTTCGATAAGGTCTGGCACGAAGGACTTCTTTTTAAGATCACACAGTTTTTACCAAAGAATGTGCATAAATTGCTAAAAAGTTACTTATGTGATAGATATTCCAAATAAAATCAAAAGATGTCACCTCTTCCCGCAGAAAGATATCTGCTGGCGTACCACAAGGAAGTGTTCTAGGGCCGTTCCTTTACTTATTGTTCACTGCAGATATGCCTACAAGTTTAGTGACTCACACGTCTACTTTTGCGGATGATACGGCGTTTTTAAGTATTCATAGAGATTCTACAGTTGCGTCACAAAGACTTCAATCTCATGTTAGTGATTTGGAAAGTTGGATGCTGAAATGGAAGATTAAAGTCAATGTCTCTAAATGCATGCACATCACGTTTACACTGAGAAAGGGAAATTGTCCGCCCATCAAGATTAATGGTGTGACAGTACCAGAACATAGTAGTGTAAAATATCTGGGCATCCATCTCGA
Organism: Sarcophaga subvicina; assembly: GCA_936449025.2. Taxonomy (NCBI): domain Eukaryota; kingdom Metazoa; phylum Arthropoda; class Insecta; order Diptera; family Sarcophagidae; genus Sarcophaga; species Sarcophaga subvicina. The sequence continues at coordinate 59,596,820 of OW388082.2, read as the reverse complement.
CCGTCGCCTTACCTGGGCTCACCATATAGCTGCCAAAATTACCCAGATCAAACTCAGAACAGCACAGCTTTACTGGCTTATTGGACCTAAGTCAACCCTTGATCTAGAACTAAAACTGCTTTTGTATAAGTCAGTATTGAAACCTATTTGGCTTTATGGTATCCAACTGTGGGGAACAGCCTGACCATCCAATGTAGAGAAGCTTCAAAGGCGGCAATCTAGGCTTCTTAGAATAATAACAGGTGCTCCTTGGTATATGAGAAACAGTAACATCCACAAAGATCTGAAGGTGCCCTTAGTTCGAGAGGAAATAAAAATAGCAAGTGTCAATTACATCTCTAGGATTACAGAACATCCCAACCGTCTTGTAAGAGACCTACTTGTATTCGAGGGTCACAGACGTCTCAAAAGGGTTCAAACAAATGATCTGATCAGATAAATTTACTTTTGATGTGCACTTTTAGTTGTACGTTGTAGTGGCAATAACAACTTTTATTATTGTATTTTAGGTTAAGATTTGAATACTTATTGTAAATTCTGAAAGGAAAGATTCAATAAATAATATACGAAGGAAAAAAAAATAAATAAAAAAAAAAAAAAAAAATTTTTTTTAAAAGTTTTTATCTTTTTCGATTTTTTAGCGTTAAATCAAATGGCAGGATCACCATGTGATATAAAAACCACATTCTTTAGTTATTATTAATTTTATTTCACTTTATTTATTTTTGGGAACAGCCGCTAGAGCGTCTGCTCACTTCTTCGGTCATAATTACACTTAATTACTTAAAACTAAATGAATGCTAAATATCTTAAGTTCTAACACACCATGTATGTATATGAGGAAATATGCTGAGGCAGGATAATACACGCTGTCCCATCATTTATGCAGTGTGGACAATATCAACAAGAAAGTGTTGATATTAAGTTACATACAAACAGTATGGTAACTTCGACTAGTCAAACACACTACAGTAAAATTAACAGTATTATGTATTTCTCCTCCATCTACAATATTAGAATGTTGTAAAATGTATTGTTGATAATTTGACTGGTCTGGGAAATATCTATTGCGCGGTATGCATTTAAATGATTTGGATGGTCCATCATGATTTAATCTATGATGTCTTCTTATATTCGTATTCAGAGTGAATAGTTTTCTACAAAATTCACAAATAAAACCAGCCATTTTATCTTTTTTAATTTTGAACTTGAAAATACAACTGTAAAGATTTCTAAGACAAGAATGACTTCCAAATGGTTAAAACAAGTCAATTTATACTCTGGGATGTAGATGAGGGTGTAATACATTTTAGAAGTAATGGGAAATAAATGGTTTGTAAAAACAGATATTACACTAACAAAAAAAGAAAATAAAAACGACCACACAGGTGTACATCCCTTTATTATCAGTTTAAAATGATCCCTTATAACACAAAAACACAACAACAACAACACTTACAACTATGTTTCCATTTCTTCAACATTAAATCACACAACAAAAAAAAACAACTACACAGGTGTGCATCCCTTTCTTATCAGTTTAAAATTAAAGATCATTTGAGCATGATAAAACGTGACAAGACTTTATTATCCCAAGTAAACGATCACATACAACGGAAATATATAACACTAACACAAAAACAACGACCACACAGGTCTACATCCCGTTTCTATTTCTTCAACATTAGATCACACAAAAAATAAAAAACAACCACACAGGTGTGCATACCTTTCTTATCAGTTTAAAATTAAAGATCCTTATATCATAAAAACACAATAACAACAACACGTACTATGTTTCCATTTCTTCAACATTAAATCGCACAAAAAATAAAAAAACAACTACACAGGTGTGCATCCCTTTCTTATCAGTTTAAAATTAAAAATCCTTATAACATAAAAATACAACAACAGCACGTACTACTATGGTGTTATCCCACATCACAAGAAAACGATCACACACTCATTCTGTCCGTCCAATCATTCGTTTGAAAAGCATTACAAATAAAGGGAACAAGAAGAAGCAGGCATGATCCTAAATTTGTATGAAAAAATTGGTACAGAAACCCCATAAACATACTACTATACTATTCTTTTTTAAAAAATTTCACAAATAGTATAAAAAATAATAAAATAATAATACATGTATAAATATTCACTTTTTTCTCTTTGTTCACCCAAGTAATTAAAAATATAAAATTTTGCGATTTGAACATCATCAGATTCCATTGTATCAAATATTTCTCGAACCATTGCAAAAAAACCATCATTCTGGCCACCTTCTGTTCGAGAAAATCTAGCTTCAGCAATGTTAGTCATTTTATTTAGAATCTCATTAAAGGCTTCACTGTCGCTTTCCTGCCTCGATCTTTTTGGCTAGTACTTGGAGCTTCAAAGAGGCAGATGGTTGACTCACTATTTAAAGTTGAAATGCTCGAAGATGGTGGGTCGTCAAGGAAATCAACTTCAGAAAATAACGTCTGTAAATAAATATTACAATAATTATTACTGTTCATGATTGAAGTTTGCGATGGCTTGAATAGATTACAACACAGGTAAGTTTGATAAAATTTCTTTATTGTCAACTTAATACATACGTACATAATTGGTCATTTTAACCCTTCAGTCAGGATTACGACCTAGTTTCTCACATATATATAATATAATATAAAATAAGAAAAATAATACTTGTTACTTTCAGAGCTGGATATTCCGTACTTTAACAGTGGCGGCAACGTCCCCCTGCAGTATGACGAGAAGCTTTCTAAGTAATGCTCCTAAATAGAGGTCACATCCAATACCGCCAGTCCAGTAGCCGGACGTACAATTACTCCACTTGTAGTCGGGACCTTTGCCTATCATTTTCCATAGTAGTTTCTACAATTTTACCTCTTGGCCACACATTTCTTGGTCTCGACTAGTCAACCACAATAACCAAGTCGCCAACTTGCAGCGGCTTGGTCTTCTCGTGTCACTTCGTTCTAAAGGTTAAATATGGCAAGTACTCTTTTACCCACTTACGCCAAAATATTTCTGCATACTGTTGAGCAGCCAGCCAGTTATGCTTAAGTGCCACGCCACTGTCGTCATATGTCGCTAAAGGTTTCATACTGTTTGATGAATACACCAACAGATGATTTGGCGTTATTGTTTCCGCATTTTCGTGTTCAATAGGAACGTATACCATTTCGGTTAGTCGATAGGTTTGTAACATGTATTGTGAAAAGGTAATGCTTTTTAATATGTGTGTGTGTGTGTGTCATAGTTGGTTGAATGTGCTTTCTAATGTGTGTGTGTGTTATAGTTGGTTGGTTTGTTAGGGAGGGTAGGGTTATGCAGGGTGATTGTGATACGTTTATGACGGTTGTTTTATGATTATTTTTGTTTTGAAAAGTAAGCTAAATATTTTTTAGGTATGTAACATATATTAGAGAGAGATGTAGGGTTATGTAGGGTGATTGTTTAGTTTATTCAATGCAAAACGTATATCAAGTTACATACTGTTTTGGCGCGTGTAGGTAAAAAAATATTTCATATATTTTTCATTATGATATTTGATCTGCTAAATTCTCATGCTTTACCAGGTGCGATTAATGTTGAAATAAAAAATGTTTAATTTGTTTTATTTTTATAAAAGTGCATTTATTAAAAGTTAAAAACATATAGTCACAGTTTATTCAATGCAAAACGCATATCCAGTTACATACTGTTTTGGCGCGTGTAGGTAAAAAAATATTTCATATGTTTTTCATTGTGATATTCAATCTGCTGAATTCTCACGCTTTACCAGGTGTGATTAATGTTGAAATAAAAAAATGTTTAATTTCTTTTATTTTTATATTAATATTTTTATTGGGAAAAAAATATTATTCTAAAACTTATGCTAAATAAATTTTTAGGGTTATAATAAAATTTTATTAAAAGTACAGTTTTTACGTTTCAATACATAATAGAAATTCTTGATTCACCACCATGAATTCTAACGCTTTGCATATACATAGGTGTGATTAATGTTGAAATAAAAAATATATTTAATTTGTTTTATTTTCCATAAAAATTTGGGAGCATACATTGCTGTAAGAGACTGTATTCTTTATTTTATTTTTTTGTATGATATAATGTTGAATAAATAGAAATATAGTTGAACGTGTTCTTGTTGTGGAAAGCTGGGAGTTTTTGAAATTAATTAACTTTTTCCATACAAATTTGGGAGCATGCATAGCCGTAAAAGACTTTATTTAATTTTTTTATATGATTTTTTATTTTTTTGTTGGAAAAATATAATTTTGATAAGGGATTTTACAGTACGGTTTTTTTGTTTTGAAATATAGTTTTATTGAAAAAATAGTTTATTGTTTTGGTAGCATGATCACGTTGCTCCAACATGCGCTAGCATGCAGACTCTGATTCAGCATAATTATTTTCCCATCAAATTGTTCGAAATAGGAGCCGGTGCAGGTGTGAAGCAAAAATATGTCGTTAACTTGTACCAGTGTTGCAAAACTGAAATTTTGAAATGGTACTGAATTATAACTGTAAAAGTACTCTTTTGCATCAAATAGTAGTAAAAGGTACTCTTTTGCATCAAATAGTAGTAAAAAGTACTCTTTTGCATCAAATAGTACTTTTGTAAAATATACATACGTACACCCTGCAATCAGAATTACGACCTAATCACACCACTTATTTATTTTGTTTAATAATCCATTAATAGTTGAAAAGCGTAAGACATAAAATATGTAATAATAATAAAGTACTGAAAGCGTAGAGGGGTACAGCGGTATTTTTGAAATAAAAAAGTACTGAAAAAACTGTTAAAGTACTGAAAAAACTACTCAAGTACTGAAAAAAGTACTAAAGTCCTAAATTTATCAACACTGAAATCTTATGTAATGAGATTTGGAATAATGTGTGAAACAAATTGGGGGATGTTAATTTGTTTTTATATCTCCTTTAAATCCCTTTTTGAGAAAAGCGATCTATAGGAGATGTGACTTATAATTACTTGTACGTAATTATAATTGTTGGGATGCGTGTGGAGAGAAAAAGAGAAAGGAATGAAATTATTTCAGTTTCTTTAAGCATTTAGAGAGAGATAGAATAACTTTTGTGTCTTACCTTTTCTTTGCAATGGTGTAACCTTTCTCTCAGTTTTATTAAAATGAAACTTTAATAGAATTAATTATATTTCATCAATTATCCATTTATTATTTTTTTTTTAATACATTTTGAATAACTTGAGATTTGGGTTGATACGTTACAATATTTAAGGTAAGTATAATTCAATTAATTTAACATTTCTTCCCTTATTTCAGGTATATAAGTACAAATTTAAGGTACGTATAATTTATAAGATGTAATTCACTTTCTAATTTTTCTTTCTATGTATAAGAAATTTAGGGTAAGTATAAGGTTATAAAATTTAATTCACTTTACAATTCATGGTAAGTATAAAATTTAATTTATAGGAAAATTTAAATTCAGCATATAATTTAATTCAAGATATTTTCACTTTATTTTATTTTTCAGTGTATTTTTTAATTTTTGTTTGTGAAGTATATTTTATTTTAATTATTGGATTTTAGCCTTTTTTTGTGTTATTTTCTATTTTTTTTTGTTTGTGCACCTTTTGTATTTGGAATTTCGTGTTTCTCAGTATTTATATGTATTTTGTTTTCACTGCGATGTTGTTTTCGATGTTGATGACGAATAAGAAGTGGTTTCTATGTGCCATTTCATCTTCCATCAAACGTCTGTTTTGCTTAATTCTTATTTAATAATTCTTAACGGTAAATGATGGAGACATTCCCTTTATCGATGGAAAATGGAAGTAAAAACGATGGAGACATTCCTTTGTTTATGAAATTTTTGTAAAAATACAAATAAAAAATTGGAAATGATTTCTCAACTTATGTCATTTAGCATAAAAATTATAAAATTATTAAACAAAAAATTAACGAAATTAATTTTGGTGTTCAAACCGAGTTTGAACATGGCGCCGGCCTTGAGATTAAACACGAGATGACCACTTGCCTGGAGGTGTGGTACACAGTACTTGTGCCAAAGAATTAATGGCTTCTGCTATTATTTTGGCATCCGGATTTGTGGACAACGTTGATGGTGGCTTTTCTGTTGTTGCTGGTTTCCTGTTAACCTTTTCATTTCCCTTTGGCCTTTTAGGGGTTGGATGTAGTAATGTATGATGGAACCGATCGCATTTTTTGCACGTATCTAATAAATTGCAGGAACGCAATTTGCAGGCTCCTCGCTAGGTATTTATTTATTAGTATTTATTTATGTATTTATGCTGGTCGACTACCTCCTGCCTTTTATGGACCGACATTTTTAGAAACTGACGGCAGAACCTTTGTGAGTGGAATATTCGGCAGATTTTGCACTCGTAAATCTCCGGATCTGGTCGTGACCTAGTATAACGAGGATGGCTACATAACGTCTATTGGGTTCGTGGTTCCGCCGGGTAATTATAAATTTGTGATTAATTGAGAAAATGATGAAATGAGAAAATTTAAATATTAGAGAATGTTGAAAGTTTAAGCTGAAAGTAGTGAGTTAATTAGGAAATGTTAGTATTTTGAGGGAAACGGGGATTATATTGAAAAATGTGAAAGTACTTGAAATTTATTTTAAATAAAATTTTCATCATTCAACATAGTCTAACATAGCATAGTTCAACATAGCAACATAGTCTAACTATAGGTCTGGTGATGATTCCCGATGAGATGCGAATGTCTGCCGTCCTCACATTCCCGTCCGGCCCTGGGTGCGTAATTTCAATCCTTCCCAATCGCCATTCGTAGGGTGGTTGTAAATCGTCCATTACAACAACGAGATCTCCTACATAGATATTAGGACTTGAGAATTTCCATTTGTATCTCCTCTGGAGTTATTTCAAATAATCTTCCTTCCACCGAATTGAGAATTGGTGGTAAAGTGCTTTTAGCTTTTCCCATCTGTTGATCAGAGACATTTCCTGCCATGTTTGTTCAGGGAAAGCCATTTGAGGGGCTCCTCTTAAGAAGTGCCACCAAATCGGATGGGTCCTCGGATAGGGCGGATAATGGGCGAGAATTCAGAATACCCTCTATGCGAGCCAGAATAGTGGAAAATTCTTTAAAAGTAAACCTTTGAGCACCGGCAATTCGCTTCAAATGAAATTTAAAACTTTTCACGGCAGCTTCCCATAAGCCGCCCATGTGTGGAGCATGAGGGGGAATAAATTTCCATTCAAAGCCATATGTTATGTATCTCTGGGCTATATCCTGGGCTGCTGCCTCCACAAACACATCAAATTAACGTTGGAGTGCTCTGCTTGCTCCGAGAAAATTGCGACCATTGTCAGTTACTACCCTTTGGGGTTGTCCACGCCTCCCAACGAAACGAGAGAATGTGGCCTGGAATGTTGATGAAGACAGGTCTGAGTAGAGTTCCAAATGGACAGCTTTCGTGCTGTAGCAAACGAAGACACTAAAATAGGCCTTCGAAGTTCTCGAATTCCGTAGGATTGAGAGTTCAATTTCAAATGGACCAGCAAAGTCAATTCCGGTGACTTGAAACGGAGGTGAAATAGTACACCTCTCTCGGGGAAGTGGTGCCATTATCTGAGAACAAGGCCGCTGTCGGTATATAATACATGTTTTGCAATGTCGTATTATCTTCTTTACACGGGGTTTGAGACGGAAGATATAGAATTCAGTCCGTACCATACGACACATTTGACTGCATTCAGCGTGAGATAGGAAATAATGTAAATGTTGTAAACAAAGTTGGCAAAATCGGGAGTTGCCGGGTAAAATAATGTGGTAGCGTTCATTATATGGTAAGGAAGAGAGAGCTAATCTGCCATTTATTCTGAGAAGTGAATTCTCATCAAGAAACGGGTTTAATGTTCTGAGTGAGCTCTTGTCAGATATGTCACGATTTTCGGACAAAGATTCATATTCCTCTGAATAATAGATTATCTGACATAGTACGATCAATCTGAATTTAACGAGTCAAGTCACTCTGAGTCATTTGTGATTTGTTCGGCCTGGGGTTCTTGCTACAATTATTGAAGAATCGAAATATATAGCATATTACACGCAAAGTTATATTGTATGACGAGAATCGAGTTAAAATATCATCGTTCCGAACTTCTGTGTGCAGTGTTTGAACCTCATTAGAGATTCGTAGTGTTTTCAACGGGTTTCGTTGAGGCCATTCAGAATAGGGTTTGGTTAAACATGGTGGTGCATGCCACCACAAAGAATTGGGAGCAAGATCTTGTGGTTTACAGCCGCGAGTACCAAGGTCTGTTGGATTATCTTGTGTTGGCACATGGTGCCATCTCGCATCTGGGATTAAGCGATGAATTCGAGCGATTCTATTAGCTACATAGGTTTCCCAAGATGAAGGAGGTTTTGAGAGCCAACCTAGAACTATGGACGAATCAATCCACAAATGTATTTCCGAGTTCCGAGAAATTTAGGGATGCTAGAACCTAGTGAAAAAGATTTGCCAATAAAACGGCTCCACTAAGTTCCAATCGTGGGAGACTGACTGTCTGAATTGGGGCTACCTTGGATTTTGCCAGTAACAAACTTGAAAATGCGTCATGTGTGTTTGTTCGACACCTCACATACACTGTAGCACAATAAGCTGATTTGGAGGCATCAGCAAATCCATGAATCTGAATCATGTCCTCAGGCATATATTTGATCCACCGAGGAATTGAGATTTCCTCTATATAGGAGAGATCCTGAACGAGATTGTTCCATATTTGAAGGGATTCTGGTGAAATCTCTTCATCCCATTCTAAGCCTTCTAACCACAGCTGTTGCATGAGTATTTTTGCCCTTATTATTAAAGGAGCAAGCCAACCAGCTGGATCGAAAAGTTTTGCAACAGACGAGAGAATTTGTCTCTTAGTTATTTTCGATGACTGTGCTATTGGTGTGAAAGTGTAGGAGAATGTGTCCGTGAGCGCATTCCATTTTATACCAAGAGTCTTGGTTGTGCTTGATTCATGGAAGCGGAGAAAATCTAAGTCATAGAGATCCTCCTTTGGTAAATGGGAGAGTAATGTAGAGTCATTCGCAGTAATCTTTTTCAGAGGTAGTCCTGCGGATTTCAAGACCTGTATAAGTTGATTTTGTTCAGATAGGGTATCCTCTATAGAAAAACCTCCGGAAAGAATGTCATCCACATAAGTCTCCTTACGCAAAATGGATGAAGCTTTCGGATATTGGGATTCAGAGTCATTAGCTAGTTGGAGAAGGGTGCGTATTGCGAGAAAAGGAGCGCAATTTAAACCAAAGGTTACCGTTTTTAACTGGTAATCTTTTATAGGACCATCATGTTGGGGTTGAAATACAATCTTCTGATAAGATCTATCTTCGGGATGTACGAGAATTTGACGATTCATGTAGCGTAGGGCCTGTGTGCAAAACATCGTTGAGAGCAAAATTGGACTTTGTTTTTCTAGATGCGTTAAACATAACTCGTACCTTTGCAGTCTTATGGTCTGGGCGTACTACAGCATGGTGCGGTAAGTAAAACGAGTTATATTTGCCCTGAGATATAATTTCATGAGTGGAAGTTTCTGCCATATGATCAAGGGTCAAATATTGGTTTAAAACATTGTTGTATTCGGCGCAAAGTCCGGCATCCTTAGATAATGTTTTCTCCATTCTAAAGCAATGCATCTAGATGAGCCTAGAAATTTTTTTTCGGGATATACCTTCCTGAATGGCAATCAAACGATATATTTGCCATTCTCCTGACGTGTTGTAGTTTGAGTATAAAACTTTTCACAAATTTCAACCTCAGTTGAGCAAGGGCGTGTTGAGGGAATTTCTTCTTCTTCCCAATACTTTTTCAAGATATTTTTGAGATCCGATATATCTGAGGGAATGACTGAAGTTGTGAAAGTTTGAACTGTTTGCGTTTTCATATGGCCACTTAGCACCCATCCGAATATAGTATTATATGCCGAGGTGCGACCACAAATATTCTTCTTAATACCTTCAATATTAACGAGGTATTCATAATCATTGCCCAGGATTAGATCTACTTGGGATGATTTGTTGAAAATGGGATCAGCTAGATCTAATGCCTCGAGTTCGCTGGAATTAGGGATGTCAAAAGTACAGAAAGGGAGTTGTTTTGTGACTTTTGATAAGACTATTGCTTTAATGGGAATTCTTAAATTATATCTCCTTGCATATAAAACGAACTCGCATTCTTTGCTTGCGGACTGTTTTTGTCCGCCAATACCGACAATTCAAAACGAGATGTTTGATAGGGGAGTTGAAGTCGGCTCCTAATTCTTTCCGTTAAGAACGTTCGTTGAGAACCTGGGTCAATAAGAGCTCGAATGGTGAAGAGTGCACCTATATATTCTATTTGCATTAGAGCAGTTCGCAATATAATATTTTTATTACTCGTAGAGCAATTAGCGTGTACCCGACTTGAGGTAGGGTATTCCGTTTGAGTGTCGTTGTGATTGCTACCCAGAATTTGTATATAGCGGGGAATTACTGTTACCTTTATAATGTGAGTTATGAGCTTCCTGCGGCGAATTTTGTGACACTTTTGTCATGTGTAATAGAGAATGGTGAGTTTTTTGCAATAAATACAAGTATGTTTGCTTTTGCAGTTTGCCTTCGTGTGAGACGAGTCCAAGCAATTATTGCAAAATTTGTTCTTGTACACAAAGTCGACTCTTTGTTGTACAGTGAACGCCCGAAATTTCGGACAGACTCGGAGATTATGTTCCTCACCGCACACCTTGCACGTTAGACGCAAGTGTTCCTGAGAGGAATATGTGTGTAGATTTGGTTGGGGTTTTTTGCCTAAGCGAAAGTCATCCTTAGCAGTTTTAATGCTTGTGAGACGATCCACAGCTTCATACCTGTCTATTAAAAATTGAGGCATTTGTGACCATTTTGGCAGTTCGCGAGGTGATGAAAGAGACTGTTCCCATAGTGAGAGGGTGAAATCGGGTAATTTAGTGGAGATCAATCTTATGAGGATGGGGTCCCAGCTTTCCACGTTTACTCCAAGATTTTTTAGAGTAGCCAAAGAGTCATTTACAGAAGACTGGATTCTTCTAATTGACTCACTGTTCTCGCTCGTGGCTGGTGGGATATCAAACAATATTTTTATTTGGTTGTCAACCAATACACGCTTATTTTCGTACCGGGTTTTCAAAGCGTTCCATACCAATTCAAAAGTTTCATGAGAAAGTGTATATCTTTTGACTATGGCACCAGCTTCGCCTTTCGTTTTGTTTCGGAGATGGTACAGTTTAGTTACAGGGGTTAGTTTGGAGTGACTTATGTAAACCGCTGTAAACATATCACGAAAAGAGGGCCATTGTTCATAACTTCCCTGAAATACCTCTGTATCGCAGGGGGAAGTATGTATGTATGAGGATACAGACGTATTTTGGGTCAAGACGTGTGCGTCCTGGTATGTTTCCGAGTTACCGGAGAAATTTATTTGAGCTACCTTTGTTAACTCGAGAATCTGTGAAGTACAAAAGTAGTAGGCATCCATACACGCTTTATAATTCTTTCTCACCTCTTCCTTAGATTCCGCGGTTACTGTTTTGTTCTGAGACAACATTATCCTCTCATAGGAACTATCGAGTTTTGCCCATTTCGAGTCCAAATGTTTCAACTTGACCCCCAGAACCAATTCCGATTGTTCGTCCGTGGGAGTTCGTTGAAATTGTTGACAAAATTGGCTCAACTGATCACAGTTGAATAAGAAGGTCTCCTTTGGAGAGCTGTTTGCCTCCCTACGAGATGATGTTGACATTTTCCCAATGTGAGATTGAAAATGCAAATGATATAAAAGAGTGATGAGATTCGTATTAGATTCGTATATTGAGATACGATAAATTCAAATATGAGATCTTTGGGCTATCGGGAAGTAGTGCTGGAACTGCTATCTAGCAAAATTCCAAAGGGAGTGTATATAAAAGTGGGTAATACTGGAAATTGTAATTCAGGTGATTAGGCCTACTGGGAAGTGGTACTAGATACCTGTTATCTAGCGTAAAAAAATTAAGATAAGCTCTAAATGCTAATTTGAGGTAGAAGAAATTCTTTTCTATATTCTATGAATAGGGGTAAGGGGCTACAAGGAAGTAGCACTAGATACCTGTTATCTAGTTTAAATATAGAAAAAATAGAATATAGAATTGAATAAAGAAATTTGGGATTCTAATAAATTGCCATGTAAATTCTCTTATATAATTGTGATATGAATTTTCAAATGAGATATGAGAACAAATTTACCTGCATACTATTGTATATGTATATCGAGATATTGATGATCTTAAATTTTTCTAGTTCAGTAGTAACTAAAAATGTTCAAATTTCAAAAAAAATAAATTTTTCCTTATTAGTAAATTTTAAAAATATTTTTTTCTTTCCTTCTCCTTTTGAGTTTCAATATATTTTATTATCAATTTGCAAAATTTACTTGTTATTGAATTCAATAGAATACATAATATTTTCAGCGTTCACCTTAATGGGTTAATTCGTTTATATGCGTGTAATATTTATATAGTGGACTGTATGTTTTACTGGAAGTGGAGAACAGTGGTATAAAAGAAATAAATCTTTTCTGTATTTTTCCAACTTATGTTTTCGAAATTAAAATTAAAACAAATAGAGATATGTGGGATAAATATTTATTTATTTATTTTACTAATATATTTATTTATAATTATTAAAAGTGTGAAAAATAAAAATTTTCAGTTGATATTTGTTATAAATATCATTCCTTTAATTCTCTGTGTGGTGTTTTTTCCTTCTGTCTATTCCTTGTTATTCTTCGTTCGCTTTCCTTGTGACACAACCAGCAGCGTTGCCGTTTTGGTTATTTTTAACCAAATTTTGTTATTTTTTTTTAATGCGTAAATGCGTATTTTTTATTCATTTTGGTTATTGTTTTATTATCGGTAATACAACAATCACTTCGTTAATTTTATTTGAAAATTTGCATTACAGGCTTTGCAATCGTTAGCAAAGCGTTTTATTTCTTCAAGCATTTTTATTACGTTTAATTGCTAGCACCGTAAAAGTGCGTAATAAAAGTACTAAAGTAAAAACACAACAGCGTGTTGTAAGTTAAACATCTGGTTACATATTTTTTATATAAGAACTTTGTATGTAGAACTACACATTTTTGCAAATGTGCATCGATTATTACTTACTAAATGAAAACAGTTATCTAAATGTTGAAGATATTTTTATCGGCAGAAAAGCTGAAATATGCATGCAAGAAAATAATTTTAGTTCCTTAAAAAATATGAAATAAAGAAAAATATACAATCTTTTTATATAGAACTTTTAAAAGAAATTTCAAAAAGGTTCGATTTTTCGAGAAAAGACATCTTTCAATTATAATACCAAAACAAGTTTTAAATAATGCAAATATAAATTATTATTACGAAATGATTATTACGATTATTACAATTATCTAAATGTTGAAGATATTTTTATCGGCAGAAAAGCTGAAATATGCATGCAAGAAAATAATTTTAGTTCCTTAAAAAATATGAAATAAAGAAAAATATACAATCTTTCTATATAGAACTTTTAAAAGAAAATTCAAAAAGGTTCGGTTTTTTCGAGAAAAGACATCTTTCAATTATAATACCAAAACAAGTTTTAAATAATTCAGATATAAATTTGGAACCTTTGCTGACATCTTTCTCAAATTTGACAGACGGCAAAGAGGAACAAATTTTAACTCGTTGCAAGTCATTAAGATTTTTCGACATTGGCTTAAAAGCCGACATGGATATAGTTGAGTTTTGGAACAAAGTATTTTCATATAGAAATGGAATGAATGAAAAATGTTATGAAGAGATTATAAATTTTTTTCAGAATTTATTGGTATTGCCGCATAGTTCAGCTGCTGCCGAGAGAAAATTTTCACAGCTAAATTTAATAAAAACCATATTTCGCAATAAACTTGAACTAAAAACAATTAATAATATAATGCAATCAAAAGAATTGTGCAAAAACCATAGTGATTCCCATTATGTATGGTCTGTCAAAGGCATACTTTAAAAAATTGTGAAATTTTTGTACGTGCAATTAATTTGTTGATCTCTTATATGTTTATTATTAATTTTTTTTATTACTATACTTTATATATTAATTTGATAATTATCATAAATACAAGCACTGAAGTACAATAATTTTTATATTAAACCTTAAAATGTACATATATAAACATACTTTATGTATTTTTTATTTTTTTTTAATATTAAATATCTTAGAGAACTAAAATTTTTATTTTGTTGCTTTAAACTGAGATGTATAATTATTTTTATAAACAAATTTTAATACAAATAAATAAAAACAATAATTTATTATTTGTAGTTTAGCTACACAGAAAAAAATTAAATTTTTGTATTAAACCTTAAATTTATTAAAAACAAATACATTTATATTAAAAAAAATTTGGTTATTTTTTATTTTAATTTTGGTTATAAAATTTTAGTTGGTCGTGGCAACGCTGACAACCAGAATTGTGGTTTTAATTTTGATGAATCCGCTATTCTCTTGTTGGAATTTTGTTACAAAGAGATTTGTTACAATTCAAGAGAAATTGCAATTTCAAATGGGAATATGTATAATAAATCAAACACACTCCTCTTATGTGTGATTAAGAGAGTGGTGTATTAATACACTGTATGTTTAATTTACACAGAGATAAATGGAGATGAGGTCACTTTTCATAATTCCTTTTTCCTTTTTTCAAAGGGGGAACTTTTAAAATTTTCTTTTTTTCTTTTTCACATATACAGAAAAGAGATTTCTTTATTTTACGAAAATGGGAAATGATAAACGCGAAATTGAGCGACGGTATTAATATATTATATACTATATGTACATACACGTAATTAAACGGGAGAGACGAGAAACGGTGCACGGGTAAAAGGAGAGAAAAAACGGGATGTATGTGCTTTTTTAGAATGTAATTTTACCGTAAGCATCTGTCCATCTAAATGTCCATATGCTTCCTTTAACCTCTTTTCTGTTTCTCGAGATTAATTTTTATCGGAATAACACCACTTATTTTAGCACTCTTTCTTTTACGAGTTAAATGTTATATTTAACCTATTATAATTTTTTTGAGTTTACGAGGAATAATTTCTATACATGTATGTATGTAAAATTTTTGTCATTTACTTTTTTTTAATTATTCCAATTTCTTCTTATGTATGTATATACATATTTATAAAAATGTACGTCACTTACGGTTTGTTGCTTTATATTATAGTGATGAGGTTTTCAGCTCTCTTTACCTCATTTTTTGTTGTCTGATGCTTTTTTTTCTTTTTGTCACGAACTTTTTTCCACTCATTGTTCTTGTTGTATTTTGTAATTAGAGAGACCCGCTTTGTACCATAAAAACTGATGAAATAAATCCACAGGTCGCGGAGGGGAGAAGGACCATGAAACAAATTGGGGGATGTTAATTTGTTTTTATATCTCCTTTAAATCTCTTTTTGAGAAAAGCGATCTATAGGAGATGTGAATTATAATTACTCGTAAGTAATTATAATTGTTGGGATGCGTGTGGAGAGAAAAAGAGAAAGAAATAGAATTATTTCAGTTTCTTTAAGCATTTAGAGAGAGAGATAAAATAACTTTTGTTTCTTACCTTTTCTTTGCAATGGTGTAACCTTTTAACAGTTTTATTAAAATGAAACTTTAATAGAATTAATTATATTTCATCAATTATCCATATATTATTTTTTTTTTGTAAATAAATTTTTAATAACTTGAGATTTGGGTTGATACGTTACAATATTTAAGGTAAGTATAATTCAATTAATTTAACATTTCTTACTTTATTTCAGGTATATAAGTACAAATTTAAGGTACGTATAATTTATAAGATGTAATTCACTTTCTAATTTTTCTTTCTATGTATAATAAATTTAGAGTAAGTATAAGGTTATAAAATTTAATTCACTTTACAATTTATAAGCATAAAATTAATTTATAGGAAAATTTAAATACAGCATATAATTTAATTCAAGATATTAATTTTTGTTTGTGAAGTATATTTTATTTTAATTATTGCATTTTAGCCTTTTTTTGTGTTATTTTCTATTTTTTTGTTTGTGCACCTTTTGTATTTGGAATTTCGTGTTTCTCAGTATTTATATGTATTTTGTTTTCACTGTGATGTTGTTTTCGATGTTGATGTAGAATAAGAAGTGGTTTCTGTGTGCCATTTCATCTTCCATCAAACGTCTGTTTTGCTTAATTCTTCTTTAATAATTCTTAACGGTAAACGATTGAGACATTCCCTTTATCAATGGAAAATGGAAGTAAAAACGATGGAGATATTCCTTTGTTTATGGAATTTTTGTAAAAACACAAATAAAAAAATGGAAATGATTACTCAACTTATGTTATTAAACATAAAAATTATTAAACAAAAACTAACGATTTTTTGTTAAGTAATTTTGGTGTTCAAACCAAGTTTGAACAATGTGTTTTCTTCAGACGAGACAAAAAATATCGTTTTAATTTATACGGATGTACTTTAGTATGGAGGAAACAGAAATGAAGTGCTCGATCTCAAGAAACGGCTAAACATGGTGGTGGTACTATAATGTGTATCGTCAATTAGAGAGACTATTTTAAAATTTATAAAAAGTTGGGAAGAACTAAGAATTTCTAATGGTCATTACTTCCAACAATTCAATGAACCCAATCTTACGGTTGCTAATGTGAACATGTGATTTGCCTACCACAGTCCTCACAGGCTTAATACTCTTGCACAATGTTCCGATATGACTCCAAGAGACTATTTAGGAGATCATTTGGAAGAAAAGTTACGTAGTTGCTAAATCTCAAACAAAAGTTAACCGAAATGCTTGTTCATGAGTGCATGGCGGCAAATATCACCAGAAAACACCAAACAAAATTGGTACATTGAATGCCATTTAGGTTAAATGGTATGCTTGACCTACTAAATATAATTAATAACATTTTTATATATTAGGCCTTTGAATTTTAAATTTACTCTGAATTCTTGTTAGGGGTACTTACACTTTTGCGGTGCTCAAATAATGAGTCAGCAGAACTTTTTCTTATTTTTTTCTTGTTTGTGAAAAAGATTAAAAATTTATTTGTTTTATAATAAAACAGAAATAAATTAATATAATAAGTATAAAAACTTTAATTATTTCTACGAACTTTTGCTATAAATACATGAAATTGCTAAAATGTATAACCGTACTAAGACTTTTGCTGTCCACTGTATATGATAGAAAAGTTTTCATTTTCAATAATTGAAGTTAAGTATTCTATTACTTCTTTAGGACTAGACCGCATGTAACAGAATTTGCAATAAAACCGTGTATATAGTTTTAATGCTATTTGAAAAAATCAATTATAATAAAAATAGTTGTGGTTTCAGAATTTACCACATGTATAATAAAATTTCCCTTGACTTATATAATATTGTTTATATGGTATAATTGCTCATACTAATTAATAATCTTTTAGTTATTTTTATATTACTTGTTTTAGTACACTATAGAATAATATATTATATAGTTCTTATTTTGACATGTACCTGACATCATCTTCAACACTTTTATAATTGGCAAAAGGAATGATTTGAATATATTTGTTTATTTTTTTAGCTGAATTGTTAATAGTCTCAAAACTAATATTATCATCTTGAAATGATTCGTATATATAATCATTCATTAATTCATTAATGAATACTTATTTAATTTATTCTTATTGTCGCTTTCAAGTTTTTCAATTACACGATTTAAGGGTTTCGTTATATATATATATACAGTCGAACTTCCATAACTCGAATCTCCATTATCCAAAAAAAAACTTCGACTTACGGAGACTTCGAGTTACAGAATTTTTTTTTAAGAGTTAATTGCAAGCATGTGTTTTTATTATGTATTTTTTATTTAGAACAAGCAGTAGCTGAAAACTGCATACCTTAGCATACTATATAAAATGTTAAAATGAATTGAAATATTCTGAAATAAGTGACTGAAAATGTACATTTTTAGTTATTTTCAGTATAAAATATCTCTAATTTATTCAATGCCTTATAGTGTTCCTCAGTTGTACGGTCATTAGTTTGCAAAAATAAATTCAATGTTCGCAAAGAATTTTCTACATCGGCTTTGGAGGGCTG